>CM040981.1:26109821-26152839 GCA_022985145.1 Pangasius djambal
TTTGGTCACTGACCAGTTCGCACCAGCCAGCTCTCACCTATCATACGCCAGTTACCAACCAGGGAGGGTGAAGGCAAACACATGCTCCTCTGAGACACGTGAAGACAGCCGACTGCTGCTCATGCTGCATCACAGGGCGGCGTAACACGCTCAGAGGCAGTACATGTGCTCACAGACACCCATGATTGGCTAGTCTCTCTGTGATTGACAGAGGAGAGAGAGTATGCCCCTCCCATTAAGAGAGCACAACCAATTTTACTCCTTTAGTTCCTGGCCCTGGATTTGAACTCACAATCTTCTAACGATATGACAAACGCTTTTTTCTGTTGCGCCACTGACCTGTTTTTTGATCGGTCACATTATCACTGATAATTTCAGATAAACTGTGGTACTGTCGGCTGTCCCCTAACCACAAAGTCCTGCACTATGGAGACGTTGAGGAGGAGACGGAGACACCATCCATCGAGAGTCTGCAGGACAAGAGTGAGTGACGCTCTCACGTTTTCCTTCACACTTATTCGCTCAACCGCATGATGTGATGATGGTGACGCACGGATTTACCACAGAGCGCACTGTTACAGCGAGTGCAAAAGTATGTGCACCCCTCGGACAAATTCAAAGAGATTATCATTTAATAAAATGATATCAGTTTAAAAGTTTGTATCTATTATTCTCTAAAATTTTGTTGGCGCACCCTTTTTCTAAAAACTTATGTTGTGAGAAAAAGCACTTACTTGTGCTTATTTGCTCTCTTGTTGCAGGACACACCCACATTTAATTCTTTTTCCATAAATAGTTACTGGAAGAAAAAAAAACAAGGAACATTCTTCCTTTTAAATAGAAAATATGGGGGATACAAACTTTTGCACTCAAGTGTTGTGATCAGATGCTTGACTTTTTTCTGTTTTTTCTGTTTTTTTTTTTTTTTCTTTCTCTTCTCCTCAGTTCCTGTGTCGGACATTAAAGCCCTGCTGACCGGAAAAGACTGTCCTCACATGAAAGAAAACAAGGGCAAGCAAACCAAGGTCCGTCTCCCTCTTCCTTCTCCTGATGTGTACTTTTAGCTAAATTTAAAACTTGTAAATACGATTTAACAGAAAATTCTGTTTTTGGAACGGAAATGATTTGTTCTGCGTGACATTCTTGTATCAAATAGTTTGAGACCCATGTTAAGAAATAGTAATTATTAAAGTCACCTAAAATTCTTTTTTTTTTTTTTGTGAAATTAGCACCATAGCAGTGATATTGCATCATGAAAAAATGAGACTGTCATGTTTCAGCGTGCAAATGAAGGGCAGAAAATGGAGGTCTACAGGCGTGTATGATTGGGAATGGTTATAAGTTGTATATTTATACAATCTGGATTTATTGAGGAGGGTTAAATTGAAGGCACTTCTGTTGCTTTTTTTTTTTTTTTTTTTTTTGCGGAATTGCCACAGTTTACAGTTAAACAGTTTCCATGGTGTCCAGTTTGTGTAAATGTTTACACAAATATTATATTGCCTTCAATTCTGATTAAAGTGGTCTAAAAACATTTCAGGCATTTTAGGATTTTTTTTTAATCTGGTGTAGATTTATTTTTCTTATGGAATATAGTCTGCTTTGAAATGATTTGGCATGACGGGTCACACAGTGGATAATAGGGAACGTTGTTAGCTGTTGACGCAACATACACACAGAGATCCGTCGAAATGGGGAAATATACATGAAACAATATTTTTTGTATTGTTTTTCTAGCCGTAGAACTAAATCGCAAGTTAGTGTTTTATAATAGAAGTGTTTTATACCTGGTGTAATAATCACAGTGGATTAAGTTGTAATTTACATTTTTTTTTTAAAAAAGCATTAGAAAAACATTAGCTTTAACTTGAGGATGTCTGAAATTCTTTACTTCATATCTGAAAAAAACTGAAGGACATGGATTCGTTTTGGATGGCTTTCAGACGTGTCTAGCGCTGACATTCCGCGACACTCTATAAAGTACGCATTCTGAGCCTCGAAAGCATATTAATGGTGTGTGTTTTGTTTTGTTTTGTTTTTTTTTAATCCTGCAGGAGATGTTGGATCTGGCGTTCAGCATTACGTATGATGTTGAGGAGTACAGCTTGAATTTCGTCGCCTCCTCCAGAACAGATGTGAGTGAAATTTCATCTTTCCATTAGCCCATTCCATTTTTCAGCCCTCTCTCTCTCTCTCTCTCTCTCTCTCTCTCTCTCTCTCTCTCTCTCTCTCTCTCTCTCTCGTTCCTTACGACAGAGTTTGGAAAGTTTTAGAGATGGTGCTGAAGAGGTGGGGAATATATATATATATATATATATATATATATTACATTACAGGCATTTAAAAAAGCATTTCTGTCCTTCCTTAACTCTCCCTCTCTCTCTCTCTCTCTCTCTCTCTCTCTCTCTCTCTCTCTTCTCAGTTTTGCTTGTGGACGGATGGGCTGAATGTTCTGCTGGGGAAGGAGATGAGCAGTGAGTCCATGCGCAGTGAGCTGGAGATCCTCCTCTCCATGGAGATCAAACTCCGCCTCCTGGACCTGGAGAACGTTCCCATTCCCGACTCGGCCCCGCCCATCCCCAAACCGCCCAGCAACTTCAACTTCTGCTACGACTTCAGCCAGGCGGAGCATTAAGGCCAGGCGATGGGGCGTGACGTCCTGCTCCTCCTGCTCCACCCGAGAGAGTTGACGAACGAGAAAAAAAAACTCAGCGGGAGATTTGTGATGGAGCCGAGGGGCAGCGAGTGTGAAGACTGGGGTTTGGTATGACACTTTGCCAGACAGAAAAGTCCACTGCGGGATGACGCCGAAAGTCGACTGAAGTGGTTCTAAAAGAGCTTTCTTTTGAGAGACAGTCGATTTCTATGCTCAAGGCATTGCAAGGGTGTATTTTATATATATAAATATATATAATATCTAAACTTTTTTTTTTTTTTTTAAAAACCCTTTCCTAATGGTACTGCACTCTTCCAATTTCTTCATCTAAACTTACTTCCTTAAACTGCCTTAAACTGGACTGCAGGAAGGTACTCGAATGCCCCATTTGTGCTGCGAAGGTTCTGTATTGGAATTTAGAAATTACACTTATATGGAAAATTTCCTCAAATCAACACAAAAAGTCCAGGCATAAACGTCACAGCCCGGCTGTAGCATGGACAATGTGTCAATTAGATCCGAACTACTTCTACTGAAAAAGTGCCATGTTCTGCGAAATATAGCTGTTTCATTACAGAATTATCATGTGTTCATGTTATATCGGAATTACGGTAATTATAAGGTTCTACTCGGGAAGGTGTCGTTACCGTGGAAATGTGCACAACAGCACCGTACTGTCATTCAAACGGAAAGCAATAGTATAAAAAATTAATAATATAACACTATACAGTTAGAAGTAGATAATAATCGGGAATGTTTAATGGACCTGTGTTGTGTTTAAATGCTACAGTTTTCAGGTACGTTGTTCATAACGTGATGTTACACATTTCACAACCGGTACTTACACTCTTAAGGAAAAAAAAAAAAAAAGGGTTCTTCAAGAGTTACTTTAGGGTTCATTAGATAATTAAGGGTTCTTTCATCTTCAATTAAGTGCTTAATTAAATGTTGTAATTACCATAATTCCAAAACGATGTGAACACACTGTTACTTGTCAGAAATTGCAAATTTAAAGGCTTAAAATCACTCAGCAATCAATCAGCTTGTCAGTCATCACTTAAAGCTGCAGTTTGGAATGATTACAAGTGGTGCTAGCCCTGTGCTGCAAATATAATGTCACAGATACCTTAGAAAAAATTGTTTCACAATCTTGCTATGCAACGAATATATCTAGTTTTTTTTCACTTTAAGATTCTGTTTACATTTTTCCGGCCCTGAAATTAGCCCCGCCCCCAGCCGGAACAAAGCTGCTCAACTCTGCCCTTATTCCTTAAATGGCAATTTTTAAATATTTAAAGTTTAATGGAGTATCGGGGGGTGGGTCGGTCGGGGGTCGTGTTACTGCTTGTATTGAATGTCACCTTGCGGGCAGCAGGGGGCGCTAACTTTACAAACAGCTAGTTTTAATGTTTCAAAAATTTCACGATCTCAAATAGGGCTTAAATAAGAGTTTCTTTAAACACCCAATGATATACAGAAAAGTGTGAATATTACCTGATGGTAGTAAATATGCAATATTTTACACTTTGATGAGGCACTGAAATGGTTTTTATTTTTTACAAAATATAACAATTTTGTGTAATTATTGTGTGAGCAGCTATTGCGGTGGAACAAGACTTTAGCATTAACAGCTGGCACGAACAGAAAATAGTGTTTTCATGTGAATGGTACATCATGAGGTACGCGGCACCTAATAATAATAATAATAATGGTGCATTTTGCAATATGTCTGAATTTTCTGCGCATTTGAATTATAATAGCGGTCAAATTCATACAAAAAGCACCGTTGTAGATCTGACCAATATTTTTCACTGTTTTTTTAATTTGATCTTGCAAGGACAACAGAATGTCGTTAATAAAGGCATGGTGCTTAACACTAACAGCAAGAGTGATATGTTTCTATACAACAACTCGACAAATAAAACTAATAATGTGCAGCAGTGTGCAAAAAATCTTTACATACGTTCTGTAAATACTTTAATGCGAAGATGCTTCCAAAATAATGACATGGGACATATAAAATATGAGATATATATATATAAAATATAAAACTACTACACCAGACTAATGTGAGGAACCTTCGTCTTTGAAGCAGCATCAGATCCCTCAGGAACTCGGGAGCTTATTCTGAGCATCCTACTTTCCTTAATATCTTACTTTCTTCATCAACAAACACTGTACCTTCTGTAAAATAAATGTCTGGAAATCATTTTGGGGAATCAGCACTTTTTTAATCAACACAATGATACAGAAAACACAAAATAATCATCTGAAACGAAATTTCTCTCAAGAAATGAGGGTGCCTAAATATATTGCACAGTCCTGTAGTTATTTTACAGACAGTTTGACACATCAGTTAAAGACTTCAGTGCTACAGGAAGTCGTTTAAGTCTGATGTGGGATCTTCATTAATGTTTTCAGTGTAATTAAGCTGCTTTCACACTTGGTGTTTTTTTCCCCCCTCAAAAATCAGTGCAAGTTTTGAAAGCAGCCTTACTTTGCTTCAATGCACTGATTTTAAAGGCGTCGCTTAATCAGAAGTTAATCACAAACTGATTATTATTGAAGAAGGACAAACAGCTGGTGTGTATATGAACAGGAAAATTCATATTCACCCCAGCACGTTCAGCACAGATTGGTTTATATCGATCAGAGGCTACTAAATCAAATGGAAATGTGTTGTATTGCGTTGCAGCAGATTCTGTGGTATTACCGAATATCAGATCGTATCGTTTCGTATCGTATCGTGTGGAAGCCTGCGGTTTACAGCTCTACTTTGCTGCCAGTTTTTTGTTTTTTTTTTGCCACTGATGGATATATTTATTTCAAATGTATACATACATCGTTTAAAATAATAATTAAACACATAATCAATAAAAATCCTCGGGTACGGTACGCTGTGGTTCTGCTATTTGATTAACGGCAGTAAAAACACTTGTACTTAATGGCAATCTTTCCACACGCTGTGTACACATTTCAGCTCAGCACCATCGCTGCCAGGCCCAAATCATCTGCATCTCTGATTTAGTAATAATAATAAATAAAAATTAAAAAAAAAATAAAAAAAATAAAAAAAATCAAATCACTTATGTTTGGACGACTCACCGTACTGTAAATAGCTGTTCACATGAAAAAAAAAAAAAAAAAAAGTCCTGTGGGTGTTTGTTTTTTGTTTTTTTTTGGGACGTACTTTACATGTTATACTGTAAAGACTGAACACGATGGAGATTTTTTTTTTTTTTTTTTATAAAATTCTTAATCATTAAAATATAGAAACATCCCTAATAGCCTGTGTATTCTTTTTTTTTAATGTTTGTTCAAATGTTGATTAAAATGGACTTGTTTAGTAGTTTGTAAAGTTAGAAACGTGAATTTCTCTGATTTGCTCCTTAAAAAAAAAGTGATCTCATACCTGTATAGGTATAGCATTACTTATATAAATTTTCCGTTTTTATTAAAAAGAAAATTTTAAAAGCCATTTGTTTGTGGCATTTCAAGTGCATAAGGTACTATTTTACATATTTCAACTTTCAGAGTGTATGTGCAAAGAGGAAAGAAGCTAAGAAACATGTTTGAACATTAGATGCGTAAAGCAAATTAACAAATTTAAAAATTAATTTAAAAAAAAAAAAAAAAAAACATTGTCAAATAGTCTTTTGTCACATTATCCTAGCGACCAAAGAACCAAAACCTGAGTCGATTATTTGGTAGCACTTTCTATTAAGGCCACTTCTATGATGACCTATGAATGCATTCATAAACGGTTATAATGCATTCATATGGCATTATACACATTGTTATAATTATTTAGGAAAAGACACTACAGTTTATAGAAGTGTTTAAAATGCATTTACAAATTATAAAGCAGTGTTTATGACGCATTATAACACCTAATAAATTTTGGCCCACGTCCTTTGTGCATTATGTTTAGTAGTACACACTCTGACTAATTGTAAAGGTTTGTAGAATGATTTCCTGATAATCTTTCTGGTATTAAAAAATAAAAAAATAAAAAGACAGGTCTTGTGATGCACTTTGCAAAGGTGCTCAATGTTATAATGTGTCGTGAACACTACTTATAACACATCATGCTAACAATTCATAATGCATAATGCAGATAGCTTTAAAGTGTCATGCATTTTATATTGATAAATAACATCGATATTACCATGTGTAGAAAACCTTATCGGTGCTTTTATATCATATGATCAATGTTGCTATGACCTTCATAGGAAGTGTTACAGATTAGTTTTCACCTGTCGTATCATCTGAACGCTTGTGTGTCAGAACAACTAGCCGATCCGTGCACAGGAGGCGGGAATATCAGAAGCACAGAAGGATTTGTCGGCATACGAGTGAGGGGGAAATGACACGGCGATGAAGCGTGGATGGTTTGTTGGTCCATGCTTTAGTTGTACGCTCCCACCTACTCCACGCGAGCCTGCATAATGTAACGATACGGCGCCAGTCTGTGAGCAAAGACGCCTCGTCAGAGTACCATCCAGATGTTTAAAATGTATGTTGTAATGTTGTAGTGGTACCAAAACTTTTTCACAGAGCAACAGGGTTAATCAGAGCGCGATGTTTAAGTTTGCTCCTCCCACAGAACGATGCTGCACATTTTCCAGAAAGGGCAGGTGTGATTGGAGGAAGTCCACCTGAGTTACGGTAATGTCTCTGCACTTGGAGATGTCCAGCGTCCTCAGTCTCTTGCAGTGCTGGACTATGAGGCTCAGGGACCTGGTGGAACAAGTGAAAGACAATAAAACAACACAGACGCAAAGCCAAATCTACACTACAGTGTGTGTGTGTGTGTGTGTGTGTGTGTGTGTGTGTGTGTGTGTGTGTGTGTGTGTGTGTGTATACACTAAGTAGATGTAGCGGTCTGTTGCTATGCACAGTTTCTGCGATGGACAGAGACCACCATAGTGCACCGTGAGACAATTCACCCACCAACCATCTTCTGCTAACAGCAGCACTGTAAGGAACAAACCACTTAGAGGTGTGCTGTTATAGGAAAATAATCAATGACAAGGTCGTGTGATGAAGCGGAGTTACTGTTACCACTCTGAAGTTGAATATTTTCCAATTACAGCATGTCCTGATGTGTTTTATTCCTCTTATACCACATTAATTGACCATCAATTACCATTTTTTATTTATTAAAAAAAAGACATCATAGTTTTTTTTTTTTTTAGCAGTTTATAGTCGCATTTAATGTTGTGGAATGTCCCTGAAAATTCCTATTATCATGTTATAAAAAGTTGTTCTATCACGATTCTCTCTTTTTCTCTCTCTCGTGTAGTTAATAAGGCAAAAGCGCAGCCTGAAAAGTCACAAAGGTTAAAGCTTCATCTCAAAGCTGACCGAAGTCGCCTTTCATAAATGTCACATAAACGTCTCCTTACAGAACTCTTCACCAGAGCAATATCTATATACTATAACAACAGTTATTATGTGGAGCGTCTGTCATACAAGTCCTTGTGAACGGGCTGTTGCTATAGAAACGGTAACGTATCAGAACGAGCGCATTTGCAGCTGCACTACTGTCAGAGCTGCTGTTATAGAAAATTAATCAACACCTTCACCTAACGTGCCGTACATGGGAAAGATGAGCTCTAAATGTACAATTACAAGATGACTAATGAGATCAGGGCGTGGAAAAGAAACAACAGCGTCACTGCGGTGATGAGAATTAAAAAAAAAAAAAAAACAGGATTACAGTCAGGGATTATGCATCTGCAAGGTGATCCGTAGGGAAGGTGATCTTGATAAAGTGGTCAGTAAGTGTAGGTTTGGTGTAGGTTTGTGCCAGCTCACCTGTCTGTGATGCCGTCGCAGTAAGCGAGCTGCAGATGCTGCAGTCTGTGTAGGTGAGGCAGGGCGCGAGCCAGACCCTCGTCTGTGAGCCGCGAACAGCCGCTCAGCGCCAGGCTGGTCAGGCTGCGGCAGTGAAGAGCCACAGACGCCACGCCCTCGTCACTGATCTCCGGCAGCATGGCGAGAGAGAGGCGCTGGAGCACGGGGAAATGCAGCACCTGGAGGAACAAGGACCCGGCTGAGAATACTGTACTGCATGTGCGCTAATGTTAATGTTTTCATCGATCCCCATTTTTCTGAATGTATTCTGATTGCAGATTTGTACGTACTGTATTGTAAGAATTGTAACTGTTTACTCGGCTGGTTACGTGTAATCTGAACCAAATTCATGTGCAGGTATTTTATAAATGACATTTTGTGTCCGCATCACAATAATAACAAGAAGCTTGTGCTACTGCAAAGGCTATCATTTATAAAGAACTTTATTAACTGTCCTTTATTTCATCCTAACGGTTTGCAGCTAAAGAGTGGGAACGTAACAATATTGTTTCTGTGCAGAACTAAACAAAACGAAAAAGAAATCTGTTTCTAATCCCTGAGTAAAATCTTGTCATACAAATTACTGAGCATCTTATTAGTCTTAACTGTTCATATTGGGCCTTTAATTCCTTATTATAAAGAACATTTTTAGAAATTAGGGATTAAAAAGTGTTTAATTTGAGTTTTATTAAAAACAAATAACAAGACCTAAATTAACCCCTTATACCTATTGCCTTTTTATCTTTACCATTATTAATTTTTTTCTTTTTCACTATTTCTCCCTTTTTTTTTTTTATATAATAAAGGCTATCATGCTACACTTAAAACACTTAACACTATGAAACATGCTACACTTCTTGTTCTTATATAATTTGTCCGAAGGAAATGAACGAGTCTGGAACATACTGATCATATACAGACAGTCGTTTATGCTTAACTGACTGCACTGACTGCCTGGTGATTGCAGTAACACACACTTGCGTTATGCTGACGTCCGTCAGTTTGGAGCAGCCGGTCAGGTCGAGCTCCTGTAGACCCTTGATCGCCCGCAGCGAGGCTCCTTCTCGCTCCCTGAAGGCGCCCAGGTCCTCGTCAGTGACCAGACGTGGCTTCTCATCGAACGGCATTCTAGGAGGCTGAAAGAAACCCATGTTCCCGAAAGTCCGGGTAAAGCTCAGCCCTTTTTCCTCCTGCTATGTGGTGAAGGGTTACGGATTAGTTCTTTGTGTTTTATACAATCGAACTAAAACTAGAGTGCAACATCCATATCATAATGATTTTTTTTTATACTGTACATTCATTACCATGAACACACTTTGAGATGTGAGTGTTTATGAAACTAATTGCATGCACGGCGTAATTGAACGCATGCACAGCTGTATTACAAGCGCACGATAAATGTTCAGGGATAAATGATGAAACGATAGCGTGCTTGTTAAACCTACAGTAACCTGGACACCATGGTGAGCAAATCAGATAATATTTACTATGCTCTAGGAATTAATTTTAAATCTCACACAGATGAACATATGGGGTTTTCCTTACATGAAGCTCAGCAGTATTACACAAAGTATCAAAAGTTCAGTACTACTACTAATGTGGGAATAAATTCTGTACACTTAATGAGACTTGATGAAACTACAACTACTGACAAGTTTATGATGATGCTAGTTCAATTCAGATATTTCCCCCAAGACACTTTTTACAATTTTTATGCAGCTTGATAACACACTGGTGTTCAACACGGGTGGCCGATATTACAAAAATATCATATTCATATATCATATATCAATATTTCAAGACATTTGTAGACGATACACAATATGTATCATATGTATCAAATTTCATAACCAGCTGCCAGCAAAACAGCAGTGTCGAATTAAAAATATGTCTAAAAATGTCCAGAAAAATAAATTACTTTCAAAATGAAAGGATAAAAACTTATATGTATTGAGAAATATAGGTTACAGGTTAACAATACTGTACCGCTGCAGTTTTTTTTAAAAACTGTTTGATGATAATTTTTGCAGACATTACATAAAGTATTTTATTTTTGGTTTTTTTTTTTATATTTTAAAAAGTATTTTAAATATTATTTCTAAAAATTCGAACAATTAAAAAGAAAAGAAAATATAATATTTTTTTACATTTTTAAAAGTTCAATGCAAAATTTTAAAATCATATCATCTGCTTCCAGTCTGTTTGCAGTTATTATTATTATTATTATTATTATTATTATTATTATTAATAATAATAAAATCCACAAAATCTTAGAAATGTGTATTTAAATTTAGACTCTTCCAAACACTCAGCTTATACAAAAACAGAAATAATTTGAGTACTTGTTAACTATGTTGGTATTCGTTATTCTATTTAGTATTCAGGAATTTGTTTTTACCTTCCTGCTCCCTAGATACACTATATGGCCATAAGTATGTGCACCCCTGACCATCACACCCATATGTTGTTCTTCCCCAAACTATTGCCACAAAGCTGGAAGCACACAATTGTACAAAATGTTGCTGTGTGCTGTAGCATTACAATTTCTCTTCACTGGAACTAAGAGGCCCAAACCTGTTCCAGCATGACGATGCCCCTGTGCAAAAAAACGAGCTCCATGAAGACATGGTGTGTGAAGGTTGGAGTGGAAGAACTCGAGTATCCTGCACAGAGCCCTGACCTCAACCCCACTGAACACCTTTGGGATGAACTGGAACACCGACTGCACCCCAGACCTCCTCACTAACATCAGGACCTGACCTCACTAATGCTCTCGTAGCTGAATGAACACAAATCCCCACAGCCACGCTCCAACATCTAGAGGAAAACCTTCCCAGAAGAGTGGAGCTTATTATAACCGCAAAGGGGGAATAAATCTGGAATGGGATGTTCAACAAGCACATACGGGTGTGATGGTCAGGTGTATGTGGAGATTGCTTATATAAGTTTTTATTTTAACCATGGCTAACATGTTAAGACTGGTTTTTTAAAAAAAATTTCAGTTTTCTTTCACAGGATTATTATTAACAGTGAGGAAACACCAACAAATATTTAAAGCCTGTAAAATGCTGTTAAACCATAAAATAACGTGATAACTGATTTGTATCTGTTTTAAACACAGACAGATGATCATTTTCCCCCCATATTGTTTTTTGTGATATGGTACTTGGTATTGGTCAGAAACACAGTATCGTGTGTAATATATTGCTGTTACTCTTACTGTATGCTTGCTGGGCTCCTCCATCCCGAGCAGTCCCCAGTCTGTAATCAACTTACACGAGCTGAGACGCAGCACCTGCAGCCCGGGCAGGTAGGAGGCGATGGCGCAGACACTCGAGTCTGTGAGGACAGTGCAGGAGGTCAGATCCAGCTCTTTCAGACTGGATGTCAACAACTGAGCTAGCGAGCAAATGTCCTGGAGTGAAAAACAAGCAGAATCCATTAATACACAGAAGAAAAAAAAAAAACGTAATGCCATAATGCTGGAGTTAAACCTTGTGGAAAAAATGGCACAATAGTAATACTAGTATAGCTAGTAGCTGGTGAAGAATGAACAGCTAACAGAAATCCCCTAGTGCTTTTCAACCTGTAGATTTCAACGCGTTTCCCTTTACTGAAAAAAAGAACGGAAAACCTGTTCATTCGAAACTGATGTCTGAGGAGAGTTGTTAAATTCTGTCAGTAAACGACTCTGCAAAACACCTTTTGTACATCAGAGGTGCAGCCTTCATGGGTTCCTGAAAAACGTACATGTCCATTTTGCGTATTTACCTTAATGAATACGTAATTTGGAGTGTTTCTATGTAAAAGTGGAAAACACGGGGTGGAGTCAATGCAACTGGATTAATTTTGGCATCTATGGTGTAATTTACTGCAGCCAGTCAAATCAAATGTGTAAATAAATACAACTGAAGGGCATGTGTTACATTTGCAGAAACCTGTTTCTGCTTTTCGCAGACAAAATAAAATGATTTAAGCAATAACAAGACAATTTCTCAAAGTTATGTCCTAGGGTCCCAAAATAATCAGAAAGTTCCTCAACATTATGACTTCTACTAGACACGGCACTGTTCCAAAACCGAGAATCAGTATCGGGACGATACCAGCAAAAAAAACGGTGGATCGGATATCGGAGAAAACATATCAGATCTCAGATCCTGTAACAAATGGCAAGGATTCCAATTTTTGAAACTGGAAATATTTAAAAATAAAAAGATTTGACTGTTTTTTTCTTTTGTTAGGCTTAATATTATTATATTTAAATTTTATTTTAATTATTAGATTTATTTTATTTATACTGCAAGTGCATTTTGTGTAAGAAGAGTTTAACTGTGAAGTGCTTCGGTTAAAAAAAAAACATTTTAAAGATTAGCAGTTTTTAAAGAAAACAATACTGAATCAGTATCACCTGATACTCAAGGTTTCAGTAAAAGAAAAAGTGGTATCGTGCCATCTCTAACGTTTTTTTAACTATTCTGTTGAAAGGTTTAGCTTGTGACGACACACACTCTGATTGTATTTTTGAAGTTGTTAAAGAGTCTCACACCTTTAAGCAGTGTTAAGCATAGATGTGGGGTTTATAGAATTTAAACCAGCTTTATCATGGTAACACAAAGTCATAATTTTGGTAATGATTCTGAAAAACTCTTAATCCTGACTAATTTTTTATGAGGTATAAATGGACTTCCAAGGAGAAACGATTTTCCTAAACTGCATCACCATGCTTTGTCAGCTTTACTTTGTTAGGATTATTTACTTTTTACTAAATGCTAATAGAAGAAATTATTTTACTATACAAGTATGCTCAAGTATGCTTCTGTTTTTCTTTTAGCTGTCTCAGCTGTCAGGTTTAATTTCTTTGTAACTGTTATTCGTAGACCTTCCAGCACATGTCCACTTTATCAGATTGTACACTCTTTGTTTTGGATCTTATTAAATCCTGGCCTCAGTGCTCACCCGGATGTAGGTCCAGTTCCTGAGGCTGAGTTTCTCCAGCTGCGCCCTGGGCTGTGGGGACGACAGGCCCTTCACCAGCTCCACTCCGCTCACATTAACACATTCAGCCAGGTCCAGTGAGCTCAGAGTGGGCAGCGCCATTAAATCTGCCAGCCCTTTTTCTGTAATCCTCCAGACGCGGGCCAGCGAGAGACTCTGGAGCTGTTTGAGCTCAGCAGCTACAGCCAGCATGCAGCGGCTCGTCAGTTCCGTGCAGCCGCTCAAGTCCAGCTTGTGGAGGCCTCTCTGGTGCCTGCAGAGCTGCTCGATGGAGTAATCGGTGAGCTTCTTACAGCCGGACAGGCTCAGCTCCTCCAGGTGGAGGCCGGGGACACGACACAGCGAGCGAAGAGACTCAGGGGTGATGGAGGTGCGGCTGAGATCCAGGCTGCGCAGCGTGGCGCTCTGATCCTGGAGGAGCCGGAGCAGGTTCCTCAGCGACAGCATGGCTGACGAGCCCAGGCCCACCGCGCAGCCTCGGTACGGGTCAAACTCAAAAGCGATGTGACAGCCAGCCAGCGCTAGACGACGGAGTCTCAGAGTGCAGCCAGTTAGATGATTAAAGGTGAGGTCTGAGAGGTAGCGCAGGTCAGACAGGTCCAATTCTTCCAGGTTCTTCAGAGCCGTACGAACCTATAAACATGTTAGCAAACAGAGCTGTTACAATATTCAAATAACATTTTGGATTTTTTAAAAATAATAATTACACAAAGGTGGAAAGCTATATTGTGTTACTTTATTTAAGTATCATCTTAAAAGATTTGCTTTAATATAATTGAAAAGCAGCACATATATGTTTGATGAACTACAACCCCACACCTTTTAAATTCCTCACTCATTCACTTTATTTAGGAACAATGTTTAAAACAACAAATCCAAATTAATACCAATTCCAATGGATACAAACTAAACATCTTTTTAACAATTAATCTCACCTTATATATATATATAAATTATTTTCATTTTAATTTGAAAAAACTGATCTTATAAAAAACAACTACAAATTTAAAGTACTGCACGAGATAGTGGTTTCTTAGGTAACTGATATATAAAGGCAGTTTTAATGGAATTCAGCAGACCTAACTAGCAAGACACCAGAATTTACTGCATTCAATTTTTGACATTTCTAGCAACATCAGCATTTCTGAGTAAAATTTTCTCATAACTGTTTAACCCTTTAAACTCAGGGGTGGTTGATACTTAGAGATTTATTTTTCCACAGTCTTGGACCTACATATCACACAGATCACAAAGCACATCTGAATGACTACCTGAATAACCAGCTGAGAGTTTAAAGGGTTAATCAGGTCTGATGGCGCTCACAACAATTCATGGTGCTTTCAGTAAGATCAAGCATTAGCTCTCATACTGCTACTGGACATTTCGATCAATATTAGTCATTCTGGGTAAATGTTTTCTGTACGTTTCTGATGAATAATGTTGGAGGATTGAAGCTCCGACCTGCTGTCGATGCTCCTCACGGCTCAGGAAAGCGCCTGACATGAAGAGACTGTCGAGGCCGTTGAGGCTGAGCTTGCGCAGGCCGGTCAGGCACGGCAGCAGTTTCAGGAGGGACGACTCCATCATGCTGCTCCGGGGCAGTGCCAGACCCATGAGCCGAGCCCCGTGGCGAACTCTGACCTCCTCCAGCACTTGACGTGACAGGCTGGAGTCGTCCACATGGCTGATGATCAGACTGCATCGATGCCGGCGAGCGAGACCACGGATAAACCCTAACGAAGACGCACAAACCGGGAACCTGAATGTGACATTTTTCTGAAAGTGGAGAGAAAAAAAAGGGTGCATGAAAATTATGGGATCTTCAGATATGTACACATCTGCTGATGCTGATGTTAATGCTGATAGATGTTCATTTATGAAACGTAAAATGTAAAATGGGAACATGGACTAGCATTACAGATATTTACTTGTATAACATTTTAGTTTTGCAGACAAAGCATCAAAACCTTACAGTTAATCATCTGTTGAATCACAAAGCACATCTGCATGGCTAACTTTTCTTTACATACAAAAACGTGCTAAAATTAATTAATAACTCTTTGTAATATTTGTTTTTGTTTCGCTTATTAAAGATTACAATAAAATAAAAACTGAAAACATACAGTACTAAGTTACAATAAATACATCATCAGACAGCAGTTTTAATTATCTGTCAATTCTCTCCATCAGGTTGATCTTGCTCTTTTTTTAATCAGTTTTCCTCCAGATACAGAAACGATTTCTAATATTATCAATATTAACCTGAAACTGATGATCTTGGCTCGCTTCATACCAGCTCCTGCAGACCAGCGAGGCTTCTTTTCGGTCTGATGGATGAAGAAAGCTCAGAATGTGGGAAATGACCTGTAACAAGAGGAACAAATCCACATGATTACTGCACAACTGCAGTTCCTTCTCCTTGATTTGTCTCTTCTCACAATCCCGTGTTTATTTAGAAAGTGGTATTGTATTACAGGAACATTTGACAGCAAAAGTTTGCACCCCCAATCACCCCATCACCCCAGTGTATCTACATACAAAATCTCTAATTTATAAATATTATAACTGAGGCGATCCAAAAGCTGTTCTGCGATGATGGCCATGCTCATGGCTGTGTACAGTGTGTACAGTCTCTCAGGGCAGATTCTGATGTTGCTTGTGTCAGTTACAGTGCTTCAGAATATGTATTTTATCATTTACTTTAGCTGGGGTGTTCTTAGAAATCGCTTACAGCTGCTTTAATCCTTTCATTCTCAGATTAGACTCACCTCATGTGGCAATGCTGGAGTCTCCATTACTGATCAGTCATTTCTCCAGCATGGGGAAATTTTCACAGCGTCCTTCTGACTCACACCATGTGCCAGATGATGTCAAATAACACCGACCAAATCCATAAAGAAGCTTCTTCCTGATCCTTCGTTAATTAATTCGCCGTTTTGATCAAAGCCAACATGGTGACCACACCCTCGAGTCGGTCTGCTCCGGTGTTCACTGAATCCAGCGGTTTACATGAGGATAGTAAGTCAATAAACGAGGTTGAAAGGTACACATTAGAATGACTACCGGTAGATCACGTGACACGGTGTCACGTGTAGACACCCGGAAGTGTTGCTGGGTAACGGAGTTCCTCCTTCCTGTCTCAGTTTACTGTTGTTGTTATTTTCCTCCGCCAGATGGCGTGGGTTTAAACTAGTTTTTTGAAGAAAAAAAATAGATCAAATGCTGTAATAAATAAGCCTTGTCCTTTGCACAAATATATGAAGTGTGTTTTTTACCCACGTTTACAAGTTGAGAAAGATGACGTCAACTGAGATTCACTAAAATGGTGAATCAAAATATCAAAAATCACAAATCAAAAGATCAGTTAATGCTGTGAAAGGAACATTAGCAAATTTACACCCAAAAGTCCCTTCTATTTTATCCTCTAATCCAGTGGTTCTCAAAGATTTATTTATTTATTTATTTATTTATTACAGAAGTAGAAAACACAACCCACCATTCTTCTTGAGTTCTTGTTTATCTGCTCACTTTCACTGAACAGCTTTAACCCAAACCCCAATATCTAAAATCAGTCAGGCTGTAAATAATATCAGCTTGAATCTAATGTGTTCTGGTGGAAATCTCAGAAATAATAAGCTCACTGGCCCTAACAAATAATCACAGTATTACTACGCTCATTCAAGGTCTGTATTATATCAGTTCTAGTCCCCGATTCCTCTCCACCCTTACTTTACCTCCTGTATCCACGATCTGGATCAATTAATTGGTCACGAATCTCTTAGCAGTGTACACAGTCAGGTACATAAATATTCACAGTATATTGGAGTTGAAATGAAACAATGAGCAATGAGCTCCAAGTGTAGACTTTCAGATTTAATTTAAGGAGAATCGGGTGAATGGTGAAACACCCTTCAGACCCATCAGAGAGATCGCAAAAACATTAGGTGTTTCCCAAAGCAACTATTTGGTACATTCTTAAAAAAGAAAGAAAACACTGTGGTCCAACTGCAGTTGATGATAGAAGAATTATTTCCCTGGTTTCCTCTCAAGGTTTCTTCTTCATGTCCTCTCAGAGATTTTTCTTTGCCACTGATGCATTTGGCTCGTTTATTAGGAAATAAATCTACATCCAGATTTTTATAAAGTAGTAATGTATGCAAACAAAACTGAATTGAATTATAAGGCATAATAAATCATAGTGCATTTTGACATGAAAATTCAATTCAATTTTATAAGAAAATGTTTTATAAGAGTATTTATATATAATAATATAATATTTCAATATAATAAAGACAAAAATAATATTGATCTTTTTATAAGAAGCTGTACGGGAAGAATTTAACTGTACAGTACAAACCTGCTTCTCTGAATAAACATAATAAACAAAATAACCATTTGTGTTTGAATTAATGAGAAAGAAATGTTTAAAAGTTTAAGAGTAAATTAATTCAATCCCTCTGAAGAATAAAAATCCATACAGACATATACTTTAATGTAATAACCACTATTTATTGAAATACAGATGACAAATTCATGGCATAATGAGACGTTTAGTGACAAAAACAGTGTGTTCAGACACTGAGTCTTCCTAATATGTCATTCATGGTTATTAATAATATCTACATCTGAGGCAGTGTACGTTGCTGGTCGGATGCGTTTAATCTATGTACCAGTGAGATATACACTTTTCTTGCAGAATAAAAAAATATTTCCTCGTACATCACAAATGACTACAGAATTAAATAATTACTTCATGAATTCAGACATAATTAAAGATATGTAATACATGACTATATAATATTTACAACCAGGTTTAAAAATGACAGTGAAAATGTTCATTTGTCTCAAAAATATTCTACAAAATAATAGAACTAATTGGAAATAATCATATCTGCACATACTACCGTCTACTCTGCAAAAACTGATAGCAAATCTTAGCAAGATAATATTTTATTCTGGATAATATTTCTCACTATGAGATTATTATATATCAGATAGAAGACCATTAAGCCTATTTCTAGATATATTTCCTCATTTCAGGCTTTCTAGAAATAAACACATTAAATAAGTTAAATTATCTGCCAACAGACTAAGAGCATTTCTAAAAAAAGACAAAAAAAGGCTTAATACTCTTTTTTTTTTTTTTTGGAAAATGAATCTAATAAAGAGAAATATTAGATGAATTTGCCTATATTCAAGATATTTTTATTTGCTAAAATATATTTTTTTTACAGTGTATGATTAAAAAAAAGTTTGACTCCATACATCCATAATGTTCTCACAAGCAACAAAAACAACTAAATAAATAAATTTATTTATTAATTAATAAATTTACCTAAAGTAGGTGCGAAAAAAAGAAGGCAACTGCTCGGGTTATTTCATTTTTAAAACATTTCCACCATCTGTTCCTCGTTACTTCTACATACTCCTCTCTTATTAACGACAGTCTGTCAAACTAATATATCAGCAACACCCAACCCTGTTTTTCCTCAACATCTGGATGTTATTAAGTAGGAAAATCTGCTCGAGGTTCACACCTCAGTTAGCGTTCATCGTTCCTCCTCAATGAGTGAATTAGATGTGAAAATGTTTTCCAAGTGCGCTCTGTCTCAGGCCTTCATTCAGCTGTGACTGTCCTTAAAGGTGCAGTTTGTCTTTCTTAAAAAAGTGTTCTAACCCTGTAAGAATCATCAAATTATAAAGAGACCTTAGAAAAAAAAACCCTGTGATTCACAATATTACCCGGTACAATATTAATCGGGCAAGTGGAAGCTTCAGTGTAGCTGATGCAGTGTAGTAAAGGTATTACGAGCAGGTGATCTAGTTAGGTGCATTGCTACAGACAATAATTAGGGAAACAAACGAGTATATGAACAGCACTGTGGTGTGTCACACTGTCATGAAGCACATCAAGTTTAAATGTAGCTACATACCAAATGATAAGAAAAAGCAAATGTCAGTAAGGAGTAGATTTGTTTTCCTTCACTGGTTGTTGAACATACAGTACATATCCATGGAGCAACTACCTGGATATGAAATCTGTTTGTTCCAGGTGCCCAGGCTATTGATTTGTCCATCCCTGATATCATCCATCTCCAATGAGAATTCGGAAAACATTACAAAATGGCCGCAGCCCAATTAGTGCACTAGGTGGTGAACAGGGAATAAATTCAGACTAGGGTACGTGTGTAATTTTTGGTCGTAGTGTTCTTTTAAGGAGGATGTGAAAGAATGCAGGGAACTTGACAATGATTGGGGTTCATTAAGGCACATGGTGGGACATTTCGCAGTCAGAGTTTAAACCTGAAGACTGGACTATATAAATAAATCTAGCAAAATTTATTAAAACGGTGCACTACATATGGACTGGAATTATGTTTTTAACTCTGAAGGTAAAGCCAGCAGTGAGGAAAAAGGGAATAATGACAGTGTGCAGGGACGCTGTAAAGTCTGTATGTTAAATCATCACAGAGGTCACTAACGATTTACGACTCCTGTTACCTTAAAAAAATGAAGGAATTCAAGGAAAACACAGACCAAATATTCAAAAGTATTCCAGATATAAAGCAGTGGCAACACATGGAAAAATTTAAAGACTTAAAGAGCAAATATAATGCAGAGAGGTGAGTGTTAGAGGATTTACCACCACTAATATCTTAATATACACAAAATTTTTATATATATATATATAATAGAATAGAATAGAATATGAACAAATACTACAAGTGTACTTTGGAAAATATGCATTTTGGTATTCACATGCCTGAAAAGACTTAAATAGGAATAAAACCAACTCCAACCTTGGCCTTATTTATGGAATTAAGTTGATTGGTCTCTTGAGCCCTTTCTTAAAACAAAGCAATATGAACACAGTACAAATCATATTTCGTGTGAAGATGCCCTTCATACCTGATACTTAAATGACTTTATGAGTTAAACGATGTAATCCAAGCAGTTAAATATAGACTAACAAAGTGTTTTTTCTTAAATGAAAGCTGACATTTTTTGCTATCTTTATACAGTATATTAATCCACCCAGACTCTCTACAGGAAAATGAAGATGGAAAATGACCCAGTTGACCCCTTCATACCCTTGTTACCTCATCACTTAATACGCTTCCGGGTTATTCATCCTTCTTGTCCTTCCCCACTATCGTCCTCTCATTTAGAGCTGGTCCTTCCCGCACTGAGCGGCTCTCCTCTTCGTTGCCGGAGGGGCTGATGGGAGGTCCTTGTACACAGCTGTCCGAGATCTGAGAGAGAACATCGGCCTCTTGTTCCGAGTGCTGCCTCTCGATCGGAGAGCCAGGTAGCACCGAGGAACAGACAGATGGCTGGACAGCAGAAAGAAGAAAGAGTGGATTAAACTTCAGCATATCATCATGTAATACAGGTTAAGCTGGAGCTGAATAAGTTCATTCATTTATCTTCAGTGAGCGCCTTATCCTGGTCAGAGTTGTGGTGAGTTACTGAATATGGGAAAGCACCGCTTTAGCTTTATTGAGAAATGGGCTGTGTGTATGTGTGTGTGTGTGTGTGTGTGCATACCTGCAATGAAACACACGACTTGTTACTCTTTTTTCTCTTCATCTTGGCCATTTTCTCAGTCATTTCCAGCGCGGCTTTTAACAGTTTAGGTGTTTCTGTCCGCGCGGGAATCACCCGCACTGGCTCCTTCTCCTCCTCTTTCTTTTTCTCCGGCTTCTTATCTGCCAGCATCTTCCTTCACAAGACACAGAAACCATGGCATCAGCAACAGGAGCACCACCCAAACAACACACTCCCGAGGTCACCTGTCATGCCTCTGTAAATGAGTCTACAATTTTACGGAGGAAATCAGCTCAGTGGCAGCATCATGGTGTCTCACTTTGCTTTCTTGCGCAGCAGTTTCTGGGACTCGGGATAGTGCACAAGGATTTCGTTGAGGCCCTTCTTTTCCAAGATGAAGAGGTTAGCAAAGCCGTGTGCTATGACGTTGGCAGTTCGCCGGTTTCCACCACCCACCGCTAACAAGCTTCATGCCAAAGAGACACAAACAAACACAGGTCAGCTCTGGTCTACACTGACATGGATGAAAGATGACTAGCTAAATGTTTTTACCTGATTTCACCAAACACAGATCCCGCTTTCAGCGTCACAAATATAGTTTTTCCGTCTGGTCCGCCAACCACCTGAACTGCTCCTGACTTTATGATGTA
The DNA here is from genome assembly GCA_022985145.1 of Pangasius djambal. Lineage (NCBI taxonomy): Eukaryota > Metazoa > Chordata > Actinopteri > Siluriformes > Pangasiidae > Pangasius > Pangasius djambal. Next base: position 26,131,530 of record CM040981.1, read on the forward strand.
CATCTCTCGACCTACTTCACCCTGCACCAGGATGATAAAATGCATATTAAGTACAATGTCTGGTAACTTCATCTGTTATCCCAGTCTTAGAAAATATCAGAAATGCAACAACAAGGTGTTTACTGATGTTGGGATGCCAGGCCTTGTTTAGGTTTTCCTTACTTATTAAAGAATTGTGCAAAATTGCAAACTATATATATATATTTTTTAGCTAATTTATTTAATTTAAATACTAATACCTACCATTATTTGATTGTTGTTAGGGTTACGCCTTAAAGGATATTATGTTGCTCTGTTCTTGTTGCATTTAGGTAAAACATTTCCATGTACTGTAGAATATGTATATTTAATTCCTCTCTGCACTGATCAGTTTCATCAATTTTCCTTATTATGATTTAGTGAAACAGCAAAGGCAATATTTAAGTGTCAAAAAAGGCACTAAACCGTTGTTCATGAGTGTTGGTTACATTCTAAAGCCACAATTCCACTGGATGCAAATAAAATCTACTGGACAAAAATGCCTATACACTTGAATGGAGAGGATGTGGTACGTGAGGGAAAATGGGTTAGCGTCTGCTACCAGTTCATTCCTGTCCACCTGCTCTGATTTACGATTTCATCTAGATTAAACCTGAGAATTCACAAATCTTCTGCATGGGTCAACAAGGGAAGCTTGAGTGACATCTTTCTGGAAGATGCAATAAGGATCAACTGCTTATTATTACTGTTTCAGGACACCATGCATTATACAATAACTGTACATAGTATATACAGTACATATTTTTAGTAATTGGTTCGCAGGAACTTACAAGCTGTCACTCTAACTAATAGATCCATTAATAATATACTATATAATTAGCTAGGGACAAGCTAGCAGCATTTAGCAGTGTGTAAAGACAATATAATTTCTCTTATCACTCACAAACTTCAAACTATCTAGCTGGCTAAAGTTAGCTGTGACCACCCCTCATCACTCGAGCTGTACTGGGAGGCAGGAAGGCATTGAAAACGCCCAGGAGAGAGAGCACTTTAGGGATAAATAAGTTATAAGTAATTATTTTTGACTTATTTCTAGCCAGAAATGGCTAGTGAAGTCAATGAATATTCATTATGTTTTCCCATCTAACCTATCGAAGCCAGCTTTTGTTAGTATATGTCGATAACTCGGCAACATCATAACATAAGCTCCTATCGTCGAGACTCATCTCAAACCACTTTCTTTTTTCCTTCTAAGACACCGCCTTATGAGGCGCCATAAGCAGCAATGCATTAAGACAACTGCCTTCAGTTTGATTGTGAATCGTGATTACATTTTTGAATGAATTCACAATATAAAACATTAACAAACCTGTGCCAGCCAATCAGAAATGAATATTTTTCACGGTCATGGCAGAGCACGAGGTGGTTATCTGAGATTCCACCTTCTCTACAGAGGTCGGATTACGTCTTGTTTCATTCAAAATTATGAATTATGAAAACACCTATATGAACACACATGTATTAAAAAAAGACTCTCTGAATTCAACAATAAGCACACTGAACCTTTTTGCAGACGTAGTCTCCGGGAAGGTACACGACTGATCTGAGCCTTTTCAGCATGTCATAGATCATCTGCCTGTCACAGCCCTGACATAAAGAAAAGAATAACACAATAAAAATTCAGGAGATACTATACATAAGGATAAGAAAACCACAATATATAGTACCATAAAAATAGAACTCACAGGAACCTATTTAAAGATGCAGCTTGTTATTTTAAAGGTTATCAGCCCCACATCATCTCCCCCTCTGTTGAAACTATGTACACTTCGTAGATGAAGTTTTAAGAAAAAGGAGCTTGTGGCCAGAGCTCATTTCAGGGCCAGAAAATTCCACAATAAAAAAGTCTTAAATGTAAAATCTAGCCAGATCTATTGCATGGCAATGTTGCGAGTAACAGATTTATAAGGTATGCTTAAAATTATATGAGTAATACAGGTCTAGATACTCTTTTAAACATTTCAAACTGCACCTTTAAGTCTACACACTGCTATGGAAAAAGACACGTATTGTTGAGTTACAACAAATGCGGACTGTATGAAGAAATCTCAGAGCAGGTTGTTCATACCTCAAACAGTGGCACTTTGCTGACAATTGAGTAATTCACATCCACCGCTATATCAAGCCTCATCTTGTCGGGCAACTGCACAAGCAACTCCTCTTCGTCTGCACACAGAATTATAGAAATGTTAGCTAAATTAATGGTACCATATGGGCCATTTATTTGTGATCAAATAAAATATGTGTCCAAGACAACTCTAATACAGTATGATGTCAATAAAAATGACAAATTTGTTCATTAGCCATTCCACATTTTCATTTCAATCCGGCTCCCAGTACAATTAACTCATATATTCATTGTTTTTCAACTCTTAATTACCTGGCCAGGGTTTATGCAGGAAACAGAAAGAATAAAACACATAGACTGGTAAATGGGCTATGAGAACTGAGAATCTTACTCAGCATGCCCTGAGACTGCCACGTGTAGTTGTACCAGGTCTTCACCCGGTTCTGCACGTCTTTGGGGATGCGGTTAGAGCCCATGTACTTCACTGTGCTGTCCATGCAAGAGCGGTAGTGTGTCTGATCAGCTGTCGCAGCGCCCACCACATCTCTCATCTAACACAGCAAAAATCAACCTATTTTATTAAGCTGATATACTGGAGGTGAGCCATGCAACAAAACTAATGCAATTGCCATGTTATATGTAAGAAATAAAATACTTGGGGGTGTGCTGTTACAGGAAAATCATCAGTGACAGGGAGGTGTGATGAAGTGGAGAGAGTGTTACCACCCACAAGTTGATTATTTTTCCATAAAAGCACGTCCGGAAGTGTTTTATTCCTCCTCTACCACAGCAGTTTAACAATGATTTTGTTATTAAAGAACGACTCGTTGCGTCTTTTTATACATTTATAATTACATTTAATTTAGTTTCTGTTACCACTTAATGCTTATGTTATAGCAGCTATAAACATACGTTCTCCTGACAGCCTCCCTTCTTTTTCTCTTGTTAATAAGACAAAAAACACACTTACTTTATTACTGAGAACCCATAAAGTGTAAACTTTTCTGTCCAAAGACTTTGTAAAAGTCAGAGCTATAGCTGTAACTATAAGTTACACGACAAAGTGCAGACACTGGAGACTCCTTCGACAGTGAAAATGTTAATAAATGCCTCCTTAAAGAAAAGCTCATCATACCAAGAAGTAAAAGTTAAATAACAACACATTTGTAATGTTTTTATCATTAGTCTTAGATTACGTGGAGGATCTGCTGCACAAGTCTCTGTAAACGAGCTGTTACTATTGAAACGATAATATTAGACCAGGTGCTTTAATATAGATCTGTTGTAGAAAACGAATCAACACTTCCTGACCAATCAGATTTGAGAATTCAACAGCGCTGTGGTATACATGATAGTGATAACCAGTCTACCTGTCCAATCATGATGGAGAAGGCGAATACGCCGATAAAGTAGTTGATGAGCTGAAAAATATACTCTTCGAGTGCGGTCGGTTCCGGCAGTCCGCCGATAGTGATCAGAGTCTTTACAGCAAAGTAGAAACACCGGATGTATCTGAGGAAAAAAATGGCACAGAAGACATTGGGTGGCTGGTCAATATCTATGTATCAATGTTATGATAAAAATAGAATTGGTATTCATTTATAAATAATTCACTCAAACAAAGATTAAATGACCAATTTATTTAGGAATATTCTACGAAAACATTTGAATTATTATTTTTTAAAAATCCTAATAACTTTTTTTTTTAATTAATTAACAATTAATGCTGCTAAATCTAATTCTTTTTATAATTTATAATAGCAATGAGTATCCCCAAATGCAACTTTACATAATGACAGGCTTTATGCCCCAATAATGTTTCTTCAAACTCATTTTCTCCACAGTGATTCCTCCTAAAAATGGAAGCGTTTTCTTTTTTCTTTTTTACGGTCACTAATTGGATAATCCCATGTGATTGATTGCTTATGTTTAGCAAGTTCACCCCTATAGGCTAAATGTATGACTGGATCATGCATTTCTGTTTTTTGCACTAGCAAAATATGATATTTCTACAATATCTATTAATAAACAATTAATAAATGAAGAGCTCAAATGGAAATCTTCAATGTTATAGATTATATATTATAAAAATGCAACCTGAACAACACCCAGCACTAATTATTGTGTAAATAGTTATGAAAATCCTTAAAAATATTTTCATAAAATATTCCAAAATAAATCCATTTTGAGTAAAACAAGCCTCCATTTTGAATTCTCCAAGTGAAATGGTACCATTTGGCAACCAACTTCAACAGCCACTTTCCCTGACTTTAGAGATGTATAAGTTTCTCTGGGCAAAAATCATCACCTATATTACAAACAATAATATCACAGATACTAACGATACAAATGATACCAATAAAAGAAGAATGAAAACACCTACGCATTGCCCTCTCCGTTATATACCCAGGTGGTAGCTCCGAGGCCTCGTACGGTCGACATCCAGTAATAGAGACAGGCGTTAACATGGAGGGAGTACAGAAGGTAGCTGGTGGTACGAATGACTCTAGGAACAGAAAAGAGAAAAGGAGGATAATAGCAGTTATACCACAGTGCTGCTGAATTCTTGATTCTGATTGGCCAGGGGTGTTTCAAAGCAGCAGCTGCAAATCATAGGTCTATATTAATGTGCTTGTTTTCATATATCATTATTATTATTTCTATGAGTAACTCATTCACAGGGACTTGTATGGCGGAAGCTCACATAATCTAAGCCTGATAATAATCGTGTTGTTATTTAACAAAGAAAAATACATAATTGTTGATAGATTTCATGTACGCAGACATTTATTTAACATTTATGGAAAGTGTTAGCACTTTGCAACAGTCAGGGGTAAAGTTAGACATTTAGGTTTTTCAGCACAGGAAAATCAGGATAGAGGAGTTAATGTTTTGTGGTGTCTCAGTAATATGACAAGCTGCATTTTTTTCTGTCTTATTACCTTCTAGAAAAAGGGATGGAATGACTGTTTAATAGGTGCTTTAACATAAGTCATAAAAGGAACTAACTTATTTTGCAGATGTTCCATAACATTAAATGTTACTATAAATGAATAAAAAGAACATGTTGTTCATTATTTAAAAAAATATATATATTTTCGCAAATTGGTTTGGTATAAAAGGAATAAAACACTTTATTGGTTCTGTTATTGGAAAATATTCATCTTCGGGGTGGTAACATCACAGAACCCTGTTGGTCATTATTTTTCTATAACAGCATGCCCCCCAGTGTTTTATTCCTTACATATGAACTTTAGAAAAGAATCTCCAAATGGGCAACGCAGGTTTTTTTGCTCACCTGTAGACATAGGCTTTGGTCAAAATGGCCTCCAGACGTGTGTTAAACTCAAAGAAAGACAAGATCTGAAACAGAAGCGAATAAGCCTTTCGAAGTAGCGTCAAAGTGCAGATCACTTTAAATATGCTGCTATTAGTGATAATTGCTCAAAGCTAACAACGGTTGCTAAGCCTGAGAATTAAGTCGTGTTTACAGATTCCTGAAAAAACTATTTTGGTGGACTGTTCTATTAAAATGAAAGACATAGAGGGTGAAATCTGAGGCCTGCCTTCAGTATCCGTGGGCAGCGGAGGAGAGGTTTGACCCCATCTAGGAGATAGAAGAGCTCCAGGGGAAGAACACTGATCACATCCAGCTGAAATATATTCGAAAAAACACAGAGCCAATGGACATTAACAATGATATCACAGAGTAGAGTAACGGATGTTGACTGCTGAGGACAGCCAAAGTTTTTCTCTTACCTTAAATCGCAGATCTTTCATGTAATTGGTTCTCATTTCCTTCTTGTCGCTCTAGAAAAAAGACACATGCGGTGAGTGTCATTTTCAGTTCAGCAGTCTCTAATTCAAATGTGTCAAACTCAAGCCAGTGTGGCTTAGGCAGAAATTGAGTTTGACTGCTCTAAATCCTACTGGCTGTGATTTCCCAAAACGTCACGTACGATAATATCGCCGCCGCGGATGAACTGCAGACGTGGCTGGAACAGCAGGATGTCCAGGATGTAGATGGCGTCGCACAGGTAGTCAGCTATCAGCCATGCATAAAGGGAGCCGTTGACATCACAGAGGAAAGCCCAGCGCACCGGGATCATCCACACGTTCCAGTTCCAGGCCAACGTGACGAAAAAGAGCCACAGGACGTAGCCCAGATCTACAGACACGAAAGAGATAGGACTGCTCAGTATATTGCAAAACCACCAACAGTGCATGTTTGCCCATAGAACTGTGCATATTCATTTAAAGTGGTCGATAACAAGGTGAAAGTCGGAAGATGAGACAGGGACTCACTGGTGAACGGGTCGATGCTGGCTGGGAAGCGGTACTGAAGCAGGCGTTTGATCCTGGACTGAGGCTTCACCTTGAAGCACAGTAGCTTGGTATACTCTTCCTTTTCAACTTCCTCCTCCTCAGTAGGAGCAGCCTGACTCTCCTCAACAGGTGCTGGTTCCTTCGGAGGCTCAGGAGGAGGCGCTGCAGGAGCTGGGGTGGATAAAAAAAAAGGCTGTTTATGAACCTTACTCCTTATTCAGATAGAGCTCTGTAGAGAAACTTCAGACTCCATTGAGTCTTGGTTATAATTATTCATACAACACATGTTTCTTGTGCTGCATCGTGTTGTTCCATGCCTTTGCCTTTTGAAACAATGAGGATAATGAATAATTATGCTCAAACTGGGAGGATGTCTGGAGTAAAGTTTTGTGTAAATTAGGATTTTACATTATCAGACTGGGTAGTTAAGTGACTAACTAGTTCATGTGTTTTTTGTTTTTTTTTGTCAACCCTCATCTTTACAGTGGGATTTTTTTGATAATAGTTTAATTTTAGCTTTCTAAAAATTGGTCTAAATTGGTCCATTTAAATGTAGCTACATTCCCACAGTTACATCTTTTCATCATTGACCACACCATCTCCTCAGAATTTTCTTTTACAATTAGAACCCTGGAGTTAATAAATATTTACGTATAAGCTTAGCTGACAGTTGAAGTTTATTTCAACATCTAAACCATCTGCAGTTGATGATCTAAAAAATTGTGTTAGCTTTTGAATTAGCCTGTTTATTTCCGGCTTTCTCGGTTCATATATTGGAAACTGGAGGTATCAGATCTAGGAGCCTCTAAAACATTGTGAAGTCTTAGTGCTAGGTGCTAACGCACAAGCAATTTTCTCCTCTAATTTAGTCATGCTCAGTTGCCACCTGCTAGCTCTGTCACCCTGTCACATGACAGAGTAAACATAACCTTGCTGTTGATCATTGAGTGATGCTAGTCAAACACGCTTGTGACCCAAGGTGCAGGGCCAATTATTCTCTCTTGTATTTGAAGTGGATGGCGAGATATAAGATAATTACGCCACTCAGGAGCCTGTGTTTTTAGTAAGGTTTCAGCAGGTTGAGCTCACTGGCAGTTGGTGTGTCCTCGTCCAAGTCGTCGGGATCGATGAGTTTCTCCTTGGCGCGCTCTGTCCTCTCTTTAAACAGTTTGACCAGCTCTTGCAGACGCTCGTTCACCATCGTGCTGGCCTGGCTGGCGGCTGATGACGGACGCTCCTTCAGCCTGTAAATGTGACGCATGCAGCTAAGCATAGAACACACTGAAGCCTACAGGAATATCAGTGCACAGCTATCTATCTATCTATCTATCTATCTATCTATCTATCTATCTATCTATGTATCTATCAATCTATCTATCTATCTATACAGTGTACTTCAGTCATAAGAGTACATATTTTCTGGAGTAGCAACTGAATTTTTTTAATATCTATCCATCTATTCATCCATGGAACTGAATTCTTCCAATATCTAACCACCTATGTACCCACCCATTCCTCCATCCATCCATCCATTCATCCATCCATCCATCCATTTTATCTATGTATTTACACTCCATTAAATGTTCTTTGTTCCTCTGGGAACATATTTTCCTCAAACATTCCATGTAGAATCTATCTATCTATCTATCTATCTATCTATCTATCTATCTATCTATCTATCTATCTAGTGTACTTCAGTCATCAATGTACATAGTTTCTGAAGTAACAAATGAATTTTTTAACATCTATCCATCCATCCATCCATCCATGTACCTTTAAAAGTTCAATGTAGGTTTCTTTATCAGAGAGAGAGGGTTCCAACTTAGGAAGCTAAACACTCCAAATAATCCAAAGAACACTTGAAGAAACTTTTTGTATGAATTTAAGTATTAATTAAATGCAAATTCAATTCTTCTAATATCCAACCATCTATCCACTCATTCCTCCATCCATCCATCCATCCATCCCTCCATCTTATCTATGTCACTACACCCTACCTATCTACTCCAAATTTATCTAGAACCCGAACCACTGCAGGTTCTATGTTCCTCTGGCTATACTTTTTTTTACTCAAAATTTTGAAGACACGTTTTAAAATAAAATTTTATATAAATCAGCATAAACTTTGTTATATTAAAGTACCTTAAGCTTTCAGAGACTAACCAGGAATGCATCACACCAGGAAAGCATCACAATAACAATAAAAAAACAACTAAACGATACATTCAGCAGAAACTATTTTAGCAGCTCTACTGTAACGCTTTCATAATAAGACCACACAGTTCTTCCAGACATTCCTCAGAGATGATCAACCGTGCCTGTGGCAGGACGTCTTAAAGCTTAGTGGAGCTGTTTCGACACGCCTTTCTCACAGCTTAGAGGTGTGTCATAGCTTGATATTTAATGTCTGGTGCTCGGGTGATGTTGTGTTATTCTCGCTTACGCGTCATCGGCACTCGTGATGCTGCTTTGGCTCGGCCAGGCCCTGACTTGTGTCTCCAGCTCCTCATCTTCCTCATCTCCTGAAGAGTACAGCTTCTTTCTGTCACAAAGAACAAGACCATATAAACAGACACTCATTTTTCCCCCCAAAGTGTTTTATTCCTCTTATACCACAGCAATTTGCCTACACTGCCAACATTTTTTGTTTGTTAAAGAACAACAAAACATACTTTTTATCCAGTTATAGTTACATTTAATGTTATGCAACATCCCCAAATGAGTTAGTTACTCTTTTCAATTACGATATGCTATGTTAGCACTGATAGAGGAGACTCCTTCCATAAATGTTAAATTTACATTCTCTTGCCAGGATGCTACTCGTTTAACATGTTTAATAAAAAAACTGTTTGTTTATTGTTAGGCCTCAGTTATGTGGAGCTTCCTCCATAAAATCCCTGTGAATGAGCCGTTACTATGGAAACAATAAGGTATTAGGACTAGTGTATTAATGTGAACCACATGATTTACAGCTGCACTAATGTGAACAGATGTAGAAGTGGAATGAGAGTGGATAAAATGCTCATCACGCACAAGACACATTGAGACACTTTTTATGACTTTATGAGTTTGGGATGATGGGATGAAGCCAGACAATAAATCATATTAAGCTTCTTACATTTTCGTCCAAATAGTTTGTGGCTTTCTGTCCCTTGCACCAGCATAGTTTCCATCACAGGTATGTGTGTGTGTGTGTGTGTGTGTGTGTGTGTGTGTGTGTGTGTTTGAGTATACAGGGGCGAGAACAATCCAGACAAAATAAAAACAAAAACATATAATTAGACACAATAAGTAGGGTAAAAAAGGTCGTAGCATAAGTATAATGTATTTCACAGATTTTGTTAGTGAACATAAGCGAACCTGACAATTTTAAAGTATTTTAGTTCAAATTCATAAATGTCCACAATGTTCACTGCTAGCTAGCTAGATAACCTGAGCTAACCTGACGAACTTTCTGAGAGAATTCTAACTCATATTCATAAATGTTAATAATCTCCAACATGAATGCTAGCCAACTATCTAACAAGCTATCCTATATTTTTCTGAGAGGATCTTTTTTAAGTCATATTCAGAAATGTAAATGTATTCATTGCTTCTAATGTGAGCTAGAAGGCTAACTTAAGTTAACATTTGCTAAAGATTGTTAAGGCTTATTCACAAATGTTATTAATATTCAATACAAATGCTAGCTAACTATCTAACATGAGCTAATCTAGCAGAATTGCGTTTTTAGTTTTCTTTATGTAGCATTTCTAAATGTCTATAATCTTTATTGCTAATATGAGCAGATGAACAGGATAGCTTTGAAGATTTTAAGGTATCTTCATAAAAACTCATAATATTTCTATTTGAGAGGACATTTCCAAAGTGGCTCATATTCATCAATTTTAAATACTAAGGATAGCCATCTGACTTGAGCTAATCTAGCAGGATTCTGAGAAGATTTTTAAGGTCATTTTCATAAATATTTGTATTTAAATCAATTAATTAATCAGTTAATTAATTTATTTACTGCTAGTGGTACCTAAATGGCTTAAGCTAACGTTAAGGCTTAAGTTAAGCTTAAGAGGATTTCTCAGAAGATTATTAAGGCCAGTTTTGCGTATCTAATTTTCACTATTAACATTAGCTAGATATCTAACATAAACCATCCACAAAGTATTTTTCAGAAAACCTCTCTGAACGTTTTCACACTTCCTTCGTTTTTTGCTGAAAGAAATGTTGCAGTGTACATTAGCTGCAATTACCCAGCTAGCATTAGCCAAACTGAGATTTTAGGTCATATTCATACATTTTTTGTTGCTAACCTGAGAGAATTTCTAAGCTGATTTTTAAAAAAATAAAATTAATAAATATTTCTAATTTTCCCTACTAATGCTAGTTAGATGGCTAACATAATGTAACCTGACAGAATATTTCTTTTCTGAATGCAATGGGCTATTTTCGCATTAATGTTTTTGCTGATGGAAGTGTGCAGATGTGTTCACATTTAATACATTACTATTCGCAAACATTTTTATGGGACTTTTAGTCCATTTCAGGTGGAAAAGCAATATATTTCTTAAGATAAAGAATATAAAATATATGCATACAATATATCTGAAATTGCCCCATTTTTAAGAAGACGGTCACTTTGACCTATATTTAAGAATATATTACGTATAATATAAATAACGTATTTGGTTATGATTATGAGTATTCCACGCATTTCAAATATATTGGCAAATATTTTACTGTGAAGGAAATCTTCAAAATCACAACCAAATATTTATACCGCATTATTTTCTTAACTCTGAGTCAAAGTGTATGTTTTTTACACTGGTCTACACTCTGCATTCAGACTCTTCTTACTGACTAGGTGAATAACAGCAGGTCCAGACCTGGTTCTGCTCGATTTGGACGATCCGGGCACGGTGAGGGTTTTGAGGTTGGGGTCTTGTGGGGTGATAATCTGGGGCATGTGGTGGGAAGTTCTCGCACCCTTCTCATTGTCTGAGTCCATATCTTCCACATTTACAGCTGGGTGAATGCTCAACCTGGAGCTAGCTGCAAGAGGAACAGCAGTAACAGTAACACATCGTAAGGAAAATCAACCCTGGGTTATGCCAAAAAAAAAAAAAAAAAAAAAAAATCATGGTTTGTTTGTGATGATTTTACTGCTATGATCAGTGTCATCATGTCATCACTCCAGTATTCATACAAAAATGAAGCTGACTAAGCTTTAAAGGAAAAGGTCAAGTTGCAGAAAGGAGTATTTACATTATTTTGCATTTATTAAAACCTCTTCATTTTTCAATATACTCTGCTTAAAGTCTCACTGTAAGCCAAATGGTTTTGATAACAAATCTATGTTTAGTACTGATTTATTTGAAATCATTATAAAACTATTAAAGTGCTCTAAAGAGTACATTAAAGAGTACTTTTATACACAGGGTACAGATAAAGAATATAAAAAAAAGTCATACAGAGCCCTATTGCACTTAGGAATTTGAAAAAGAATCACCAAAAGGATCACCTGAAGGTCTAGAAGAGTTGAGTTCATCCTCATTAAAGATGGGGTTGGAGAGGCCTGAGAGCTGGCGTGATGGGCTGATTGGGGGCAGACGGGGATAGAAGGGCACATTGGGCAAGTCCAGAACGGAGCAGGGCGAGGAAGGGGACGGGGTACGGGAGATGTGGAGGGGGGACTGGCGGACCAGACGGTCCAGCTCCAGGTCCCGACTCGGCTGCTGTGGCTGCTGCTGAGGTTTAGGCATCGTTTTGAGGTCTGATGCTGCTCAGACGATTCTGAACAGTGGTGTAGCACTGCCGAGGAACGCTGGACAAGTGCTGAGGAAGATTGGATAGATGATGCGGGATATTGGATAAGCGCTGAGGGAAGTTGGAGAAGTGTTGTGAAAAACCAGGCAGTGTCTGTGAATATTTGGGAAGTCCGTGGGGAAACCTGCAGGAAAATCTTTCAGGGAAAGTAGGAAGCTTCCAGGAGAAAGAAGGGAAGTGCTCAGGAAGCTTGGGTACACGCTGGGAAATCTGCTGGGGAAAATGAGTGATTCGTTGATGTAGCTGATTGAGTCTGGTAGGCAACGGGGGGAACTGCTGGGTGATCTGGGATAGTCGCGAGGGCAGTTTAGGTATGGGGGGCACTTGGGGCAGGGTGATATTGTTCTCATTCAGCAACTGGTTGAAGCGGTCGAGGCACACTGGAGCGCAGGGAACGCGCATAAGGCAGGCCTTCAATGCGTCACATCTGGAGGGAACTGAAAGCAGAATGGCACGGTCATTACCTGCATCAGAAAAAAGTCATTCATTCATTTATTCATTTATTCATTTAGTAAGCAGGGTCAGGGTGGATCCAGAGGCAGGACTACATCCTGAATGGGACACCACTCCCTTGCAAGGCACCAGAAACACTCACTCACCGCATGCCTTTACCTTTATTTTGAAACTTGTGGAATGAAATTTATTAACAAATCAAAACAGCATTGCTGAGGATTAATGGATTGCTGAATTGATGGTATTATGTTGATATGATTGTGATTAAATGATGGCCCCATTTTCTCCCCTTGTAGGTTTCCTCCCATTTCTCCTGTTCCCTCCCATCTCCCAGAAACATGTCAGTAGTTCGATTGGGTACTCTATACTGCCCCAAAGTGTGAGTGTGTATGGATGTGTGCATGTGATCGATTGTTTTATTCCTGCCTCACTGCTCGTGTTCCTAGGATAGACTACTGAAGATGAATGAAAGAAAGAACAGCTCTGTAAAATTTGACTTAGTAGAGACTTTGAACACTGCTAAACAAATGCATTTTCTTTAAACACGAGGTCTTGAGCAACTCGCCACCTCTCTATTTGCTGGTCAGAGCATGAAAATGATTGAACGGTATGTGCATGGATTTTCTATACACTCTGTAATCTTTGGAACCATGTAGTTGGTCTGTAGCCAATCTGACTATTTTATATAGCATTAAAAAAAAAAAAAAAACCTTACCAGCAGTTTCCTCTTCAGCTAATGTGCCTTCATCCTAAAAGCAGAAAAGTGATGTGTGAGGAAGAACACAAGAGACAAACGAATAACACGGATCTGTTATGAGCAACTTCAAACCACTTAAGCAGTGATAGAAGAACACACGAAGAACATCCAGGTTCAGACTGCTGAAGTGAACAGAACAGAATGTTCAGATTAAGATGTTATGATTAGAGATCCTGATCTTACAGATTTGACAGTATTTTTATTACATGCATACAGATGTTTCCTTTTATCTCCTGATGAACAGCAGATGTTCAGACAGTGATTGCTGATCCCAGGTCAATGCCGTTTCCTCGGAGATCTTGGATACACACGGGTGTGTGGAAAACGTTTCGTTTGATGATAGCCGGGCCTTATGTTTTGTTTTTTTTTACAGATAGAGAGCTCGATCATAGCCAGTATTACAGAATCAGATCTTCAGAAGCATGTAATAAAATGTTTTTGATGGACATATAAGGAGGCAGGCAGAGTTATTACCGCCCTTAGAAAAGTCCACTGATATAAATCATATTGAAAAACTGTGGCACGAGCTGAAGAGGAGAGTTCACAAGGGAGGACCCTGGATCTGGAGGATGTGGAAAGATACTCTATTGAGGTGTGGACTCAGATTCATTGCTCTGTATTCTCCAATCTTATCGGGCATTATAAGAGGAGACAGTGCTGATATGTTAGCAATTAGTTAGTATTTGTACTATTAAAGGTTCAATCTCTCTTATATTTTCAGGTGATTTCAGCTAATTAATCACAAAGACACTGGCACAAGGGTGCCAATAATTCTGGACCTGACTATATTTTATATATATATATAAAACATCATTTGAGATGATCCTGTTGGAGAAATGACCACAGATATGTTTATGCCTTAGCCTTTAAAGAAGCCATTTGTAGTTTTTAGAGCCATATACTGTCTGTATTTCTGGTAAATATAAATGCTGATCAGTTAAGAAACTAGCCAGATTCACTGCATGGCAAAATTGCAACTCCTAGATTTGCTCAAGTATTTTCAAAATTGTACGATTATTATGTGTAGAAACACTTTAATATATTACAGATTGCACCTTTAATTTCTCATCTCTTAAACAGTAATGCGATCCTGATGGTTTCTACTGCATTCCTTTTCACATATGATGGAATATTACTAGACTCTGAAGATCAACATATTTAATAACCATAATAAGCCTTTTCAGAAGATTAGCACGTCCTCTTGGTCTGCATCACATGATGGTCAGGTGAACGCAAACGCTTCACGTATCATCTCCGGGTACACGCACATCCTCACCTGGGTGACGTTCTGCTTCACGCTGGCTCCGTCACGCGACTCCGGCTGCTGAGTGATCGGATCTGGCTCTGATTCAGCCTCTGAAGAGCTATCAGACTCCTCTTCCTCTGGTTCCTCTGGCTCTTCTGCTGGAACGGCTTCTGGTCTAAAAGGTTCAGGAGAATCAGGTTGATCTCCTGTCAAAATCTTCGGCTCAGGAGAAGGAAGCGTTGGCTCTTCTACACCAGGTGAATCTGCATCCTCTACTTCTTCCTCTGTCTCTTCTGGACCTTCTGCTGGCTCTTCGACCTCCTGGATGAACTTCTCAACTGGAGATAGTTCCTGACACCTGTTGCACACACACACACACACACACACACACACACACACATACACTTTATATAGTGTTTCACATAATGTGGATATCATATCATTCACATAATCATATGGTCATGATTTTGTGAATATTCCATATTAGCATATTAGAACAATGCAAAAATAAAACCAGCATGCCATCGAAGCTGTGAAATAAATAAACTCACAAAAATTTATCAAATTATTCCCTCTGAAGGAAACAAATCCCCAAAAATATCAACTTGCTCTAAGATGCAGGGAAGCTCGGGTTAAATCCGGTGGTATCTCTTTAACGCCCGACCTGTTAAAAGCGCCTTCATCTTAATTATCTTCAATATTCACTTAATTATTGATAAATATTTGTTTATTTGTGCTCTGAATGTTTGCGGAAGCTCGATGCAGCTCCGCCATCCTGCGCGTAAACAAACCGCTTGATGCTCCACAGGTAACTAGGCAACCGTCGTTGCTATTGGATGCGGTTGCTAGGGTGGCTGATGTCCAGGCTACTTTTTAAATCAGCCTCTGAGATGTGATGATGTTATATATTTTATAAATTAAAAGTCGCTGAAATTAAAATTAACATGAAATCACACTAAATATTAAATATGGTGTATTTGTAGTATTTGTATATTGTTTTTTTTTTTTTTTTTTTTTTTTTGGATATTACGAATCCCATTTAGCTCCCTACTGGATATGTAGGGTACAACGTAGGATGTACATTATACATGTATATACCCGAGATCCTGTACATTATACAGGAAGCACTTATTTTGGACTGAACATCTAATTGGCTAGCGCTAGTAGCTCCACCATGTTGCCAGCAGATGGCGCTGAAGAGTCACATTATATTTACAGGAAGCTAAAACGCTTTGGCTGCTTTCCAAAGTTCATACAAATCTTCTAAACAATGTGTATAAATACTACACCACCTGTTATACCACGCTGTCCAACAGTGGATTAATAATTTACACGGGTGATGGAGCCTTTCTTTCCCAACAGGGTTAAATGGAGATGTGCTGGCGCTGTAACCAGGGTTGCCAGGTGTATGGTTTTCCCTCAAAATTGGGATTTTTTTTTTTAAACAGATACAAACAAACAGTGATTAATTGAAGCTATTTAAAATCTTGATTTCATTTACTTATATCCATAGGATACCTATAGGAACTGACCCTAAAATCATCACAAAGAAAAACAAAATAAATAAATGTAAAAATAAATAAATAAAGTTAATAATAATAATAATAATAAAAATAATAATATGGTGTGTGTGTGACATCACTTCCCCTAGTGCATCCTGTTGAGGTGGGATCTGGCATCTAAAATTAATTTAACTTTAATTTCAATTCAATTCAACTAACATAAAATTTTCTTAAAATACCTATACTGGATACCTATAGGAACTGTCACTAAATTCAACACAAACACATACCATTAAAAATGAACAAATAAGTAAGTAAAGTGCAGGCTGAGGATTTGGAGTGTGACATCTGCTCTTCTCTACTATAAAATTAAATTAAATTAAATTAAAAACAATGTTTCTAATGGTAATAGGTCTAATGGCTTCCATTAACCACTTTCCATTCAATGACTAATGATTTTAATGGTTAATGGAAGCCATTATGAACACTGAGTTTTATTTCATTTATCATTCATTTATCTTCAGTAAACGCTTTATCCTGCTCAGGATTGAAGTGGATCTGGGGCTTATCTCAGGAACACTGGGCGCGAGGGAGAAATACACCCTGGATTGCAAACCAGACTATCACAGGGCATTTATATGGGTTATGAAAATGTGCCCTTACTCTGTGCTTTTACTGTGTAAAATTTCTGATTCTTTCTCCTCGTCCTGCAGCTCCTGTAACCTGCAACATTAACGCCAATTTAGAAGGTCAGGTGCAGGAAGATTATTATAAATCTCAGCATGTAACACTGTAAACACACACACACACACACACACACACACACACACTAGTTTTTCTCTGAGTGTATGTCTGCGATATGAGACCTTTCCTGAACTCATATACACTTTGTAGAAGTTAAATGGAGCCTGAAGTTACTATCTTTGCATATTTTTTTATCTTTTTCTAACAGTTTTGGCCTTCTATGGACTTTTGGCTGGTCTAAACGAGGAAAACTGCTTTTTTTTTAAAATACAAGAACTGTTAGATTTAGGTGTAGAACAGCATTAATTAGCTTCATTAGAATAATTATGATAATGGAAGGACCTTATAAGGATAATAAGACAAATTTGTGTGTGTGTGTGTGTGTGTGTGTGTGTGTGTGTGTGTGTGATTACTCTAGCTCGGCCTCTTCCTCCACCTCCAGGATGGGTGTGTGTACGGTCACTCGGGCTCCAGACAGCTCTCTGACTGTCACCTCCGCTGCATGTCTCGCCACCTCCTCGGCCATCCTCGCCATCTCCAAACGCTCCTCACGCAACCTACACACACTCACACACACACACACACAGACATGCTAATCTCATTTCAGTTGTCTGAGAAGTTTGCTAATCCATCAATACTTCTGAATTCTTTTACCATTTTATGTTATGCATTTTTCACGTTAAATTCACCGAATTTGTGATCGTATGTTATAAACTTTTCAGTTCCAGTCCATTCTTTTGTTAATATAGGAGAATTCTAAGGTCCTATCATGTTGTACGAAGCTCTGTGGGTTTTTTTTCTCATTTCTTTATTTCTATTGTCCCACTGTTGATAAAGGATATAAGCAAAATTGACTTAATGTGGACAGACTGCTTGAATTAGCCAATGTTACAAAGGTCACTTATAAAGAACATTCTCAATTTTAACCTTAACAGTGTCCTACCTAGCTAGCTTAGTCTTGCTAACTAAGCTGGTGTTTGCTAATGTTGTGTATTCTTCTAACAGTAACAAGATCTGAAAGTGCAATATTGTTCATAAAGTTTCATAAAAACTTTTTAAAAACTTTTTTTGACTTTGTGCTGTAAGCTATGGTATGTTGCTTTATTTGTCTCACTATCATTACACATTCTGCTTAGCTTTGCTTAGATTAGCTAGCTGATATCTAGTGGTGCTTGATTTCACAGCTGCTAGAGCAAGATTCAGTCTGACGTTATGTTAAACTCTTAGCTATCTTGCAAAATAATAATTGCCCTAAGTATTCATAAATATCTTATAAGCAAGAATATATAATAAGAATATATACTTTAATTACTCTGTCATTTAAGTGCAATGAGTGTTATAACTATCATAACACAACGTTATGGCAACAAAAAGTGCTTCTTATGTAGATTTCTTGTAGCAGGATGAAGCAAAGCACCTCTGAAATCTTTTATAATCTCCAAATTTCCAGAATACAAAGTGAGACACCAACCGTTCCTCCATAGTTGCCATGGCGTTATCCTCCGCCTCTTTCTTGATGCTCTCGATGAGGGGTGTCCATCGTTCGGTTTGTGTCTCAGCATCTTCCTGCTTCAGGCATGACATTGGTGCTGAGAAGCTCGTGGCTTCTGGATCCGAACGCTCCTCTGGCTCTGCTTGTTTTGGGGAAGATGGCTGCTCAGATCTGTTCTCCTGGTCCTGGTTCTGGTCCTGGTCATCTTCTGAGTCAACTTCCTCGAGGACCAGGTCTGTGGAAGTTGGCCTGGAGTGTTCAGCTGCAAATATGGACAACGTGGAGATGTTATGCTAAAAACTACCTTGTATGAATTTACTCTTTAAATTGATTAAGTTTGTTAATGCTGCAATGTTTCTTTAACATGAAAATGATCTGATATGATCTACAATAATAACCTAATCTATCAAATATAAAGTCAGTAATAAAATAGCGAAACTTACTGACTGTAACTTAGTACTGACACTGGAGACTCCTTCCATGAATTTTAAATAAACATCTCCATACAGAAAACGTCATCATATCAGCAATTACATATTAAATACCTGTCGTGTGAAATCTCTGTGAATGAGTTATTGCTACAGAAATGATCACATTATTAGAAAAACACCTTCTGACCAATCAGAATCCAGAATTGAACAGCGCTGTGGTATAATTATAATTAGACTATTTAATAACATATATAACTAACTTACTCAGAATTACCGAATGTTTCATGACCAAACAAGGGCTTCGTTGGCCAACCTGTGGTCAGGGCATAAACATGCAGCTCCAGCATTTAGGAAAGGAGCTGCCAGATCAACTCTTTACAAAACTAATTATGTATTCGTCTTTAGAGATTTTAGTATATATTTGTGTATTGCTTGCTTTAAGTTTGAAGTTGTTAGTACTTTTTAAGTCTTTACTGTTTGGTTTCAGTGCCTGTGTTTACATTGTGAACATGAGCCTTGTTTAGCTCTGCATTTATTATTTAGTTTCTTGTTTAGCGTTAGACCTTTGTTTACTTTATCCTGCTTTTAGATTCTTTCTGTTCATGTATTTCTTGCTGTGCGTTGTTACTAAAACACCTCGTGCACTTTTGTCTATTCTGTACCCTGGGCTGAATCATTATGGTTGTATAAATGCAAAATTCATCCGAACATCTCATGCCTCATGGCTCATAGCAGATCTTTAGCAATTATTTTATGGGCCACAGGTTGAAAACACATTTCACGTTTTGATAGATCTGAAAAGCAGTCATCTATTGCCATATGGACACAGAGATACTGAAATAAATCAATGCACAATTAAAATTAAATAAGCATTTGCATAATCACACTTTTCCTTGTCAGAAATGCCACCTTTTTTAATTGGAAAATATTAATAATGTAAGAGATTTGAAATGTTTGCTTTTTGTTTAGTTTATGAAGCCAACAGGTTCTTTTAAGGGTTGAACTTAATGATCACTGTGTTATAAACAAAAACCTGACCAACTTGTCACTGGCAGACACGGGGGTGGCCACCCCAAACCCTCTTCCCCAACCTACCAACCCCTTTCTAGTGGAGAAAATGCCCCCTAGGTGCTCCTCTGCATGAGAAAATGTGCTCTCTAGGGCAGTAGAAAGAAATATGAGTTAATACCCTCCAGGTGCCCCTGTTTTTTTGTAAATATGTAAATGTTTGTGTGTGTGTGTGTGTGTGTGTAGGAGCTATGGGACAGCATCAGCCTCCTTCTCAGTTTTCTTCTCTCTTTAAGAGGCCGTCAGTAGCCTCTCCCCTGAAACAAGAGAAGATGAACTGTTTGACGTGACGCTGGCCCAGAGGACCCGCCCACACACTCGCCTGACTCCGCCTTCACAACAGTGAGGCCTCTCTCTCGTACTGTCTGCTTTCTTCCTTTTGTTTACCCTGATCGTAATACCGGATAGGTTTTGTTGTTATTTATACAGTGTTCTTCATATGAGGAACTGAAATCATGTCATATGTAATGTGTGAGTGAAGAGGTTGGGGAAATCAGAAAAGATGATACATACCGTGTTGCGCAACCTTTTCTGCCACCCCCTGAGAAAATGGAAAAGAAATATAAGCGAAGTAAAAAGCAGTGGTTAAATTGTTTAAAGGGATGCTTCAGGCAAAATTGAAGTGTACTCAATTTGCCCCTTACCAAATGTAGTTTGCTTTATAGGGGCTTTCACACTTGCTGTTTGTTTTTTTTCCCAGAAAAGTGTGCCGTTTGTTCTTAAAGGAAAAAAGTGTCTCTTGTGAGCGCACACTGCACTCTTACCACTGTACTCTCTAGATTATTAATTTATTCTGAGATCTCTAGATTATTCTCTCCTCCATAATTAGTTTATTTTTGCATGTGATTTTTAATGCATGTAGGATATGAGGTTTTATTTATCACATATTATTAATGTGATAGACAGATAGATAGATAGATAGATAGACTTTATTGATCCCATGAGGGAAATTCTTATATATATATACAGTGGGGAAAACAAGTATTTGATCCCTTGCTGATTTTGTTGGTTTGGCCACTAATAAAGACTCGATCAGTCTGTAATATTAATGGTAGGTGTAGTCTAACATGCTGAGACAGAAAATCAAGAAATCGACTTTAAAGAATTTGTATTAATTTATTTGCATTTTATTGAGGAAAATAAGTATTTGAACCCTCTTGCCAAGAGGGCTTCGTACTTTGTGGCAAACCCCTTATTAGCAAGCACAGAGGTCAGACGTTTTTTGTAGTTGATGACCAGGTTTCTGCACATATTAGGAGGAATTTTGGTCCACTCTTCTTTGCAAATGACCTCTAAATCATCAAGATTCTGTGGCTGTCGCTTGGCAACTCTGAGCTTCAGCTCTCTCCATAGATTTTCTATAG
>CM040981.1:26152939-26164138 GCA_022985145.1 Pangasius djambal
ATAGGTCAATACTTCAAATGGACAAGTGTAACTTAGCATAACAGTGACATGTCCATGCTCCAGGATAACAATTAGGGTGCATCCAAATCTGTGTATGAAACTCAGTTTCATAGAAAACCTTTAGAAGTATTTAAAACAGCAAGAGAAATATCAAAAAAGGTCACATAAACTTTAGCTGAATTACGACCTCTCAGTGGGAGAGTGAGAATTAACAGGAACTCTCTAGATACTGGTGGAATCCTTACTGACTGGATTAGTGTTGTTAGGAATGCAAGTCTTAAAGTATTATGAAAGAAATGACACACACAACTATTTTTTACTTTTTGTCCAGGAAGTTTTTGGATACTCTTCGAAACAGTCCAAGTGAACCTACATATGTCAATTATATCCAAACACCTCACCATAATGTGTAAAGCAAGGATGCAGGAAGGCTTTTACATTAAGGGTGCTGGAATTTTAAGCAGCAAACACATGACGTGCTCTGTGCCATTATCTGCTATGTCTTTAGTAATTTTGGCTCGATAGGATTCTTCGGAAATATAGGCTAAAAACCGTATATTCTCATTACAATTGTGATTTGCATGGGCAGATACCCGTACTGTACCAAGCTGACAACAAAGTTTGTTTATTTATTTATTTGCCTATCTATATTATTAGTGTAAAGTGTGCAACACTGACATTGATATAATCCCTAAAGCACCTTTGGAGCCTTTTACTGAATCATTTATCAACAGTTTTTATGAAGGAGACTGGTGCAGATCCTCTGATTGACCTATTCAGTGCAGTGAACCCAGAGTACTTGAATAGACACATACGTGCCATTTCTCTGAGTACATTATTTTCTAGAATACTGATTTTACTAAACAAGAGGATTGGGGAATATTTACATCTAGAACATATCTGCTACATGATCTCCAAAAAAAAAAAAAGATTATGTTGTATTTACTGTCCTACTTTTCACCTAATCCTGTGCTGGATCTTCATGTCTTTTCCATTTGTTTTGGGAACTCGATTGACCTTCAGCTGTGTAAGATCTGCATATCCTGCACCAGATAATCCATATTATTGTGGATTAGTACCTTTATCTGAGCAGCGTGATGATCTTTGGGAGCCGTTTGCTGGGTGGTCTGGTGGGCGGGGCATATGGTATGGCAGAGCGTTCTGGAAACCAGTCTTTATCCACTGCACCACTCTGATAAAGAGAGAAAGTTGGAAAAAGTTCAAGATGCTTGGGATTAGGGTAATTAAGACGAATGGTGAAGTCACTAACCCATAGCCATACTTCAGTTGGTTTTCTTTATCTTTCATGTCCACTCAGCTTTTAAAGCTTTTGCTGTACTTAAAGGCTTTCCTGTGAAGACAATCTTTGTGATAGATCAAGGAACGGCTCTACCGCTTGGTTGCCACATAAAGATGAAGGAACGTGTAGAAGATGGATTGATAGGTGAGTTCTTGATGCAAGTAAGAGTAATCCTGAGATACTATAAGCTATAAACTCAGTGTTTAAGGCTTAGAAAAGTCTGAGAGCCAAAGCAGTTGAACATTCTTCTACATTCTTCTCTTAATTGGATGAAAACGCATGTAAATGGACAACAGAAAAGTGGCCCTATCGTTGGGAGATTACTAGTTCGGATCCCGATGACCCATGTCTGTGCGCTAATCACAGTGACACTAGCCAATCGTATGCGGCTGTGAGCTCATGTATGAGGAAGAGGGCAGATAGCACTTTCCACCAAGTGTGTTACGCTGCGTGAGCGGCAGTTTGAAAAGATGCAGACGGCTGGCTTCACGTATCTCACAGGAAGCTCATGTTAAACTTCAACTTGGTAGTTGTCGTATGATATGGGAGAGCTAGCTGATGGTGGAGAATTAGCAGGCTATGAAGACTCTTTTAAGCTCATCCTAGGACTCATTTCAACTAACATCATTTCATATAACAGTTCATTGTAATGATCACAATCCCACTATCATCCCGTGTCATCCAGAAGGGTTGACAAAGGTGAGATGCTTCACATCTAAAAATGAAGTGTTTTAAATCAGGTTTCAGCATTCTATAAGTGCGAAGCTCACCCCGGAGGGAACTGAGAAGAATGCCGCGCTTCAGACACCTCGTCCTCCGAGACCATCTCCACGACTGGAACATTAGGAAGAGGCTCTGCATCTGATGACACCATGAACAGTCAGCGAGATGCTTCTAATGTAAACTCTACCATCTCATCTGAATTACAGTGAACGGCTGTACACACACCCACCTGGAAGTTCTTCAATATCGTAAACCTGGAATTAGAAATATATTTATTTAGAGGAAACATGGTGAAAGGAGATAGAACTCTTTCTAGAAGCTAGATTACTAGTTTGAAAACTAAATTATTAATATTATCAGTGGTGGGCAGTAACTACTTACATGTTTTTTACTGTACTTAAGTACTTTTTCCACTGACACTCTGCACACTGCACTTTGCACTTTGTATTGTTACTACACATAACATACTGCATATTTTGTACATCCATATTTGCACATCCAGTACATATATTTCATATTTCTTATTTCTTATTTCTTATGAGTCTTATTTCTATTCATTTCTGATTTTTAAATTTGAACTTTTATTTAGTATTTAATGCTCAGTCTAAGGAGAAGTAGGCCAGGTTTCCATTTCACTGCAAGTTATATACTTTATATAATTGTGTATGTGACAAATAAAAACCTTGAATCTTGAATTTTGAAGAATCTGTACTTTATTAAGTATTTTCATTTTTGCAGACTTTTATACTTTTTCTCCACTAGATTTCAAAGAAAACTTCCTACTTTCCCACTTCCTACTCCATTACTTATTATTCTAAAGTAGGAGAAACCTGGACTTGCTAAAATATCTGCATTCGACACACTTTTAAATTGAAGCAAACCAATTATAGTGTAGCGCACCTTTTAATTAGCTGAGTAATAAGCCATCTGTATCATACAGCTAGGGCATCAAAGGTGGAAAAATTCCTGGCTGCTCAAATGAGGCAGTGGTAGTGCAACATCCCCGGCCTTAGATATGTTTGAAATATTGGAACAGAAGAATGACTGCTTTATTTTCAAATGCGTGTGGTGTCTCCCTGGTGTACAGAGAATCTAATCTGAGGAAACAGTTTCTGCCATGGGTTATAAATACAAATGTTTGCCAATTTTTCAAAACTCTTGTTTCAAAAGTCTTATTTTGATGTGCAGTCAGCGTGGGCTCTAGAAACAGATGATCAGAACAATATAACTAAAATAACTCTTTTACTTTAGATACGTAAGTATAGTTAAAAGCTTTTGTACTTTAACTCAAGTAAATAGAAGACTTTTGCTTTTACTCAAATACCATGTTACTAAAGGAATCTCTACCTTCACTTAAGTATAGGATTTGTGTACTCTCTCAAAACTAAATTATTATCTAGTTTATACTTTTACTGGGTTGTACTTTATCAGTACATCATAAAGTGTTTACACTGTAAACTGGAACGTTTGGATACAGCATGTAGCTGTACTTACACATGACTCTGTCTGAAAGCAGAATGCCGAAGAGCTAACTGGCTTATAAACTGCTAAAATGCCTCAAGCCTCATGATTAAGAATCCTTTGTATTTAACATCACGATTTTGTAGAATTTCCTGATGGACCTTTAAACCTAATCTAACCTTCCTTATTTCACTTATTAAATAAACATTTTAATTTGGAAAACAGATATCATCCTGCACCTGCTATTAAAATACCTATCATGTGGTCAATCACTTTAATTCAATTAAATCATTTAACATGATCAATTTCTCAATCAGTATTAATTATGTATGTAATTCACTTTTTTGCTAAGAGAGTATGTATTTAAATGAAAGTTAATGGTTAAAAACACCTCTGTATCTTCTTCTTCAGGTTTCTCTCTCATCTCTGCGTATTTGGTCTCTGGCTGCGGTACGACCTTCCCAATTCCCCCTGAGATCCAGCCAATCACTCCCGATCTGTTGGAGGTTTTGCATAGTTGATTATTTTCCTATATCGGCATGTCCCATAGTGTTTTATTCGTCTTGTAGCACAGCATTTGCCAATCATGTTTGTACAAATGTCTATTAATAAATGGCAAGTCGTACTTTTTATCCATTTGTAGTTCTATTTAACGTCGTGGAACATCCACAAAACAAGTTTCTCTTATGACTTACATTATAACAGCTATAAACTGCCTCTTTTTTTTCTCTCCCTTCAAGTTAATAAGACATAAAAATGCAGCTCTTGCTGCTGACACTGGAGACTCCTTCCATAAATGTTAAATAAACATCTACTTACAGTAAACTTAACCATATCAACAACAGCACACTTTTTTTTTTTAAATATTGTAGTATCCACCATAAAAATCCTTGCTACTATAGAAATGATAACATATTAGAACAAACACTTTAATATAAACCTGTGATTTGCAATGCAGCTGGAACCACTGTCAGAGCTGCTGTTATAGAAAATTAATCAACACCAATCAGAATTGAGAATTCAACAGCATGGAGGTACTGTATATAGCCAAAACTATGTGGACGCCTGATCACAGGGGATCTTAGTTCGAGTGAAGGGAAATTGTTAAGCTACAAGCATACAAAGACAATTTTGTGCTTCAACTTTGTGGCAACAGTTTGGGGAAGGATCACATATGGGGGTGATGATCAGGTGTTCACCTACTTTTGGCCATATAGTGTATAATAGCATATAATTAACAATGCAGTCTATATGGTTTTCCCTACAAAATATAAAACAAGTTCATCATACCTGTCTGAATCCTCATCATGAGGTGACTGTAAAAGGAAGACAAATGAACAGGTAGTTAGGAAGATGTTTATGAAATTCATCTGGTTATATTTTTTTTTGCTAGCTAGGGGCAATGGATCATAGTGAAGGGAAGACCTTGGCCTCGGAGTTGGCAGCTCTGTGGAGGTTCGGGCTTCCGGTAGGCTGTGGCAGGGCACTCACGAAACTATTAGACAGCCAGTTCAGCACGCCACTCTGAACACTACAGATTCACAGACATTTTTTTACACCAATCACTGAGATTCAGTATTCAGTTACAGACTGGGTGTGCAAAAAGTACAGAAAATGTATACTTCAGTAAAAATTATGATTATTGTGTCAAAATTTTACTCTAGTCAACAGCCACAAACAGGGGTGGACAAAGTACTGAGAAATTATACTTTTAAGTGAAAGCATAGATAATGTTTCATAATGGTACTCCGATAAAAGTGGAAGTATTCAACCAAAAATGTACTGAAATGAAAGCAAAATGTTGCTACGTTGAAATGTACTCAAGCATTAAACAGTAAAAAGTAAATATACAGAAATTAAGTTAACATCATGTTTTCATGTGAAAAGTTAAATTAATTGTTTAATTGTTTTAAAAGCAACTTCTGCTATATTTAATATTAGCTAAAATTTGACTGGCTGCCTAGCCAACTACATTAGATACTGAAATCAACGCTAGACTGACCTGTCATTAGAAAAGAAAACAGACTAACTTAAATAAAGATAGCCAGTTAATGTTAGCAGATTAACAATTAGCATTTTTTTTTTCAAATTAGATGGAGTTCATGCTTTCAATGGAGGTAAAGGAGAGATCTCATTTTATATGAGTCTTTGTTTACTCCAATATAGGCGCTCATCTTCAAGTTCCACAGTGCAGTCTGATGAAATTATTGGATGCTAAACTGAAAAGATTGGATGCTATCCTGAGCCTCAATTGTTGTATAGCGTATAGTCATTGGTCTTTGAGATTTGTAGGGAGTACTTTGAAGGTCTAAATAACAATGTAAGGAGTAAAATGCATGTTTTTTTTTTGCTTCTTGGAAATGTAGTGAAGTAAGTGTACATGTATTCAGTTTCAATGATACTCAGGTAAAGTATAAATATGGCAAAGTAATATGTAAGTATAGTAACAAATCACAATTACTCAAGTATTTTCCATCACTGGCCACGAAATAGATCTCAAGAAGCTTAACATGTATTGACCTCAATGTATTAATTCATGGCCACACCTTATTAAAAAATAACCACCATGTCACTTGAGAGATCGAACAAATTGGGGAAAAAATAGGAGTCAAGTACTTTCCACCTCTGGTTACTTGCCTGCCCTGGGACGTTTCTGATGCTTGATCATCGTCTCTGATTGATCTGACTGACTTCAGCTTTCCTGCTAGCAGTTCAGTAGGAAACAGTAATGAGCTTCAACCACAAAAAAAAAACATTGAATTTTTCTTTTAATATTGGAATGGAAATTGAGCAGGCCTGCACCTCTGTTTCCTGGAACCTTTCCAGCCTAGTGATCGAGACAGACAGAAAAAAAGAGAGAAATAATGAGGTCATATGGAGTTAAGAAATGTTCTCATCCTGATACAAACTATCACAGAAAAGGAGGAACTGTGTGTGAAATCATCCTGTACCATGTTCCTGATGTTATGATGCTGTTCAAGGGAGAGAAGGGTGTATTTATGGGTTTGGGAACACGGTGTGTAGTTTTGGGAGAAATATACGTATGTAGGGAGGGAACTGTGAGAGCAGTGTGTGTGTGTGTGTGTGTGAGAGAGAGAGGGAGAGAGAGAGAGAGCTTACTGCAGTACTCTGCTCCTGCTCCCTCACATGGTCTGGACCAGTCAGGGCCTGTGGCACCACCTTCACCATCCAGTTAAACATTCTAACATAAAGACAAGCTGTATTTATACACTCATACACTCCACTCCACGCACACACACAGACACACACACACACACACACTTCAAGATAGAGAAAAAAAGAGAGGCTGGTGAGGTAAAGACTGTTTATAGTTGCTGTAATGTAAGTGATAACAGGAACTCACTTGTTTTGCAGATGTAACTATAAATGGATAAAAAGTATGCATTGTTCTTTATTAAATAAGATGTTGTTATTGTTGCTCTGGTATAAGAGGAAAATTCCACTGCACTCAATCTGTACATGCATATTGTACTAATGATGGCTTGGCACTCAATTCTTTTTTCTTATAAACTTCGGGTTTTGTTGTTATGGAGACATGGTAAAGTCATGACATCATCTAATGTTGTACATAACAATACAATATAACTCAATACCCCACCGCTGATCAGATACAGGGAAAGCCCCTATGAAGCCCTCATCCATCTCTACATCCTGATATACTATGTGGCTCGTCTCCAGGAAAAATTCACAAGAAGGCAGAAATAGAATGACGTCAAGCTTCCTCATGTCCGTCCGCAAACAAAAGAAAAAAGGCTCGGTTCGGGCTACGGGCAGAACAATGAGGCCAGTGAGAAGAGCACGGACAGGATGTGGGCAAATAATTCAGTCAACATCTGAGTTCTGGGTTCGAGATCTCACACACAGTCTGAGAAAAAATGTTCTCACACACACACACGTTCCTCCCAGAATTTCTCACAAATACTGCCAGAAACTGCAACTCCCTCACTGTGGAATGGCAGCAGAATGTCTTGGGTGTAACTCAGAGCAAATCTTAGGACACTTTTTGTTGTGAATATGGCTGTAAATATCTCAGCAATTTAATGTATAGCAGCAAATCAGGTACAATACTACACCTCATATGCACATTTTCAAACTTAGGCTTATTATATAGTAACTAACTGAGAAACAGTGCAATATGGTGAAGCTAAATCACATTATTGTGGAGCTTAGGATTAAAAATGGCATTGGGAAACAAACACGCTAGTGAACTTACCAATTTAATCAATTTTTACCAACTTTCTTTATTTGGCTACTCAGTCATCTTTTTCTACAGACACTTCCATTTTCTTAAATCTTGCCCATATACATATAATGTGAGGTCCTAGCCCCATGGCATATTCGTGTGTCCTTAAATGCTATTTGTAATTTAATTTCTGCAATCACTAACACTCCAGAACGAAAAAAAGAAAAGAAAAGCCAGATGAATAGACTCTCCTTTTTTTGTTTTCCTTGGAGGTCACTAATGCAAAATTATACTATTTATATAAATAGAGCATTGTTCTTATTTATTAGACATATATCAGTTCTATTTTTTTTTTTAACTTAAAATTATATATGTATAAAGCAAAATCCACCTTAACACGTCTGACAACCTCCTGACACATTTGTTCAGGGTTCCTGAGGAGGTTGGATTTATAAAGAGCGTTTTCAGAAGCCTCCTGGGATTTAGAAATATGAGAATAAAAAAGAAAAGTATAGTAAAACAATGGCTTTTCGTACCTGATTCCAAAGCAGGGCGTTGCATTCCAGGTGGGATTGTGATTAAGCGCAGAACACACTCCAGCGATTTGTGTGTGGATTAGGATTGATGCAAGACAGACGTAATGTGATTACAGGCTGAAGGACAGCAACACAATATGCTGCTAATGTTGGGCATAAAATGCCATGTAATAACACATCCATCACACACAGAGGAAGGTCTGAATCCGATCTGGCCTTGTTAGAGAAAAGTGTTGCAGTGTCGTTCTAAAATCATAGTACAGGTATAGGCTCCCGAAAAAAATGAAAAGGAAAAAAAATAATCCCAAAATGGTGCACAGGTGCTATTATTACAGTCTGGATTGCACTGTGATTTTAATTTCATTTAATATCTAGTAATTAACTTTAAATTTACAAATTAAATTAAATTAAAATTGCAGTAAAATCCAGACAGCAGTAATAAAAATTTGTGGAGCATTGTGGAATTCTTTCTTTTTCTTTAATTTTTTTTTTTCTTCATTTATATTTTTCATTTTTTGGGATCTTTAGGATCTTTGTTGAGGAAATGTATTGTTAAGTAATGTATTTTTTTAATAGTCATTTTTAAATATTGTAATTCAGGGTTTTTTTAGGTTTTGTTTTTTTGTGCTGTTTTTGTTCCTATTAGATTTTCATAAATATTTGTATACTTTAGTTTAATTGGTGTAGCGGCCTAAAAGCCAACCAAAGCCGCAAGAGCTGAATGCGGGAATAACTTGTGACACGTCAATCATCCATTACATTTGCATCTTGAAGTTTATTTTCTCCACCGAATACTTAACATTGAGGCATCAATATTTCTTGAAGCATCGGGAGATCATTTGAATCAAGGCAAAAATGAATTTGAATGAAATTACGGCCAACAAAACAAATGTGTGCTCCCGCACTCACCCCCTTCCTTCCTGCCAACCCCTCCCACAAGAGTGCTTAAACTCTCAGATAATTAATGACACTCCCATATTTTCCCACAGTCACATGACATCACACATGAATATTTACATGGCTCCTATAATTGGTATTTCTTTGTTAGTCTTTTGTATTATTTTTAATTCCTGAGACAGATTCAAAGTTGTTGTCCCACACTTGTGCATTGGCATAACCAGCTTTCCATGAACTCGCATTCCATTTTCCAGCGAGAACTTAAGTTAAGCAAATGCTCTGTTTAAAAACCATATATTTGCTTTTTTACATTTTATTTTAATTTTAGCACATTATATTATCTTTTAAGTCTGGCATGGTGGCACAGTAGGTCATGTTGTGTTTCTGGGTTGATCCTGAGCTCTGGTTACTGACTGTGCAGAGTGTTCACATTTTCTCCCTCAAACTCTGTTTGACTGGGTTTCCTCTGGGTTCCTCGGTTTCTTCCCATCTCCCAAAAACATTACAGTAGGTGTGACGGCATATATGTCCCAGTGTTCCATGTATGGTGTATTCACACCTCGGGCTCAGTGTTCCTGGGATAGGATCCACTGCAACTCTAACATTTATTGGCGATGAATGAATATTATCTTTTATATTTTTTATAGTTTTAGTTTTGCTTAACTAAACTCTCAGAGAAAAGGTAACTTTAATTAACTATTAAATGTACATTGTATAACCTACAACAGAGAGGGATGTCAATAAAACCCAACAGAATCCCTTAAAATGAAGCTGAAGAAAATGCCTTGTGTTGATTCTTTGACTTTTGAATGTGAGCAGTTCTGAGTGTGGAAGCAGGCATTATCACCAGCTTGGTGTATCTCTGCGTCAGTGGTCCTTCGGATTGTGCGAGTTGAGCAGCTGAAAGGCAGGAGATCCTATAATGAGATAATGAAAGGATTAGCTTGGCCTGAGAAGGCCTACATCATTGGGCTGAAATTCCTCTTATGCACTGATCCTGGAACAGCTGCTCATGCTTAGATCCTAATTTCACACACACGCACACACACACACAAAAGTGTATGCGACATGGTGCGACAGGGCCTTCGCATGTGATTGGACGAGGACGAGGAGAAATACGATCTGATCCAATAGAGAAGGGCTGACTGAGGTGGGTGTCAGGGCATCGTCAACTTATTAAATGAGGAGTTTAAGTCACTATATATATTTAAAGCGTGGCACGCTGTCATTAATCCCAGATAATTTTGCTGACTAGGTCAATAATGTGTCGTCCACTTGGACAGCTGCATGGAGGATTAAATGAGGTTCCAGTGGAAAACACACTAACAGTGCTAAAAGTGATCTGTGCAGACACTTGTCCATACATTTATCCATCAGTCCATCCTTGTGTTTGTTTTTGCATGTAAGTGATCCAGACTTGTATACATTATATGGCCAAAAGTATGTGAACACCTAACCAAACCGATATGTCCCTGTTTTACATCCCACTCCAGATTTATTCCCCCTTTGAAGTTATAATAAGCTCCACTCTTCTGGGAAGGCTTTCCACTAGATTTTGGAGCGTGGCTGTGGGGATTTGTGTTCATTCAGCTACGAGAGCATTAGTGAGGTCAGGCGCTGATGTTAGTGAGGAGGTCTGGGGTGCAGTCGGTGTTCCAGTTCATCCCAAAGGTGTTCAGTGGGGTTGAGGTCAGGGCTCTGTGCAGGACACTCGCGTTCTTCCACTCCAACCTTCACACACCATGTCTTCATGGAGCTCGCTTTGCGCACAGGGGCATCGTCATGCAGGAACAGGTTTGGGCCTCTTAGTTCCAGTGAAGGGAAATTGTAATGCTAAGATGTACATGATTTTTGAGTCTGTGAGGTCTGGATTTATTCATGCCCACTCTTTTTCTTTCCATTTTATACAATGGTACTTAGCGAGACGTTCATCATATAACAATAATACAAACGTATATAAAAGTATAGAATGTAAAATATACATTTACTATAAAGCATAGTCTATAATGTACTAATGCATTTCCAATAAACACACAAACAGTCTGAACTGATATTTCTTTTTTTTTTTTTTTTTTTTT
>CM040981.1:26164238-26190334 GCA_022985145.1 Pangasius djambal
AAACTACACATTCCACATTCATAAGATACACAGTACAAAAATGACACAGGTTTAAAATAAATGGTTCAAGGCACTGATAGAGAGAGAGAGAGAGAGAGAGAGAGAGAGAGAGAGAGAGAGACAAGAGCAAAAATGGGATCGGATTTCTTTTTTTTCTGCTGAAGTCGCACAGTAAAAACACAGAGCTTGATGGCGAGCCGTAATCGCAGCAGTAGCTAAACATGGACATGAAGCCAAGATTCTCATAAACAGACTCCAGGGAGAGGTCCTGAGAGGGAACCTGTGGTTAAAACCTGGCTCAGAAAACGACAAAGTCCCACAGGAAGGCTGAATTCAGGTTTGATACAAATTTCTAATAAAGAGTGGTAGGGAGTTTTAATGTAGGTCATTGTGACAGTAGGAGCACGCCTCAGTGGCATGTCTCCCTCCTTTTCTCTTTGGCAAGGTCAATGAAACTCAGAGAGAGAGAGAAGGAAATGCTGCATGGATAAAGAAGCCCCCTTCCCCCATCCTCTCTTTACCTCTCTTCCTCTTTGTCTCTTGCCCTCGAAAATCCCTAAATCAGCACCATGTGTGTAACACAAGCCAGGCTCGGCCCCGTCAGCACAGACAGTAAACGCTGCAAGTATGTGCAATGCAATTTATTAAACCAAACTCCTTTAACTCCTTTATGCTCTCCCCAATGCTTTTACAAACACACACAGTTGGACGTTTTTTTCGCTTTTACCGAGGCCACTTAACTGAAGGAAGCAAGAGAATTTTGCTGACTAACACACTCGAACGTTCCCAGAGTTGTAAAGTTTGGGCTCATTAAGGAGGGAAGGAGAGAATCTGCTTTATGAGCAGACATTCACACACAAACACAGAAAAGAACCATGACGTAAAGCCACCACAGAACAAATGATATAATCATTTAAAATGACATGAAAGTGCAAATCCTCTGTTCAGAACAGAGTCTTAAATGGGCAGAGCACCACAGTCGTGTAAAGGCAAAAAAAAAAAGTGTCTCGCTGTGGAGAAACTATTTTACTACATCCATATACGGTCAGGTGTTCACCATGTTTATAAGGAGATTCCACTAAAACGGCACATTTTTGTTATTAAAAAGTTTGTAAATCAGAATTTACAGAATCTCTAACCTGTTAGGAAACACTGAGGCAGAACCCATTGAAGTAAAATTAGCAGCTAACGCTAAATGTTATTACAAATTCATTTATTCTGTGGAGAGTTTTTCTTAGTCATTTACCAACATATCTGAGGAAAATGTTTATATTCCAGACAATTTCCTGACATTTGTGTCTTGTTTCCACTGTCATGTCAGTTTCTGGGCAGTTATGTCTTGTTTTCACTCTCACTTTGCCTTTATATTGTTTGATAGCAGCTGATTCTAAGAGTTATTACAGTTTAAATGTAATCTGTAGAGTCTTTTCTTGGTAATTTACCAACACATCTCAGGAAAATGTTTACATTCCTGACATTTGTGTCTCATTTCCACTCTTACTATCCCTTTGCATTGTCTGATAGCAGATGACGCTAAGTGATATTACAGTCTAATTTTAACCTGTGGAGTCCTTTCTTAATGTTCATATTCCTGACAGTTTCCTGACATTTGTGTCTTGTTGCTCAATTGGTACTATGCCTTTATATAGTCTGATAGCAGCTGATGCTAAGTCTTATTACAGTTTAACATATGCAGTCTTTTCTTTCTGAGGAAAATGTTTATATTACCAACATCTGTGTCTCATTTACACTTTCACCACACCTTTACATCGTCTGTGCTAGCAGCTCATGCTAAGTCTTAGTACAGTTTAATTTTAGTCTGTGGGTTTTTTTTTTTAGTAATTTCTTGACACATCTGATGAAAATGTGTATATTCCCGACATTTGTGTCTCATTTCCACTCTCAGTATGCATCAGTGTTGTCTAATTGTGGAGCCTTTTCTTAGTAATTTACCAACACATCTGAGGAAAATGTTTATATTCCCGACATTTGTGTCTCATTTCCACTCTCACTATGCATCAGTAT
Source organism: Pangasius djambal (assembly GCA_022985145.1). Lineage (NCBI taxonomy): Eukaryota > Metazoa > Chordata > Actinopteri > Siluriformes > Pangasiidae > Pangasius > Pangasius djambal. The sequence goes on from CM040981.1 coordinate 26,166,264, forward strand.
TGTCTAATACCTGCTGGTGCTAAGTGTTATGACGGTTGCATTTTAAACTGTGGAGTCTTTTCTTACTAATTTACCAACACATCTGAGGAAAATGTTTGTTACCGACAGTTTCCTGACATTTGTGTCTTGTTTCCATTATCACAGCAGTTTCTGGTTTCTGGTTACAGGTTATATCTCGTATCCTCTCTCACTATGCCTTTATATTGTCAGATTGCAGCTGATGCTAAGTGTTATTACAGTCTAATTTTAATCCATGGAGTTTTTTTCTTAGTAATTTCTCAACATTAATTAAGTAATTTCTTAACCTGAGGAAAATGTTTATATTACCAACAGTTTCTCGATGGTTCTTGATTCCACTGTCACTACACCTTTATATTGCCTGTGATGGTAAGCATTATTACAGTTTGATTTTAACCTGTGACGTCTTGTCTTAGTAACTTACCAAGAAATCAGAGGTAAATGTTTATATTCCTGGCATTTGAGTCACATTTCCTCTGTTACTATGTCTTTATATTGTTTGTGTTAGCAATCTAAATTGTCCTCAATCATTAGCTAGCTTCCATGGCAGGCATCCATATTTCTCTCTTACCTTGCAACAATGTTATAACCGCTTGGATACAATAGTATGTTCCACAAGTTCCATTTGAAAACACCATTTATAAATTGGAAAATATAGACGTTAATGGCTGAAGAGACTGATTTAAGTTGCTATGGGCAATGTAAAGATAGAGTGCCTGTAGAAACAACACAAAAGCATTGGGAATATCAACATTTCCCTCAGAAGTAATGGTAAATTACCTAGAAAAGGCACCCTATGACTAAAATTACACTTTAATTACACTTAGCTTCAACTGCTAACAGAACATGCATGGGTTCAACATCAACACTGTGTCATGACCCGTAAATTCTGAGCCATAAGATCATTTCAACTTCCAAATTCATGAATAACAGAAAAATGAACTGCTCATGCGGGTTCTTCTTCTAAACATATTTGAATGCAGCACATGTGCTGAAAGAGAACACCAGTGTGTGCGTGTGTGTGTGTGAAAGAGTTCATGTGTGTGCTTGTATGCATCACACCCACTCCTGCAGCGAACGTCTACAGTGAACCAGCACTTTGGGAGTCTCCTTTTTCTGCAGCGTGGTGATGATGACATAAATCGCTCCCAGAATGCACAGCACTAGTACCAGAGGCACCGTCACCAGGACGAGGGTCATGACGTAGTCGTTAGTCTCTTTCTCCTCCACCACCACCACCTTTTTATCATCGTCGTTGTCACTATCATCATTATTGACAGCGTTATCTATTTCGTCAGTGTTGTCATCTTGGTTCTTTCCTCCTGTCTCTGGCCACTTAGGGTCTGGTTTTATATCTGTATCCAAACCTGGATCGAAGTGAACGTGGCATCCCATAAAATCGTTCAGGATGGATCTCGGGTATCCTGTATCAACCTTCATGCGCTTGTTGTCAACGCGCCAGTATTTGGTTCCTTTGTAGAAGTAAGTGTATGCTGGGAAGAAAAAAGATGGATTTAAAGTAAGATAATCACTTATTCGCGGTGGCAGCTCAGTGGTTAAAGGAATGTTTTTTGCAAAAAAATTTAATTTTGGATTGGATTCTGCCTGAATAAGACACTTTGGATAAAAAACATCTGCTAAATGAATGAATATAAACCAAACATAAACCACAATACAGCTTCACGGATATACATCTGTTGCTTTAATGAAGCTGCTGATGCCTGTGTGCAATGATGCAAGAAGGCAGGAGCAGAGATGGAGCATTAGGGAATTGTTGCCCTACTTTCTTAGCTGTGAAGTCAATTTTTCCTTCTCCCAGCTCTGGATTGCTTTATAAAAGGCACATTTGTGATGGGGATGTTTTTTAACCATCTAAACTCACCTCCGTCATCACTAAGGAAGGCCCCTTTAGGAAAGGCAGGGATGGAGCCCCATACACTGATGGGTCGTGGGTAATCTTTATCCGCAGCCCGAAACTCCTCACTGAAACGCCAGTATCTACAGGAGGGAGGAAAGCAGAGGGGTTTTATGTTAAAATGAACCTGCACTTTGTGAAAACTGAAAACACCAAGAAAACATATAGTGTGCACTCTTTAGGCCGATTCACATTTCCAAAGCATTTTTACATTGACATTTCTGGCATTTGGCAGAGGCCCTTATCCAGATTGACTTACATTTATATCATTTATACAACTGAGCAGTTGAGGGTTAAAGGCCTTGCTCAAGAGCCAACCAGTGGCACAACTGGTCAATTAACTTCTTGTCAGTCAATTGTCCAAATACCTTCGAGCCCCTCAAAATTGAAGTACTTTGCTGAAAGTGGCTGTAATTCCTAAATGGTAAATGCCATATTTTTGTGGAATAGCTAGTGTTTCACCCTTTGGCTGAAATAACCTCAATGAGACGTTTTTTGTAGCCATCTACCAGTTTCTGACATCGACTGGAAGAAAGTTTCCCCCACTCCTCAATGCAGAATTCTTTCAGCTGTGTGATGTTTGAGGGGTTTCTTGCACGCACAGTCCGTTTCAAATCAGCCCACAGGATCTCAACAGGATTTAGATCTGGGCTTTGACTTGGCCATTCCAGAACTCTCCATGTTTTACTTTTCAGCCAGTCATTGGTGGATTTACTGGTATGTTTTGGGTCATTCCTAGTGGATTCTATGATGGTGTGCTGGCCAGGTCCTGCTGCAGCAAAGCATCCACAAACCATAACACTTCTACCTCCATGTTTCACAGTTGGTATGAGGTTCTTTTTTTGCTGAAATGCTGTATTTCATTTATGCCAAACATGCCCTCTGTTATGGTGTCCAAATAATTCAATTTTAGACTCATCTGTACAAAGCACATTATTCCAGAAGTCTTGGCCTTTGTCTATGTGTTCTTTGGCAAACTTCAGTCTTGCCCTCATGTTTGTCTTAGACAGCAAAGGTTTCCTCCTTGCACACCTCCCATGATAATTAAAGTTGCGCATCTCTTTCTGATTGTAGATTCATACACTTTGACATCAACTGTAGCAAAAGCTTGCTGTCGGTCCCGTGATGATATTTTTAGGGTTTTTGGAGACTTCTTTAAGCATCTTGCGGTCTGCTCTTGGGGTGAATTTGCTTGGACGGCCTGACCTGGCCATGTTGGCAGTTGTTTTAAATGTCCATATGTTTAACTATGTTAAAAAAACATAGTTACTTAATGGCAAGAGTTTTGTATTGATATATCAGTAAAAAAAAAAAAGAACATATCATGTACACAGTTACAGAGAATAAGGGGAAAAAAAAGAATTTAAATGACTTTCTCTTCCTGACACCCTTGAGACAGTTTTTTGTTTTTTAAACTTCATTCTGTCGTTCTTCCAGTTTGTACATTGCTCTTATTCTTCACTTGTTGCAGTGTTACTGCAGTGATGTGTACAGAGCTTTATTGTATGTCTTGTCTGTTGTATATGACAATAAAAACATGACAATAAAAGTGAACTTGAGAGAGTGACAATAAAAAGTGAACGTTACCTGTCTCCTCTGAAGAAGTAGGTGTAGCCAGATGGCTCCCACCACACAGCCGTGTCCACTCGATCTGGCATCCCGTGACCATAGTGCATCAGTTCCTGAGGATATCCAGGCAACACATCGGCTTCCCTAAACAGCCAGTATTTACTGCCTACAGGAAGAAAAAAGCAAAGCTAAATTTTAGTGAAGGTATACTTTCTCATATTGGAACTGATCACAGGACAAAAAATGCATACAATGATGCTTTACACAGTTGAGCTGTAAAATTTGCCTTTCAGGTACAAAATGTCTTTTACTGAGGTCCCCCAGTGGAGCAACAGAAAAGCGGTCGTCCTATTGTCTGGTGACCACGAGTTCAAATTCCGACAATGCCGCAACCATTACATACACTCTCTCCCGTCATTCATAGCGACACTAGCAAACCGTGGGCATCTGTGAGCTCCTGTATGTGGAAGAGGGCAGACAGCACTTTCCTCTGAGTGCATTACACTTCCCTGTGACGCAACATGAGCAGAGGTTCAACAAGATCTAGGTGGCTGGCTTCATGTGTCTCAGGGGAAGCATGTGTTAGACTTCACCCTCCCCAGCGAAAAAAAAGTGTCTTACTGGATTCACAAATTAGAAACACCTTCACAGTTTACTACTACTACTCAATAATAATAACAGTTGAAGTGTACTCTATATCTGTCCATCCCCACTAAGTACATTTCCTATGTAGCTAATAAGATAACGGTAGCTAGAACCCAAATCAAACAGAACTTGGACTACTACTACATCATCTTCTTCTTCTTCTTCTTCTTATTATTATTATTATTATTATATTCCCACACTGAATGGATATTTGCATAGTTTTTTTGGTGAGTCTGTATGGACGTGGGACACATTATAATTGTTTTCATTACAAAATTATACAATACCAGAAAATTCTTAAACAGTGATTAACAGTGAGTATTGTTATCATATTTATATCTGTGCCGGAATTAAATTTCGTTTCTGATTGGTCTCCTCTGAGAGAAGATTTTCATAAATTAAATTCCGACCTGAGAACCAAAGGACAGAACGAGGTTTGAGGCAGGGTTGCCAGGTCAACACAAGAGTTTCTGCTGTAGGATAATTTTTTTTTTTTTGGTCCATGGGTTGGGAGTTGGACGTTTTGCACTCATTATATTATTTATATCAATGTTTCCAAGCCAAACAGGTAAGCAGGAGATTTTGTTATGCAAAGATTAAACGCATGGTCTATTATGTATCATACCACTGGTCTATTTTATTGTTGTATTGTTTCTATAATTTCTATTATTTTTAATTATATTATTTTTATTTTATACTACTTATGATGTATAGGTATTTACCGAAATTCTTTCCGTTTCTTTGATATTACTCCTCCTACTTGTGCTGCTGTGTCAACCTGAATTTTCCCTACAGGGGATCAAAAAAGGTACATCTCATCTCATATATACAGTACAATACGTGGACCGTGTTTATGATTAAAGGTAGTGAATTAACTGGTTAGTGTAGATGAGGTAGTAGTCTTGGTCTGGAGTTTAATACAAAGGTCTGACATTGAGGTTTATTTGGAATTTGACTGGCTTATTGATCGTCAATGAGTTTTTACCCGGCAAACTCTGTCTAAAAAAGCAAACCTGGCAACCCAATCCGGCAACCCTGTTTAAAGAAGCAAAAAAATAAAAAGAAAACAAAGACGGTAGAAATGGTCATGATTTTTTCTACTCTTCCAATCTGACAGGACTGAGGCCGTATTATGTTGCATGAAAGGCCACTTTCCCTCTCGAGTCACTGCACGCCTCACACAAAGCTCTCTTACAAATGAGCGATGGCTACTGAAGCTCTAATGAAGTTTAGTGTATTCTGTTCAGCAGCTCACACTCAAGCCACAGCACTCGGCTCCTGCTCTATCCCTACAATCTGATCAGCGAGAGCATGTGGAGGCTGATGCAACACACACACACACACACACACACACACACACACAGGCCCGATGTTTCTGCCAAAACCCCCTCCCCTCCCCTCTCCCCCAACCCCCCCTCACCGAGTGCTTTTCTACTGACGTAGTTTGGCCTAAAGAGTGTGTTGGAGCACAGAGAGCAGATGTTTTGAAGAAAACAGGATAGCTGTGAAATATTTAATGTTGTGTGCTTGTCGGAAATGATTGATACCTCAGACAAAACACATTAGACTGAAGTGCCAGCATTGCTAACAAGAAAATCCTCACAGACAGAGAGATAGAACAATTTTACCACAGCAACACCAGCATATGTCAGTAGATGACATGACTGGGTATTTTTCAGATGTGAGATTTTTCAGATGTGACGCTAGACGCTATTACATTTTTTACCGACCAAAAACACCACAGTTCCACCTCGTTGTTTTCTATCGGCTTGTGAATTAACAGGTCAGTGTTCAACTAGATAAAGTGTGAAACGAAAAAGAAAAAACCTGGTTGAAAACCTGGAAATAACCTTTCAATAATCTGGTTGTAAGTGTGCACACCCCTTAACTAATACTCTGTTAAAGCACTGTTTGCTTGTAACACAGCGATAAGAGTCTACCAACTTAGCAAATCATGATTTGGCGATTTTAGATCTGAGCGGATCTCCTGTGCACAGCCCTCTTCAAGACATTCCACAGGTTTTCAAGAGGATTTTTTTCAATGGGCTCTGACCGGGCCATTCCAAGACGTTGATCATCTTCTTCTGAAGCTGTTCCTTTGTTGACTTGGATTTGGGCCGTTATCATGCTGGAAGGTCAAATCTTTCCTTCATCTTCAGCTGTCTAACAGAGGCCTTCAGGCAAGAGAATCAGCTGAAGACAAGCAGCCCCAAAGTTTGATGCTGCCACCACTATGCTTCACTGTAGGTATGGTGGACTGGTTTGTTCTTGCACCAAACATATCTTTTAGAATTATAACCAAAAGGTTCTACTACATTTTGCCACATGGTTTGGGGTGATTTAGACGGGTTTGGATGCATTTTTTCATGTGAAGGGGCTTCCATCTAGCCACCCTACTCCATAGCCCAGACATATGAAGAACATGACATGAGAGATTGGTGTCACATGCAGGGAGCGGCCAGTACTTGTCAGATATTCCTGCAGCTCCTTTAATGTTGCTGTAGGTCTCTTGGCAGCCTCCCAATGCTTCGTTCTTGTCCTTTCATCAATTTTGGAAGGACGTCCTGTTCTTGGTAATGTCACTGTGGTGCCCCATTTTCTCAGCTTGTTGGTGACGGCCTTCACAGTATTCCATTGTACATCATTTTGGAAATTCTTTGTACCCCTCTCAACAATGTCTAAGTTTTTTGCAGACCATGGCTGCAGCCATCAGATGAAACCAAGAACTGTCAAGAAAATTCTACAGAAACAGCTGATTTTTATTGGGAGTTAATCAGAAACACTTCACTGATGACAGGTGTATGATAAGTATTTTTGAACATGCCCCATTATGCCCCATTATGAAAGGCTGTACACACTTATGCAACCAGGTTATTCTAAGTTTTTTCTAATTCTTTTTTCTCTCCTAAAACATTTCGATTTGTTTTGTCTGTTTGAATTTTGGTTGTTGCTATATCACATTAAAGGTGGAAAAGGCCTGACATAATTTATTTTGATTTCAATTTTTATATCACAAACACCTAACATTTTAACAGGGGTGTGTAGAGTGTAAATGCTTCAACCTAACTGTAAATATTTGCACCTTTTGAGTAGTGTGCATGTGTAATCTTTTTTAATTTACATTGCTGACCTTTGAAGAACACAAATTTTCCATCATGGCGTTCGTATGCAGCGTCTATGTCTTCAGGCAGGCCAAACCAGAAGACAGAAATTGGCATGGGGTAATTATCAAGAACCCGGTTCCGCCTGACCCTCCAGAACCACCGACCCTGAGACAGCCAGAGAGACACAGAGAGTGACAGAGAGAGAATTACAGTCCAGTTGAAAGCATCTGCACATCAAAAAAGCACATGACTTAGAGATTAGGAAATCTATTTGTAGCTCTGAAAAGCAAAAACTATTCTGAGAATGGACCACTATGTTCCAGGGTATACGGGAAATCAGTTCAAACATTATGCAACAGCTAAGATTTTTTTTTTGGTATAAACATCACATGGGATATGACCTAATGGAATCTAACATACATGGCTTGTTTTCTGATGTTTTTCCCGAGTTTGCACAAGTACAAGCTTCAATCTGTTTATCAAAGCTGAAGAGCTCCTCAGTGCACTGCACTGCACACAGGCTGCATGAAATATTCTAACTGAGACAAATTCTAAAGAAAACAAGTCCAACTTTAAGCCCATAATCGCTGTTCTGAGACATGTCATTTGAAAAATTAAACCAAGTTTGATTTCTGCATTAAAATCTTACAGACCAGTTAGAAAGACATCTTTAACTTTAAAAAGGTGAGGAAAAAAACAGAAAAAAGTTTTGCAGTTTGTGCATTCTTATCTATTGTGGGGTGCCAATATTTCCAGCAGCAATCAAGACTTGAATGAATTGATGGAAATTACCATACTTGTTTTACTGTGCTCCAAAATTGTGCGAAATGATGGCAAATTTCTACTATTAACACAGTTTAAAAACATTTACATTTACAGTTTCTGTGATGTAAAAGCATTATTAATTGCCAAAAAAGAATATGGGGTTTATTTTTTATAATGAACTCCTTTGCACTCTGCTTTTCATCATCGGTTAAACAAATAAAACACATCCGTTTTGGTGTGCAAAGACCTTTACCTTGAAGACAAACATCTCCCCCCTGAGCACCGCAATCGTGTTAAAGTCTCCGTCGCAGATATCAGGGGCGTCCTGGTCCGAGCGGCGAGTGGGTCTGGGGTCAGCCGGGGGAACCCACGGCTCGGTGGCTTTCTCAGGAGGTCTGGTGGCTCTCTCAGGAGGTCTGGTGGCTCTCTCAGGAGGTCTGGTGGCTCTATCAGGACGTTTGGTGGGTTTCTCTGGAGGTCTGGTGGTCCTTAAAGGCTCTGTAGTGGTGGATGTTGGTTCTGGTTCAGCTGTGGTCGTGTAGGATGGGGTTGTAGTGGTGCTCAAAGGCTCGGTTGGTGCAATCACAGGGGGTCCTGTTAACACATGAAATATTTAGCTACAATTTCTCCCTCTTGTGCAGAGAAACTAAGTGGTGTCACTTTTTTTTTCCACCTAGCAGCAGCCGTGGCAAAAAGCCTAGCTCTCACAGGCTCAGTGATTCAGCACATCCAGATGAGCCACGATGGAGAAAACAGACCCACACTGATTCACAATAACTGCCGGAAATCGGAGATGAACTCAGTCATGTGACTGTGCCACTTTCAGTTTCCTGATGTAGCACTGTAGGAGTAATGAATAAATAAAGAGCAAAGACACATCTCATGCTAGGATTGCCGAATAAATCCTAAAAACAAATTATTTTGCCTAGTATTAAGTCCTGATTATGTATCACATCTATTTAGCCAATTAAAGAGCATTTTTAGACTTATTCAGACTGCACACATTTTTCATAGGGAGGAAAGGTAATGTAAATATTACTGGAGTATCTCTGGGATTTTACTCCCATCCGAATTCATCATATCATTTTTACGGACTGCATCTGAAAAGATTATGACATCATTTACCTAGTAAAAAAGAACCTGTAGACAAAACCTAGCTAATACGATATATATATCCCATTCAGACTAAAATGTTGTTAGAGATTCTGCCGTTTCCATGTTGAAAAAGATATATAAAAGTATAGTATATAAAGACACTTCAGGAAGTTCTCACTGTTTTCCATCATCTCCCATCGAAATCAAAACAAAACCAAGAATGAGTCAAGTGTTTTTTTTTTTTTTTGGGTTCAGCTTAGGCCCAGAATTTCATTCTGTTACATCGCCATCTTGCACTAACACACCTGAAATGTATACAACAACGTATTACGAGTGCTCACCGTAGATCTGCTGAATGCCACTGATGTCGTCCTCGCCTAGAGAGAAGCCCTCCGTGTCCATCCACTGGTAGAACGGAGCCATGATGGCTGAGGCGTCGTTGGAGTGCTCTAGGCCCAGCGCATGACCCAGCTCATGAACCGCAACCAGGAACAGGTCAATGCCTGGAGACGCAAGCCAGACAGGGGGCAATGGGTACTTCTCATTAAAACAATCAGCCTTATTCAAGAAATATAGTTTAAGGATGTTTAATAGCATTAAAGAATTAATATTTTTGGAAAACTAGCTTCTGAGAAATCGATTCAGGAACCTGTTCCTTCCCGCTGGTTGAGGGTCCATGGTTCATCCATGTCAAAGTGTGTGTCTCCTCCTATGCCTGGACCGGGGAAGAATGCGTGAGCCAGGGACCCTCCTTCACCATCAAAGAGAGACGTGTCTCCATGATATCCAGAGGCAAACAGCAGAATAATATCCGGCACCTCGCTGCTGTTTCTGATGTCATGGTAAGGAATCTGCTTGAAGCGTAGAGGAGTCACTTTCTCCCAAACTCTAAAGGCCTTGCGGATGGCCTCGTGTGACTGCTGCTGGCTGATGCCAGGTGGGTGGTTCTGAATGCTGGGAAAAAATATGTAATAAAATGTCACCTCTCTGAGTGGAACATATCCGATGTCTGAATGAAGGGAATGCTTCATTCAAAATAGACTGGCTAGCTATAAATGTAAGCTAGTTAAACAAATCCACATGTCAACTAACCCTAACAAGTAGCAATATTATTTTTAGAGGTGCATTTTGTAACATATAAAAGTTTCTAGCCCTGTAATAAAATGATATTTTTAAAGATACTCTTAGCAGAAATATTACTTCCAATATTGCCATGCAAGTTTCTCAATTCTAATTAGGGGTTGTTGTTGTTTTTTCCCCCCATTTTATGCTGTTTACATTTCTCTAGCCTTGAACCTTAGCTCCACCATAGCTCTTGAGACTTGTACAGGGCTGACCTTTAAAAAATGCTGCATTTGACTAAAAGTCATAGCTTGGAATTTCCAAACTCTGATTAGGAATTCCTCCTCAGAAAGTAGGGGAGATTGCCAGTTACGCTGTATATACTAATATTTGCTTTTCCCCCAAGGTTTTTTCCGTTGAAAATTACATAATTCCGAGTTCTGACTTCCCACTGGTCAGTGTTTTTAATGTAACTGCAGTTCTCTTTCAAGCCAGCAGAGGACTCTTTTAAGTGACTCTTTTAACTGCTCCTTTAAGTGAAGTGTTCATTTCATTATACAAAATTGTCAATAGATGAATACTATAAAAGAATGAGACAAACTTACACATTGAACACAGATCAAAACCTAAAATGTGACATAAAAAATTTCTTGAACGGATCAAATCAGGTTACAATTCACCTGTAAGTCAGCTTGTCTTTATCCCACCGATGACCCGTCAGAGCGAAGCGTTTCCGCCTGGCGCTTCCTTCACTGGGCATCTCGAAGCGATCAGGAAGACCACATCGTGGACGCCTCATAGCTCTGAACATACAAGGGTTCGAGATACTCATTTACCAAAACACCACCAAGTTCACTAACAACCCACTATAAACATGAAACCAGAGTTCTTTCTTTTGTGGGGAAACTTAAAATACAATTAAAGGCTGCAGTCTAGATTCCTTTAAACTAGAAAATCCATAGAGTATAATTTCCATACGAACAAAAGTTAAATATTTTGCCAGCACAAAGTCACAGCAAGTATCACAGTCCCAAATATTTCTTTAAATTCTATTTGAAACCTTGTACTAGAAACAGAGGTCTCAAAATGTGACGTTTCTTCACATGCTGGATTCATTTCATGGTCAACCCTCAAATCAGAACTACTCGTGCTTAATTCTCCTGCCTTTAGTTCTAATAACTAAATTTAAAGATATTTTTGAGAAACTGTGATTCACATGGGATGAGCAATATGAGAAAAAAAATATATCATATGTCATAAGAAATGTATCTAAATACATGAGTTTGTTAACAAACTCACCTTTATTTTAACCATGCTCTCATTTCAAAGAGTAGTAAATGTAATGATAGATTTGTTGACATTAAATAAAAGTAAGCAATTTAATAGTGAGAAGGAGGATTGATCAGAATTCCTTCGTTAGCAGGTAGGAGTGGGATTAGGGGGAAAAAAGTGCTACACACACCTCTACCTTCAAGGCTCCGTATAATAAACCTGTACAATAAACGTTAAAGTAAGGTCATACTTCAGAGTGGCGGCGTCCACTTGGCCGGTGATGTCCAAGCCGTAGAAGCGCTGCATGTCCTTTAGAGCAGTGGACAGAATCTGTGCAGACTGCATGGTGGACATCTGCCTGCTGGCCTGGGACAGGTAGCCATAGGTCCTCAGCCATGTCTTCAGCAGCAGCATGGAGATGACAGAAAAAAAAGAACATTATAAAGAACTTCTTGAGTTTATTTCACAATCATGATCTCAGCCTGATTAGTCTCTTGTTCTCTATTTTGCAAATCCACCATTGTGTATAATTAGTGAACCAAGTGTTAATCTGGTGAGAACCTGGTCAAATCTTCCCCTTATTGAATATGTACTGTAGTTTGATGTCTAATCTAGTCTCTATTGTTCCTAAAACCTTTTCAATAAATAGAAGCCCAGATCTTTAAACAGTTGCTTCAAATGCCATCATATAAAAAAAAAAAAAGAAAAAAAAAAGATGATGTTTATTTTGTTAACTAGCCGGAATAGCCCATATTTACGGATTTATCTATTTAAAGTGGAAATAATACATTATCCTTCGAAACACTTCTAGCATTTTGGAGGTGGGACAATATCCTCCACCCTCAATACCACGACTGAGATGAGACCCTTGAGCAAGGCACCGAACCCCCAACTGCTCCCCGGGCGCCAGAGCAAAAAAGGCTGCCCACTGCTACGGGTGTGTGTTCACGGTGTGTGTGTGTGTTCACTACTGTGTGTGTGCACTTGGATGGGTTAAATGCAGAGCACAAATTCCGAGTATGGGTCACCATACTCGGCTACACTTTTTTTGCCTTCTTATTTTTTATCAAACGCAATGCAATGGTGCTTCTCGTCGTCAAATTTTCTCATGAGTAAGATGATAGATTGGATTAAAAACCTGATATACCAGCTACGTTTCATTACCACAGACTGTTCAACTTCCATTATCTTTACTATTTACCTCATTGTGCCAAATCAGAGGAAGTAGTCAAAGGAAGTGTTCGAGTGCAGGTATGTTTTGGCTCTGACCTACCTGTTGAGAGAGCTTTAAATCTTTAAATCAGATGTACAAAAGGTATGCAAGCGAGTATGTGAACACAACAAATCTGTATGTCCTCACTGATGAACTGGATGCGGTCTGAAGTAGATATTTACAGACATGATTTTGGGTGAAATAGAGTTTCACTACATCAACACTCCAGTGCAAACTAAAGAAGCAAATGCTGCACATCAAATATGTCTTGGCTGGCTGGCTGACTGTATTTGGAGTAAGTGGAAAATCATGTCAAGTTGATTTTTCACCAAACTGTTCCCTTAGCTACGAAGATCTGGATCAGAAAGTTGGAAGAAAAGAATCTAACAAAGCCTCTCCAGCTTGTTCACTCCCTTCAGCATGTGGAGAAAAATGGCAGAGCCATGAGTGAACGCAGATGGAGGCCGAATGCTGAGTGCCTCTCTGGGCTGCACCGAGTGAACCTTTTAAACCCCTGAAATCACAACACGACCTACACAGCAGGGCTGGAAACTTTCTGACGACTTGCAGTCAACCCAAGGGAGAACACAGAGAAGGGAAAGCTGTGCAGAGAGGATCTGACTGATATAAGGTCAAGTTCAACACCAACTCTTGCCTGTTTTAAGTCGGAAAGATTGGGTTACCCACTGGCTTGTGCTTTAAAATCGAAAAGTACACAATCCAGAGCATAACTATTCGTCTCTAAAGATTTATTTTTCCAAGCTCAAGAGCAGGCTGATGTGAACAAAAGAAAACCAGCTGTGGTGAAGTTAATTCACCCGCACAGATACTGGAGAGAGTATCACCTCCAATATATCCGACACTTAATGTGACACTATAGATACTACATACTACAATATCTAATATCAAAATCCACCACTATAGTAGTAAGTCATGTTAGTATTTTCATTTTTTTTTATTTTCCAGTTTTGAGGTGACGGTATTGCTACTCTTTAAATCACGTAGCTGGTATTTACACTGCTGAATCAGCCAAATAACTGAGTTGTATTGATAAATGTTTTTTTTGCTTGTTGGTTGGAAGCACAGCTGACTCAAAACCAAGTCACTTTACACATGTAAATATTTGATCCATCTTCATTTATGATACCTTTTGCACACGCATGCAGATGTGTGAATACAAAAAATATCAAATAAACAGTGTACATAAGTAGAATAACTAGACTCCCGATGACAATAATCCAATTTAAGACATCATAGCAGTGTTTACATGGGGTCATAATCTGATTAATCAGATACTGATTGTTCTATTAGTGTCCATCTAAACACAGAGTTATATTTTGATGATTAACAGTGAACATACAGGGAATAACTCAAATCTAGATGTCTCTAATCTGATTTAAGGCATTGTAATGTTTACATGAGGTCTAACAATTTAACAATTTATTAACGTTTACATGGGGTCATAATCTGATTAAGCAGATAATGTTTTATTAGTGTCTATGTAAACACAAAGACTTATTTTGTGATGATTAATAGTGTATAAACACTGAATAACTAAAATCCAGATGGCTTTATTCCAATGTAAGACATCATACCATCGTTTACACGGGGTCATAATCTGATTAATCAGATATTAATCAGATGTAAACAAGATTTATATTGTGATTTTGAGGCTACATTGTGCACCACCTGGTAGATACCCGACTTAAGTGTCCCTCCATCTGGATGAATCCCACAGTTTCCTCAGGTAAATTTCTATTTATGATAATAATGATGAAAAATAGTTGTATTGCTCTACCTCGGCGTTGAACTCGTCCTCTTGCGCCGAAACTCCGACTGCCTTCAGCACCAACACAAGGACAGAAAAAACAACTGCAGGTGTGAAAAAAGGTTTACAGATCATCTCTGTGGATAGGTTCAGATCTCGGGGGAATGTTTTTCCGCGGTTACTGTTTGTTTTTCTTCACCGAAAGTGCGCGCTGGACGCAAACCGGGTCCCGTTAATTCAGCAAAGAAAATAATAATAATAATAATAATAGTAAGTTTGCAATGTAATGGATGGCTCGTTAGATTCCCTGCGTCCCGACTTGAGCTTGCAACCTTTACATTTCCATCTCAGATGTAATCCAGGACAGATGCAAGCTGCAGATTTTTGTGGCCTTTTCCCTTTTTATTCGATGCACAATTCCAGTTTCCGCTCGGCTGTGTGTTTAAAACACACACTTTTCACTCCCACAGTCTTTATCATGCTGCACTTACGGTACTACTAACCCCACTTTCATTTCGGAAAAACTCCAGAGAAAGTGCTACTTGTTGCCTTTCGCCATGTCCTGTGCTGCTGAATACCGGTAGAGTTTTGCAGGGAAAAGTTTCATGTTGCATGTGTGAGTGCAACTGTATCAGGGTTGCCAGATCAAACCCTAAACCCGCCTAAAGTGCGCCTTCTCCAATTCGGTCAACCAATTCAAAGGACATTGTTTGTGTGGCGCCCTGGGAAAACTCTTCATAAGCTCTATTCGGACGGGATTAAAATTATTACATTACATGGGGTCCTGGGGTAATTTCCCATTTTACATTTTACAGCTGTTACTCTCTGGTTTTATTTCTGTACAGATCTGCCATGTCAGTGTTTGTCTCTGTCCTCTTCTAAGAAAATTAATTATTGTTTTTCACCAAACTCAGTGGTTGTCTGATGTCTTTAGTCCAATCCGGATACACGTCCATGGCTTTCTACACAAATGTTGCATCGCATTAAAAATAATTATTTTTTGTCTTTTTTTTTTGGTCATACTTGTCATATTTAATCTTGTAGCACGCATATCAATGCCCCTCCCCTAGATATTAAACATTTCCCAAATCACAAAATGAAAAAAAAAGATACTTTAGAAGATTCACTCAACCATGTACTTAGTCTGGGTGGTAGAATCTCAACTACATGCTCTATGAAAGATATTTCAGGAGGAGAAAGAAAATAAAACCATTAAGAAAAGCCAAAGGCTGAATAAAGGAGCCATTATAATGGCAGGTACAGGTATAAGGCATTATTTTATATTCACATATGCACAATACCATCAACTGCTAGTTTTCTATGAATAATGACTAATCACTGCCAGTTCTATTATTATGCAATGACGCATGTGATGCAAACATCCAGGTTCATAGAAAATACAACCCTCTGCCTGATGAACCAATCCATTCCCAATAAGGCTATATGGTGCAATTCTTGACTTTTTCTGGGCCAGGGGTTCTTAAACTTTTCTCCAGTGCAACCCCCAAAATACGTCACAACCCTCATAAAGGCGACTCAGTACGTTACTCCTGGACAGCCAACTTATTCGCCGTGGTACAGCAGCTGATCATGTTTGGCTGTTAATTGAAAATCAACATTAGCCGACCATCAGAGGCCTAGAAGGGGTGCCATTAAACAGACCTTGCATAGCTTTTTTTTAGTGCCACTTACAAACCCCCAGGGACCAAGCTGTGAACCCCTGGTTAAGACCCCCTGTTCTAGGCTAGTATTAGTGAGGGTTCATGGTGATATTAGAGGTAAGGCTAAAATCTAATATCCATTAATATTTTAAAATGAAACTATTCAGGTTGAGCAATGCATTATATCACAAGGTCTCATCACTGGCATAATAAGACCAGTGTGGAGCAAACTACTGGGCTACACATACACTTGAAAACATGATTTTTCATGGTCACCAACACTGGATTCATATGTTTCCTCAGAAAAGTTTTCATTCAAGCCAAAAAAAAACAAAAACCCCACTAAAATTAATCATCTTATGTCATTTTGTGTGATTTGTTCTTTGGTTGACAAAGTGTGCTTTGAAAAAGGACAATAGAGTAAATAATCTGCCTTGTTCGCATTCATTACACCCACGGCTGTATTTCATGTGCTTTCTCAAATCACTGCTGAGGTGTTACAGATGTGTCAGCAAATGGAGATCAAAACTAGCAGGAGTGTCACTCTAATCACCTGACATGACTGTCACTACTATATTGAATGAATCTACAGTCTGGGCTAGAACGAAATCAGCTCCAGCCTTGCTTTTTTATACCATTCTGTGTATATTGCTTACAACTGTTTGATGCTGTTGCACTTAAACAATCTTCTAAAACAATCCACTTTAAGACATTTGTTAACAGCAAGCAATGTGAAGTAAATGCCAGACATTAAACCTTGTATTGAGGTGTTTTATTGTTGAAAGACAGGGGAGGGCTTAGCCCTGCTAGCACATACCAAAAGTAGCCAAAGGTTTGTGGACACCCTTGTCTCCCTTTCCACTCACAAGCTTCTTCCATGCTGGTGTTCCAGAAGAACATCATGAAAAGCTCTGCAATATACTTAGTTAAATAATTAAGTTTATGCATCACCCTATAAATTGACTTGGAGAAACAGAAGCATTACACATTCATTTAACAATACAAGTTCATTTAGAACTATAAACAGACCCCCAGAAACTTTACCTGCAGACTTCAAGTCAGTAAATGGTTACTGTATAGATTTTGCTACAGTCTAAAGAAACAGGAGCTTATGTCCATCAAAAAACAAAACAAAAAACACAATACAGTATTGAACATGTGAGCATTTTTATATTAAAAAAAAAAAAAAGCCAATCATGAGCCAGGATACAAATACAGGCTTGGGTGCCTTCTAATTTGCATATTTGTGAATAGCCCCACCCCCATTTTTTCCTTGCCGATTTGGTCACCTGCCAATTCCAACCAACCAGCAAGCTCTTTTCAATCACATGATAGCTACCAGTTGATGAGGGTGAAGGCTAACCAATTTCCATACAGACTTGTGAAGCCAGCCAGCCACAATCTTTCTGAACTGCTGCGTCACAGGGCAGCATAACAAACAGTCCTTTACTGCATACATGAGCTCACAGAAACCCACAATTGCCTAGTGTCACTGAGATCAACAGAGATGAGCGTATGCTTCCCCCACCCCACCCCCAGAGAGCACAGCCAACGTTTGCTTGCTTGACTCCTGGCCTCAGATGGCTGTGGCATAGTTGGGATTCAAACTCTTGGTCTCCAGAGTTGCATCACTCTAGAGCCTAGATCTGATTCCTTAACAGGGCTAAAGTGTTGACACTTCTCTCCCTTTGTCTACCGAGTCAAACCACGTCATGTATTTATTCAATACAGAAATAAAATTCTGATCTTGAAATTTGACTTTGACCGACTAAGTAGTCCAGCTTATCCGAAAAAATTAATTGGACAATGGGGCTAAATGCCCACTCACTGACTGATTTGCAGTGAAGACCAATTTGTGCAATTTGTCCATTTTGCATGCTCACATATTCAAATGGTCACGTTCCAAAGACATTGCAAGCTTCAGGTTTTGCTATTCTACAATGTCGATAGAAAAGGTCCACATTCACAAAACAGTCGCAAGGAAGACAAGGAAACCGAGTCTCATCACCACCATCTTTAGTTCAATAAATTTACAAGTCATCAAGCCGGTGTAAGCACAGTTTGAAAGTAAAAATAAATAAAATAAAAGGTTTCGGTGCAGATGCATTATGATGGAGAGTCACAGGCCCTGCGTTTGTTCCCTGCCTTGGCAATGTAGATCAGGATGAAGAGAAAGAGTGCCAGGATCCAGACTGCAGCCAGGGGCAGCATCAGGGTAAAAAGCATATCTACAGAAACAAAGACAACCAAGATATAATCAGACAGAGGAAATCACATGAAACTATACCAAGTTGCTGCCTGCAAGCCAAAAAGCAGTTGGATGTGGTTGGAGGAAAGTGTTGCACCCATCCAAAACTGTTCAACATGAAATTTCAGTTTTTGCAATGAGCCAGCATTAGCTTGCTATGTAATGAACTTAGCAGTTTATACAGGAACAACCACAAAAGTAACTAGAACTTGCATATGCAGCAAAAAGGGCTTCACGCTGCTAAAAACTAATATATTTTAATACCATAAACTATGCATCAAATATTCCACAGTCATACTTCCAACAGTTCAATTGATATAGCAGAGGACATTCGCAAAAGTGCTTTATAAGAAATCCTTCATGGTTCAGCATCACTATGCACCAACAACAAATCCTCTGAAGACTGGGGTTAGGGGGTTTCATTAAACTTGCATTGAAATAGCTGATGTATTGTTCCATAATTGAGTTCATTCTTATTCTTAATTACATGTTGGTAAAACAGGTTCATATTTTTCCAGCAGTGTGTTACTGTAGTATTTTCATCTCATTCATGGACAGGACACTGAACATAATTAATGAAACCAATAATCCACATTGGACATGGGTCAGATTGCTAAAATGTTACATAAAGTGAGCCCATGCTCACTGCTGCAAAACCTACATTAACATCAATTAAAAAAAGGTACTAGGTTTTAGCAAACCCTGCATATCCCCCCCAAAATCTTGTTTAGCTATTAGAAACGGTATCTGAAGATTTTGGAAGATGACAGCATGTTTCTTTGCATCACTGAACTCATCGTATTGACGACATGCAAGTCAATCAAATTTGAGACCTCACCACCACAGATGGTGAGGGCTAGTGAGAAACACCAGGTAGCATTTACATTTAATTCAAATATTGGTGGCTGTATTTACTTAAACTAACTTACAAGGGGGATTACTCTCAATGCGTCAAGCAGAGAAGGTTAAGGGTTTAGGGTTCCCCTCAAGGGACCAACATTTTACCCTTAACTACCACATTTTCACTGTCCCTCATGCAGCAGAGCAGAATATGTAGGATAAATCTTCTACATAGTTTGACATTGTCTTGAGGCATAAAGTTAGTAAACTAGACTATTAATTGTCGCAGATAAGCCACACTTACTCATCTTGGGCCGCTCAGGCACTTCAAGTCTGATGGGGCCATAAGACACAAGACCTTCAATGGGTTCCTTCAAGGAAGCCTCTCTCTTGATAATGGATTTACATTCCTGAAAAGAAAGCCAGAAATGAGACCGCATGTCAAAGCCCAAACCAATCAGTGTGCTTTAAGTTTGTGGTTGGGCAAATTGAGCACTTACAGGAACACAAGACTCTCCGTGCCCTTGGGTACAAAGCTGAACTATGCAGTGCAAATAAAGCTCATGGGGTTCGGTTCTGAAGCGAAACATTTCAAAGGAGAAACGCACGGTTGAGCTCACACCATTTTGTCCCCCTTGTGCCATTGTACCATTTCGATATGTAATGGATTTCGTTATAAACGAGACCGTTTCATCGTCAGCACATCTGAAAAGGAGATGGTGGGAAGGTTGGTGATGTTAATGAAATTCTTGCCCAGAAAGCAAAAGTACAGGACAAAGATCATAAGGACTTGATCAAAAATTTGTCATGGAAATAAATCTCAAATTAAAAAAAAAAAAGTTATCCACTGCATTTGCAATAATACATAATGCATTTGTGCATGCACAGCAGGGCTCAGGTACTAGTGTGGCAGGTGGGGCAATTGGGAGTGGAAATCAATTGCCAATCAAGTCAATTGAAAACAGTCAAAACAAGTCCACTTAAATGCACAAATATTTATAAAATGTAATTATTATTTTAAGCTAACTTAAAGTTACAGCATTTTTTTTTTACCCACTAAATATAGTTTATGATGACCGTTTCAGGATGTTGACATGTCAAAAACAGCCAAAAAAAAAAAAAAAGATTGGTTTATTAGGGCTGTACTGCAATTTCTTCCACAGCACTGTCAGAATAAAGACTTCAACTGGTCAGATTAATTGGTATTGATTTTCTAGAACCGCTGCACAGCAAGACATAACATCAGTATGAGCACCTTAATATAAACCCATTTTGATAGTAATAACTTACACAGGGACGAATGATAAAGGTGATGAGCTTTACCAAAAAAAAGGGATTTATTAAAAAAAATTTTTTTTTTAATAAATCCCCACACCCAAACACTACTCTGGTAAAGCTTTCTGTAAGATGTTTTAACATTTATGAAAGACTTCAGCGTCAGCGCTTTGAGGTTTCTGCTGCTTCAGGACAGAGGAGTTTTTGTGGTTTCAATTATGCATTTTTTCCATCTTAACTTCAAGTTGGGAAAGACATGTTGAGGGCTGTTGAGGGACCACAAGTGATAACAGGAACCAACTTGTTTAATTTACATTCCACAACGTTAAACGTAACTAAACATAAAAAAAAAAAAAAAAAAAAAAAAAAAAAAAAAAAAAAAAAAAAAAAAAAAAAAAAAAAAAAAAAAAAAAAAAAAAAAAAAAAAAAAAAAAAAAAAAAAAAAAAAAAAAAAAAAAAAATTCTTGTATAAATTGCAGTCATTTGAGAAATGATGCACTTCCTACCATTCTGTTATAAGAAAACAACTTTGGTGAGGTCACGATAACTCAGCTTCATCATACCATCCTGGCACTGATTTGCCTACAACTGCACACCCCAACTGATTTATTCCTCACTTATAACTCGTATTACTCCAATAAAAACATCCTATATAGATTCAGCAGACATGACAGTAGATGAGGCTTTACAGCTCACCCGTCCAGCAGGAGTGTGTGCGAGAGGCTTGACGTGTCATTGGGATTGGAAGTCTGTGTTGCCCAGCACTCATCCACCCTCAAGTTGAAGAAGTCCCTCGGCTGAGTCACACTGACCTGCACGAACACTCTGTCCCTGAAGTGCACAGTGGGTACGCCTCCATAGACATCCACGTACCGCTCGTCCCTATACAAACTCAGTTCCACTTCCGCGTCTAGCTCGTCCATCCGCATCACCGTCTCGCTGTGTGGTGGAAAATAAGAGGGAATTCAAAGATTTAACCAGGTTCTGCGGAGTCCATGTTTCACTACTTAATTGAAAGCTGTTTACATCCAGCACTAGGGTTAATGCTACATTTGACTTCTCAAAAGTGGAAAATCAAAGACGCCTCTGTGTTTGCCTTTAGCAACAAGCTAGCCAGCTAACTGATGAATTATGTCCATTTTCCTCCTCAAAACAGCAAATTTCTCTCTTTATTGTTAGATTTAACAAGTGAATGTATGTGGATTGATCTAAAGTAAACACTAGAATATACAGTATAACTGTATTTAAAAAGGTAAGACGTGCTAGTTTGTTTACTGTTTATGCTGTACATGTTGATTTGACATCACTTGCTGAACTCTGAGGACCTACGAGTTGAGGCTCATCCCAAGTTCCTGAGAAGGAATTCCAAGTTGAGGGGGAGTGTTTTGTTTTTCCCCTGGTCAGAGGGTCAGGAATTACGAATTACAACATTTAGTTGAATGCAGCATTAACCCACCACAGAGAAACAGAAAACTAAATGGGTGAGAAACCAAGACATTTTCCCAAGTTTTGCTTTATCAAATGACCCAATTTCAGAATGTGCACACCTGAAAATGTGCGCATGCTGTGTGAATACTGCTACAACACCTACCACTTATTCATACTGACAACCAGTGCACCACCTAGTCCATTATACAGACTCAGGAAGTAGCAACCTTCTATTTCTATTTTTAGCACCTTGCACTTTTGTCATTTCTATGTGCATTTATAATTTCCTTCTATATTTGTATTCTTTACTTTTTACCGTGTTACTATTAATGAATCTATAGGATTGCTTGAAACACTCATTGTTCTTGTAATCTAGTGACAAAAGTAATCGAATGCAAAAAACACATTCAGTTTAGAGAGTACACAGAATAATGATGCTGAAAATTAAGTGTTAAATACAAGGGAAGTAAAGTCAAGATCATCTCACTCCTGTAAACACTATGGATAGAATTGTGACGTTGCAGGTACAAATGTGAAACTAAACCCAGCTTAACGTACCTAAACCTAACTTAATAACCTTAATAAAGAAATCCATTTACTAGTCTGGCACATTTTTCACAGGTGAGTGGTTCCGAGGTGTGCTTGAATTCAATGTTCAATACACCATCCAAGTCTCGATGTAAATAGTCAAGAAAGGGTCTAGAGCAGCATTTCTCAAATGGGGGAAATGTATACCCCTAGGGGTACTTGGTGGTACTGCAAAGGGTACTTTGTAGAAAAGGAAAATTCACTAATGGTAGCATTTTTGTTTAAAATATTGATTTTAAATATGCACTTGATTTTAAAAAAAATTTGAACTAATGATTAAAACTTATTTAAGGAGTAACTACACTGCACTGGAACCAGCTTTATATAGCATCTTGAATACAGTACCTTATTGAAAATTATGTGCTACAACAGGAAAGGATACAAGTGGGCAAAAAATTTTTAAATAAATAAATTAAAAAAAGCACCTTTTATAAAATGTGGACCAGCTACATCACTTTCAAATCATTGTGTCGAAATGGGATTTACATTAAACTAGTGGTTTACACACAATATATATATATATATATATATATATGGGAAAGATGTACCTAGACTTAAAGATCACTGAACTGAAGAAAGACGGCTAAACAATTTTGAGAAGCACTGGTCTAAAGGATAGATGGTAGGGCTAGGTGTAATTAGTTCTAAAGACAACCAGAATTCTCGTCACGACTTCTGTTCATTATTGCATTACCTTGTTATAGGGAGGACGGGAAAAGGCAGGCTGACCGTGCGGATGAACGGGTAGACGCACTTGTACTCGATCTTTACGGCTGGGTCTCTTACAATGTTTGCATAGACTTGCAGATCCGACATCATTGTCAGGGAGTACGTCACATGGGAAACGTTTTTCTGTTCAGAGTAGAAAATGGATTCAGATCAGTGGTCACCAACCTGCCTTCTGCTGATCTAGCCATGTTCTGGTGGGGAAAGCGAGTCACTCAGGAACTTGGTATTTAAAATTCTATTGCCAGACACTTCTGATGCATTTCTAGAGAGAAGCAAAATTATCTGTTAAATATGATGATTGTAACCTTAAATTAGTGAAAAAGAAAAAGGCCAAGACAAAGCCTATTTGTTACAAAACCTCAGTAAGAAACTTTCTATATTTTCTGCAGTGCTATTAGAGACAGAGCCTTCATGAAGTTGCAATCCATGTGATCAGAAAATGTATTTAATCGTTTATGCCTAAATATAGTGTTGGTGCAAATTGAGAAATTTAACTTCAATATTTTACCAAAACATCCAACTGGAACCTTAAAGTACTGGACCAGATTTTGTTTTGTAGGGATAGGTTATTTCTGTGTATTGGAAAAAACACCTGATCCAGTTGACCAATCTCAGGTGCATCAGATTTGGGTTAAACTAAACTCTTTAGGAGGTGGATCTCCAGCAGGAGGGATGGTGATCACTACTGTGTGATTAATTCTCCAGTTCAATGCCCTCATAAACTCTTCTTTGTCCACTGGCTCCGTCCCATCTGCACTCAAACTTGCTGCCATTACTCCTATCCTTAAAAAACCTGGACTTGACCCTAACATTTCCAACAACTACAGACCCATTTCTAACCTCCCATTTCTCTCCAAACTCATCGAACGTACCGTC
>CM040981.1:26199055-26217740 GCA_022985145.1 Pangasius djambal
TCCTGTCTCCCCCCACCAGGACTAAACACAAGACCTGGGGGGACAGGGCCTTCTCCGCTGCTGCCCCCACCCTCTGGAACTCCCTGCCCAAACACATCAGAGACTCATCCACACTCCCCATGTTTAAAAAAGCCCTGAAAACCCATCTCTTTAAAACCACCTTTCATTAACTGTCTTAATTCTTTTGTTGCCCTCGTTTTTCTCTTCATGTAAAGCGTCTTTGAGTATCTTGAAAAGCGCTATACAAGTGTTATGTATTATTATTATTATTATTATTATTATTATTATTATTATAATAATGCACTTGGAAAAAAAACTGACCACTGGCAAAGTTCAATGGAATGGTCTGTCAACATGGAATTCCCAATCAGGAGTTCTCCAACATAAAGGCACCTGACAATATGGTGGCACACAGATGATGGTAAACATATTTCCATTTGTATCTTTTTCTACATTTACTCGATATGCAGCTTTTGTGGAAAGGTGTTAACAGCTTTTTGATTTGTACAGTTTAGATTTGTTAATTCCATTGATTTATGCCCAGTTTTACTAACAGCAAGACCATTGTGATAGATAAGTTTTATAAGCAAACATTAACAAGACAGTTGACCTCTTGTACCTAATTTCTCTTTGCTAATCATGCAAAAAAAAAAAAAAAAAAAAAAAAATCATGTAGATCAACTTGATGTTTATCAAATTCAGTGACTAGCCATATAAATGACCTTGCTCTGGGCATCCAAGTTTTTCAAAGCAGAAGCACTGGAATATGTTTAGATCAAAACTCAGGAAAACCGACTTCCGAGTTCAGCGGATTGCAGCATAAAACATGGCTATGGATCACAAAGAGCAAAATGAATTCAGGAGCAGATGCACATCCTCACCTCAACAGGTTTGCCACCACAGAAATCGTACTTGTCCTTTGGTGTTCGCACTGTGTAAAATGCAACACCGGCAATCACCTCCTTTCTGGCACGGCATTCAGAGTTGGTCAAGTGAACAGACCCAAGGCCGACGTTGTAGTATTTGAAAAAGTCTTCAATCACAGAGATGGTGATTGAATCTTTTCCACACACGACATTCATTGTTACGGCTGTAAAAGAACAAGAGTGAGGTTTGGGGAAAAAGAAAAAAAAAAAACCTAAACTAAAAGTGGATTTAGAATTCCAGGACTTTCAATGGCCTGCAGGCATTTGTTTTAAAGACTATAAATCGTGTTTGCTTTAAAAGTTGATGTTTTAAAACATATTAGTTTGAAATGCATTACAGTTGATACATTAACTACTTGGGGAGTTAATTCAAGCACTCTAAGCACTTACGCTTCAGACAGAGGAATCAACAGCACATTGGGGTGAATATACAGCTTCAGAATTAAAGTTGCCTGGTGCAAGTGGTCCAAACTTCTCACGCAAATGATTCCAAAGACCTAGATTTAAATACTCTGAGCACCAGGATGCCTGGCAAAGTTCACCCAGAGAGCCGAAACTCTAAACGCCCCCAAGTGGACTGCTGGCATATGGGGGCCAACATTATCTGAGAATTGCCGTACATTTATGTAAATCTGGCTGCCACTTTATCCAAAGAAATGGAGTAGTCAAGACTTGAAGATTAAAGCGGAGGATAAATCCAACTTGAAAACCAAATCCAGGCAGCTTGACATTTAAACCAAACCTTCCAATCAAGAGCTCACTGAATATGGCACAAAATTTAACCATACATAGTTACTTATATTTATAACCAACCTGCTAGCACCATTTGCAAGCCAACATACCACTGAAAGGTATCCATGATGTCTCGTCACATAATTAAGGAAAACTGTATAGAAATTTAGTTTTCTTTGTTTTGTTTTTTTTAAAAATGGTGTGCAGTAGCCAGTCATCGGTCTTAAGGGGTAATGTTCTGCAGGCTTTATTTATCTGATGCTTTGTGCACCACATAAACAGTCGCTTGTTGGAGAAGTACAGAACAAACTGGACAAATCCCAGGAAACTATTTTATTGTTCCATCTTTCTCAGAGTAAATATCAACCAATCATACATTTCACATGTGATCATATATACGTTTTTCCACCTGCAATGAATACATGATCATGTGTGGAAAAACATCTGCACAGGCACATTTCATACATGTTACACCCTGACCTCGCACAAGTAAACACATCTGACTTCATGGGGATATGGGATGCCATGGAAATAAAGTTAGAATCACGTGTGAAATATTAACATGTGAAATTAGACCTCTCCTACATGTGAAATCAAGCATGGGAAGTGTATAAAAAAAACCATGTATAAACAGCACATGACCATAAGTGATTGTGAGTAATGTGATCACATGTGAAGGTGCATTTCGCCATGTTATGGATTGTGACATGTGACATCACATGACTATGGGATTACACTTTTAAAAAAAAATGTTGGGGGAAAGATCATGTAAAAATAACATGCTATACGTGTTTGTGTTGGGGGGGGGGGGGGGGGGGGGTATGTGAAAGAGCAGACATACTGTATGAAGTGCCTAAAAACTCTCATGTGCAAATTTGACGTTAAAGTTCACGACTGATCAGATCAAGTTATGCAAATTTGAAATTGGTTCTCAAAGAATAAAATTATTTGGCTGCATGCCTAAACACAGACATGAAAATTTCTGCTTCAATAGCAAAAAAAAACCGCCAAAGTGACCAGAAAACATTACGCAAAACAACTGCATCCCAATCAGTCCAGCCCAGGTTTGAGCTCTGGTCATTCTGAGCAGACTTTAAATCAAGTGTCTACTTGGATTTCACATTATGCAATTAATTTGTATGTAGTGCGCGCGCGTGATGAAGCACCTTGGTCACACTGGTCTCCAAAATAACCCGCTGCGCATTTACAGCTCTGTCCATCACCTGATAAGATGCATGTGTTTGGATCAACACACCTGGACGGAATGCATTTCCCTGAAGGAACATTAAAGCCCAGGTTAAAAAAACAAACAAAACAAAACAAAAAACACGTGAGCAAGCCAGATATGAGGACAAAGTGTATTAGTTCTAATCTCTTACCAGCAACGCGTTCAAAACTGCACAGAAAAGTTACTACTAGTACTACAGAACCCTGTAAAACAACAAAAAGCGCAAAAAAAAGACGCATTAAAGAAAACTCGACCTCTCATACTCTAACAGTGCATTATTTAACTCCTGCATGACTCACCGAGAAATAAAACATTTTAAACTCCCACTGATGCAGCTCAAGATGCAGGCTTTTATGTTTTTTAATCCAAATATGGCAAAATGTAGCATAAAGACTTTTATCAAGACTGAAAAGGACCAAACAGCACCAACGCACAGCCTAAAAATATACAACGCGCTAATTAGTCTTAATGATGCGCACATGGCGCACATGGCTTTAACAGGTTCATGCAGACAGCAACCATTCCTCCTGCGCCAAGCTGCAACATTTAAGCAGTATAGTACACAAACGCTTTTAAAAGCATTACACAGCTTACTAGATGTCCTGTACAGTAGCCTATAAAGTCGGGTAAATTGTGTGAATTTGGAGGAAAAAAGTTATTTTTATATATTATAAAGCTGTTAATACAGTCGCCCCAAAAAGTACTTGGACACTTAAGTCACACTTCTGTATGTATGAATTTCACTGGATTAGAAAACATGTCAAACCAAATGGCAATTATTTTAAAGAAAGCTACCACAAGCACTCTTTTAAAAAAAACAATGTCCAGGCATGGAAGCAACCAGGTCCTTTAACGGTTGTGGTGGAAGTTTCCTCCAAGTTTCAACCAACGAACCCTTCAGTTCATCCACACTAGAGCTTCGACAATCTGCTCATTTCTTCTCCATTACATCCCATAGATGCTCTGTAGGGTGTAGGGTTCAGGGTTCAGGGCTCTGGGACATATTCTTTCAAAAGGCGACTGGTATGTTTTGGATCATTGTCCTCCTGAAAAGACCACTTCTGTTGCTTGAATAAGTTCTTCACTGTTTTCTGCAAGCTGTCATCCAAAATAGCTCTGTCCACCTCTGAGTTCATGATGCCATCAGTGAACACAATGCCACCAAAACCACTGTAGGAAACACAGCCCCAGCCATCTCTGTGCTTTATAATACCCTTAGAGCTGTTTGGTTGGAATTCTTCTCCTAGCTTTCTTCACACGAACACTACCATCATTCAAGTTAACATCTGGATTCATTCCAAAATAAGACAATTCCCCAGAAGCTGCTGTCTTTCTGCGCATGTTCTTTTGCATGTTCACCCTTGCTTCCTTATTCTGGAAGCTGATGAATGGTTTCCGCCCCATTTACTCTCCCTCTGTAACCATGCTCGTTGATCCTGTTTTGAATAGTTTGTACTCTAAGTTGTATTTGCTAATTCTCATTGATCTCTAAAGCAATCCTTTCTGCTGTTTCTTACCTGTTTTTCTTGATTTCACTCACAATTATGCCTGTGTGTTGTCTGTTTTCATTCATTCAAGTCCTTCATCTTTGAACTTTTTTTTTTTTTTTTTTTTTTTTTTTTTTTTTACAATATATCCAACTTCTTGGGAAATGTTTTGCTTGAAAAGTGTGCTTGTGGTATCTTTCTTTAAAATAAATGCCACTTGCTCTGACATGTTGTTTTCTAATGCAGTGAAATTTAAACATTTGTAAGCGTGTCCAAATACTGTTTGGAGCCGCTGTATGCGTGGCGGCCCGTGCAAACCCCTCGCATGGTCAAATTTGGACATTTTTATACTTTATATGTACTCACCGGTCACTTTAATAGGAAAACCTGTACTCCTGCTCATTCATGCAGTTATCAAATCAGCCAATCATGTGGCAGCAGCACAATGCATAAAGTCATGCAGATACAGGTCAAGAGCTTCAGTTAATGTTCACATCAAGCATCAGAAAAAGTGGAAAAGGGAAAAAGTGTGATCTCTGTGACTTTAACCTTGGTATGGCTGCTGGTGCCAGATGGTCTGGTTTGAGTATTTCAGAAACTGCTGATCTCCTGAGATTTCACACACAACAGTCACTAGAGTTTTCTGTAGTTTCCAAGAAATTCAGTCAAGCACAGCACCATTTTGAATATTTCATTATTATTATTATTATTAAATATTATTATTATTATTATTAGTAGTAGTAGTAGTAGTAGTAGTAGTAATTTATGAATACTATTTATTTATTTATTTATTTATTTATGTTGTCTGGGCTCGACACCTAAGCCTGTGAGGAGCCAAAAAAAAAAAGACAGAAGCTAATCGACTTTTCGGGGATCAGCTACGCAGCCTGCGGATGCGGAAGAAGCTGATCTGGATTCGGCTAAGCAGCCTGTGGTGTGGGCGCAGAAATCATGTGAGCAGGCAGATACTACTCCACCGTCCTCTGAGGAACTAGCTGAATTAATGCACTTACCTAGCAGCCTAGGAGCCGCGTTTTTCTTGCTTATTTTTTTTTTGAGTGCTCGGTGTTATGTAAATGCGGAAGTGGACGTGTTGAGAGCTGCTCTGCTCATTGCTGAGGTTTCTTCATTCATCTGTAAGACGCATTAATCAGACCAGAAACGCTGCTCAGTGCTGAGCATCAGATCTCAGAGTAGTCATGTTTCCTGCAAATCAGGCTTAATTTTGTTTTCCTCCAGCTGTACACGTTTGGATGAAGTGCTGTCTTGTCCTGCAGAGCAGCATTGTTATTATTATTATTATTATTATTATTATTATTATTATTATTATTATTATTACTGTATGAAGAGGCTGAGCAGTGCTTCTCATACTGAAGAACAGCGTTTTACTTCCACTTACGCTTTTGGATTAAAGCTTTGTTGTGGGATAAGTGTGGAAAAATGAACACCGAGAAAGATTTTTCCCCTCTGACCCCGAACATTGTGAGAGCTCTCAACGACAAGCTGTATGAGAAAAGGAAAGTGGCTGCACTGGAGATTGAAAAGTGAGTGTACATTAAAAAAATCTTCTGGACTTCTGCTGTGAGTGTGAATAATCAGGCTGATCACGTGACCTGCCTTGTGATCATACACAATTTGGGTCCCTGGATGAAAATCTGAATGTGTTTGTGTCACTGCTTTCTCATTTAAAGCTGATGACACAGTATCATTTAGGAACCAATATTATCAGCTTTTGTGTTAGTTTTTAAAAAATTTTTTTTTTTATTCCATGCTGTGATCAACTGCCTCTGTGGTTTTACGAATCATGAGATTCAGATCATCCATAACTATTTTGAGCCAAGTAATCTGATTTAGGTATCAAAACATCGACATCGTGACAGTAATAGAGTCGATTCTCTGCTAGCAAAAGTGTGACAAAAGCACACGTTAAGACAGTTCATGTCTTGTGTTAACGTGCCAAATCCCACACCTTCACAACCAAATACATCGAAAGGTATCCTAGCCAATCCCATACTGATGCTGCCTTGATATGGTCACCTCAGTTTTTAACCATGGCATATAAAGAGTTCAAGTTCAAATAAGAAATAAAACACTTGGGGTCATGCTGTTATAGGAAAATAATCAATGACTGTTTCATAATTGTCCTCACACCATAATCAGAGTTGATTTTTTTTCTTATAACAGCACAGCCTGAAGATTCTCCACAGTTCCTCCAACTATTACTTTTTTTTAACTAATTAAAAAAACGACACGTCATACATTTTATCCGTTTATAGTTACATTTCATATTGTGGAATGCCCATGAAACAAACTAGGTCCAGTTTTCACTTGTGTAATAGAAGCTATGAGCTATAGCTCCTCCACCGTGAAGTCTTTCCTGTGTTGGAAAACCTAAAAGAACACCTCTACAAGGTGCTAACACTGGAGACTCTTTCCATGAAACTCCTTCTTACAGAAAGCTTCACCATATCAACACTTACACGTGGTTTTTAAATATATTTTTGTCAACATCGCTGTGGTATAATTAGTATGTAGTAAAAATCAAGATGCAAGTAGAGATTCTGAAAGTAAAATCGGTCAAACTAGTCTAGCTAGTTTGCTACTTTAGGCTAAAAGTGTTTCATCCGCTAATGGTACGTGTGGGATGATGTGGAATTTTACACCGTTATGAGAAGTGAAGCTAAGTTGGTTTTTATAGTTAGTGATTCACTTTTGACAGTCAGGCTTCAGGAACACATAGTGTTGAGACCATTATGTGATTTCTGATCAGGGAGGAAAATATGGACGTCTCAGATTAAATATGACAGGAGGAGTGAAACATTTAGTCATTGTAATGCTGTTTGTCCTGCCTAATGTGTGTGTGTGTGTGTGTGTGTTTTTCTCGCTGCAGACTCGTAAGGGAGTTTGTGGCTCAGAACAACTCGACTCAGATCAGACATGTCATTCAGATCCTGGCGTCTGAGTTTGCGCTCTCGCAGCACCCACACAGCCGGAAAGGAGGTCTGATCGGCCTGGCCGCCTGCTCCATCGCTCTCGGCAAAGTACACGCATCACTACACCTGTACATACACCAACACTGTACAGAGAGAATCAGATTTACCTGCATGTATTCATGAGTGTTCATTATACAGTCGGCATCGGAATTATTGGCACCTTTCAAGAAAATGATTGTATATGGGCCTCACTTATCAACCTGGATTTATTCGTAAGAAATGTGGTGTCCTTGAAAATCCAGTTGGGGAAAAAACTTTCAAATATTGCAATAGCTCCTGAGTTTGTGTGCAGTTGTGTATCAGGAAATTTGCCAGTGTGAACCTCGACTGATCGGATTCAAACTGTGTAGACTGTTATAGACTGTATTGACGAGTGACTTCAATTTTATACACATGAATTTAATATTAATATTAATATTAATGACTCAAAACAAAGTGATCCAAACCAAGTCCATAAATTAAGACAAATAAGACTGTACTTTCAATTAGGGCAAAAGTAATTCTGCCCTATAAAAGGAGGAAGAGTTAGTGTGTGTCTATATTATCCGACATGCTGCAATGGCCGAGCTGAATTACTGGAAGACTTAGCGCATGCCACGTTTAGGAGATGCTCTTTCGCTGTTTAGTTGTCATTTTGTCATTATCAGCTCTCTGTGAGCTTTACCTTTTATGGAGTTTTGTAGGTGTGGCTAAATGTAAATCAGGCACGCTGTGAAAGAGATGCATGCCAGTACGAAGAAAATCAGTGTTGCTGAAAGTTTTTTCTAAAAAATTTGCTGAAGATTGATAAATGAGGCCCTTTGAGATAAAATTTACTCTCAGACAATTGAAGAAACTACTTCTATCTTTCTCATAAGAACCTCCTAGTTTTAATTATTGGATTTTTCTTTCATAAATATATGAAGCTGAATTATTGTCACCACGGAAGACTTTGAAAATAAATGCAAGCAAGTCTTTAAAAATTCTACAAGGCAAATGTTGTAAAAAAAAAATTAGAAAAGGCTTTATTATCCCTAAAATATTTTCCATAAATATAGCCCAAATCATTATACATTCATATCTTTATATATCAATCAATGTGTAACTAAATGATTGTGTAAAATAGCAGAATTAATCTTTTTAATTAACTTTTGGACTATATTATCAGCCTCATAATGTCTGGGTCACACTAGAGGATAATCGGCCTCTTGAGTCCCTCGTAAGTCCTGACGGTCGAAAAAATCTTCTCAGATGGTCCTGTGATGTTTTGTGTTTACAATTCAGTCGTGTCAACTGTCTCAGACGAAAGCTCTATCTTGATGTTGTGTGAAAGACTGATAACCTATGACTTTTACCTTCCACGTTTTCTTTACGAGAAATTCTGCAAGATCATAGGTTCCGAGAGTCACTGCCATTGGTCAGGGCTCTGACTTGTGAGCATAATGTGTGTGCTTTTTTTTTCTGCAGTGCAGAATCGGACAAATTGGATAAAATCGGTTAAATCCATCTTTAATCTGGGGTCTTGAACATTTCCAACATTGATTAAGATTGTATAAATCTTGTAGTGTTGCCCAGGCATCATCTCCTGAAAAGAGTTTGGGATAGTCTGTAGTCTCATAGACTCATAGCTAAATTTATATCGTAAATGCAGTGCAAAACTAAAGAAACAAAATCCGGACACCAAACTGGGCGTGCTGGCTGATCGAAGTGGAAAATCACGTTAAATTAGATTTTTTCGTGAACATGTTGCACATTTTATATCTTCAGTGTGTGATAAGTGGTTGCCTTAAGATAAATCCTGGATTCTTTTTAACCTTTGCATCATTGATTTTTCTGAGCAGTGGCACTGACGCATGCTGGCGTCTGGAGTGTTTCATCACTCAGATGTTTCATCAGCTCGTATTGTGACTGAAGCACAATTTTTCATCTAAGAGTCCTTCAGGATTATCTGGATGACTGAGAATGTGTTCTGTGTCTTTAGGATTCTGGCTTGTACCTGAAAGAGCTAATCGAGCCGGTGCTAACGTGCTTTAACGACTCGGACAGCCGTCTGCGATATTACGCCTGCGAAGCTCTCTACAACATCGTGAAGGTGGCCCGAGGAGCCGTGCTTCCTCACTTTAATGTGCTGTTCGACGGCCTTAGTAAGGTAACAGTGATGATGATAAGAGGTGATAGTGAAGGCCAGGTGGAGAAAAAGTATAGATAATATAATAAAAAAACTAATTTATGTGAATAGTTTATGTGAAAAATGTCAAACCACACTTCACTCACTTTTAAACCTAAACTGGACTGTTGTATTTATTTAATTAAAAATGGGCAGTATGATTACGTCTCTATATGACCGTTAGGCACAAAAGTCATGTATATACTGTTATTCTGGCAAGAACAAAATCACCTGTGTAAGATCACTGTGAATAAATATCTCTCTGCATTCTACCCAGTAGTGATACTTTGTCTTGCGTCGTTCATGTCACTTTACGTTGGTCGCTAGTGGAAGTTACTATCTTAAGTAAGTGACTAATTGTTTCTGGCGCTGCCCACTTTACATGCCCAATGGCCGCCCCCGCTGTCACTGTAGATCTTTAGTTCTCACTACAAATTGATTAACTTCCAGTGGCTTTGTCATTCCGTGCCCATGCCATTCTGAACACATTTGTTCCATGTTTCCCAGCTGGCAGCAGACCCAGACCCCAACGTGAAGAGTGGCTCCGAGCTGCTTGATCGCCTTCTGAAGGTAAACCTGAAAGACAGATCCTTTAAATGGCAATATTCGTAAAGTCATGGCTCTGTTTCATGAGTTCTCTCTGTCTCTGTAGGACATTGTAACAGAAAGTAACAAGTTTGACCTGGTGGCTTTTGTTCCTCTGTTACGTGAGAGGATTTACTCCAACAACCAGTATGCTCGCCAGTTCATCATCTCATGGGTAAGTAGAGCAGCTGCCTCTCCTTCACTATGCGTTGAGGCTTGGCCAATGTCGGTATGTGTGAAGGAGTGTGTGGCCTGTGTATGTGTTGGTCTTAGTGAAGGAGGCGTGACCTTTGTGTGTATCAATCTCAGTGAAGGAGGCATGGCCTTTGTGTGTGTAGTCTAAATGAAGGAGGCGTGGCCTCAGTGTGTGTAGTCTCAGTGAAGGAGGCATGGCCTCTGTGTGTGTCAGTCTCAGTGAAGGAGGCGTGGCCTCAGTGTGTGTCAGTCTCAGTGAAGGAGGCGTGGCCTCCGTGTGTGTCAGTCTCACTGAAGGAGGCGTGGCCTCTGTGCTTGTCAGTCTCAGTGAAGCAGGTGTGGCTTCAATGCCAGTCCTTCTCAGTGAAGGAGGTGTGGCCTCTTTGTGTCACTCCCAGTGTAGGAGGCATGAACTTTATCCCAGTCAGTTCCTGTAAACTGTTTTATTGTCTTAATGTTTTAATGTCTTCTCAGATCTTGGTGCTGGAGTCAGTTCCAGACATCAACCTGCTGGACTATCTGCCTGAAATTCTAGATGGCCTCTTTCAGATCCTTGGAGACAGCAGCAAAGAGATCAGGCGCATGTAGGAACTGATTTATTATTATTATTTTTTTTTTTTATCTTATCTGCTTCTCAGCTGTTTTCCTGCTCTCACATGCTCTGTAGTTTTAACAGCAGTGTTTTGTTTTGTAGGTGTGAAGTGGTTTTGGGAGAATTTCTCAAAGAAATAAAGAAAACTCCTTCCAGTGTGAAGTTCGCTGACATGGCCAACATCCTGGTCATCCACTGCCAAGTGTCTGATGACTCCAAACTGAGTAAGTGGACACAGTGCTCAGTTAATTTAACTTAATCCTTGAAAATAAAACGAAACGTAGTTTCTCAAGAGCTTCCCCATTTCAGAGCATTTAATCCCTATAAAGACCTGTGAGAATTTTCTGGAAATGTACCTTAGTGATTTCCTGTTTTAATTCCCAAATACACAATGCCATCACAGGTTTCCCAAAGCCTTTCTCCTTCTCTGATACTGAAAGTGACTGAAATATACTATACTATAATACTGTCTTGAACATGCAGCGGGTTCTTCATAGGGAACATAACTCCTAGTGAGCAAATGTATTACAGTAGATCCACTTAATACAGGTAAATAATGCTGAAGCTGTAACATTAGTATACATAAACAAATCAGAGAAAGAGACAAGTCCGGATAGAGATTAGCTCTCAGTTTGCATACCCAAAAAGCTACACTGATTAGCATCAGAGCATCTTTGTATTCGTTGATGAATATTTTTCATCAGTAAAATGAACACTGAAACTATCCTAATGCACTAACCGACAAACTGCCATTAGTGGTGGACTAGTCTGTTCGCAATAACTAACCCACGACCTAGCATTACTCTAAACAGGTGAACCCACACAGCATTGTAGTTATAGTGTTATATTAATTTTTGTAGTACGCTCTAAAACTGTGATACAAAGTATATTCAGTTATTCTGAAAACTCTAATCTCACTCTACCCCTCAGCTAACGATCTTATCCAGCTTACGGCTATGACCTGGATGAGGGAGTTTATTCAGCTGGCAGGGCGAGTGGTCCTGCCTTATTCCTCTGGCATTTTAACAGCAGTGCTGCCCTGTTTATCCTACGATGACCGCAAGAAGAGTATCCTTCATGCCCACTGATTTGGATTATACCCCTGTATTCATTAGGAATTTGTCTGAGAAATCGCCTTCGCTGATCAATATTTTAGTAAAGTTGTGTGTAAATGTTTTCACAGGTCAAGCCTAAAATTTCGAGCTGGAATTACAAACGTTTCTCCAATACTCATTTTCTTCGTACTCATGTGCGTACTGCTTGATGTTGAATGGCAGTCATCCGTAAATTACCAAGCACATTCACATTCATGGCAAAGCTGATTTACTTTTAGTGATGCCACAAAAAAAAAAGAGTGTCTCCTAAGCACAGCATGTGCTAAATCTTCCAATAATGCAGCTCAGCCACTGCAGTGTTTTCAAATACACTAATGCATCCTCCTGTTGTAGGGTGCCATTACTTTTATCCTCGTTGAATGGCTGGTCGGATTTCTTTTGAATCACTTTTTTTTAAATCAGTAATATAAAATGACTGCGTTTCACAAAACTGTTCATTAAATTGGTGTTTTTGAAATAAATAAGCAATTTAAACTTGACAGCATAATCCACAATATAACATCACGGTAACTCTTCAGCAATTATACCATTTACATTATTGAGTCTCCTTATACGTGAATGTACACATACTCAGGAGCAAAACGTATGATATGATCACATTTCTTTGTTTTCTTGTGTAAATGCTTCTGCGACCAATTTACAATTCACACCTCCTCAGTGCTTACAGGAAGATCGAATCCTCCTCATATTGTAAGATGAACGTTGCTAACTGATCGACCAGCCGTGTTTGTCGTATCCTTAATCCATCCCGATCAGGCACTAAAGAGGCGGCGAGCGCCTGCAACCACAGCCTCATGAAGCTTGTGACCCCTGAGGATGATGAAGATGATGAGTTGCAGACCACGAGCTCTCCTGTGAGCACAGACACAGCCAGTAAGACTGAGGTGGATCTTAACGGTGAGTTACTGACACTTTCACGTGCGTGTGTTTTAACAGTAGACTGATTTCTCGTCACAATTTCCAGTGATTAATTGATGCTAGCAGGTTTCAGATCAGATTGTATTGAATAAATTCATAAACTCACTACGTCACGTGCATATAGCTACATCTCATTATTGCTTACGTGACAAGCTGGCTAATGTTAGCTTAAGGTTTGAAGTTGAAAAAAGCAAACGTTTGAAATATCTCAATTTTGTTTTTTAGATTTTAGATACATTTTTTACTCCCATATTTACTGATTTATAAATCATATGACTATTTACATGTCTATGATCAGATTCATGATCCTTTACTGATTTCATGGAAAGGCTCAAGTTTGTTGACAAAGTTGCTCTTGCTCCACCTGAACCACCAAAACACATCATTTGTTAATAGATTATTTGTAAACAATGTGTCTGAATTATTTATGGAGCAGAAAAGTAAAAAGTGAGGCTGTGCATTGGCCGGGAATCGAACCCGGGCCTCCCGCGTGGCAGGCGAGAATTCTACCACTGAACCACCAATGCTTTGCTGTAGGCTTTGCTCGCCCTCTGGCTTATAAAGGTGGCATTGCAACGTGGCAAACCCATCTATATATTTTATACCACTTTGCTGCATACGCCCTCTGGCGTATGACGGTGGTATTGCAATGTAGTTAAAAAAATACTGTTCTCTATTATCTTGAAGCGCGGCACTTTCCCCATTAATTTGCTTTGTTCTCCACAGCATTCACTAGATAACTATGATAAGTTCAGATTACTGTAAAAATGTCAGTAATTGATATTAACGCCTCGATCAAGCGCCACGTTAGGGAGCCGTGACGTAGGACGCCTTGTGGTAAAAGCGCGCGAGGCAGCTTACAGGTTTCACACGGTTTATTTGAGTTTTGAGTAAAAAGTTTATTCAGGAAATATATTTTTATGTAATATGGCTGAAAAGCTATCTGCTTTTCAAGGTATGTTATATAAATAAACGCCCTGACTGTATATAACGTTTATTTTTGTGTAGATGGATAGGTTTGCCACGTTGCAATACCACCGTCATACGCCAGAGGGCGCACCTTGCAGCAAAGTGGTATAAAACGTATAGATGGGTTTGCCACGTTGCAATGCCACCTTTATAAGCCAGAGGGCGAGCAAATCCTACAGCAAAGCATTGGTGGTTCAGTGGTAGAATTCTCGCCTGCCACGCGGGAGGCCCGGGTTCGATTCCCGGCCAATGCACAGCCTCACTTTTTACTTTTCTGCTCCATAAATAATTACATTACATCACATTATATTACAGCAAATAACTAAAACACGTTATTAATAAAATCGTTATTAATAAAAACCAGGGATACTGTATCAAACAAGCTTGGACTCTCCTGTGAAGTTATATTACAGAATCATGCATGTGAAATGAAAGCATGGAGTTTATATACTATGTATAACTGTGTATGTGACAAATAAAAATCTTGCAACAGCTGGTATGATAAAAATGTGGATGGAAGCAGCAGCCGAGACGAAAGCAGCAGCAGCAGCAGAGCATGGATTGAGTTTTATCTTAATAAATCTCAAGCTATAAATGTTTTTATATATATATATATATATATATATATATATATATATATATATATATATATATATATGTATATATATATGTATATATATAGCCTGTAAAGTAAACACAATCCTTTTTGCTTTTGTTCCAAAATTGCATCTTAAATGAAAAAGTATGCGTATACGTACATGTTTTCACTGCATGTATGGCTTACACAGAGTGTGACCTGAGAACACAAACTCACTGTTCAGCACTACAGGCTTTGAAATTGCATTGATCAGCTTGGGAAAAATTTGTGCAGAAGGATCAACAAATGGGTGTACGGTAGGCTTACGGATGTTTAGCCCACTGGTGAAATGCATAAATAGCTGTAATAGCTGTTTGTCACAAAACATGTTTAAAAATCATAGTGACTATCAAACAGTCACTACATTTGGAGACAAATTTGGCACATTGGCAAAACTACTCCTCTACTACATGTGTCTGGTACTTGATAATATCAATATCTTTCACTTTAATACACTTTCTTTCCCTCTCTCTCTCTCTCTCTCTCTCTCTCTCTCTCTCTCTCACTGTCTCTCTCTTTTCTCAGATTCACTAAACACCTCTCAGGATTCAGTGGGTTTAAGCAACATCTCCTTCTTCACTCCAGCAGGGTATGACGATGTATTGACGTGTAGATGATCTCACACTTTTTGGAAAGTTTGGATTAGACCAGGCAGACAGATGAGATGAATTAAACATATGATAACGACAATAAAATAAAATATGGTATGCAGGATGGTTATAAACATACCAGTGAGAACCATAAATAATTCTACATACTACAATGTCGGGGTGGTGTGATGAAGCGGAGTTACTGTTACCATCCTGAAGTTAATTACTTTCCTATGACAGCACGTTCTGAAGTGTTTTATTCTTTTTATACCACAGCAATTTGTTAAACACTAACAATATTTTATGTATTAAAGAACAACATGTTCTTTTACCGTAAAATCACAGCTTTTTCTCAGACTGTTACAAAGTGCTGACACTGGAGACTCCTTCCATGTTAAATTGGTGTTGAATTGAGAACTCAATAGTGCTGTGGTATAAAATGTATTTAAGAAGATATTTGGATACATCAGAATTAAAAGTCATATCTCCAGTGAATAAGGAGAATATGAATAAGCTTTGGTGCAAGCGTGTCCTCTCTTGACCCTGTAGACATGACAGGACACACGTGACGCTGGACCTCGACGGCATCGTGCAGGTTCTGGACAGACATTTACATGACTCTTCCACTGGAATGATGACACGCATTGCTGTGCTAAAGTGGCTCTACCATCTCTATATCAAAACACCTCGCAAAGTAAGGACCAACACGGGGATCTCTTAGGATTCACAGATTTATAAAATATGTAAGATGTATTAAACATGCCTGTGTGTGAAATGTTCTGTTTTATAAAACATGAATAACTTGTGAATTGTGTGCAGATGTTCCGCCATACAGACAGTCTGTTCCCCATGCTGCTGAAGACTCTTTCTGATGAGTCTGATGAGGTGAGTGCGCTTAAATTTAAAAAAAAAAAGCTCATGTTGGTTTTCCACTGGACATGGTAGTAGAAAATGGGTTCCTCAAGGGTTCTTTGAATAGTGGAGAATTCATAACTCCATAAAATGGTTCTACATGGATCCTCCTTTCATAAGGAGATAATTTGTATGGTTCTTTGAAAGGAACAAACCTCTTTAGGTTCCAGATGAACTTTTTTAAAGAGTGTATGACGTTTGATTATTTAAAAAAAAAAAAACAGGTTCCTGGAGGACTAGTGGTTAGGCTTCAGAGACAAACCCCTTTAAGGTTCCAGATTTTTTTAAGAGTATACAGAATGCTCTGCTTATTAATTGAAAAGACGAGCTTCTTCAAAGATAC
The DNA here is from genome assembly GCA_022985145.1 of Pangasius djambal. Lineage (NCBI taxonomy): Eukaryota > Metazoa > Chordata > Actinopteri > Siluriformes > Pangasiidae > Pangasius > Pangasius djambal. The sequence goes on from CM040981.1 coordinate 26,215,424, forward strand.
AGTCTCTGTTTGAATCCATCACCATCTGTACATTCTTAGAAATAAGGGTTCCTCAAGAGTTTTTAGATGGTTAAATCGTAGCTTCTCATAGGGGTTCTATGGGATATGGGATAACCCACTCTTTTAGGGTTCAAAGAACAAGCCCAAATTTGAGGAACAAGCCCATGGGTGCTAGATGGTACCACAAAGAGTTTTCTGCATGGTAGTGTTGGGTTTTAGCTTCTGAAGAGGCTCTACTTGGAACCTTAGGAAAGCCCTGTGTTAAGACATTTAAAGGTTTTCCCAGTACTGGTGTTTAATGAAACTCTTAACTTGACTATTGTTTTGAAAGTAGGGTGAGTTCTCTAGAGGTTCCTGGGTGGTGACATTCTTTCTCATGCACCTCTCATGTTAAAACAAACACTAATAACAGTAGCAACTATAGCTGAGCCTTAACTAGCACAATTGAAATGAACACTGATCAGATAATGCACATAGGGCATGGTGAACTAATAAATAACACAAATGACTTGCTCAAGGGAATGAATGGCCGGCTCTGTTGGACTAAAGGCAAGAAGTAGGCAAGAACTTTCCAAATTCAACTGGGGTACTTAGTTATGGTGCAGCACACTCTGTAATGAAAACACTGACGAAATGTGTGTTTACGGATTTGTTGCCCTGTCACTTTGTCCGGTGGAAAAAGTACTTTTTTAAGCAGTGCTTATTGGAATCTATGTAATGGTGTGTGAAGCAAATAAATTGGCAGTTAAACAGGCAGTTTGGTGTTCTGAAGCCTGGTACAAACAGCCGTTTCCATGCAAATCATTCCCTAAAAGGTCATCCTGAAAGACCTGGAGGTTCTAGCGGAGATTGCGTCCTCCCGTGCTGGACAGACGGAATTGTCGGAGTCGTGTGAGGGAGCCAATAAAACTGAACTTCACATTCCAGAAGGAAGCAAACAAGCACAGAAGCAGCTGGGGGCAGGTGAGTAATCAACATGCCTAATCATTTTGTTCTGCTTCACTGAACTCCAATATCTGTATCATTATCAGTCTTTTGTAGACACATAGACGTCTTTAAGACGTGAAGACAAGAATGACCTAATTATCATCTCCACAGTGTGACCGGTGGTGTGTACGTCATTGTGTTTGTATTGAAGCAGTGAAATTGATTTACTGATAGAAAAACTTTTTATCAGATGCATATAACTCAACAGGACTTGATATGGGAATACTAGCTGTAAACGTTGTGTTGTGTGTGTTGTCCTGGATTTTCAGGTTCTAAAGTGGTGGACTCCTCACCCTCGACCCCCAGCATGAACTCCTACTTCTACAAGTTCATGATCAACCTCTTAAAGCGCTTTAGTCTGGAGAGGAAGCTTCTGGAAACGAGGGGGGCCTTCATCATTAGGTAAGACCTGTAAACAAAGTATGAAGGAGGCACGGCCTTTGTGTCCCAATGTAAATCCCAATGTAGAATGCATGGTCTGTCGACTGTGTCTGTCAGCTCCATTGAAGGAGGTGTGGCCTGTGTGCCTGCCACTCCCAGTGTAGAAGGACTGGCCTATGTATCTGGCAGCTCCAGTGAAGAAGGCGTGGCCTCACTTCCTGTCAGCTACATTAAAGGAGGTGTTGTCTTTGTATCTTTCAGTCCCAATATAGAATGCATGGTCTGTTTTTCTGTCAGCTCCAGTGTAGGAGGCGTGGCCTCACTTCCTGTCAGCTCCACTGAATGTGTGGCCTATGCGCCTGTCACTCCCAGTGTAGGAGGCGTGGCCTTACTTTCTGTCAGCTCCATTGAAGGAAGTGAGGCCTTCGTGTCTGTCAGTATCAGTGAAAGAGGCTTGCCCTTTGTGCCTGTCACTCCGAGTGTAGGAGGTATGGCCTCACTTCCTGTCAGCTCCATTGAAGGATACATGGCCTTTATGTTTGTCAGTATCAGTGAAGGATGCATGGCCTATGTATACGTCCATCCTAGTGAAGGAGGTGTGGCCTTTGTATCTGTCAATCCCAATGTAAGAGATCTAGATGTTCCTAGGATTATTATAATAAATTCTTGGACACTATTTCAGTGGCATTAAACATGGCTTCAGTAGGTGCATGCTGAATAAGGAATCTTTTTTGTTCTTTACTCTGCAGGCAGCTGTGTCTCCTCCTGCACGCAGAGAACATCTTCCACTCCATGGCTGACATCCTGCTGAAGGAGGAGGATCTGAAGTTTGCGTCAACCATGGTACAGACACTCAACACTATTCTGCTCACCTCAGCTGAACTCTTCCAGCTCCGGAACCAGCTTAAAGACCTGCGCACACCTGTGAGGAACACACACACCCATGCGC
>CM040981.1:26219803-26238953 GCA_022985145.1 Pangasius djambal
CAGCTGTGTCTCCTCCTGCACGCAGAGAACATCTTCCACTCCATGGCTGACATCCTGCTGAAGGAGGAGGATCTGAAGTTTGCGTCAACCATGGTACAGACACTCAACACTATTCTGCTCACCTCAGCTGAACTCTTCCAGCTCCGGAACCAGCTTAAAGACCTGCGCACACCTGTGAGGAACACACACACCCATGCGCGCACACACACAGAAATATATTGGGAGTGCGTGATGTCCAATTAGGATTGGAAAGTGACTTAAAATCCTTATCCTTATCCTTATCTATTAAAATTACCAGAAGAAACATACTGAAAAGGCCAGGCTGGTCAGACCTTCCAAAATATCGATGAAAAAACATAAAGATTTATGATCCCGGTTAGCCTCTGCTGTGTTGTAATGAGATCGGAAGAGGGTCTCGAGAGTGGCTCATTCTGATCATATACCCATGTCTATATTAGTTTAGACTGAGTGTATTGGATCAGGGGAAAAAAAACATTGTTTTGCACAGAACTAAAAGAGTGCACTATAACATGGCAGACTCCCAAAATAGTGCACTATATTGTGACTAGGGCATAGTTTTAGCTTCAGTGATGTACAGACTGTCTTAGTAACGTATACGGTTCTCTGCTCTGTTCTGCAGGAGAGCTGTGCTCTGTTCTGCTGCCTCTATCGTTCCTGGTGCCATAATCCCGTGGCCACGGTCTCGCTGTGCTTCTTGACTCAGAACTACCACCACGCATACGACCTTATCCAAAAGTTGTATCCTTCAGTAACATGCACATTTCACAAGCATGCACACAAATCATTGCCTCTGCCTGGTACATTAAGCACTGTTGGACCAAGCCACTATTATTAAACATTAAAGATTACGAAGAACATTCATCTCACATTGCTGCAGCCTCATTTTAATGCCTTCTTAGAGGAGAAACTCTCTGTAGCACACATTGATGAGGACCACCAACATCCAACCAATCAGGACAGGAAAGCAACTCTATTCAGCTGTCAATTCAGAAATGTCCCTCTCTTGCATGATCATTCAGGCTTTCTATCATGTGCATGTGCATCTCTGCCACGAGATGGCATGTGCTACAGTGATTTTATCAGGGGTAAAGCTGTTCTTAGGCAGCACACGAAGTGGAGTAAAACCCCCTTCACCAGTAATAAGATCATTATAAAGCATGCCGTCGAGTGGTTTATAGCTTTTATAAAGCAGGAACAAAAACAATATAAATCCAGTGTTGAATAAATAATTACATTTTTATTATTAATATTCACAAAATATAAAAGTCTTATTCCACACAGTGTAGTCTGGTAACAATAGGTGCTGGTTGCTAAGCAACCTAATGGTCAAAGTTTAGGGTATTATATGATCAGAACACTAGTTTAAGTGTAGAGTTTTTATTGGTCTAAAACCTGGTCCATTAATACGGAGTTCAGTTACTGTGATGTGGTCACCAGTTTGAGTATATTGGCTCAGATTTCAGAACCGAAAATATCCATTTTATTTAAATATAAATTTAAATATAAATTTTCAGGATAAAGCTTCTCTGAAGTGAAGTAATAATAAATGTGAAAACTCAGCAGAAATATGATTATTTCACTGTTTTTTTTCCACTTGTGACCACCACATTATCTGAAACTCCGATGTCCCGCTGACACAGCACAATCACGTCACATCATATTATACACTACCATATATCCCTGAAAAGCTTTGCTACCAGCTATATGCCAAGTTATACGTCATTAGAATATACATGTCAGTTTGCTTTATAATACTTACAAACCACATGTACTAGAGTGAAAACATTTAAGGCCATAAAAATAAAAGTTTTTTTTCTATATTCAGGAGTTTCTACATCTATATCTATATCTCAGTTTCTACATTACCTGCATTCATGAAATTTTACATGTTCATTCTTATTTCTTAAAATATTGATTATTGTTGGATTTTTCTCTGAATTTTACACTGAAAACTGTTCTGTTCAAGCCTTTACTCTAAAATTTGTTCACAGTGAAATAAACATTTTAATTATAACATCAACCAATTTACTCATATTTAATTTGATGAAGTCATAAATAAATTGCATAAGTACATCTACATTTTAGAATATCATCTGGCACAGATGAATTGTGACATCTATTGTTTGCCCTGTTCTCCTGTAGTCTCTTGCCTTGAGTTATAAAAACACCCTCTTCCATGCAGTACTTTGTTCAGTCCTTGACTTGTGAATCAGTGGTGATCTGGAGGTGACTGTGGATTTCCTGATAGAAGTAGACAAACTGGTGCAGCTCATCGAGAGCCCCATTTTTACATGTGAGTTCACTTTTATTCGTATTACACCACCATAGTAGTGAATGCAAAATACCAAGTAATAACATAAGATCATATGGCAGCTTTGTTGGTTAGCTGCTAATCGGTTCAGCTGATGCCTATATCGTTTTAATCTATGTCAAGAACTAAGCAGGAAAGTGTATCAGGTAGCTTTGAGGTTGAGACCCGAACACTCGAGACAAAGTACAACTAGCACAAAACCAAAATGGAGCAGTTTGAGGGTCAGTGGTAGAGGTGGTGTGACAATATTCACCAATCAGCCACAACATTAAGACCACTGACAAGTGAAGCGAATAACATTGATTATCTCATTAAAATGGCACTGTTAAGGGTTGGGATATATTAGGCAGCAAGTGAACAGTCAGTTCTCGAACTTGATGTGTTGGAAGCAGGAAAAATGGGCAAGCGTAAGGATCTGAGTGACTTTGACAAGGGCCAGATTGGGATGGCTAGACAACTGGGTCAGAGCATCTCTAAAACGGCAGGTCTTGTGGGGAGTTCCCAGTATGCGGTAGTTAGTACCTCCCAAAAGTGGTCCAAGGAAGGACAACCAGTTAACTGGTAACAGGGTCATGGGCACCCAAGGCTCACTGATGCCCATGGGGAGTGAAGGTTAGCCAGTCTAGTCTGGTCCCACAGAAGAGCTACTGTAGCACAAATTGCTGAAAACATTAATGCTGGCTATGATGGAAAGGTGTCAGAGCACACAGTGCATCTCAGCTTGCTGCGTATGGGACTGAGTAGCTGCAGACTGGTCAGAGTGCCCATGCTGACCCCTGTCCACCGCTGAAAGGACCTACAAGGGGCATGTGAGCATCTGAACTGGATCACAGAGCAGTGGAAGAAGGTGGCCTGGTCTGATGAATCACGTTTTCTTTTACATCATGTGGATGGCCGGGTGCGTGTGCGTCACTTACCTGGGGAAGAGATGGTACCAGGATGCACTATGGGAAGAAGGCAAGCCTGTGGAGGCAGTGTGATGCTCTGGGCAATGTTCTGCTGGGAAATCTTGGATCCTGGCATTTATGTGGATTTTACTTTGACCCGTACCACCTACCTAAACACTGTTGCAGACCAAGTACACCCCTTCATGGCAACGGTATTCCTTAATGGCAATGGCCTCTTTCAGCAGGATAATGCGATCTGCCACACTGCAAAAATTGTTCAGGAATGGTTTGAGGAACATGACAAAGGGTTCAAGGTGTTGACTTGGCCTCCAAATTCCCCAGATCTCAATCCGATCGAGGATCTGTGGGATGTGCTGGACAAACAATTCCGATCCATGGAGGCTCCACCTTCAACTTACAGGACTTTAAGGATCTGCTGCTAACGTCTTGGTGCCAGATACCACAGCACAGCATGAATCCATGCCTCGATAGGTCAGAGCTGGTTGGGTGGCACAAGGGATATCTACACAGTATTGGGCAGGTGGTTTTAATGTTATGGCTGATCGGTGAAAGCACTTACGCAGCCATGTTCAAGGAACTGAAGTGAGAGTGAATCCATGGAAGGTGAGGAAACAAACTTTTCTTCATGTATTTACATATACTCTCATCAAATTATACAAACGTGATATCACTGAACATATGTGTGGAACAAATGACACATTTTTAGGGTGAAAACTTGTTAAAAGATAAAGAATAAGAAATTCAAAGCTAGTTTTTTGCCAGCTGTTCAAACTGAGTTCCTCATCTACTCAAAGTGCACATTTTTTGTTTGCTTTTGCTTGTTTTGTTTAGATTTATGCTTTAAAAGTGTTGCTTTTGTTGATAATAATGTTGTGACTAAAACTTTACTAACATAAATCCAAAATATGGTAATAAAATAAATTATTATTCCTTGCATTGAGGAAAAAAAATATCCTTAACGCTTGATAATGTTGTTTCCCACTGTGTTGTCTTTACCGCTTGCTGTGTAGACCTGCGCCTGCAGTTGCTGGACGTGGAGAACAACCCGTATCTGATTAAAGCTCTGTACGGACTGCTGATGCTGCTGCCGCAGAGCCAGGCCTTCCAGCTGCTGTCTCACCGCCTGCGCTGTGTCCCAAATCCAGAGCTCATGAGGACTGTGTGAGTCCTGCACTCATCACATCTCATAGCACAAACCTTTAACAAAATATTCTCCCTAGTAGAGGTTTGAAATTTCCATGGTATGATCACCTAGCCTAAAAATATCACAGTTTCAATATAACGTGGTATTAATCAACCATTTAAAAAGCACACAAAACTGTAGTGAAAGGAACTATTTATTTATTTATTTATTTATTTAAATGATATTTTTCTTAGAAAGAATGACTTCATAAAAATCTCTTACACTGTCAGTATTTATCACATTGTTGTTATAAGCTGAAAGAGAGAGCACCTGAATGGAAATGCATCCCACTGAGCAAAAAAAAAAAACTAACATGGCAGTGTGCAGGGCTTCTTAAAAGCTATAGTTACTGTTGTGTATGACAAAGTTAGGTAGCAGTGTAACGTGTTATAGCAGTAGCGGATTACACGCAGCCAAAGGGTTTTCAGTGCAGTCGCATCCCCTGTGCTGAGAAATGGAGTATAATTTATGGCAAGTCTAGAGGGATTTGCAATATTTTTTAGGAATCATTGCTAGACACAAAAGTGATGAGAAGCACTGCAGTTAGGAACTTGATCAGGTCTAAAAATGAGCTGGTAGACAGTAATAATACAGCTGCAAATGAAATTCAGAGTACCGATTCGCATGATTAAATTTGGCAACGTTTTACGCCGGATGCCCTTCCTGATGCAACACTCTCTATTTATCCGGGCTTGGGACCGGCACAGAAGTCACTGGACTGTGACCCCCATGGCTAGGTTAATAATACAGTTGCAAATACTGTTTTGAATTACAGCTGGCATTAACATAAGAGCTGTTGTTATAGAAAATTAAATCAACACCTTCTGACCAATCACAGCCAGTTCCTTTGGCTGTGGTATAATCAGAAATAAAGCTTTTAGTAGTACTTCCACAGTATAGTACAATTATACAAGTATAGTATAGTATTCTGGAAGGATTTCATTGAAAAAAATGTACTAGTCAGGATCAGCATTGAAGACTATTTTCAGGATACTTTTTGGCAGCAGTAAACCTGGGTAATTCCTCACTCCTGCTATGTAACGGAAGTTAAAATGTGGAATCATCATTTAATGAATAAAAAAAGATGTCGATCCAGCTTGAGATAGTTGTTTCATCTAATTTGTAATCATTTATCCATTTCAGGGAAGGTTCAAACCCAGCCAGCACCAAACGCCCCGCGCAGCCGCAGGTCGACTACAAAGAGTTGCTGCAGCACTTTGAGCATGTGCAGAGTAAACACCGCGAGATACGGCACCAGAGAGCAGGCCACTCCGATCACCCGGATCGGAAGCTGGTGCTCTGAGCGCTCACTGTTTTACGCTAGAGGAGACATGGCACAATGACGGACCACTAAGGGATTTTAGTGGATTCTGCTAAGAGCATTAGTCCTACTGTAGGAATGGAGGACTTCAATGTTTCTTCTTTTATATGTTTAAAGTGCTTTATCATTGACTGACTGAGAGTTGGAATGTATATAGAGACTCAGGAAACTGCAGTCATGTTTGTTTAGACCTTTTAAGCCAGTGGTTATATCATCTCTAGTGTTATGCAGTGATTTTAGCATAGCTGCCAGTAACATTTTAACAACACCGCTATCCACTATGTACAGAATATTATGTGCATTCCCAGCTCAAGAGTCATGTCAGGCGTCCATATTACAGTAGATATAAAACCCTGTTCATTTTAATGAAACTGTGTGTGTATGTTACCGTAACTAGCATTTTGTGTTCACAGCAGCGTGTGTATCTTGTGTGATGCCATATTTACATATCACATATTAATGGGACACTCTCAACTCGAGAGCAAATTAATACCACTGCTTTCGATGTTCAGTCCAATTCAGGTTCTCTGCTTTGCTTTTATTCTTCTGCATAATACTCGTTTTATGGCGTAATCAGTGGTCTGATACATGTGCTGCGATGTCTTATTTCAGTTTGAACACAACTCTGAACAATGGCCTTATGTGAACAGAGTGAATTTTAGTAATTTATCATGTTCTGAAGAGGTGTATGCAATAAAGTGGACCATGTATAATCAGTTCTGATGATTTCTTCTTTTTTTTCTAAAAGTCAGCCTAAATTTATACAATGTATTATATATGATTATGCTGCAGCTGTTGAACTGCTGAATTTCAGTTTTCTCTAACAGCAGTGCAGCTGCAAATCACACGTTTATATTAATGCACTTGTGCTAATACACTATTGTTTCAGCTTACATAGGTACTTGTTTGGCAGGTTCTCAACATAAACTAACAATTGATTAATTAAAATGTTGCTGTTATTTAGCAAAGGAAAATGTGTATTTGTTGATGTTTTCTCTAAGGAGAAGTTTATTTAACATGTAGATAAGGAGTCTCCAGTTTTAGAGCTTTATAACAGTACATTTTCCTCCACAAGAAGATGTGGATGTTCAGCAACATTAACCCTTTCTAGCAGTACACTGGCTTTCCATACCACCAGTAGGGTTTTAGGAGGGGGTGCTCCATGCTCAAGGGTTTAGGAGTGGGTATTCTAGGACCAGGCTTTAGGAGTGGGTAATCCAGGACCAGGGTTTAGGAGTGGGTACTCTAGGACTAGGCTTTAGGAGGGGATACTCCATGACCAGGGTTTAGGAGCAGGTACTCCTGGACCAGGGTTTAGGAGGTGGTGCTCCAGGACCAGGGTCGAGGAGGGGGTACTCCAGGACCAGGGTTTAGGAGGAGGTACTCCAGGATCAGGGTTGAGGAGGGGGTACTCCAGGATCAGGGTTGAGGAGGGGGTACTCCAGGATCAGGGTTTAGGAGGGGGTACTCCAGGACCAGGGTTTAGGAGGGGATACTCCAGGATCAGGGTTGAGGAGGTGGTACTCCAGGACCAGGGTTTAGGAGGGGATACTCCAGGATCAGGGTTGAGGAGGTGGTACTCCAGGACCAGAGTGAGAACCAGTTTATTTTAAACTAATCGGTTACATTTATGGCAGACGCCCAGAAATGTCTTTCAGTTCAAAAATGTTATATGTTATAGGTGTATTCCAAAATTGTTTCCAGTAATCAGTCAAAATTAGGTGTAAGAGGTGTAAGAAGAACCACCACAAGAGTCACAACTAAATAAAGGAGTACCACAAGTTACAAAACTGTCCTTTGAACATTAAATGATGCAATATTCATACATAATAACACAGTAAACAATGATAATAACACTGACCCTGAGGAACACTGGTTGAAAAGTGAACACATCTATGTCTGTCTGCAGGTCACACACCACAGTGTGAGTGAGCAGATGGTGAAAATATGGAAGTGTCTTTGAGTCTATATATGTCTTAGTAGTTGGAAGGCAGTGGCATTTATATGTACATATGTATTTAACAGATTTTCTTATGCTAATTGGCTAACATGAGCTAACATTTCAGGCTTTCCTAGAGGATTTTACTCCCTATTCATAAATGTTCAGAATAGCCTGATAAGATTTCTGAGACAATTTATAGCTCATAGGTCTAACAAAAGTCATTCTTCACTGATAAACATAACCAACTAGCTTATGAGCTAACCTGACAGGTTGTATTCGAGAGGATATACAGTACCTTCACTACTAACAATAGTCAGCTAGTTACCATGAGGTAACCAGGCAGGATTTCTCAGGGAATATGCATAAATGTTGATCATATTCACTGCTAATTATCCTTCTAACTAACTAAAGATAACATGACATTTCATTCTAATATATTTACTGCATTAGCCAATAGCTAACTTGAGCTAATGTGACATCATTTCTAAGAGGATTGATAGCTCATATGCCTAATAAATGTTAATATTTTTACTGCTAAAGCTAACCAGACAGAATCTCTGAGTCATATTCATAACTATTAAGTATTTATTGCTAATTAGCCAACTATCTAACTAAAGAGAATCTGAAACCTTTTCTGAGAGGATTTATAGCTCATAGGCATAATAAATGTTAATAATTTTCACTGCTAAAACTAGCCAGCCAGCTAGTTGACATGAGCTAACCTGACAGTATTTCTGAGAGGATTTTAAAATATATTCATAAATGTTCATAATATTCACTGCCACCTGGCTAATTTTAGCTATCCTGACAGGAATTTTGTGTATTGCTCAGAGGTGTATTAAATGTTAATTATCATTATTGCTAAAGCTAGCCACCTAGGTAAAATGCACTAACCTGACCTTAGAAATCTTTGCCATGTCCATTTGTGCCATTGCAAACAAATGCTTCTCAGTACAAGGAGGCTGTTTCTGCATTACTACTAAAGAGCTGTGTCTTCAGGCATTTCTTAAAGTAGGATATGAATCTTATCTCTCTGGCTGAAAATACATTTATCATCTTTATTTATCTGGTCTTGCTTGAGGTTATTTATCACTGCATTAATCTCAAACTGTCTCCATCTAAAGTGGAAGAAAATGCTCAATAAGCTTCACTGTAGACTGAAAAAGGATGGATATGATGTGTTATCGCTGAGATTGCTCTAATCCTGGAGTGTTTTGTCTTTGTTTAAAGTGTGTGACAATTGCAGAAGGGCAGAAGAGTTTTTTGGGGAAGCTAGACTTGAGTTTTTGCTAACAAGCAACAGTCCAACTGTGGGCTGTCTAAAAACTCACAAATTCTTCAGATTTGTGTATCTGCAATTTTACCAGTTTAGTCTGCAAGACAGAAAGAAAAAGAAAGGAAAAAAACTGCTCACAATGACGAGGTGTCTCTCAGTGTTCCTAAAAGAACCAACTCAAAGAGGTGACTTGTTGGTGAACGACTCGTGGCTGAGCGACTACATTTAGGGAAGATGGACGAAGTCATCTTGTAAGTGTGAATTTGTTTTTTTCACCAAACTACTCCATTGAGGAGCTGACTGTTTTTGGCACGAGTAGAAATGAGTTGTAGTGTGCTAAAATTTTATACTGATTGATAGCAGAAAGCTTACAGTGTGATTCTGTGCTGCAAAATAGAGAGTTCAGTGCATGTGCTAAAGCTGTTGACATTTATTTCAAGCTGGAGAATCAGATTTGATCTCAGGGAAATGTAATTTCCTTCCTGCATTTATAACTGATGAGTAATAAAAACTGTTAATTAACGGTCGGCTGTGGGTCAACGTACAGTTCATGTCACTGACTCTCTCACTCTCCAGGATGGTAACATTCTTCTATTTTTGCCATGTTCTTGCCTGAGGCACGTGTGTGTGTGTGTGTGCGCGCGAGAGAGAGAGCTAGACCAGCAGGGCCAAGTTCATTATGGAGTTGCCTCTGGAGCTGAAGTATTCATCTTATAACAGAAATGAAGTTGGTGAAGTTGTACTCGAAAGTACTCCTAAACCTATTACTTTAAACCATTAAAATAATCTACACAGAATGATTAATTGTGATTTTCTTTCTTTCTTAATACCTACAAAACAAAATCCAAAAGGGTTAGGAGCATCTCTAGACCTTTACCCTCCAGCACTGTGTTGTTTGTACACAAGTCGAGTCTTTGAGTCGACTCTTTTAGGTGAACGTTGAGAGCCAACTCGTATGTACTGTTTGAGCCGTTGTTTTTGAAGCCGTTACTCTTGAAGAGTAATTTAATCAAAATTAAAATGTTTCCACTGGTCCAAAGATTGTAAACTTTGTTTGGTTTAGACAAAAATGTCAATGTGCCATTGGCGAGCTGAAAGAAGTGGTGAGCTGAGCCAAATGATGTGATTCACTGAGGATAGACAGAATTCCTGTCACTTATGAAACACTACCATGTCCTTCTGTGGTCCCAAATAGCTAGCCAGCTAGTTAACTGCTAGTAAATATAAGTTAGTTTGAATAAGTTTAATTGTATTCTCAGTGATTAACAATAGTCAAACCTGTCAAAATATAACATATAACAAGTTTCAAAACAAAACTATGTAGTTTATCACTTACATTAGCTAAGTTAGCTAGCTTAGTATAGAGGTTCTGTGCAAAATTTTCTACTACTAGAAAATAGTAGTCTCTGATTTAAATGGAAATATATAAATTCTGCACTGTACTAATAATTAAATTTGACCCAAAACTGCAATCGACAGTATATCATAAGAACCAGCCATTCAATTGTCCATTTTAAAATCCCATTTTTGAGTCCAGAAGATGGGGCTTCATTGTTTTAACAGAATGAAGGTTTGGATGCAACTTGATATATATTCTTACACTCAGCCAGATGAGTCAGATTTCATAGACATAATGCCTTACCCTTGATGCTGTTGTCTTTCTGGTTGTTTTTTCCTTGAGTTAAAGTGACCGTTTGTCAGAGAGCCAATGTGGATGTGCTGCTTCTGTGTTCAGGCTAATGCACTTTACTGATTTTAAACTTCGAACAACTCCAGAAATGTTCCGACGGTTACCCACATAAATCCAACTGTGAAAGCTAATTTGTAAAAGTTAATGAACACTGAGCGGAGAGAACAGGCACAAACTAAATATACACGAAACATGTCCTCAGCCTAACACTTATTTATTTAACACGTATCTTCTGTCAGAACGGAGTAGCCTGGTATCATTTGTATTTTCTCATCATTTAGCAGGTTGTGTCATTACTGGTGATGTGCAGTACGCAACTGAATCTTTTTGAACTAATCTTTGCAGTGTATTGTATTTAAAAGCAGAAAAGTACTGAACTAAATGACTCAAATCACCAAATGAATCATTTTGCTTTATGGTCAGTTTCAAAAATCTTCACGAAAAAAAAATAAAAAAACAAAAAACATGACACATGAAATCCACACTTGCCCCTGGCAGTGTTTGGGATTCATTTAATGCTCTTTGCACAGGTTTAACTTCACACTGCCACAGGGATGCTGAGTTGATATGAAGCTCATCCACTTACTTACTTCATTTTTTTTTTTTAACAAATAATTGGCTCACCAGGGATTCAGATGGATTTAGCTCAAGCTGTAAGACTACATTCAAGGATTATGGCGTGAACAGAAACCTCAGATCCATCTCTGCAGTCCAGTAATCGCACATAATTTTGTTTGTTTTTTCATATATTGAATCTATATTTTAGGCTTCTGCTTGGCTTGAGGGGAAAAAAAAGGATCATCCTGGTAAGTTATCAGCATCCAAACTAGATCAGAAGCAAACGATAAAACTGGAGCTGGAGCCACTGGAGCTTATTGTTCATATCCAATTGATCGGCTTATAGCCAGATCCGAGTTCACATAGGGCACAGCCGTGCTTTGATGGAAAAGAAATGGCCACAGAGCAGGACTGAGTCGGAGCACTCGGGTCTACAGAGAGATCAATGATGCTGAATTAAAAATGGATTGTGGGTAGTGATGTCCCCTGATATGTTGCATGCAGATGTCCTTTCGCTTTACTCTGAGATCAGAGAGGACGCTTTGCTGCTCAGGCCATGCCGAGCTCATCATCTATTGATCATTTACTTCACAGATTGGGATTAACTCTCAAAAGTACTCTAAACGCCAAACATTCTGGCACCCTCCATGAGCAAATATTGAAAATATTACATAAATAGCATATGCAATGAATGATATTTAGATTTTAGAACTTACTTTTATGAGAACAGTGTATAGTTTTGTCCTATTTTTTCTGCAAAACACTTGTTGCAAAATTATTAGCACCCCAACAATGAATGATATTTAATGACTCAAGTATAATAGTATACGTTGTATGGGATATGGTGTTATAGGAAAATAATCAGCGACCTGCTGGTGTGATGCAGCCTGAAGCAGGAAGTGCTATAGCACAGCATTATGTCAATGATTACAATTTGTTTTAAATTAAAGAATGACACATACTTAACATGCATTACATTCCCTCATCAGCTTCTCTTTTATTCTCTCTTTTGAACTTAATAAGAACAATTAAAGCTTGTCTTTTTATCAAATCAAAATGTCCTCCATCCTGAAGACTTCCCCATGGCAAAAAACAAAGATGATGGTCAGAGAAAAATTCCAGCGATTCAAATCATTGGTCTAGCATTAGTTTCTGTGGTCACAGACTAACGATGGAATATCTTTTATTCGAAAAGTCTGGTCTGTATTTGTCCCAGCTGGCCAAATACTGTCCTCACTGTTTGTACAAAGTGTTTCTACAAAGTGCTCAACCAATTTAAGGAGTGGTATGACTTCTTTCTTCTTCAGAAAGCTGCGCTATAGAGTCGTTAAATTGGGACATCTATAATGGTGTATTCACACTGAAGCATTTGAGGAGTGCTGTTCCAGCATGTTTTCCCTTTAGCTTTTGCTGTCACGTTTGTCCTTCAACCAGACTGAGCCTCTCCTTAAATTAATGAAATTAACTATACAAATTAGTATAGTAACAAGTAAAAAATATGCGTGCAGAGATGCTGCTTCTAAAAAATCCCTTTAGTGCCCTCGCTTTGAGCCCTGGAGTCCGTCAAGAGCCTTTTTACCTATGAAATTCAAGCTGTGAGCTCCACAGATAGCATGTTTGTGCTGTAGCTATCATGTTCGGAGCAGCATCAGTCACAATACACAAGACCTTGTCCTGAATTCCTCACTCCTCCATGAAGGAGGCTTTTAAAGAAGATACATCTTCCGCTGTATGGGCTTGTGGGAATTTGTCAACTCCAAACAGCACAGTGTTTAAATTGTTGCTTCCATCAACAAAGTGGAAGGTCACTGCGGGATAGATGTTTATATTTATGGACCATATATTTCCAGTGAGGTGCGCAGCAGGCACTTCCTGAAGTTTCAGTCTCCTTCATGTCCCTCTTGTATTTGCCATTCACCATGGGCCTTTGTTAGTAGCCAAACAAAGCTATACAACGTATTCTGTGCACAGATCAACGCACAAGTAAAACATGACTGGATGTGCAGTTATCGGAAAATAATCAAAGTTGGGGTGGTCTGACATGGCCAGATACTTTAACCGAAGTTGATTATTTTCCTATAACAGCACAAAGTGTTGCTAACAATTTTTTCATTTACTAATGAACGACACGTCACACTTTTAAACCATTTACAGTTGTATTTAATGTTGCCAAACATCTGTGAGACATGTTAGTCCTGTTCTCACTTACGTTATAGCAGCTATAAACAGCCTCCCTCGCCAGCCTCTCTTTTTCCCTCTCTTGAAGTTAATAAGATCAAAAATATATGTGTCTTATTACTGAGAATCTGCAAGGCTTTCCCATGTCTGGAAACATCTTTACCTCTGACTGTTACGAAGCTCTGACACTGGAGAATCTTTCTATAAATGTAAAATAAACATCTCACAGGAAGCTTACACATGGTTTGTAATCTGTTTATGTGTAGCATCCATCATAGAAGTCCCTGTATAAGCTGATACTATAGAAATGTTGAATGTATTAGACCAGTGCATTAATATGAATGTGTCAGAGCACTATCAGAGATGCTGTTATAGAAACCTAATCAATTCTGACCAATCAGATTTGAGAAAACAAGTATAAAACTTGCTTTCTGTTCTACAGTCTAGTTTCATAGCACTTAAATGTCGATAGAGCTGCACAGCCAATTTACTGCTGTGGTCAGTGCAGGACTCCCAAAGCTCTCATTTGCAGCTGATTAGTGTCAGATTGTCATCGTTGCCCAGCATAATTGCAGCATGAATACAAATCTGTGCCCATTAGCGCTCAAAGCATCTTGGTTTTGCTTCCTGGAATATCTTCACAGTGTAAATGTATGCTCCAGTTGGACTTATTTATTGTATCCATTATCCAAAAATGTGAAAACCACAGAACAATGTATTTGTGTCGGCTCAGTCGTTTCTCTGCTCTTGCAGCAAAGACCTTGTGGATGTCAAAGCACACAGTGGCTTCCAAAAATTCCACACAGATGCCTATTAGCTCTGACTGACTGTATTATTGCTGCACTACATAGAACCTTTCCTGCATTTTACACAGTTACTAACTGCATGTTCTGGAGAAAATAAACATCGAAGACAAAATTAGTCTTTTGCAAAGTACTGTATATGTCTATGTGCTACACATGTCTAATTAGAGTGACCCAGATTGGACTCTTACAGCTAGAGTTAGATTTTTTTTAAATTATATACCATAAAAAGACACAAACGTTTCCCATTTTATTAATATCTATTTCTTATTTAGATTTTATAATTTTAGAAAATATTCTAGAGAAAAATAGTGAACCAATTTCTTCAAACTTAACAAAAAAAAAAATGTTAATACAGGGGGTTCACAAACTCAGACAGTGTATCTGCAGTAATATACCAGAAGGAATAATTACAGGAACTGGTAAATTCATAAAACGAGTGCAGTAAGTAAGCTTACTGTAATGCATTAGTTACATTAACATGCTGGAAACAGTGTTAATATATTACTGTAATGGATATTACATAATTGGATATTAAATAACACTTCACAACAAGTAATGAAACTCAGCACAATGACCATGAAAGGAGAAATCCACCCTAAACAACCTGCATATTAATCTTTATATTATCACGCTAATACCAAAGCCATGCCATCTCACTTGTCACCCAATAACAGTCCTTATCCATAAAAATAACAATGTCCCATTGTGATGTCCGAGCAGTACAACCACAACCAAAACTTATAGCATCAACCAACAAACCAAAAATGGCTAAACACAAGTATTTCTATGTAAACATACTTAATGGTTTTTCAGGATGGTGTATTCCTTTAAGATGGTAGAAGGTATTCAAACTGAAATCTTGAATGCAAATCAACAAGTGTGTTCCAAAAGCATTAATGAAACACATTCTCAGTGTAAAAGCGGTTCTGACTACAGGGTTGCCAGATAGCATCGTTGCCTTTCACCAACAGCTGCTTTCATTTCCGGTATCTTTTTGGATTCCAGTATCTTTTTGGATTCCAGTAGAGATCTCAGTACAGAGCTCAGGTTCATTCCTGTTGTCCACACTGCCTTGTTAACGTTTCTCATCTACAACACACGAGGCCTGAAGAAACAAGAAACAGGAACTCACATTTTCATTTCAGTATTTTAATAAAAAAATTGATACAAAGATGTCATAACAGTAATAATGGTAACAAAAAGTATCTTGTATTAAAAAAAATGATGAAATTTATGACTGACACATTGTACCACATCAATGCCAAGTAAATAAATTTGGTCCATTTACATTTCATGACAGCACACCTCACTGATTGGTCAGTGACTGTTTCACTTTCTGTGTAGCTTAGGTTCTAGCGTAAGGCTTCACTGATTTCTGGTGTCATGCCATGATTTTAAAAAAGGGGGAGAAGGAAGACTTTTGATTATTGTTGCAGGCCTGTAATGTGTGTAGAGGAAGACTTGCTTTTCCGGTGGAAAACAAATCAAACCCACTTAGCCCAGAAACAGCCTGCGCACAATTCTTCCCCTTTCCTCAGTAATTCCTGTACTGCAGACAGCAGTATCAATCAAATAAGCCACTCCCCTTGTTCATGATAACATCGTGGCTCGGGATTCAAGTCTAACATCAAACTACATTTGGATATGCTTACACACTGGTGAAGAAACATCACTTCTACATTTACATAAACTTTTACATTTACATAAGTCAACATTGCTTATTAAATTCACTTAATCAGCTTAATCAAGCATGCGATTTGAAAAATAGGACTGTAATCTTCCCCATCTGGTGACACGGCGTCTCTCTGCGACAAATCATCAGTCCTGAGCCACACAAGTCAACAAAATAATTATGCTTCTAGCGGGACCTGACATTTTCATCTTGCTTTGAAAAAATATTAATCAATGATTAATATATAATTAATACAGAGAGACTGTTTTGTTCCAGTCACCAGCTTCATAAATCACACACACACATTTTTACAGAGCAATTAACAGAATATACTGAGATGCAGAATATTTATTATTATTATTATTATTATTATATTCTGCTATTTTTACCTCTCAGCTCAGGTACAGTACTTGGTGGATCTAACTTAAACTATGCTACAGCATGAAATATGGCATATAAGTTTAAATGACGCTTATTAATTTTGCATCTGTGTAGCAGTTCCACTGTCACGCATAATAAAGTTCAGCGTGAGTTTCAGAGTATTTTTTCTTCCCAAATGATCCAATTAATATTAATAGCTGCCACTGGTGATAAATATGCCCTGATTCCGTTTCTTTCTGTCTCAAGTAGCCGTTAATAAGAGGTTCTTGTAGGACTATTTTTGAAGCAGGTTTCACAGCTCTTATCCTTTCATAGATCTCACTGTTTAACATCTTTCTTGGGAGCGCATGCACGCTACGATGCTTATTTCATACAGTGAATGTTTAGTTTTAAAAAAAGAGAGATAAAGATAAAGAAATGTAATTGGTCTTGTGTTGGTGTGTGTGTGTGTGTGTGTGTGTATATATGTGTGTGTCCACAGATAGCTTCCCGGATATTAAAGTCGAACAGAGCACCGAGCTGCAGTGTGTTCACTCCAGATTGCTTCCTCCTGCACAACAGTGGAGGCAGATGATTGTGTTTTCTTTTCTGACAACTAGTCAATCCGTCATTTTGTTCTCACTTGGAGAGCTTTCTTCGTTGCTGGCATTCCTGCGTGTCTGGGAACTCAATATATAGCAGGAACCTGCAGTTGAGTGCAAAAGTTTGCACACCCTTCAGACAAAATAAAGAAGAAAATTTCTGGACATTTTCCTTTCTAGCAACAAGACATGTAGTGTGTTTGATGTTAAACACCTGACAGGTTCTAGGTATTAAGAAAAGAAATAACTAGCAAAAATATGGAGTACCATGTACTTACCCAGTTACTGCATACACTTGTAGGAAAAAGGGTTTTTTTAAGCATTCTGTAAAGGTTTTTAGAGGTTCACTGGATAATTAAGGGTTCTTAGCTTTCAACTACTTGTAACACTTTCTGATAGGAAAACACCTAGTTGCAGGGACTTGCTCAGTTCCTGAAATGGCTCCAGCAAATAAATCTAATGGTTCATATTTGCATAAATCACTCACTCATTCATTTATTCATACACTCTGGAAGTGTGAACACCTGAGGACAATTTTAGAGTAGCTAATCCATCCACCTGCATGTTTTTGGGAGTTGGAGTGTTACGTCCTTGAATGTCAGGCCATAGCAGAATTGTTAAATGAAAAGGTTACGGGTGGGTGAAATTGCCTGATTGATATTCCCACTACTGGCATTTACAGCTTCAGGTTTGACCCAAACGAAAAAATAATAAACAAAACCCCGAGCTAACTAGGGAGTACATGCCTGACTTCCTTACCCAACAAAATGCCAAACAAAAGATAGAATTTCCCTTTCACTAGCACAAACCTAATCCCCAAACAAAATGGGAGTCGCACCCACACTCAATGCAACAAATTCATTATATACACAAAATGAAAAGCAAAAATCAGAGGCAAGAAAAACAAGCAAAAGTTCACAAATAATCTGACTAATCAAATTTATAACAACTAGCAGCAACTTAATGAGTGAGCATTAAGCAAATGAGGACAATTTGCAGACTTAAGTAGCCACACTAACAATGACATGGAGTAATGAGGCACTGGGAAAACTGGAAGTGATGGACTGGAGCAGAGGAATGGAACTGAACTGCGTCTGGAAAACCTGAAGTGGACTCAACGCATACACAATGCATAGAGAGAGAATCCAACACACAAACAGACAGAAATTACACAAATGTGGGCCATAACAGGAGTAAACCCATATAGACACTGGGAAAACATGTGAAACTGCACACGAATATTAAGCCGAGCTCAGGATCAAATCAGGGACCCTGAAGCTCTGAGGTTGCCTTGTGTTCCGTGGCCTGTATTTGAAGGTCAAAGGTTTTTATATTTTATGAAATTATAACACTTGCATATCATGTGATTAATACTAACACAGATTTCTCGATTAGTTGGTTCATGTTCATTAAAAAAATCACTGAAATTGGTCCTTAATTACTGGTCTAAGTTTTTTAGGCTAGTACATAATAAATACTTTTAGGTTATAGTATGGGATTGGAGGCTGCTGTCTGTGTGTGTGTGTTTGTGTGTGTGAGAAAGAGAGTTAGTGTGTGTTGTTTCCTGCCTCATTGTTCACTTAGTTTTCTGGATTTTATGTCTGTGTCCTCAGATCTATGAGTCATGCACTCAAGCAATAAGACTGCACTTTATTTCTAGCACAACTCTGACAAAAGTGACAAAACTGCCATTAAATTACAATATAAAAAGCAAGCAAATATAAAACTATAATAATTTTTAAAGGAATAAATCCATCTGGCTCTCCGATATTTGTTTAAACTGTCTTATGTAGATTAATTGATGTCTTTTTTTTATACCTAATTTTGTGATTTGTGAGCCCTGTTATAATAACACTGCACTAATGCAGCATTAAATTTCACTATGCTCTGTGGAGGCAAATGGAGTTTCACATAAACTCAGTGGGACTGAATAAAATTCTCCCAGTGCCTTATTGTATTACAGCCTTGTAAAAGAAAAACAATAAATGTCCGCTCCTGGTTTGCTCCTGGCCAGATACTATGAGATCTCCTTCACTATCACACTAATATGTGCAAAACAGAAGAGGTCAGCAGTAATAAATCCAGTTACTACCGAACATCATGTGCAGAGGATTCCCTAAGGGAACGGGGCTGAGCCGAGTTGCCAAATATAAAACTTTATGCAGAATTTCATGAATAATTCACGATGAGTGGGCTGTAGACCGTCAAGCTGTTACTACAGGAACCCTTTTTGACCCCTGACAGCGATTAGCCTCAACAGTCAGGCTTTTGACCACTGTGTTAACCTTAAATACATTTCTACTAGATTATGGAACTACAGTA
>CM040981.1:26258711-26278295 GCA_022985145.1 Pangasius djambal
GAGAGAGAGAGAGAGAGAGAGAGAGAGAGAGAGAACAAGCACCACACACGCTTCACAAAAGCAGGTTAGATGTCATTTGCTTCAGTGCTAACTGTAATTATGCAGGCGGTGAAGTGGAATCAACTTTTCTTCACAGAGCAATGTCGAAAATTGAGATGAAAAGGAGAAAAAGTGACAAAGGTCTTGCTGGTGATTTTGAGTGGACAAATACACGTCTCAGTGCAACGGAATAAATCCACAGAAATGAATTTCTTTTCCTGACTGAGGAAGTGCGAGCACTTTTCTGGTTATGTAAGCCCCACTAGACTGAACGGAGCTGTAGTAATTAACACCTGCTGAAGTGTGGCGAAGAATAACAGCACTCAAACTAAATAAATACAAAAACAGGATTTATCAGAAGCTATTAAAGTGGAGCCAAGAGCCTTCAGGAAGTGGAGGAGCCACAGAACTACATAAATCCATTAAATAATTTTATGGATAGGTTTAGGATGAATAACCGGTCCTGTATTTTACTTCAGTTCAGGACTGGTTAGTCAGCAAGAGATGTTTAAGGGGTTATATTTGGTTTATTTAATATTATTTGATATTTGATATTTATGGGTACTATATATATCTAGAAACATTATTCAACTGTAATAGATCTTCATGAAATCCTTTCATCTATTCACTGTCAGTTGTGCTGACAGATACCCCTGGAGTAATATACAAGGGTCAAAGCATTAAATGCAAAAACACATGAAAGACACACATGAAGAGCTTCAGTTAATGTTCACATCAAACATCAGAATGAAGAAAAAATGTGATCTCTGTGACTTTGATTGTGGCATGGTTGTTGGTCTGAGATGGGCTGGTTTGAGTATTTCAAAAACTGCTGATATCCTGGGATTTTCACACACAACAGTCTCTGGAGTTTACACAGAATGGATGCAAAAAACAAAAAACACTGAGTGAATGACAGTTCTGTCGAAAAGCCTTGTTGAGAAGAGAGGTCAGAGGAAAATGGCCAGATTGGTTTGAGCCGCCAGGAAGGATATAGTAACTCAGATAGGCACTCTTTACAACCGTGGTAAGCAGAAAAGCATCTCAGAACGCACAACACATCAAACCTTGAGGTGGATGGGCTACAACAGCAGAAGACCACATCAGGTTCCACTCCTCTCAGCCAAGAACAAGAATCTGAGGCTATCATGGGCAGAGAAGATTAGAGTCTTCAGCTGTCCGGTTTCAGTGAGTCCGTGCCCATGTTGTGTGTGAAATTCCCA
This sequence comes from Pangasius djambal, assembly GCA_022985145.1. Classification (NCBI taxonomy): domain Eukaryota; kingdom Metazoa; phylum Chordata; class Actinopteri; order Siluriformes; family Pangasiidae; genus Pangasius; species Pangasius djambal. The sequence goes on from CM040981.1 coordinate 26,259,974, forward strand.
GGAGATCAGCAGTTTCTGAAATACTCAAACCAGCCCATCTGGCACCAACAATCATGCTATGGTTAAAGTCACAGAGATCATACCTTTTCCCCATTCGTTAATTGTGTGTTTTTTTTATACCTCTCCAGGTAAACAGTGTTTTCTAATATTTACATCCGCACAAAAACTCCACCAAAATCTATGGTCATGTTATGCTGCTGTGACATAGCTACCCAAGTCTGACAAAAAAAACCATATTGATCACATTATTACAAAAGCTAACAAAGGGTTTTTTGATTCATAAACAGGTGCCAGTGACAGGAAGTCGACAACAATGACGAGAAACAAGTGAGTCTGTATCCCAGCAACACTTTGGTTGCATTAACAACAAGCTTGGTAGGTGGGTTAAAGACCACACCCTAGATCAACAATATGCTTTGTGTCATTCCACCATATAAAACCATTCCAACTCAATGGTAAAAAATGAACTAAAACATCTCCCTTATAAATATATCGCACCATCACAGAACCAACCTAAATGTCTTGCACCACAATGCTTGGCCCCCTTAATTGCAGCTTGCATTTATATTTATTATTATTATTATCACTATTCAATTTATTACAGTTCATTAATAATAGCTGTAAATATAATTGTAAGCAGACTGCTTCACACCCGGATGCCTCAGAATGAAAGTGCTAAATGTCCTCACGCTCTGAGAGGAATTAGCTGTCAGGGTCGAACAAAACAGCATTCGTTATCCCAAACGTATGGTGCATCATCAGCAGAGTGAGACGCAGATCATCGGTGTGTGTTTATCTATTAAAACAGGCCTCATATTTCACTCTGTCTCACCTCTGCTGGATGTCATCCAGTCATCATTATCCATCAGACCATTATGCGTGTGTGTGTGTGTGGTTGTATCTAGCTTAGTGACAGACACTACACACACACACACACACACACACACACACACACACACATACAATTATTTGTAGTCTTCGTGGACTGATGTCCCAGACCTCTCATAAACTCTAGTGAATAAAAAGGTAATCCATAATGATGAAGCTATTCCCAACATCTCTGATTTATTCCAAGTGCTACATTTTCAGGAGATGAGATTGGAGAGATGAATGATGGAGATCAAGGACAGGCTTAGTGCTGTGGTGTCTTATAAATACACTACAGATTGGACGCCACACTTAAAATGTGTGGCGGCCTGGAAAAACCCTTCACAGTGCGTAAATTTTCCACTATATATATTTCTGAAAAGTACAGAAATTCCTGAAGGGAAATTGGTGTCATATTTGCACATATCTCCGTCACAAATAAAGTCATACCAAAAGTGACAAAATCATAATGTTTGCAAAAATAACACTGGCAGCAGACCTGCCAACTTTTATGAATTTTGTGTTGGAACTCCACATTTTAACATTGGAGTACGCTGCTATGAATTATCACTAAAAATATGCAAAGAGATCAGTCTTCTTTTCCTCCCCCATAAAAAAATGGCAGATGAGGCAATCGGCATGTGAATCTAGAATGATTGACAGTTTTGAACTCTCACACATATATACACACACACACTACTGTTTCTATTTTAGAGACATGATTTATAAAAGGACATGCAGTAACTATCATTTATTTGCACTAGGCAGAATACAATCCAAGCACACAGCTTGCAACCATCCAATTAAATGCTCATTAGTACGTATATACCCCGCCCCCTTGCTCTACAGCAGCAACTTGTTAACAGTAAACATGGTTCCTCTGTGTGTTTTTGGCTATGCATTTTCCGGCACACTATTCCCTTTTCTACCCATCGCTTGGTTGAGAATAAATGGTTATAGTTTATTCATTTGGAAGACAGTGAAGTTGGTGCAGAGTTGGCAGTTATGTGACTTTTCAGAGAAGTGTTTTTCCAGCTTAGGGCTGTACGATGCTGGAATGTCCCCAGACTGATGGAGAATGCAATTCTGTCTCAATACACCATTGGAGCTTCTCCATCATTAAGAGTCAGTAATACCACTCAGACGTGTCAGATGTCTCCCGGCGACTGCTGACATACAAACATACAGCATAACTCCCAAAAAAACAACAACAAAAAAACACGACATCTCGTTGTCTAGGATATCTTCCTGGTTAAAGTGGACAGGCGTGGGTGAAGGTGGCACTGAGAAATCCTCCACAACCGAAAAAAGGCTATGGTTGAACGTTAGCTTGCTAACCTACCATCAATTCAGTTCAATTCAATTTTATTTGTATAGTACTTTTAACAATGGACATTGTCACAAAGCAGCTTTACAGAAATAAATGGATTCACAAAAAATATATTGTAAATATGTGAATTTGTCCCTGTGAATTTATCACTGAGCAAGCCAGTGGCGACGGTGGCAAGGAAAAACTCCCTGAGATGATATGAGGAAGAAACCTTGAGAGGAACCAGGCTCAAAAGGGAACCCATCCTCATCTGGGTGCAACGGATAGTGCGATTATAAATAAATTTCTTCTATTATTGTGTACTATATGGACAAATAGTGCAATTGTGCAACCAATAAATTCATCACAGTTTTTGCAAGAAGTCCGGTTGGTTAAAATCTATCCACTGTCCACTGATGGAGTCCTGAGTACGAAGGTGCTTGTGGCAAGTCCCAAGCCACCACAGTACAGCTCCCCATATGTGATCCCCAAGCCATCTCCACAGCCACCAGGTGGCACTATCCCCAGCACACCAAGTGGTTCTTCAGGCCATCCATATGGGTCCACCCCCAGCAGCAGCGAGCGAACTCAACCGATGAGAACTCCAACCAGAAGTAGGGCATCAGGATGGGTCAAGCAGCGAGGAGGAGCAGAAGGGGCATCAGGATGGGTCAGGATGGGTCAGGCCATCAACTTTGTTTCGATTGGGTGGGGTTGTGGCATATCTCTAACACTACTGTCTATTGTGTAAATCAGTCAAGCACTTCAACATCACTCTGACTTCCTGCTTCAAAAGGAAGTACTGTATGTCAACATACGGAATCAGGAGACTTTAAAGGTTTTGCCTGTGGATCTAGCAGTTTGTCTCACGTAGTCCTGGGATTTGAACTCAAAACCTTGTCACTAGCACAGAACCTTATAAACACTGAGCTGGCACTATTTGTTCTCCCACACAGGATTTGCTAGTGTTATTTTCTAGGATTATAAAGAAATGTTTTATAATCCATCACCACTTCACTGATGATTCAGCCTCTGAAGCCTGGCAGCCTTGTGTGATTTGTGACTTTGTCCTCATGTCTCCTCAGTCTTAAATCGACGGTGTAAATCCCAAGCAAAGGGCAAAGAATATGAGTCTTAGACAGAGCAATCATGACCAGAGCAGAGCTCTGCAGATTAACCGTCTAAACTCTTTGGAACCCTGGATGTGACCGTGGCGCTCTGAGGTGTGGAGGAGGACGTTCCCGAGAGTTCCCAGTTATCATAAATACAACATGAGCTATGACCTGTTCAGTGGTTAACGCTGCCTTAGGTATGACCTGGTGGTGCAACTGGACCCTGAGGCTAAGATTAATTTTATTGGGTAGTTATGCTAATAGTTCAAGAGTAGTTCAAGTTAATTAGATCCCTAGTGAGCAAGCCAGAGAGGACAGGCATGAGGACAACCTCCCTTAGACACTATCCTAGCATTTCAATCACATGATTTTTCTGTTCTGGTCACCATCTTTGGGACATGATTTCTGGCTTGGCTGCACAACATAAACATAGCTAGAGATGAAAGATAAGCTAAATGTACTTTCCACCAAATTGCTGATTACACTTAATATGGCAGAAAAGACGTAGGTCATAAGGGTAAATCAATATCATCTAACAAAATTTTGCTAACGTTAGCAATACATTCTACTGAGATGAACTTCCTAGTTGTACCATAACATAACTAGCTAGCTAACATATCTGTTATCGGATGATCCGCTGCACTGCTGCTTGTTGAAGATCAGGCAGGTCTGGCTATTACAGCATAATTAAAAGGGAGAGCCAGACGGCAACACAGGCCTGAGGGCAACCTGGGACATAATCATGCTAGCTGTGAGATCCGGATTCTGACGTTGTCGTGTGAGGAGCAAGAGGAGAGCAGGGGCTAATGCTGAGAGGTGCCTCATCTGCATGCACGCAATCAATCTGCACTGCAACTGAAGTGGATGGAAAAGCAATTAATCAGCCTGCAGAGAGACGACATGAAGCAGCATGTGTGTGTGTGTGGAAATGGTGAACAATGTAAAGCTGAGTGGATACAGGGAAATTGGGTGCTTAAACCTGGCAAAAGTATCTTGATATGAATTTTCATATATTTGAATTACACGTCACATTAAATAATTTTTTATATGGTGTATTTAATTTACATTTTCGCCAATATTGCTAGGGGTTAGATCCAAAAACATAGTGTGCAATTGAGGGCTATGCTTTTGAGATTAAAACTGTTTATGCATTTGACCACTCTGAAAGCTCTGGGAATCCTGGGTGCTTGAGTTTTGGCCAAATTTACATAAAATCTCTATTTTTGAGATATTTGTATTTATATTGAGTTTTGGCCAAATTTACATAAAATATCTATTTTTGAGATATTTTTATTTAAATCTCAAACCCCTAACCCATAATTTCAAATGATATGGTTTTGAAGGCAAATCTCATCCCTAGCAAGTTTTAAAAAAAGAAAGAAAAAAAAAATCCATAAATCTTAATGTATTAATATGCCACAGAAAAAAAGGATGGTATTTTAGGTAAGGTGTATATAATTCAAATATATGAAATTCATAATCAAATAATGTGTAATAATATGAATGTGTGTCCGTTGTGCTAGGCCCCATCTTTGTGTTTAATCATAACCCGTAATATGAGAGTTACAGTTCCATCAATCTCAAGCCCAGTCTTCTGATCAAAGAACGACAGAAAACACAGAAAGCAAAGTGACTGTGATCATTTCCAGAACTCTCTTCTCAGGTCATCCGAGTCCACAGACAGCTCAAGTACCGGATAACAAGGATAGCTAGAACACGATATATAGCATGGTACACTCTCATTAGATGCTTTCATCTGGTCCTGTTTCAGGAAGCTTGTTAATGATGCTGAGCAGGGATAGGCAGTATAAACTCTATTACATGCATTTATACATATTTAAGCATTTTTGTAATTTGTATTTAATACAGTTGAAAAAAAAAAGAATGTGAATCAAATACAGAAAATCCTTTACATTTTACTATCACCTGAACATTATTGATCCTGCGATTCTAGCACCAGAGCTTTACTACTGCTAAATCTGTTTAGCACCGAAGATCTGTCAAAGGCTACCTAGCACCATTTGTTTAATTTCGATCAAAAATGTCACACACACACAAAAAAAATCTTCACCGTTGCTACTTGATGGTTATGGTGTTGGTTATGTTTCTGTTTCTGTTGATAGTGTTTCAAATAATCCTCGAGAAATACTACATACTAGTTTTGTTTATGTTGTGTTCAGTTCAGTTTGTATTTTTTTTTACACACCAATGTATTTTTGTCTATGTATTTACTTTCACGTCAAAAAGGTGTTCCTAATAAAGTGGCCGGCGAGTATTTTAAGGGAAGTATTACGACTGACAGCGAATTAAAGTACAGAACAAATGTTCCACAACATTAATGTAACTAAAAAAATTAAAATGTTAAAAGGTATGATGCGTCATTTTTTAATAAATAAAAATAGTAAGCATTGGCAAATCTCTGTGGTATAAGAGGAATAAAACACACAGGTCATGCTATCATAGGAAAATAATCTACGACTGGGAGCTGTGAGGCAGCGAAAGTGGAGTTACCACCCTGAAGTTGCATATGGAATAGAATGAAGTCTGTTAATGGCGCTGGCTGCATGTGTTTTATATTTCATATGCTTTGATTGAATTTCGCCTTGCTAGTAAGTCACTTTGGATAAAAGCATCTGCCAATTAAATGCATTTAATAATGTAATGTAATAACATACAGTTGGACTGTTTTCCCATGTGCCACATCAGACGCTCATTTATTTAATGGAACCTGCCAGGGCAACTGATCTCAGATGTGGAAAGCTTGGCTCTACTTACTCCTCGTCATGAAAAAATGCATTCCCTCTTTCTCTCCTGGTTATCATCAGTGCTAATGTTTTTTTCTTCTTCTTTTGATGCTCACTACATCTGAAGTTCTTCCCTCAGACATCTCTTTTTTCCCAGTCCATCACCAGCGACTGCGTTTCAACCCTGAGCAAGGCTCATCAATCATATACTTCGACTGCATTTCTATAGCAAGACACGCTCACCGTCCACTTTATTAGGAACACCTATACACCTGCTCATTCATGCCATTATGCAATCAGCACAATGCACAAAATCATGCAGATACAGGTCAAGAGCTTCAGTTAATGGTGTCATCAAACATCAGAATGAAGAAAAAAAATGTGATGTCAGTGACTTTGACCATGGCGTGGTTGTTGGTGCCAGAGAGACTGGTGTGAGTATTTCAGAAACTGCTGATCTCCTGGGATTTTCACACGCTAGTGTTTACACAGAATGGTTAGAAAAACAAAAAAGCATCCAGTGAGTAGCAGTTCTGCAGGTGTGGGTTAATAAGAGAAGGGAGAGGAGAATATCTGAACCGGTTTGAACCGACAAGAAGGCTACGGTAATTCAAATAACCCCTATAACCCCTCTTTACAAACGTGATGAGCAGAAAAGCATCTCGAGATGCACAACTTGCTCTGATTCCCTTGATTGTGATGAAACTAATTGTTTGTACGATGCTAGAAATCCCTAACTGCACATTAAAACCTCTAATCCAGAGATAACTCCAGATTTATTGAAGGAAGAACAACTCTTCAGGAAGGAATTTAATCACTGAATTAATTGCTGAGGGCTTCATCCATGAAACCTTTAATTCTAGCAGTAGCTCCCTCAGCTCTAAGATTAAAGACATTGAGACACTGGTAATGGTTGCTGACTAAAACAATCTTTCATGTTAGCCTTCCTTCTTATAAATGCATTTGATTGGTCATGCTTCTTGGGTTGGTATTTCCTGGTATAAAGTCATTCAAGAAGGCACTCTCTTTCTTTTCCTTTCTTTGTCTGTTCTCCACAGCCATGTGTTCTTCAGGTAAGAAAAGTACTCTGTCTCTCTCTCTATCTCTCTCTCTCTATCTGCCACATTTAATGTCTCTGGAATAAAATATTCAAGCACACAACTCGAGTGCATCAGCAAGCATCTTCAGATAAAGCCCTCCTCAAAACAGTTCTCCCAGGAGGCATCCAGCCGGCTCTGGGGTAGCATTTACATTAATGTAAACACACACACACACACACACACAGTATGTACACCCACACAAGCTTAGGGATAATGCTAAAAACAAGATGATAAACAATTATGAATAAGATCAACCCGAAGCTGCACCAGGAACTGAATGCAGGAGCTTGACAGTCGTGTACAATGCCAGTCGTAAATGCTGCTGAATTTCTGATCAGGCAGTCACAGGCTTTTAAAGCTCACGATAAGCGTTTCTAAAAAGCTCTCATTTAAGATGCCGAAAGGCTAAAAGACTAGATCTGTTTAATGCATCATTTCAAATGGCTTTTCCGCACGGTACTGGCATTTAAGTGTGAATAATGAGAACACACATTACTTCTCTCAAAACATCTTTTGTCCTTTAAGGATTATCACACTCCACCTTTTGCAAAGTCAGAACATGCTCTTTGTGTTGTTGCCTATATATATAAATATATATATATATATATATATATATATATATATATATATATATATATATATATATATATGTACTGTAAGTATTCTATACAGAATTTAGACTTTCATGAATCTGAAAAAAAAATCTGAAAAAAGGTGTCAATTAAATAACAATCAAAACAAAAAATATCACATGTACACAAGTATTCAGACCAATTAAACATTACATTGTGGTGATTACACCCAGGTCTTCTTGGGTTTAATGCTATAAGCCTGGTATACAATGGTTAAGAGATGTTCTCCCTTTCCTTTCTGTCAGGTTGTATGGGGAGCATCACTGTATGGATGGTTGTGTATGTAACCATGGTTCTGTGTCGGGTCACTTGGGTAACTAAGAATGGCCAGAGGACGAGGCTACCAACAGGAGGTCACAGTCAAGAGCTAACAACTTCGCTACAGGAAAGCTCCACTAGTTCTCCATTAGCTCCAGTAAACCGCCCTGGTGGTCCGACATGAAAGAAAGAACAACCTCTGTTTTGAGTTTTCTTGAGCAATGTTCAGTCAGGTTCAAGTCCAGATTCCTTGGCTGTGTTTGGGGACATTGTTGTGTGTGTTGAACCTTGTCCTGAGAACACTTAAGTATGTTTTACTCAAGAACGTTCTAGTACTTTGGTCCATTGATCCTCTCAGTCACTGCTGCTGAAAAGCATCCCCAACGCATGATGCTACCACCACCATCTTGAGATAACAGGAAGTGGAGATTTAATATATTGGGCTGAGGCTGAGACCAACCCTAACATTTTGAAGTAAAATTCAAGCATTTTTGAACACTTTCAAGGTAGACAGTCAGACTATTTACACATTACAAGAGATCACGATAAAAAGATACATCAACTGGCTTTGGTAAAAAAAAAATTATTTTGTTGTTCTAGGAGCAACAAAGGTCCTGTTTGAAGAAATTACATTCACCATAAAAAGACCTGAAACAAACAAAAACTTTTCATGTTGAACTGTTCACAGTAAGTTTAGTATCATGATGTTCACTGAAAAAACATAACTTTGTCATATGCATTATTCCTGTTTCTGGAAATTCAGTTTTCCATGCAGGTCATGTCTCTAAAATAACTAATGCAACATTATTATGCAAGCTTTTTGATGCAAAAGGCAAATTTTTTGCAGCCTACTGATCCAGAGAGAACGAGTCCACTGATGAAGAAGAGTTTATGATGTATAAAGCAGCAGGGACTTCTTAGGTGCTCATTAAGGTGTAATCTGGTAAGAAAATGAGGCGTTATGTTAATAAGATGGTGTGATTCATTCCATTACTGTGAGATAATTCAGCTGCATTTTAAGATTATGCGTAGGAAATATTTAATTCCAGTTCCTCAGTTGCTGTTATTGGATTCTCATCTGTCTGAAATTACATATTAGATTGTTGCTCTGTTCCTCTGCTATTTGAAATGTGCGGCTTTTCTGCTTTCAATCAACATCTCTACTAATATGAACTGAATGAAATGACTTGCATGAATCGAGAATGTAGCTGCTCAACTGGAGCTTTAAAATATTAACATTAAAGGAGTCAAGTTGTCCTTTTTAGCCTGAGCACAAAATCATGAACCTACATTCTCAATCCTATTATGAAGAGAGAATGTGATAAAACACTTTATACCACATCAATGCTGAATCTGATCGGTCAGAAGGTGCGATGGTGGTGATTAACTTTCTATAGCAGCAGCTCTGACAGGAGTGCAGTTCACAGGTTTATTTTAATGCGCTCGTTCTGATACATTATCGCTTCTATAGTAACAGCTCATTCACAGGGGCTTGTACGGGGGATGCTTTACATGATCTATGATCTTTACATGATAAAAAAAACTGCTGTTATTTAACAATTTCAACTGCTGATATTTAACACATAAAATGTCTAATCATTGACTTCTATATGAGATGTTTATTTAACAGTTATGGAAGGAGTCTCCAGTTTCAGTGCTTTCTAACTCACAGAAAAGTCTTCCAAAAGGAGGAGGTTACGTTTTCCATTTTTTTCTGTAACATGATAACTTCAAGATAGAGAAAAAAGAAAGGCTGGTGAGGAAATAACTGTTTATAGAGGTGATAACAGGAGCTAACTTGTTTCATGGACATTCCACTACATTAATAACTATTGTAACTTAATAACTACTATAACTTGATGAAAAATTGCTGTGGTATAAGAGGAGCAAAACACTTCAGGATGTGCTTTTATATGAAAATAATCCTATAACGAGTGGTAACTCCACTTCATGATACCCTCTCATCATTGATTATTTTCCTATAACAGCACACACTCAAGTGTTTTATTGCTTATATAGGCAGATGTAACATTATTAGCTAATGATAAAAGCATATGCTTTCTATATCTATACTCAAATGTGCTTTGAGAACAATTTGGCTTATTCCTAAACATCTGTAATGCCTGACTTGAGTCAATTCCACCCACAGTGCAATAGAAAGAGTGACACATATTTTGTTAAAGACATTTCTTCTCCAGTAAACGGGCAGTTATAGACTGAGGCCTGTCCTAAAGCGACATGGTAAACGAGAGCCTGTCTCCTCAAATGGCAATCTAATCAGACTGTTCAGATGAGCGTGAAAACCAGACTCTAGGCCTTTTAATAGGCTCTGGTGGAAGAAGCGTCACTTTGAGATAATCCTCCACTGTTTTGCTGTCTGAAATCTGCAAACACACAGCATGTGCATGCAAGATTATGGTATTTTTTATGTGAATAATTGTGTATTTTGTCACAATGGGTATTAGAGCAAGATGTTTTTTTTGGATTTCAACAGACAACGTCATCCAAAATGTGTACGATGTGTGCATTACTCATTCAGAACAGAAATAAGCAGATTACAGAAAACCAAAAACACAAATCACAACTCACTACTCCTGCAGAAAAATGTTGTACGTTATTACTGGGAAAACTTTAAGTTATTAAGTTATTAAGATGATGTCCCAGGACACGCTGATATTGTACCTGGCTTAGCTTTATTAATCATGGCACTAGTCAACTCAAGAGAGAATAGTAAGTATAGAATAGTAACCACTATTGTAACATTAGTGACTGATTAATGTAGAGCTGTGCAGCGGGACTGGAATCCTGCAGGACACAACAAAAAAGACATCATAGTGAGCAGTTTTTACTTTTATGTGGGCAAGACTGGGCAATCAGATATGAAGCTCGCAGACAAAAAAAGCTAAAAAAAAAAAAAAAAAAAGCTCTCATGCAGAAGAGGGCAGTTAGCGCTTTGCTCTGAGTGTGTTCAGCTGCCTTGTGATGTAACACTGTCTTGATGTGTCTCTGAGGAAGCATATGCTAGCCTCCACGATTTGTAGCTGCCAGGTAGCTAGTAGGTGGGAACTGGCAAATCGACCAAATTGTAAATAAATGCTGTTCCAAAGTGGCGTAGACTGATACGGTCCCCTACGTTTCAAAAATTAGTATTGTCTTTCAGAGAAGGAAAGGAGTGGGTTCAAGGAGACTGTGACTACTGACGAGCCGTGTGACCTACGTAATCTATCCCTAGTTCCTTGCCTCAACTAAATGTCCAGTGATCCTCTGTGACATACATTGTATTCTTAAAAGAATAGTGTGCCTCATATTGGTATCTGTTTTTATATCTGTTTAGAACATCCCTGTTACAGAGCAACTGGAAATATTAGCTAAAAACCTGCGCAGTTTTCATCTGCATTTGGTTTCATACCATATAAATTATAAGTCATTTATTAATTCATTTTCAGTAAGTGATTAATTCTGGTCAGGGTCGAGTTATATCCAGAACCGTGGGCATGAAGCACTGGATGGGAAGCCAGTCCATCGCAGAGCACAGTGCACACACGTGCACACACTCGTTCACACCTAGGGGCGATTTACAGTAATCAATCAGCCTACCTGCATGTTTTCAGGAGGTGGGAAGAAACCCGGAGAACATGGAGGAAACCACCACGGACAAAGAGAGACCATGCGAAGCTCCACAAATCCCCCGTATAAATTAAGGAAATTTAATTTTGTGTGAAAAGTGTGTTTTATCAGTCCTTTCTGTGACTAGATGTATATTGCTTACAGTGCATTGTATGGCATCATTTTATTTATCACAATTTACTTAAAGTAACGTAACATTTAATTAATGGTCAAAGTCACTGGTGGAAAACCTGACGGATCTCTAAGTAATAGAGATTGTGATATTTTCATAACGACATATAATACAGACACAGTAACTGACTGTCCTCTTGGCTTATGTAGTTACACACCGGGTTAGGTGAATTCACTTTGCACATCCACACTAGATCTAATATTAAACCTAATCAGATTAATGCATTGTGTTTTGTCTAAGTAATCTGATTAAGTAGATTTCTGTGAGGGCGTGTGCAAGAGAAAGCCTCTAGGTATTGATATTCCAGACACTGCCTCTGCTACAGTGCTGAAATATCCTCGAGCTCGCAGTATAAATTACAGCCCAATAATATCGCTCTGTGGCGAGGAGGGGGCTGCTTAGAGCACACGCTCTGCTCGCTCATTGATCTTATGAACTGCTGAGACACAGGCACCATGCTTAAGTACCAAGCCGTATTTCTTCTCATATCAGTGTGTACGGGAAACACAGCACTTACAGAGATCAATGTACTCCACGTGGCTTTCATTCAGTCCATGTGACTTATACAAATCCATGTAAATGAATGAAACAATAGGAATATTACTTTACAACTCCGAACGGCTTGATGTCTCTCTTTGTTCTGCAAAGCTCTTTTCTCTTTAGACACTGTATAGAATAACACATTTAATTTTTCTGCTCATGCCCTGTCTTGATTGCAAGCCAGGTTCAGTCAGCAACTTACGTCCAAAAGTTACATTTTGATTTACACAGGGAAAGTTATGCGTATTCAGAATCGTGTTACGCACAAGATTAAGTCAATTTCCTTGGTGGCCCATTTGGATTCTTAAAATTACCTGCGTGTAGTACACGCTTCTGAGGTTGCCAGATTTGGAAATATGGACTGAAGAAGGAAATAGTGCTTTTTTTCAGCTTTGCACTATGTTTAAGAGAAATAAATTACTGTAATGCACACCTTCTTGTGTCTTATTGCTTTATTAGTTAACAAGGTTTTAGATATCTTTAGACAGACTGCCTGTTTTTACATCCATGTTTCTAAAATTAGCTCCTTACCCAACATGATCTTTGCAGAAAGATAGCTAAGGTCACATTAAAAAGTAAAGACAAAGTAAAAAGTAAAACATTTCCATGTTGTTTTGGTTACAATATATGTATAGTTATAGTTATATTAAAATACTGTCATTTCGTTGGGGTCCATATACATTACAGGCCGAAAAAAGACAACCCGATGGGTTTTCCCAGACTGCCGCACCTATTATTTCTTATCTTTCAAACTTGGATAAAAGCATCTGCAAAATGACTAAATGTAAATATACACCGCTCATGCCTTCCTGTGGAAGAACATTCCAGCACCCCAGTTCGCTGGCCTCCAAATCATTGGCCCCGTCCATTGTTACCTGCTCCAAGCCTGTGTTTCTCACTGCCTTTATTCGTGTTTGGACTGTTGTTGGTTCCTGTGTGTTTTGCATGCTCATTCCCTGGTATTGACCTTGCTGCCTATTTACCTTTGTTCTGATTTTTTCGACTGTGGACAGCCAGACTGTTTGTTAAACTCTGCAGTTTCTCAGCATCTGCATTCAGTCTCACAACATCAGTGCTATTCAGACTGTGGGCTGGAAAAAAGGAACTGTTGTGAGGGAATAAGCTGAATGAAGATGAACTCATAAACAAGTTTAGATGTATAACTGTATATACCATAGGCCTGTACACTATGTTCTTTGTTTAGTCTGCCAAACTATGAGTAGCTCCTACATGACACCTTCATGACAACTGACATAAAGTTAAATAAACATTTCTAAAGGTGTATTCCAACAAGCTTCAACTGTCAAAATGACAGCTTTATTCAATTTTGACATCAAGCTGGCATAAGATTGTGTTATGATACTTTCCAGTCTGACTTCCTGTACGTATATACCACAGCGCTGTTGAAATCTCAAATATATTTGGCAAGAAGGTGTTGATTGATTTTCTATAACAGCGGCTCTGAAAATAGTGCAGCTGCAAATTACACGTTTATGTTAATTTCGCTCTTCCTAATACGTTATCGTTTGTATGCAGGAAGCAGCTCGTTCATAGAGACTTGCACAGCACACACGCCACGTAAACGTCTTCATACAACTGACTTTGTAGCTCACTGCACTTCTGGTATTCATAGTGCTGAGAAAGTTTCTGTTTCAAATTTAATACAGTATTGAAAAAAGTCACACTTATTGAGGTGCTTTAAATTTTACTTGCATGTCAAAGGCTATTACAGCACTTTGCTATTTTTCCCCCGTTAGGATCAATCATTCATGGCCTCCTCGTTGGAACTGCTGCAACTCTCAGTAGTAAATTATTGGCTCCAAATCCCCACCAAGAAAAGCTTCCCCCGTTTAATATTTCAGCGTTTCACATTCATATTTCATGATTTCAGCTGTTCCCTCCCACATGCCCTTTGTCAGTGAGGATCGTGCGCTGCCCAGGAGCAAGTTTATTAGACAATTACAGCAGCAAAGATAAAGATCAAAGCTGGAGCAGAATCGAGAAACTTCTCTCTGGAGTATCTCTGTTAGCCGAGCATGAACCTCTCGTCTGAATGGTTCATGAGTCAGGCTCTGGGATCTGGAGATGTCTCATAGTAGTAAATCAAAGCGACTGGCTCCTTCACTACTCATCTACAAGATTATACCATAAGTCTTAGCTTAGCTTAGCTACGGATAACTCAGTAACCTGAATGACCAAGAACCTTCATATTGGTATTTACAAAAGTTTGCAAACACTTTTGAACCGCTGTGCCAGAGGGCAGCGTAAACACACTCGGTAGAAAGTGCTCTCAACCCTCTTCCGCATACACAAGCGTAAACTCTTCCACATACACAAGCGTAGCCACTATTTTGCTTTTCATGTTTTGTTTTTTTAAACAAGTTCTCGATGCATTTCACTTTAATTGGCATTATACTTGACGTACAATAATGATTGTTCGGCAAATTTGAGTTCTTTAGAAATCATTTCTGGGAATCTCTTAGAGATCTGAATTTGTGGCCAACAAGAACAAATAGCACAAACAAAAAAAATTATTTACATATAATCATCTACCTCTACTCTGCACATAATGTAATTCATAAAATTATTCTTTATAAATGATCCTCAACATGCCAATATTTCCCAATGTATACACATGCTAATGAGAGTGTATTTTTTTTTTTAAAAATCTTTTTTATGTGTATTTTCCTTTTTACAAGTAACAAAAACAAATGGTGTATGTTAAGATATTAACAGTGCAAAGGTTTGCATTTTTCTTTCTGAATGTGATGTACATATTCGCTAGCATATTCCCAATCTTTTCTTTTTTCCACCTTTACAACTGCCTCTTGCGTAGCTGTTGTATATGTTGCAACTCTGCCAGATGTCATACACCTCTTTCTTTCTTGAAGACTGAGAGGATAATAAAAAAAAAACTTACAAAAAAAAATTACCCACATCAATTTTTCTAGATAACTTGTAAAACACAGGCATGAGTCTCTTCCCCCCCCAGATATCAAGGGGGATGCAAACTTTTGCACGCCATGTCCAATTGTACTTCTGCTCTGTGTCCAGTAATCCACTTTACTGCATGAATCATTCCGAATCTTGAAATCGATTAACTTTAAGGTTAAAGTCAAAATCTGAATTAGCCTGATTTTGGGACAGCATGAGTAAACCATCACAACCAGTAAAAAGCTTTTCAGGAAAAAATACTAACACTAAATGTATTCCTCAATCGTTTTCATAAATATTTATCAGTTCTTACATACAAGTACTGTAGATACAAAATTATCCATATAACCAAATACTGCACCTATCGTTCTGCATCTGTAGATGAGCTGGATTAATTGGGGGCAGACTCGCGTCACTGTGCTGGTTTCTGATGCGTGACTAGCACCAGCGATAAGATCCACATTTAGATCTGACTCAGACCTCCTGCCGAGCTCAAAGTACAAGGCAAAAAAAGATGTAGCTTTGATGGTACCACCCCAGTGACGAGTGACGGTTTGGTACCTGAGAGTGTAGGGAGTAAGGCACAATTCTGGCGTCAGCGAAAGTTCAGTTATAAGTGAAGTGAAGTGACTTGTGGCCAAGTACGGTGACCCATACTTGGAATTTGTGCTCTGCATTTAACCCATCCAAGTGCGCACACACACAGTAGTGAACACACACCCGGAGCAGTGGGCAGCCATTTTAGCTGCGGCGCCCGGGGAGCAGTTGGGGGATCGGTGCCTTGCTCAAGGGTCTCACCTCAGTCGTGGTATTTTTTTATACGTCAAAGGGTGTTGTTTATTCATAAGTGCTATTTAATGAGTATATTTCAAATTCATTTTCTAGCAGCTGAAGAAGAATAGTTGAAAATGAAACTGACAGCTGACAAGTGATCAATTATTGTTTCGATGTAGCTACTTGTCATCTGTTATCTTTCGCAAAATAAAAGGGTGGAACAGTAAATTACAGCTTTTACAAATAAATAAACCGTGACAAAATAAATAAATGTTTCTGGACCCACTGTGAAAATGATGTACACAAGTTTTTGACCTTGATGATGTTGGGAGATGTTTTATATCTACAGTCATGCAGAAGGAAAAAAAAAAAAAACCCTACATAATAAAGAAGTAATGAGAAGTAGGGCTGGGCGATATGATAAAAATATCATGTCATGAGTCTCGAAGACATTTCTATGATACGCAACATAGGTGTTTGATGTACCACAACAAGAAACCTCCAGCAAAACATCAGTGCTGTGATTTTTAAAAACCTGTCTAATTTAAAATATAGAATTGTATTTATTACAAAAATAAATAAATGTTTAACACTGAAAAAGGAGGAAAAATGAAAAATCTGTAAAAAATCACACAAAGCACAAAAAACAGGTGCTTTAACAGGTTGTAATTAAAAAAAAAAAAAGAAATATGGAAAAAAAAAACATCCACGGTATCTCAGAAAAGCATATCGTGACGTCATTGATCAGGATGTCCATGTTATGTCGTCATCTCGCGCAGCACTAATGATTAAAAGTTTATCATCACTAAAGTTTGCTAACTGGAACGTAAACTTTCATCAAACGCGAGAGAGAGAGAGAGAGAAAGAGAGAGAGAGAGAGAGAGCGAGAGAGAGTTTATATAGCGCGCGCAGGACTAAGAGACATTCATACATACCGGAGCAGCCGCGATGTCTCGAGACAGAATTCCACCGGTGTCTTCTGTCGGTCACATGCACGCGTGAAGACAGGATTCTTCACGTGTTTTCCGTCCAACACACACACACACACGCATAGACACACACACACACACACACACACACGTGCGCGCGGGGATGTGGCGACGATGGCATGCGCGAGGAGGATGAAAACTTTGGCGTCGACGTGCGTGATCCTCAGCGGCATGACCAACATCGCGTGCCTGCTGTACGTCGGCTGGATCACCAATTTCGTGCACGAGAAAGATCCGGAGAGAAAGTTGGAGGAGGATAAAGGAGAGACGCTGCGCATCATCGAGAGACTGGAGCGGCTCGAGAACGTGGTCAACTCACACATCCAAGGTACAAACCTCACGCGCGCCGTGCTTACCTTATTCCATTTCTCAGAAAAGAAGCAAAAAACTTTTAATGCATTAAAAACACTCATATAATGTTTGATTTAATCCAGATCTTCTGCAAACTTTACATCCGGTCCATTATTTTACACACAGGATTCATGTGAAGCGTGGGTTCTCCAGCCTTTTTACACACACTGACCACTTTAAGTGTAAAAAAAATATATATAAAATATATCCAGAAACTTTATGTACCACGCTCAGCTTTATCTACATCACTACTGTGCTGAAGTCACTGGAGTAATTTCGTACTTATCCGACAGGAGTGGAACCCGAGCCCATCCTCCTCAGTGTTATTCATCCTGAGATGCTTTTCTGCTCAGCACGGTTGTAAAGAGTGGTTGTTTGAGTAAGCTCTAACCATTCTCCTCTGACCTCTCTGATGAGCAAGACATTTCCACCCAGAAAACTAGATGTTTTTGTTTTTCGCACCATTCTACATAAAACTCTAGAGCCTGTTGTGGCTGAAAATCTCTTGAAATCAGCTCTCAAAACAACCATGCCACGCTCACGTCACTGAGGTCACGTTTTCCCATCATTCTGATGTTTGATATGAACACTTAACTGACGCTCTTGACCTGTATCTGCGTGATTTTATGCATTGCCCTGCCAGTATATGATTGACTGGATAATTGCAAGAATGCGCAGGTGTACAGGTGTTCCTAATAAAGTGGCTGGTGAGATTCTCCTCATCCCTCCTATAGCAATGCACAGAATCTGAATTATCTACATGTATCTACATTTTAGCCTAATATTACACAGCTATGAATACATCCGTTGAGTTACGTAGTAATTAACTTTCCGACTGAAATGTCCTTATCTTAAATTGTCGTGCTAATTTGCCCACTAATTTGTCGGAGCGCTTGTTTTAGCTCATTAACAA
>CM040981.1:26286561-26308497 GCA_022985145.1 Pangasius djambal
GTAATTTTTACGTAATGGTTGTTTTGGTCACATTTTCTGTAACATTTATTTAGCATTTATGGAAGGAGTCTCCAGTGTCAGCAATTTGTAACCATTATACATGAAGCTGTAACTTTAAGATTTCCGACACAAAAATGTGCTGCGTTTTTTTTTGTCTTATTAATTTCAGGAGAGAGATAAAAAGAGAGGCTGGTGAGGGAACAACTGTTTATAGCTTCTATAACATAAGTGAGAACAGGAATTAATTTTTTTTCGCAGATGTTCCACAACATTAAATGATAATACTATAAGCCGATAAAGAGTACAATATATTGTTCTTTAAAAAAATAAAAATGTGTAAATTGCTGTTGTATAAGAGGAATAAAACACCGTTATGGGAAAAAGCGCCGTTATGGGAAAAATAATCAACTTCAGCATGGTAACAGTGACTCCACTTCATCACACCATCCCTTCGTTAATTATTTTCCTTTAACAACATGCCCCCAAGTGTTTTATTCCTTACTTGGTTGGTTTGAGCATCTTCAAGCAAAAACGATGCATCATTTATGCTGAGGTTTTCATGTTTTAATTACTGCTGCTGAATCAGATGGCAGTGAATAAACATGTTTTAGAAAATATGGTCATACCCCTGGTTACCCCCACCATGGTTCCTGTGCCTCAAGGCGAACACATTCCTTTGTTTTCGATTAAAAATCGGTGGCAAATTGGGTTGCATCGTGTTGCATCATACTGTATTGAATATATGCTGTTTTAAATGGAGCTTCCATTGGATTATTGATCACGTCAAGCTGTGGTCTCGGGCAGAAAGAGTCTTAATGAATGCAGCAACAACAGCAACAGCAACAACTACACAACAGCAGTTTGTTAAGGCAGTTTGTCCTTGAGCTTTTTGCTTTGTAAATCCTTATCAGTTCTACTGGCGAGAACCTGTGAAAAATATAAAATGCGGAGTGTTTAGTGTTAAGTCTCTGTCTGGCTGCTCTGAGGCTTAAATCGATTTCATGCCTAAATGTCAGCTTCCGCACATCGTCGTCATCCAGGTCAGACAACGATAACGTGCCCATGTTAATGTTAATGAAGCTCCCCGACTCTCCAGTGCAGAGAGCACACGATGCAGTGGCGGCTTACCGAGCAGAAACTCTGTATGACTTGCTCAACAGCGCTCCTTATGTATGGTCTCGTACACTGAGAGATCTGTGGTTCTTCCCTCAAGGACCGAGGCTGGTGCTCATTTTTCTTCTCTATGCACCTGCTCCAGGTAATCAGTTGCTGCAAAATATATGGGCTGCCTATTCATGCCTGTGCCAAGCGACCATCCAGCACTTTCATTTATTACCTCTGTATCTGCACAGCTGAGCAGATTTCCATAGAACATTGTGCTTATTAGAATTTCCTGTGAAAATGTAATCGCTGAAATGTTTCGTCTCCAAATCGCTGTCGTCTCCGTCTGCACAATGCGCTATATACTACACATTACACATTACACACTTGACTTTTGTAGCCTAGTCATGCCTCAAATTAGACACTAAGTACTCATGCTTGGTGTGTCAGTCTTTCAGCAGTAATTAAGCCTCAGCACTGCCTGGTGGCTCTGCCCCTTCTGCTAAGTACAGGAGGCAGCTACTGTTTAGTGTGAAAAGTGTCCAGTATTCCACAATTCATTTCTCGTTTTCTGTAGTACATCACGCATGCATTAATAATACGCTACATCTTGCTGAATTTCGCAGGGTAAACGCAATGATAGTGCTATTGCTAGAAAAGCAGCTAGAAAAATGATTCCACGGTGCTTTTATTTTCACACAAGGCATGTGTCATGAGTGTTGGAGTACTTTTGTATGTATTCCTACTGTGACAGTACTTGCAAAAAGTAAGATAAGGTTGTGGTTTGTTTGCACTCTACTGCTACTTCCCCTCCTCCAGATAGAGCTACGATGATCAACGTAGCATTGTATTGCAAAGTGGTACATTTATCACTAATGCTTTAGCTAATATTAAGAAGTTAATTATGAAAATATGTTGACAGCAACTTTAAGCTACTTACAGTCTTGGTTGGGAGAAAAATCCTGAACTTTAAAAATTATCCTCTTGTTGTATTTGGGCAATGATTTGGCTGACGTTTGAGACTAGACATGCATCATGGGAAGTACTTGCAAAAGTTTTTTGACAGAACGTTAACCAGTTAAGCTGAATCCCATCCAAGCATATTAGCTGATCTGATGAAGGTTAAAGATCATGCTCGAGGGATTGACAGTGATTCTCTGTCAGTTGTGGGATTCAAAATTACAACCTTCTGTTCACTAACCACTACTCCTGCCCCTGGCGTAGTTATCTGTTTGTGTCAGGTTCAGGTGATCTTATTTGCAGTATCACATGTGGTTAGCTTTGGACCGCCCGGGATTTGTCTTCTACCACTTTGGAACCTGTCGTGTCCATTTAATGGAGGTCCGAACTCATTTAAAATTCCAATTAATTGCCATCTAATGAACCACTTAGCCGGCGAGACTCCAAATGAAATTGGATCACATCCAGAAGACACAGTGCTGATATTCATTAAGTCTACAGCGTGCACTCAGTTTGTCTCGGTTGGGGTTGTCTATCTGGCTCATGTCTGATCTCCAGAGAGGAAAGACCCATGTGTAATCAGACTGGAGCTCTAATAATCCTTTCACATGTGACCACTGATGAAAAGGAGGGGTTTAGGTTTAATCAGCACAGATCATGTGATGCTTCACAGTCCAATCTGATGCAGGCTAGTGAGCAGAGTTTTATCTCTGGGATATATTACTGTTTTGGGATGGCCCAAATGGAATAAACGGTGGATATGTTGGCCAAACTAGAATCCTTCTTGAATTAAATGTAGGAGTGGGCGATACAGTGGATATAAAAAGTCTACACACCTCTGTTAAAATGGCAGGTTTTTGTGATGTAAAAAAAATGAAACTACGATAAATCATGTCAGAACTTTTTCCACCTTCAATGTGAAATTACAATGTATAAAAATTAAGTGAAAAACAGTCAGAAACATTTTAGGGAAAAATAGGAAAAATATAAAATTTACAATAACCTAGTCACATAGGTGTGCATGTATGCTTCGGGTCATTGTCGTGCTGAAAGGTGAAATTCCTTCAGCTTACTAGCAGACACCTGAAAGTTTTGCACTAAAATCGACTGGTAGTTGTAGCTATTCACGATTCCCTCCACCTTGAGCAAAGCCCCAGTTCAGGCTGAAGAAAAGCAGCCCTAAAGCATGATGCTGCCACCACCATGCTTCACCGAGGGTATGGTGTTCTTTTGGTGATGTGCTTTTGTTTGCACTAAACATACCTTTTTGGAATTGGTCTCGTCAGACATTTTGCCACATGGTTTGGGTTGATTTAGTTGAGGTTGGATGTTTTTTGTGAGAAAGGGCTTCCGTCTAGCCACCCTTCCCCATAGCTCAGACATTTGAAGAATATGAGAGATTGTTGTCACATGCAGAGAGTAATCAGTACTTGTCAGATATTCCTGCAGCTTCTTTAATGTTGCCGTAGGTCTCTTGGCAGCCTCCCTGGTAAGTTTTTTTATACCCCTCTCCTGATCGATACCTTTCGACAGTGGGACCCTGTACAGGCTTTGTAAGCTCTTTGTGGACCATGGCTTCAGAAGTCTGATGAAACTTGAGAAGATGTGAAGAAAACCCTACAGAAACAGCTGGTCTTTATTTGCGGTTAACAAGAATAATTTAACTGATGACAGCTGTATGATAATTATATGATCATTTTGAACATGAGATTGAATGTGACTGGTTCATTCTGAACACAGCCACATCCTCAAATGTTAAAAGGGTGAGCACACTTATGCAAGCAGGTCGTTGTAAGGTTTTTATTTTTCCTGTTTTTCCCTAAAATGTATCGGATTGTTTTTCACTTTATTTTTATACATTGTAATTTCACACTGACGGTGGGAAAAATTCTGACATGATTTATTTGGTTTCATTTCTTTAAAAATCACAAAACCCTGCCATTTTAACAGGGATTTGTAGACTTTTTATATCTACTGTATATCAAAAATTATCACGATGTTTCTTTTCAAACTTGCTGTCTGTGTTAATGGCATGCAAGTGTTTTCAGGGAGAGAATTGCAGCGTATTTGGGCCACAGCTGTCTTCCCACACTCGCACAGCTGAATATTACACCCGATTTCCCTGAAAGATAATTGTATTTTCATTGACACATGCGTTCCTCCTGAAGACTTTAATGGGATCGCCTAAAAAGAAACTCACTGGTGTAGTTTTGCTCTCTTTTTTTTCTCTCCTCATTCTCCAAATCCTAACACTGACTCAAGCAGAGGTATTGATCGGTATAATTACTTCTTAGCAGCAGGAGTGTGTGTAATGGAGTGAACGTCAATACGAGGCTCGAGTGGCTGCCTCTGATAACCTTGTAGTGTTCGTGTTTGTCTTTGACTCATTGTTGCGTCTCTGCATGCGGCTGACTGGTCCAACTGAAAATAATATGATTAATAATAATGGAATATAAAAGGAAACATTGTGATGATTCAATTAATATCGATATTATTATTACTGATGCAGATTGGTGTAATTGGCCTCGTGATAGACGTTTTAGAGAGTTCACTGTCAGAAAAATGTACTTTAGAGAAATGTCTACTACAGAGTTGTTGAATTCTCGAATCTGATTGGTCAGAAGGTGTTGATTAATTTTCTATAGCAGAAGCGCTGACAGCAGTTCCGGCTATAAGGCAGATCACAGGTTTATATTAATGCATCTTACAAAGGGTCTTCTATGGTGGATGCTCCACACACATGGATTAATTGTTGATATGGTGAGGAGGTTGAATGTTTATATAGCATTTTTGTGTATATATATGTTAGCCGTCACGCTGCAGTGGCCGAGCTGGATTACTGGAAGAACTTTACCTTTTGTGGAGTTTTATAGGCGTGGATAAATGGAATCAGCTATGTCATGAATGTGCTTGATAATAATGGCTGATTGGTGTTTATCAACATCTAATCACGAATCCCCTCAGAGGACGGTGCTTTAGTCTGTACTTTGTGCTTAGCCCGTGCTCTTACTGCGACATTCTTTGTTTTCACTTCCATTTGCACGTCATCTTTATTAAACAATTCGAATAACCTTCCTAACATCCATGTCTTCCTGTTTTCCTTTTCTTAGTTACTTCCTGGTTTTGATCCTCGCCTATTTCTCTCTTATCGCAATGTGGATTGTCCCTTTTGATGCTGCCTACCTGTTATTTGAAGCGCACTATATACTGTAACATTTAGTTCGGCGTGGTCATGAAATCATTTACATGCAACTTTACTGAGAAACCAGACAATCTCGCTAATTTGGGTCCTCTACAGAAATAAATACCCATGGTTTAATTAGCTGATCGATAAGCTGACCTAGCACTCACCTGAGTCAACTTGTAATATAAAATTCAGTCCTTGATAGAAGAATTGTCTCCAGCAAAAAAAAAAAAAAAAAAAAAACTCCCCGGGTTCAGCAGAAGTGTGAACAGTTCCTATGATTAATGGTCCCATAATACCGCTTATATATTTAAGATGGCATTAATGACATTCGGTTTTTGTAGTAGTGATGCTGCATGTAATACAGCTTCTGGCTCGAGAGCATATTGCAAAAGTATAACGGTCTTATAAGCATGCCTCCGGTTTCGGCAAAACCTGTGCATGTGTGCGTCTCTCTCCAAGCAGCGCATATTTCCAGACATAATTTAGGCATCTAAATACCGATGTGCACTATTTCTGTTTTAACTCCTCAGTACATATATGCCTATATAGATATATATATATATATAGTGCATATATATAGCCTTTAAAGAGAGAAAATGGGTAAAAGAGAACGGTAAAAAGAAAATGCCTTTTTCTCTCAAACCATGACAATTGGATGACAGCAGTAATCTTTTAATCTAGCTTTGTAACCAAGAGCATTCACGTCATCGTGATTTCCCGGAGGGGCTTTAACTATGTGTCACCACTGACTCATATGTTCATTTATTCATTCGCTTATTCACTTATTTATTGCTTTCAGGTTTCTTAAGTGACAGTGAAGCATGAAAAGTCAGATCAAGTCTGATTTTATTGTCATCTCTTTAATATGCACTTTTCAAGTGGGACAAATGTCATGTATCATGGACAGATCACAGAACACTGAACATTCAAAGCAACACCGAAGCTCAATACAAACAATGACAAAAAAACTCATTAGACAACAGAATAAGGCACGGATAAACCTACAATGTTTACTCTTATCAATTCACATTCTGTGAATTTGCAAATGAAAACACTCCTAAAACCCAGCCTTAGCAATCCGATACTGTTTGCATACTTTTCTGGCCACAAGCTTCTGCATCTTGAATGTTGCATATGATTAGTTGTCTGTGCGTCCATGTGCACGCATGTTTGAATAACGCAGTTCCAGTACAAAAAGTAAAGAAGCAAACTCTGACTTTAGACACCAGACATGACTTGGTCGATTAGCTACATAAAATTGTATACATTTTGAAGTTATATTCCTTTCAAAGTGTTTGTAATAAATTCACACGACATACGGCACAGCCATTATTAGAGCTTTTCTCTCTTCCATTTTTACACTTTTTCCCTACCATCCTGACAGAACGGCAGTGTTGTTTTCATGACCGTTAGTCAGCTGCCTGAGAACCCAAAACTTGTAAATCCTCCTGCTGGTTTAGTAGTTGAGCGTCTTGTGCTGCTGGCGTGTTTGTGACGGTTTGGCATCGTCGCAGGTTGGTCGAGGGAGGGGCATTTATTAGCATAGTACTTAAAGAGCTAAACGGGATCACAGATGGTGGCATTTTAACACACCGCCTCTGCAGTGTGGAGTGTCACACTGTGAAGGGACAGAAAGAGAGGGAGAGGGTGAGAACTAAACACTGAGAGACAGGAACACAAACACAAGCATGCAGTAAAAAAAAAAACTGTTGGATATCACTGTGGCTGAATTCTGGAAAACAGCCAGAAATGATGAAAAATAAGGGTTTTGACCAAAATCGAGTTTTTCTCCCGATAATATTCTTTGACATCTCTATTTTAAGAAAATCGATTTTCGCCAAAACGACATGGAAATGTTCTTTATTTAGCTTACTTTCTACTGGCGTCTGTCTACAACCTTCACGTAAAATAAGTTTAACAAACAGTGCAGAATGCAGGCAGTGTGCCTAAAGACATTTAAAACCTTTGTGAACTAAGGGTATTTTCAGATTTGTCTCACATCATTGAGTCCTCACCCAGGCCTGATTCTGGGTTCTCCTGGGGGCGAGGCTCATAATCACAGGCTTGCTTTTACATAGAATGGATTGATTGCGCAATCCCATATGGCGGTTTTGTGTAGGCAGGTTTGCAAAATGGTAGGCACTAGGTTCATTCGTTTCCTATTTTCTATTAGTTTCCTTTGTGAAAGCCTAAATGTCTCTGAGGCCCTCTATTGGCTGGCTGCAGTATAACATTTAACGCCGCCCATTCCCATGTTAGTGAAAGGGACAGATCTTTCACAAATTATTTTGTAAAGCATTTTTACGAGTTCCGTTGACCCTGATAACTCCCCCAGTATTTTCCTTTCATGTGTTAAATGTGTTTTATAAGAGTTATTTGATGAAAAGTAAAAGGGCGTGGTTAATGAGGTGATTGACAGTTTTGTACGTGGCAGCTAAGGCTCATGAACGTGCATGTATTTTCCAACACGAATCTGATGCTCTTTACTCTATGACCTTTTAGCGAACACTCAAAATATTTTGGTATGGTTAGCCAGTCTCTCCTTTTTAAACAAACGGCACTGACAGAACGAGTGGAGAATAAAGGAGTGTTTCTCCATTCAGATGGGTAGCTTACTGCAGGTGACCGAGCGAGATGAAAATCATGGAGAGCAGCGATTTTTTTTTTCCTCAAAAAATAGCTGAGTGTAAGTCATGACTCGGTCAGTCATGACTCAAAGCTCTAAAATCTTTTCCTGACGAAGGTAAAATCAGTATACCTGTGAAACTTATCCGACTACAATTTAGCATTTTAAAAAACCAACATAAAGTGTGTTAGTAAAGTGTTGAGCTACCATGAGGTGCATGAACAGCTTCAGTATGCCTTGGCATCGATTCTACACGTCTCTGAAACTGAACTGTTCTTCCAAGAGATTTACGTAATTTTCCACGTTAAACTATTCATTGAGCCGTCTTGCCCTATGAATGGGGCAATGGGGCCGGAGTCAACTCGGAAGATACTACGCCCAGTAGAACAGAAGTGTTATTAGGATAAAGTAGATCAGTCTGAAGAACTTTGTATTGATTTGCATCGATGCTTCTTTCTAAGGGGACAATTGGACCAGAAACTATCCCAGAAAAATAAATAAATGCCCCCCAGAGCATAACAGAGCCATCAGATTTTCCTTTAAATTGTCTCGCAATTGTAGTTCAACGGTCTGCAGGGTTTAGACTGCGTTCTCATTATAAGCTATTCTCCTGAGACGAGGCTTGAACCGTACTGAACTGCAATCATCAACTATTCTCCGGGATTATCAGCTGGAGTAATTAGAGGCATTGAAGCGTAACTCCTGATTCATTGAGCAGAGAGATCCTTCGAGGCGTGGGAACTCTAGTTATATAGATGTTATGTCAGAAATCCATTGTGTCCACATACTTTTGGCCTTATAGTGTCACTGTTAGCCAGATAAACCTGATTTTATCTCCTGAAACCAAATAACAGTTGCACTGAATGCCTCTTACTGCATCTGCACACACACACACACACACACACACACACAATGACACTGAGAGGAGATTGCCTACAAGCCATATGGACAGAGCAATTAAATATCAATTACAGAGTATAGTGCTTCTGTACTGCACTGTGTCAATGCGAAAATCACTTTGGGACATGCTGTCAATGGAAAATAATCAACTTCAGGCTAGTAGCCATAACTTCACACTAGGCCGCATCACACCACTCCATCTTTGATTGTTTTATTCTCCACATATAATACCATACATCAATATCATGCATATACAATGTCCTCCAGGGACACGATGGTCCAAAAAATTAGCCTCCGCTTTTTTTCTCCTGTATAAACCATTAATCTGATCTTGCGTGTCTTCGGGAAGATTTCCCATCTAATCAATCAGACTTTATTAGACCACAAATGGGAAGTGCTGTTTAGGGATTTAGAGACCTGCGGGCAAGGGCTGTGTATATCTGCTCCCTTTCCTACTGACATAAACATTTATGAAAGAGAGAAACAAAAAACTGTATTCAAGAGGGAAACAGGTTGAAGAGTTTGAAGTGAGAGAAATGAAATAAAAATCTCTTACACTGCACTTCTCTTCCTTGCTGAGACGTAAGGGCTCATTCTATGAGTAGCGATGCGAGAAGTTATTTAAATATCTGGATATCCAGAGTTAAAGGTACAATCTGCCACAAAAACACTGGAATAATTTGTTTACTCCCTGACTCCAACTTCCATCTATGCTCATCTATGTCACATCACATCCACATTAGGTACCTAGCTAACTTTTCATCATTTCATTCTACTTGGCTAGATAGAGTGTTAGCCAAAAACGTGTGACATGGCATTTCTCTTCGGTGGGCGCTTTAACCTGGTCAGGGTCACGGTGGATTCGGAGCCCATCCCAAGAACACTGGGAGTAAGTTTGGGAACACACACTGGATGAGACATCGGTGGGACACCATGCACACACACACACCTTTATGAGTCATCAATTCATCTACTGGCATGTTTTTGCGAGATGGGAAGAAACTGGAGAACCCAGAGGAAACCCACAAGGACACAGGGAGAACTGCACACAGACAGTAACCTGAGCTCAGTATCAAACCAGGGACCCTGGAGCTGTGAGACAGAAACACTACCTGCTGCACGACCATTCCACCCCAGCCTGGAGAAATGTAGCAAATTCGGTGTCCAGCTTCATCCCTTTACCGACATGGAGACACCTGTTAACTGCAAACACTTCAGCTCTGAGATTTATGCTTGTTTTAATTCCGTTGGCACCATTACTTTTTTTCCCACATTAACAATATTTCAGATTCCTTCCTAATTCCATTTCTGATCAGTAAAGACCATGTGTGACAGTTACATGACTGATCAAGTCCAGCCCAGACCTGCGTTTCTTCAGGTGCTTTTTTTTTTCAGTCACACGATTGATCTCATTGTTTCCCACGTGCAGCCTGGGAATTCCTTCTTACTTCCTGCGCGGTCCATTACCATTCTGCACAGAATGTTAAAAATAGTGTGACTATGTACATGCATGATACCCATAATCCCTGCTAATGTGATAATCACTGTGACATACAATCACTGCAGATGTGTAATGCGAACATAGCCCCAGAGTTTGTTGTAAATGGAGCAGAGTCCTGCATGAGCCCAATTTTAGAAACCCGTTCCTGACCCGGTAACCACAAATATCTTCAAATCAATTTGGTAAGCCAAACTGACCTATTTTTTGTATAAAAACCTGCCAATCTGCAGCTGCACTCACTCATTAGGCTCAGCAGGTTTAAAATGGCTTATTTATTACTCATGCTGTAACATTTTAAATGGAGGAGACCTGCTTCCTTATGTACAGAGCCAAATAACAACAAACTGGAAGAGGATAGAAAAGCTGATTAAAGACTACATCCTTAAGTGCTGTTTTTTTCTCTTTTTTTGTGGAAAGTATGTCAGTAAGTTTTCCATCATGGGAAAGTCTTCAGGCCAGAGAAGTGATGATATATATTCATTTTCTGCTAATTATCATTAAGGGTGCCAATAATTCTGTTCTTGAGAGCTTGAGTACAGTCCAGAAGATAGTACTGAGTTATATAATGGAAATGTGCTCAGGTGGGTTTTGAGGAGGCTGACTGCCTCAGGGAAATAAAATATAGAATCCGTTGCCATTTCATGCGAATTTATCAAGACAATTTAACAAAGTATGTAATGAATAGCATGTGAAAAGTCATCCATTCATCATCCAAAACAAAGAATCAGACCTGGATCTGTCAGGTTCAAACCCTGGCCACGTTTACAAACTCAGCTTTAGTAAGCTCTGATAAAGGTTGAAAGTCTACTCTCTGAGGAACCGGGAGGCTGAGTGAGAGTCCGTATGAAGCGTGGAGGAGGAGGCGGAGGAGGAGGAGGAGGATTTGGACTGAAAGAAGAAGGCTGGTGGTCAGGTTGAAGAAAATAGTAGTGAGTATGGAGAAAAATATACATAAGCTATTTGGAAAAGCCTAAAGGAGTGATTGATGATTGTTGCCTCGCGCTTTATATATCATTCTTAGCATGGGCCGCTTCAACTGCAATTTCTCTGAAGGATCTTTAATAAGACGTATCTCACAGCCTACCCGCCTGTCATCACAATCTTCTGTTATTCCTGAAGACATGTTAGACAGGTGCTTAAGGATATCAATTTTCTCCTTCTCCTGCTGTCTTTGCTTTGACTTTTCATGCCTCATTTGCCAGTTTGAGTGGTGTGTTGCTCAGTCTCGCTGAGTTTTACATCTAGGATTTACAGTTTAGAGTTTTGTACGTTCTCCTCATGTCCATGTGGGTTCTCCCAAAACATGCCAGTAGGTGGATTGGCATGTCTAAATTTCCTCTAGGTGGGAATGAGTGTGTGAATGTGTGTGTGTGGGGTGCCCTGAGATGAACTGGCATCCCATCCTGGGTGTATTCCAACCTCACACTTGGTATTCCCAGGATAGACTCCGGATCCACCACAGCCCCGGCCAGGTTAAAGCACTTACTGAAGATGAATGAATGAATATCTCCATCACACCCCTACATTTGATGAAGCAGCACAGGAGAGTTGAGACTTTCCAAGTGCTTTAATGTATGTTCACAAGCTTTATGGCACAATTTGGATTTTTTTTTATTTATCTTATTTATTTATTTATTTGCCTTGACAGGTTATACTCATGTATATAACCGGGCCTGAGTGTATTGTGACATAATTTATTGCGGCACATCATCATATCACCCAGCTCTTTGAGCAAGAGCAGAATTAGTTTGTTTGTGTATTATTTCATGTTAATGATGTATTAATAAACAGTTTTCTTACCACATATTTGAGAAAAGCAGCATAAAATAAACTCAAGCTTTGCCTCTGGCTGCCATGACTCACTTGTTTCAATTATGAAAAAAATAACTGATGCTTGTTAAACCCTCCCGCTGCTCACTCCGAGCTCTTTGCAGATTACCTGCTGATTCTGCTGAGCTTTAAAGACCTCTCATGAACCCGGGTTAGACGACTCCAGCTCGAGTACTTCTCGGAAAAGTTGTCAGGATGTGCGCTGGGCGACTGACAGAATGGGATCTGTCAGTGTTGGAGTATCTCTTGCGTTTCTTCTCACACTGACACCACGTTCAGATGAATTGTCAGCTTCCTATGAAGCCTGAGGTTTGAATAAGATGGCATTTGAGACACAGCCATCAAAAGTTTCCCAATCGTACTTTTTCACCGACCCTTATTAACTATGAGTCACGGCAACTTTGCCGTAATGCTCGCGACTGACCCGAACCCGGGTGCTAATAGTTTAATGTTATTGAGGTTAGAATGTTTCAGACTATCAACAATAAATAATCCTTGATCCAGGATGTGCTGGATCAAGTGCTATTTTATGAGCTGCTGAATATTGAGTGAGGAAGCCAAATTGTTAAATTAAACCATAATTTTTCAGTGATTAATGCAATAATTACAACTAGGTCTAATTATGCAGCAATATACTGGCAATATACTAGACTCCAATCAGATTTATGTTAATGATTGCCATCTTCTTAATCATATAGTCATCATATTAGTCTGTTTGTTTAAATTTTGTTTCTTGCTTTTATGTTACATCATATTACATTGGACAGCAAAGGGGGAAAAAATTCCTTCTTAAGTCCGCATTTTCTATCCTTGATTTTTTTTTTTTTTTTGGGAAAATGTCTCGGAGAAATCTATCGACTTTGGGATTTACTTGTGATTCAATACAGTACTCAGCTCTCTTTAGTTAAGCTCACCAATAATCACACTCAATTTGATTTCATTAAATAAAGAAGCCAAAAACTGAGATTGCAATTATAATACATTTAATTGTAGCACCCTGCCTTTTTTTTTTTTTTGGACCTTTTGTATCCTCTTGAAATAAGTTGCTTTATCTGAAATGTCTGAAGCTTTGTAGCGTCTCTGACCCCTGACACATAACATCCACTTTGTGTTCTGTGGACTCTCTAATGACCCTCTGATTTCCTTCTAAAAAGGGCAGAGCCATCAGATGTCTTTTTCATTTCTGCTAGTGCGGAACTGGTGCTTATATAACAGGTCTCATTGAGAGTGTGACCTTCTCCACTGACGAGAGGTTCACTTCACAGCCTGGTCGTCTTCTCTGTCATGTTCTAATGTCCACAGAGAGAGAGAGAGAGAGAGAGAGAGAGAGAGAGAGAGAGAGAGTTACGACAGATCACTGGAGTTATGAATCGAGTGGAGTTTTATTGCATTTTAAAGCTAAATGCAAGGATTTGTCTGAACAGAGTTATTTCTTCATAAGGTCTGATTCGTGTTGGAGGACACACAGGATGTAGTGGCTACAAATTCTTTCACGTAAGACACATTTGCAATGAATTCACAATGTTACATAGCTCAAGGCTTTGGAGACAAAATCATCCGTGTCCTTGTGCATTTCCTCCCACTTCCCAGAAACATGCCACTATGTGTGTGTGTGTGTGTGTGTGTGTGTGTGCGTGTGTGAGAGAGAGAGAGAGAGAGATGCAATGTGATTGACTGGCTGGTGTCTCTTGTTGTGTATATCCATGTCTTGTACCTAGCATTCCTAGGATATGAATAGGATAGGAAATCAGTCATCAATTTTTGTTGTACTCAGCAAATCTAGCGATTGTTTTCCTGTTCTAATGACAAAGTCAAACTCCGAACGGGGAATTTCACACAATTTTGTATAATATAATGTACTGCATATAATCTGTAAATGAATTTTTATTTTAAAAATTAGTTTTAGCTTTAGATTTTCATAGTTGTGTAATTTGTAGAAGTTTTGTTTTATATTCGTAGAATTAAATCAGCAGCATATACATAAAAGTCACTTATTACCATTATTACCATACTATTAATCTGAACAAGCCAAGATTAAATATGATACATTTAATAAGCCTCATTAAACTGTGAAATTGCTACACTAGTATTTTACATATTTTACTACTGTGAATTACTCTTGCATTTCAAACTTCTAGATAGTCCAGTACATTTTTTCAATAAATAGGGCCAAGAAGCAAGAAGGATTCTGGGAACCGTTATCAGACCAGTAACTAAACCTTGCTCTGAAACACGTTGTGTTACAGTGTGAAAAAAAAAATGTTTCTTTCTGTAGACCAGTGCACAAATGTATATAATAAGTATGAATAAGCAATCATGATTCTGAAGCTTGGGACCAGAGAAGTGTACAAAACATGATGCATTAATGTGAATAAAATCTGCTCCTCTTCTTGTTCAGCAAGTGGCCACTTGTATGATGTAGGTGTTACACACTTCCGAGGGGAAGTCGAAAATGGGGATTTTAAAAATAGTATTGGAAAGGGGGGACATTGCTTATTCCTGGTTTAGCAAATGATATTTCAATAATAAAAAAAATCTTTAGTGATGGAATTTTATTATGTAATTTGTTGTTTAATTATTCATGTCCATGTTTAAAACCTTGGATTTGTCATATTTATTTGAAGAAAGGATTTTTTGGATTTGAAGATAAAAAGTGTACCTTTTTGTATCAGAGGAAGAAAGCGTTTCCTCTTTACTTAGCCAGTCATCATCACTCCAGTGTAGAAATGGACAAAATACTGAGAAATTATGTGTAAGTGAAAGTAAAGGTAATATATAGTATAATAATCTTAATTAAAAGTGGAAGCCAAAAATGTACTGAAGTGAAAGTCAAAATCTTGAGTACATTTAAAAGTAACAACTTTTTTTTTGAAGAATTTCACTGATGAAATTAATGAAGTTGAAGTCACATTTTCATGTGAAAAGCAACTACTCCATTTTGCCTAAAAACATTACTCAATCTTTTTGTAATATTTACTGTTCGCTAGAATTTGACTTGCTGCCTAGCCCATTAAGTTAGCTACTGGAACAGATGCTAGTAAAAACCTGGCATTAGCAAAGAAGACAGGCTAACTTACATAAATATAGCCAGTTGATGTTAGCAAATTAGCAAATTAACATGCTTTTTCAAGTTAGATGGACTTCATGCCTTTTACGGAGGTACAAGTGACGCCTCATTTTATACGAGTCTTTGCTAACTCTAGTATGTTGAAATATTATACTGAGGTAGGGCCAGGGCGCTCATCCTCAAGTTCAACACTGTACTCAGGTGGATTATTCCTCTTCAGATGCATGGAGAGCTATAGCGCTAACTACATTGTGTAGTATGAGAAGTTTTGTTTGGATGCTAAACTGAAATGATTGGATGCTAAACTGAACCCATTCGAGTGATATATAGCGTACAGTCATTGGTTGGATGACAGGACAATTATTCCATTTCTATAGCACTCAAGAAAATGGTGCTTAAGTATAGTAACGAAGTACAATTACTCAAGTTATTCCTTGGCACGCCTATTTCTATGTCACAGCTCCATTATTTAAAACAACACACTCATCTGTTACACACTTACACACTTCCTAAAGGAGGATTTCAGTAAGTCAGGGTCTATGCTTCACCCACACTGACTCATCTGTAGCATTGCCAGGGGAGCGATTGTCCTTGGTGGTGAACTTCTCTGCATCAGGATGTACTGACTGAACTGCTGAGAAAGCACTACCATTCACTTTCCTCTTAAAACCCTTCGCTGCTATTATTAAGTCGGAAATGTCACCGCATGTTATGCAGCAGTGTTTCTGTTTTTCTAAGTGTGATGAAAGGCATTATTTGGAGAGAGATGTTATTCAGCTTTTGCGTTGTTCTTTCGCCGCTAAGTTTAACAAGGCAACAATTAAATGTGATTTGGTATTGCTATGTAAAGAACAATCCAGCAGCTGGGGAAACAAAAGCATCCGAAACACCAATTATCCCAGAAATGCAGGCTTTGGTTTATGGGTCTGTGCTTTTTAACTGTGCAGGAGAGAATCATGGGATTCTGATTCGTGAATGCAGGAGATCTGATTTCAACCAGACCAAGTTGTCACAATGGAAGGCCATTTATAAGATAACCTGTGCAAAAAATCATAAATGTAAATGTGTTTATGGTATGTAACAGCAGTTTACTTTTACATATGAAAAACAAATAGAACAGGAAACATGCTTTCCAAATTTCACCACCATTTTATGTTGTAAACTTTTGTCACATAAGGAATTAGTGTTGGGTTGTTATAGGAAAATATAAGCAAATATAAGCAGTCTTATATAAGCTGTAACAATGTTTTATTTCTCTTATATCACAGCAATTTTGCAAGCATTCACATTTTTGCTTATTTAAGAATGATATATTGTACTTTTTATCCAATTATAGTTACATTTACTGTTGTGGAACATCCACAACATTAACTTCAAATAAAGGTTGGATTTCTGTCATATTATCAGTACGAGATTAAGCTAATTAACCACAAATACTTTTTTCCCTCCATAACATTAAGTACACATGTTGATCAATAATTCTGACGTTAACTGTATGGAGGCAGTTTATGAAGAATGGGTACATAGAGTAAAATCTTACATTTTGCTATTAAACACAACAATTTTGTGAGTATCTATTACCAGTTATGAACCCCTATGATAAACAGCAGAGGTTTAAAACAAATTAAATATTAAGTATTTAATAAATTTAACAGCAAAAGTGTCTCTGAACAGAAAATTGTCCACAGCTCAAAAAAGAAAAGTTAATATGAGCACAGTTTGATTTTGGAGAGCTGAAATCATGTTGCATTCATTAAATCTGCTCGAGTCAAGGAGAATCTCGGGATGTCCCCAGGTGCATTGTGGGTCTGTACGTGGGCCCGAGGGCGTGCTGGACTGTGAGCTTTTCTGGCAGCTATCGACTAGCCTTCAGGCTAAATCTCTGGGCATGATGGATAATATGGGCTGTGTGCAGAGAGCTGATCCACACTGGAATAGAGCAGAGAAACGTATTTGGACAGGAGAGTAAATGTAATGCTTAACTTTGTAGGACTTTTGCAGTGATGTCAAGAATTTCCTCTGGAGTTTAGCTGGAGTAGCGGCCTTTATACGCGAGTACGTCCACCTCACGGCCCCAGGTATGCATCACACACGACCAAATGATCCCCAGAAACCTCTGCTCTAAGATACCAAACACAACAAAGCAAGATAGATTGTATAGTGAGTATATACACATCGAGTGAACATGGAAAGAAATATACAAAGGGATATGTGCAACAGAATGAGCAAAAGGATTTAAAAATAAAGTTGACTACGCGCAAAGACGAGTGTGTGCAAAGTGAGTAATATGAGTAATGTGAGTAATTCTGAAATCTGCAGAAAGAGCATACTGTATGTACCATATGAATAATAAATATGCATACGTACTATGTATGAGCTGTACGGTGCGGAGAAATAAGTATTCAGACACTTCCATTTTTGTTATTTAATATACTTCCAGTGCATATATCAGCGTCAAATTTACACACATCATGTCTTTTGCCTTTGTACAGGATTATTCATAATTATTCATTATTCATATTCCTAAACAAAGATATGTTTTAAAAAAATGAAACTGTTAGAGAAAAAAGTATTCGGACACCACAAATTACCAACATTAGCACTCAGTCACAAAGCTGTTGTTGGTAATTACGGCTTTGAGATGTCAGAGGTAAGAAGTAATTAGCTTTTTCCATCATTCTGGTACAATTTTGGCCAATTTCTCTTGGCAAATTGTCTTCAATTCCCCAAGTATATGAGGGTCCTTCAGATGGACTCGCAATTTCACAATCCTCCATAACTAAAAAATATTCATTGCAAGCACCTTCAGGTTCTTTTTTTTACAAACCAGTCGTGAGTTATTTTGGCTGTATGTTTGGGGTGATTGTCTTGCTGATGAGATTAAATTGTCCTCTAATATATCCCGATACATCGCTCTATTCACGTTTCCCTTGGCGACGTGTAATGCCCCAGTGCCATTTGCACAGAAGCAGCACCACACCATGATGCTCCCACCACCGTGCTTCATTGTGAGTATGCTGTTCTACGGCTCATACACAGAACCCGCCTTTCTCCAAACACGACAAGCTGAATAAATTTCCGAAGAGTTCTATTTTTGTTTCGTCTGACCAGAGCATATTTTTCCAATAGAGTTCTGATTTGTCTAAATGCTTTTTAGGCATACATCTCCGTGCTTCTTTTTTTGCAAAGGAGTTTTGTGTGAGGGTTTAGGAATGGAGATTATTGCGGTGCAGTTCATTGCTTATTGTTCTCTGTGTAAGTGTTGCTCCTGCTGCTTTCAGGATCCTGAGTAATTGCTTGTTACGGCATCATCCGGAAACACAATCTTGTGCTTTTCAGACGGGTTTTACATCATTCAGACAATAACGCAGGCCTTGAGGTAGTTCAAGTATGTCAATACCTACAAGGTCGCGTCTGAAGGTGGTGAGATTTATTTAGCTGCTTTTTGACTTAGTAAAAATCTATAAAAAATGGCTCTAGATGTCAGCATGGTGTTCAGGAGATTTTATAGTCTTATATTACTCCCACTCACAGTGATTTAGGACGGCTTAACAAGCTTAAAGGGTTGCCAAACGCAAGGAGTATTTATTGCTCAATGGACAATAAAACCAGCTCAGTACCCAAAATCAAAACTCCTAAACTTTGAGTTAAAGTGTTTCAAGTTCAAAGATAAACACAGTTGACTTCGTATAACGTTAACCCGTGACAGCGTCAGATCATTTTATCACGCGAGGCACGGATAGCTCTGGAATTGTCCAAAATGGAATCCGTGTCCCAGCAACAGGATGCACACTTTTTAGCAAATTACACCACGAGCTGTGTTTATTCAGAGTTCCCGTCCAGTGGCTGATCGAGTTATTTTGAGTGATGGAGAAACATTCGATCAGCAATGAGCCTGATCAGGATTTCAGCACGTATCCTGATTTCTTCTGCGCTCTCCTCTCCCAGACACAAACAAAGCACACTGAATTATTCCTCCTTGCACCTTCTCTCTAGGGGTGAGAAAAATTCTCATCTGAGTTCCCTCTTTAAACAGTTCTGCATTGTGCATCGATCTCCATAATCAGATTTTTTTTTCAAAGAAATACAATTCAAATTGTTCAAATAAAAAAAAATGACAAATAGTAAAAATACATTTATTTGGGGAAATACGTATTTAAATTATATAAATATAAATTTTCATACAATATACTTTTTAAAATTAAATAAATACTAACAATAACATGTATGTTTGGTTAACGTATAGTATTCAAGTGTCTTTTCAAGTGTCATGTGTTTTTAAGAATATGTTGAGTGCTACACATGCTGGAGCAGAGGTTGGAATTTTCATTTGTGTTTTAAAAGTAAAAATTGATCATGCGGTAAAAAAAAAAGGCATTATGAATAGAGTTGAGACGCATTGAGGATTGTTTTATATTCGCATCGTGACACTGAATCGAAATCTCATTGTATTGCAGAGATTACACTCTCTCACACAGCACACGCACTTTTCCATGAAAAACTCGATGACCATGAAGGCACTTTGTAACGTCTTGAATAAGCTCTTGAACGCAGCACTCTGGGTCACAGATTTTGTGTGTGTGTGTTATATAACAGAGTTTGAAGGCAGTGTGGAACAGCAGTGTTTAGCTCGAGGTCACTGATGCCGGCTGTGTGACTTCAGGCTCTATTGAATCTCTTGTCAGGAGACAGTGAGACATCTTTAAGGGTCATGGCTTGAAGTGTTGTATAATTCTAATGCCACAGCGGTTTGCAGAGTATTACAATTTTATCTATCAAAGAACGGCAATGTTGTGGAACATCCAAGAAACAAGTTATTTCCTGTTTGCCTTTACGGTATAGCAGCTATAAACCTATAAGCCTCTCTTTTTTTCTCCCTCTTGAAGTTAATAAGACAGAAAAACACAGCTTGTCATGTTACTGAGAAACCGCAAAGCGTAAACTCCTCTGTCCTGAAGATGTCAGAAAATTTCTGTAGTAGTTGCTGTTGTTGCAATTAATTGCATTCCATCACCATCCAACTAATTATAATATGTGTCGATGAAAATGGCAAAATTACAGACTAATGAAGCTCATAAATAAGCAAAATATTTCTTTGATTTATTCAGGGGTGCACTGAAATAAATATACTGACATGAAAACGTACCTGAAACCAAAAACACATTGCTTTTCTGTTTATAAATTAATTATTTTAGTCATTTGTTATTCATTTATTAGTTATTTGTTTTAATTTTTTTTTATATATGCTCAGTTTATCTTATGTTTTTATTTACAGGATGTCTTA
The DNA here is from genome assembly GCA_022985145.1 of Pangasius djambal. Lineage (NCBI taxonomy): Eukaryota > Metazoa > Chordata > Actinopteri > Siluriformes > Pangasiidae > Pangasius > Pangasius djambal. The sequence goes on from CM040981.1 coordinate 26,307,018, forward strand.
TACGTCCAGCATCATATGGTTAATGTATATATATATTTTTTAAATATTTTTACAGACCATATTCTGAGCAAGGAAGAGCAAATTCAAATAATTCTACTCATAGGAACTCAAAGTCAATCTGATATTACTTCTAAATTTGTGTATTGAGAAAAAAGAAAATTTCAGCAATAATCATAACATCATCTAAGGAAATATTCACACACTGACTACAGAGCATCATGTTTTAGGAAATAAGGTTTCCAATAATATATGATTCAGAAATATCCGAAAATATGAAAATGGACAACTGAAACGGAAACATTTTCAGTGAAATTGTTTTTGCCAATTTAACTCTTTCTGCCGTTTTCGTGTGGAAATACATTCAATACTGCAATGTTTTACAGCATTTTATACTATGGCACTGTTGAATTCTTGAATCTGATTGGTCAGAAGAGGTTAATTAATTTTCTATATGCACTCGTTCTAATTTCTGTAGTGACTCATTCACAGGCCGGACGCTCCACAAAAACGCCATTGTTGTTTAAAAAAAAATGCATTATGGTTGATGTGGTGAAGTTTTTTTGTAAGGAGATGTTCATGTAACATTTATTGAAGGAGTCTCCAGTGTCAGCACTTTATAGCAGTCAGAGGTGAAGCTGTAACTTTAGGTTTTCCAACATCTTCGGCACAGAGGAGTTTACGTTCTTTGTGGTTTCTTGGTTCTCTTATTAACTTCAAGCGAGAAGGAAGAGAAGCTACGTGTGCTATAACCTAAGCGATAACAGAAATTATTTTGTGGACATCCCACAACTTTAGAACTATAAATGTAATTATAAATGGATAAAAAGCATGATGTGTCATTCTGTAATTATTTAAAAATTGGCAAATCGCTGTGGTATAAAAGGAATAAAACACTTTAAGATGTGTTGTGCGTGACTTCAGGCTGGTAACAGTAACTCCGCTTTATCACACAATCCCATTTCCTATAATCAGTGTTTTATTCCTTATTTCGGGAATTGCTCAATATGTTGCAGGGTTGAGAATTTTTTTGGGGGAAAAATACATCGCTTATTTCCTCACAAAAAGAGATGCTAGTATTATTTCATGCGAGCTTCTTGCACCTGTGCATGTTTCAAGCAACATCCATCACAATTTAGTCTGGAATCTGGAGCCATCGTTTCTCCAACACACACACACACACACACACACACACACACACACACACACTTCATCTGTAAGTCACAAGCCAACAGCAAGTCTCTGATTTTTGTTGAAGATCATGATGTTGCTTTAAATGCATTTTTTTTTAAATGCAGTATTTTTTTTCCTCTGGACATTTTGAGAGTTTCTTGTAGGTCGTGATAAACGTACAGTATTAATCACCCACATAGTTTGACCTTTTTCACTCTTGGCTCACCTGCATCTGTGGAGGCGTATATCGCTTCTGCTGGAGTGAGTTTTCTGCAAAGCAAAAGGCTCATGCTGAGTTTTTCACTGCTGT
>CM040981.1:26313362-26363047 GCA_022985145.1 Pangasius djambal
GAGTCAAGCAACAGTAAAGAAAACAGTGAGGTAAAATTTTAGTGGGATGTTGCTTAATAATAAAAAAACAACTCCATAAACGTTTTTCCGCCCAAAGAGACTCACTGGCTCACAGGTCGTAGATAAAGTCTTTTCAAATTGAAATTAGCCAGTACCAAAAGCAAATGAGCGTCTTTCACATGCAGAGTCCTTTCCCCTTCAGTGAATAGGCTTTTTCCCCAGGCGAATTTTATTCTTGTTTAGTCTGACTGCTGCTTTTCTGAAAATAGCAGAAAAGTTTTCAGGAGTCTCCCATACTGATGTAGTAAGCAGTCACCATTAGTACATCCTCCACCTAAACCGTAAATATTTGGATGGTGTGATACTGTGTTTTTTTGTACATTTTTACATTTGGAACATTTTATCTAAATAAATCCAAGCTTTGAGCTGACCAGTTTAGGATTAAAAGAGTTGATTTAGGGCCGAATAGTGTCTCTGGTAGTCCTGAGATTTGAACTTAAAACACAGGACAAGGTGTGTTAGGTGAACATGGCAATCATTAAACTAGAGAAAACATCTTTATCTTTAAACATCAAAATTAGGTATTAAATTCATATATATTTCCGCTCAATCTAAATGTAGTCAAAAAGTCAGGACACTGTGAAGTCTGATTCATTAGTTTTGCATATAAATACATTGAAAATGTCACGTCAGCACCAGTGTCGGTGCCTCACTACAACTCTCAGAATGCGTCTTCTCCGTGGCCTACGGACATTACCACCGTGGACTACAATACCCAACACAAACTCTGCCACGTTCACGGTCACCATCTTACTGATTACACATGGACACAATCACAGCCTATATATACATAATCCTAACAATCCTAAGCACAAGCGCAAAGTATTGCTCGGCGTAGAGTATTCTCCTGAAGTGCCAAGTTCATGTTTATGTTAAAATCATCAGAGCAGTAAACGTTTGCTTCCGCTTTTGTTTGTCCCATGTGTAGAAAGGCCACAGAGGGACGATGCAGCTGATCTCTCTCTCTCAGACTCTCCTCTGTTCCTGCGTTGGGGCCGTGACCTGGGGCCCGAGAGCCGCCGTGTTGCTCTGCGCAAGTTCCAGTATTACGGATACAACGCCTACCTCAGTGACCGCCTCTCACTGGACAGAGCTATCCCTGACCTCAGACCAGACGGGTGAGCGAGTCACAAAACAGCCACTGATTCTCTCTCTATCCCTCTATCTCACTCTCATTCACACCACTCTTCCATAAGGCTCTGTCTCTCTCAATCACTCTGGTGTCATGTCGTTTAGCTGACTTATAGATGATGCTCTCACACACTGCGCCTCTGAGCAGCTTAAGCATTCTGCTCAAGCGAACCCTGTGAAATGGCGCACGCTATCAGCTGGAAATAAACCCATGACCATTTGGTTCGCTGAGCTCCTGCAGCTTCGTTTCTTCTCTTTTCTTTACTTCATAACCCTCCTCTTTTTTTGTACGTGGACATCTCTGCGATGTCAAGCAAGCTGAATTCATTTGATAACTTGCGAAATTAAACTCGCAGGACCTGTCAGGTCTGAATAATTTATAGCTGTAACTGAATAGCATGCTTTCAGATGAATAACTGAATAATAAGCCACAGATTTACAGAGTTAAGGAAAACGGGGAAAAAAAAGACATGTCATGTCAAGAAAGGTAAAATATATTAATATTAGTGATGGGCATTTGAGTAATTTCGTAGTCAAGTACTCAGGTGAGTAAAAAACATGAGAAATTGGTGTTCAGCAAGTCTGAATGCACATGAAGTTATTTTACTTTACTTAATAAAGTTTCAGAACAGAAACACATTTTTGGGTGGAATGGCAAAAATCAAGGCAGCTGATTGAATAAATTTACACTGAAAGGGAAAATATTTTAGATAGTATAGTTCTATTATACTATTTTATATAGTACATTCGAACATTTTTTATGATCTCCAGCAATCTGTATTGAAAATAATGTTTTTAGATTTGTAATAAATATATGTTTTAAAGTGAATATACTGAATATACAGTTTTCACTGATACCCAGTAGTCATTCATATTCATAAAGCAGAACTCCAATGCTCATAGATATTCATGAGTCAGCTTATAGTGTATTTAAAACCACACTTTATAAGCAGTACCAAGCCAGGTTGATGTAGCTTTCACGGGCGCAACAAGGAAAGAAGCAGTTTGTACATCTTCATTGAAATCAGGCTTTTATAACCTGTTGCTGTTTCATTAATTTTCCTGTTGAGTAATTTTCTGTAACAGCAGCTCGGACAATAGTGCAGCTGTAGTCTAATATAAATCAAAGGGTAATATTAATGCTGAACAGTAACAACTTACACAGAGACTTGTATGACGGACCCTTGCTATAATCTAAGACTAATTAGAAACACCAAACATAATTATAAATGGATAAAAACTGTGGCATGGATAAAACGTTTCATTTCTGGCAATTTTTTGACGTGTGGTTAAAGGAAAGCTTTAGGATGGTAGCAGTAACTGCACCTCGGCGAGTCTAGTGCCACTGTCTGATGTAATTTTGGAAAAAAAAAAAACAACGACAACAACAGAGTCAGCATTTTCAAACAATAACCAAAGATTTTGTTCTGTTCAGAGAGATGACTTCTTTTTTTCTTGTTATCTCGAGGCTGCTGTGAAGAATATGCGCTCTGGTACGGATGTGACAGACTCCTGGCAAAGTTTGCACTCAAAATTCTGTCTATTTTCACTAAGAAAGTAAAAACAAAGAAAGAAAAGTATTGGCACCCCCTGGCTTTTGTTTTAGTCTTTGGCTGTCATTATAACAAACTAGCCATGTCTTGTGTCCAGTACTTCACCCCGTGAGTAATACAGTGGCACAAGCCAACTAGGTGTGTTTTTAATTCAAAGAAAATCAGTAGTTACTTTCAACTTTTTAAGTTAGTGTTGGCTGATAAAACGTTTTTGAGTCAACTACGGACTGATTGTTAGATCTTCTTCTTTCCCAGGGGTGCCAATAATTTTGAAAAGTAAATTTTAAAAAAATTGCAGTACTTTTAATGTTTGAATAAATATTATGTTCAAACAAAACTATGCAATATCCCGATGTGGTATATATCCCGATTTATCTTGACTTACACCACTGCACTGTTGAATTCTCAAAACTGATTGGTCAAAAAGATGTTGATTAATTTTCTATAACAGCAGCTCTGACAATAGTGCAGCTTTATATTAATACACTCCTTCTTATACAGTTTCTATAGTAACAACAAACGCAGGGACAACGTATACTTGTATATGTATGGCAGACCCTCCACATAAAAATTGTGAAATTGTTGATATGGTGAAGTTTTCTGTAAGGATATGTGTATTTGACTTATTGAAGGAGTCTCCACTGTCAGAGCGTTGTAAGTTTATGTGTTCTGATGCAGACAAGTCTTCAGGACAGAGCAGCTTACGTTTTGTGGATTCTTGGTAACATGACAAGCTGCTTTTTTATTAAGCTGCTTTTTTATTTAATTAATTTTTTATTCTTATTAACTTCAAAATAGAGAAAGAAAAAAAAAAGGCTGGTGAGGGAATGATGGTTTAACGTAAAAGATAACAGGACCTAACTTGTTTCAGAGACGTTCCACAACATTAAATGTAGCTATAAACTGATAAAAAGTACCATATTTTGTCCTTTAATGAATAAAATTCGAAATCGTTGGTAAATTGCTGTGGTATAAGAGGACACTTTGGAGCGTGCTGTTATTGTAAAATAATAACTTCAATATGCACGGTGGATGTTCATTTTTATACAGGGTGCCAATAATTTTGGAGCTGCCCATAGCTTCAGCTGTGTCCCTACAAATTTACTTCCATCTTTACTCTTCTTTACTTTTGTTCCTCGTCAGGTGCAAAAACATCTCCTACCACGCGAGCTTGCCTCAGGTCAGCATCGTCTTCATCTTCGTGGACGAGGCTCTGTCGGTGATCCTGCGCTCCGTCCACTCGGCAATGCGCCGGACGCCCTCGCACCTGCTGAGGGAGATCATCCTGGTGGATGACAGCAGCAGCAACGGTGCATATATTACACACATACACACACACACACACACTCTGTACACTCATTGCTATGCTGTAGGGATGTGTGTTTGTCTGACAGGTGTTATAATAGTGCACATCACAAGGACGTGTGTGGATCCTTCTGCAGCGTTGTTGTATCAGGATGACGAGCGTGGCAGGATGAAGCGTGTTTGCTGGCGATCGCGCTGCATAGAGATCCGACTTAAACGAACATATCTGCATTCTCTGCATTCTGTTCAGATGCTATGGATTTGCATAGCGAGTTTGATTAATTGCAAACCTCTTGACTGAGTATAATGTGAATGTACATCAAGGCTCTTAAAACAGATTTTAACAATGCAGCATTCAGGAAAAGAAAAACAAACCTAATCAACTAGATTCGGCATTAGATTTGTGTGCTGTCAGTGCAGCTCAGTGACCCTAGCTGGTCAGGATTTTATGGAAGTTAGTGTCTGCCACATTTGCGGAAAATATAGTACACAATTGTTTTTAAATCTCACAGTTTATTTTATTAGGTATAATTTTCTCACAGAAAGGCATCTTCAGCCAACAGTGACTTTCACTTTTCTCACAATTATGAGTTAATGTCACACAATTGTGACTTTACATCTCAGAGTTACTTATTAATTATCAAACATTGCAACTTAGTGCTTCTGGTTGCACTAATCAAACACAACAAACAGCATGCAATGTGTTTAAATGCTGATTTATACTTGCTGTTAACTACGCATATGCATATGCAAGATGTCTGCTACATGTATTCTGCGCTCGTTTGGTGCGTCACTTGTGCACGGCCTCAGAAATTAGCGCAACACATCTGCGTATTGCGGTACCAGAATAAATAGTGGAGGCATGTGGCACCATGTATCATCACCGTGTCTGCAACTGATTAAACAAACTAACGCCATGTCTCAAATCGCATGCTTACTGTATGTACTGTTCTAGGCTGTTATTGAGCACTAAGACTAAGGCTTTTTCAATCAGTCTTCTGTATTTTCTAGATTAATACTATAAATACTATTAAATGTACAGCGAGGCTTTTCGATTTGGGATTTGAGACGCCGATCATGACAACAATCAAGTCCATGGCAGTAAGTTTTAAGGAGAAATGGAGGGTCGTAATATTTTCTTATATATGACCAAAACAGACTTCCATAGGATATTGAATGGGAGAGCTAAAAATATTTCTACTACCTATCAGGAGCTCAGTGCTACTATTATGATTCCAGCATGGCTGAGCCTTATAGCACGGGGTCTCATCAAAAGCATAAATCTATTATGCATACACTCAGGAACGTGCTTAATTAAAGATAGATAAGAAACACCATTCATGCTTTTTAAGTTCCAAATAGTAATTACGGTTACGGACAATATGTGCTTAGTCTGTCTACTTCTAGTTTCTACTCCAAAGTCATTTTGAAAAACCAGTGATTGAGAAAGTATTTCCTGTATCTCCTGTATTTCATGTGCACCTTCTCAGCCATTGCCGATGACATGGATGTGTTATGGATGTATCTGAAAAATCAGACCAAATGGAGTCCAAACCTAGTGAGTGTGTCACTTGGTGTAATCATCTGAAATGACTGTCACAGATACATTGCATGAATCTACAGTCTGAAATAATCTGTGCCTGGGTTTTTTTTTTCCCATCTTAAAAGCCACAGCGAAGAGGTGGAAATGGTCAACCACAGAGCCATGAAAAGGCTCAAGGACTTTGCAGTAATGAAATGAAAAGTAATGAAGAGATAAATGTTTGGCCTTCAAAGCCCACATGCATATTTACCCATCATTTTATCACCAGTTACCTTCTAGACCGCATTTCAGACTGCAGCAGTGCTTCAGTGGTAGACTAGATAGGTAGATAGGCAGATACATACATACATAAATACATAGATAAAATTAAAGTTAATTTTAAAAAACAACCTCTGGCATATAAAGTGGTCGTCCAGAATTATTCAGACACGCCATATTAAATATATGAGAAATTACTTATATTTGGTTAAAAAAAAACATTTCCATACTTAGTGTCTTTCTAAATAATTAGATTTGATATTTTATTATAATACACATATAGTGAAATTATTGACATCTCTATGGAAGATTTACAATCATTGCAAACAAATTGTCACCATTGCTCTTCTGTTTACTGAAAAAAAAAACAGCAGCTGGAAATATATACTTTTAGATTTTCTGATAAATATGCAGGAATTAAATGTGATGAACGATAATTAGCAGACGTGATGTTAGGACTGGGTCGATAGCATTACATTTGTATTGACTTTAAATTTATTACTGAATTTAACCCTGTATAGTGTATATATACTGAATCCTTTCAAACATGTCAAATTCATGGCTATAGTCTGAATTAAAGTCCTGATGCATGAGAATCAGGTGATGAGAAATCAGGATTTCTTTACGTTCTTTGCTGTCTCTTGAGTTTTCTAAGTGAAGTCAGCACGAGTCTGTGGAGTTTAATTTTCTCCTCAATCTGTCAGCGAGATGAAAAATGAGGAGAGGCAGCGTTTGTGTGTGTGTGTGTGTGTGTGTGTGTGTGTGTGTTTTTTGCACACTACTGATGCAATAATTAGAAATCTGATTAAGTTCTAATTATTGTACAAAGCGTTACATTCAGACCCCCACAACCCCAGCAGGTCATTTTAGTTCAGGTCTTCAGCGTGGATGTGGGTTTAAGGCTTTAGGGCTGTAGAGTGAGGGTTAGAGGTGTCAAAAAATATCACAGTTTCACTATATCACAATATTGAGTGACCTTTTAACAGCATACAAGCACAAGTTTTTCAGATTTATTTACCTATTTTTTTGGGTCAGTTTTAATAGCTCCTTTCAAACACGCAAGGTCACTCCACATAGTATGAAACACGAAATAACATCAGATTTTTAAAAGCCTTTTTGTGAGCACACTGTAAAAATCAATGTAGTGTTAGCTCGCTTGCTAGCAACCTCGACTACTTGTTTACTCAATGTAAAAATGGATGTAGTGTTAACTAGCTTGCTAGCAGTCTTTACTAATTGTTAACACAGTATAATACTTAGTGTAGTGTTATCTAGCTTGCTAGCAGCCTTCACTAATTGTTTACACAGTGTAAAGTTTAGTGTAGTGTTAACTAGCTTGCTAGCAGCCTTCACTAATTGTTTACACAGTGTAAAGTTTAGTGTAGTGTTAACTAGCTTGCTAGCAGCCTTTACTAATTGTTAACACAGTGTAAAATTTAGCGTAGTGTTAGCTAGCTTGCTAGCAACTTTGAGAAGTAACATTAGCTAAGGTAAATACTAGTGCAGTGCTGTGTTTAGCTGGCTATTATATCTAATGCTGGAAAAAAACGTCTCAAACCATGGAACGTGTGTGTGTGTGTGTGTGTGTGTGTGTGTGTGTGTGTGTGTGTGTGTGTGTGTGTGTGTGTGTGTGTGTGTGTGTGTGTGTTTAAAGATTATGACAGATGTTTGTGGTGTCTAGGAAGTGTAAAATCATGACTGAGGTTTAGGCTCAAGTGTTGGAAGATTGAGCCACTGCAGCATCCTGTAGCTTCCCAGCTGACTGGGTCCTACAATTTGTTACCATGGCAATGGAAAATTGGACAACAGGTGTTCATATACACTACTGAGACACCTCTTGAGGTAGATCTGATCAAAAAATCTAATCACAGTTCTAAGTCAACGCTCCTGATCCTGTGTGAGCATGCTGGAGTGTAACCATGGCAACAAGTATAAATAACGGTTTAGGTTATGTACTCCTGCATGTACTCCTCGGCGCATTTAACAAGAGTAAGGAAAATAAATTACATCAATGTTAACTTTCATTCTTAGCAATTTTTGTCATGGAATTTATGTGAATTTCCAACTTAATAGAATTACTGAATTTATTTTTCAATAGCTGTCTTCTGTAAACTTAGTTTTTTTGATTATCATGTTTATTTTTTTAATAATAACATTTTATGATTGACAGTTGACTTAGAATTTAGCTAATCATTTTATTTTATACTGTGCACAAATTGGTTATTTATAGGCTTGGGTGTGTAGAAAAGACCACAGAAACTGTAATATAACTGTAGCCATAATACAGCATGGCGTACTTCAAAATTAAACAAGCAAAGACATTTAGTGTTGGAAATGAATCAGTGTCTGGGAAGCAAAGACTTACTGTTACAAGCCTGAAGTTGATTACTTTCCTATAACCACATGTCTCTGTTTATAGTTACATTTAACATTGTGGAACATCCACAAGAGAAGTTCCATTATAGCAGATATAAACAGTTGTTCCTTAACCAGCCTTTCTTTTTTTTTTTTTAACTCTCTTTAAGTTGATAAGTGAGAAAAATGCAACTTGTCGTGTTAAAGAACAGCTTACACCTCTGACTCATACAAAGCACTGAGACTGCAGACTCCGTCTATCAACTAAACAATCTGAGCAATCGGTTTGAATTGGAGAGTGCTGTGGTAGAACAGAAAATAACAAACTTTTGCATTATCGTGTCCTTTGCTTCCGTCTCGTCTCGTCTGGTATTTTCTCAGGACACATGGTTGGGTGTTATCTCTTACTTGTTGCTAACCGAATGCCACCGAATCTTCATGCCATTGTGCCTCGGGATAATAGGCACCCGTCTAATAAAGAAAGATGAGCAGCGTGGCGAGCAGACAGGAGTGGAACCATGACCGGCCTTCACCCAGAGACCAATACAGAGTCACAGACAGGGCTGTGAGTGATGTGGCCTTTATTGCAGTAAACACTGCTCTGGTGCACTGAGGGGAGCGGCTGGGAATTAAATTAAAATGTAATAAAAGTGTTCAGACAGGCTCCTGTCACTGTGATAGTGCAGAGAAGAAACTTGAGGAGTGATGTGAATAGAAAAACTGGGCAGAATTTGGACTCAAGCAGCTACAAGATGAAGGACAAAAACTTGGGAATGATTTGTGTTCTCCTTGACTGAGAACGTATACTGACCAACAGAGTTCATGAACCTTAGTTCAGCTAGTCGCTTTATATCATCTCATTCTACTTGTCCAGTTATTACATGCAATTTACTGACACACCAAATAACTTTGATTTATGCTGCAGTCATTGATATAAAGCTAATGTTTTTTAATGCTAATGATATAAATGATGTTAATGATTTTGTGTGCTGTTGTATGTCAGAGAAGGAGAAAGGCTTTGGAAAGCTAGTGATGGTTTCATTTGGGGGATTTTTTTAAAAATCGTAGAAAAAAACCTTTAAAAGAACTACTCAGAAAATAAATAAGGGATAACACACTTTGGACTGTGCTGTTATGATACACACTAGAGTGGTGTGATATATTACCTTTTTTTTTTTTTTTTTTAATTAGCCTTAGATTATGTGGAGCATCCGCTGTACAAGTATCATACAAATTATTTTTGTTTTCGTTAAATGATAAACTAAATTTAATTTAATTGGCTGTAGTTTTTTGTCAGCTAAAACTAAATCAAGTACATAGGTGAGGACAAATTATAAATGTATTAGTCAAGTCACCAGGAAATAATGTATGTTATGCTATTTAGTGCATTAATACAGAGTTAATACAGGCTAAGGAAAACAAACAAGTACTACATGATCATTATCCTCCTCTAACAAAGTTTCTAATGTGGCACATTGTGTTTACGGCTCAACAAAAAGTCAGCAAGATGTAGGCCATTGTTTTGGCTCTGAGTTGTAGTGTAAAATACTGTATAGTATATTTTGTAAAATATATAAATCTGGATAGCGTGTTTATTTTCTCTAAATATATTTAAAGTATTTTTTACTTTGAGAAAAGACAACAAATCTAAAGGAACACTAGTAATATCGAATGTTCTGTTGCGAGGTTCGAGCTCTTTATTTTCTTGTAGCTCTGCCTCTCTATATCTCATTCCTTTCGTTCTGTCTATGTCTATCTCTCCTTCTGTAGCTGAACTGAGGGAAAACCTGCAGAGGTTTGTGGAGGAGACTAACCAGCGGCATCCTGACTTCATTAAGATGGTGCGTCACACCAGGCAGGAGGGTCTGATCCGTGCCCGTGTGAGCGGCTGGAGGGCGGCCAGTGCGCCAGTCGTGGCTCTGTTTGATGCCCATGTGGAGTTTAATGTAGGATGGTGAGTGGCTGTAAGATATTGTGAATGTTTCGGGAACCTAGTAGTATGAACACGCAGTTTGCGCAGCGTTTATAATTCACAAGCAGACTGACAGCTTATCATTCCAGCTAGTCTTGTCTGTGGGTGCTCCTGGGAGCAGTCTGCGACCCAGCACAACGTCTTAGTACTTCCAGGTTGTAAATATACTTATGCAAGCTGAGGAACGAATTCATGTTCACACACACGGTGTAATTTGATTTTCTGTCAACGCGTGTTAAGACAGCAGTTTTCAGTCTGATATTGGAGCGAAGCATAAAGACACACAGCAACCGTCCTTGTGAGCCTCTGTTGTCTCATTGGGACTGGAATTTGTCGCTGTTCAGGATTACTGTCTTATGTAGGCAATTATTGTCTCTGTTAGTAAGAAAAAATATCTGGATGTTTTGAGATCATGAGAAGCATACTGCTGGATTAAATAGGTGCTCTCAGCTTTCAGTCTCTGTATTTTTTGCCAGGTTTTTTTTTTTACACTGTGCCCAGATGATATTATTATGGTCACGAATGAAAGCAGGGTGGCACAAAGATGCAGCGTGTAGCGTCGCTGCCTCACAGCTCCAGGGCTATCAGTTCAATCCTGAGCTCAGATTACTGTCTGTATGGAGTTTCTCATGTTCTTCTTGTCTCCATGTGGGTTCCCTCGTTGATCTCCGCCCTCACAAAAACATGCAGTAGGTGGATTTGACAGTTAAAATTGCCCCATGTGTGAATGAGTGTGTGAACGTGTGTGTGCATGATACCCTGTGATTATCTAGTGTCCCAGTGATGGAATGGGCCTCAGTATTCCTGGGATTGGCTCCAGATTCAGTTTGACTCTGTCCTACACGTCACAATTCCCACGGTGACAAGCGCCATGTGCTCATGTTTGTGTTGGTTTTTGTTTTAGTCCTGTCTCCGCCCCTGTTCTAAAGCCTGATTGTTTTTGTTTATCATAAGTTTGCATATTTATGCCCTCTTGTGTCACTGTGTCATTGTTTAATGTGCGTCACTGGGCCTTGGTTTCTATGATTCCTTGTTTCTGTGTTTTAGTTACTTCTGTGTATTGAGCTTGCCTGAATCCTTGTTTTACGTTTATGGATTATCTTTGTGTGATGTTGACTACTTGTGATTTGACCTATGATCCTGATTATGACTATGATTTGTGGATTACACTAAATAAAGACGCCGCTAAGTTTACACACTTAGGTCCTGCCTCTCCAAGTAGAACCATATTAGTGAACCGTAGTAGTGTCCATAATGTGCGTGTGTGTGTGTGTTTATATTTTTATAGGGCCGAACCCATCCTGCACAGGATCCAGGAGGACCGACGGCGTGTCATATCCCCTTCTTTCGACAACATTAAATATGACACGTTTGAGGTGGAGGAGTATCCTCTCTCAGCACACGGCTTCGACTGGGAGCTCTGGTGTCGCTACCTGAACCCACCCAGAAGCTGGTGGAGTCAGAAGAACCACACGGCACCCATAAGGTACCACAGAATCACCTCCTTCAGCAGAAAAATACTAGAGAACTAATCTTGAGCAGCATGTCTTCTGTACAGGTTTAGGCATCTCTGGTTAGTTAGACTGCAAAAAGGTCTAATATGCTTGGAGATTCTCGATTCTGACTGGTGAGAAGGTGTTGATTAATTTTCTAAAACAACACTACGACGACGAGAGGATTATATTAATGTCCTGTGACGACGAGCTTGCAGCCTCTGCACTAAAAGCTCTACACGCTCCTCGCACGACTGCCGCCCGGGTGCTGAATGGACAGGGCCACTTCAGCACCTCCGTTGTTGTGGATAGCGCAGGAGCACATGGCTGCAACGTGGGACGGCAGAACTACACACGGCTGGCGGCCAATGATAACGGCAGCGGCGCTTCACTCTCCTCGTGGTTTCAAGAGAGTATAAAAGGGCGCAGCAGACACAATCAGGTGAGCCATTTTGTTCTTCTCCAGGGTTCTCAGTTCAATCCTGAGCTTGAGTTACTGTCTGTTTCTCATGTTCTTCTCCATGAGGATTGTTCTCTGCTCTCACAAAAACATGCAGTACGTAGATTTGACACTTGATTCAGCTTGACCCTGTCCAGGATAAAACACTTACTGAAGATGAATGATGAGGATAAAACAGCACATCAGGGTGTAACAAAAACTAAAGAGGGTTCTGTCACGGGTTACCATGGCGACAAGTGCCGTGTGCTCGTGTATGTGTTAGTTTTTGTTTTAGTCCTGTCTCCGCCCCCATTCTATTACCTGAGTTTTTTTTTGGTTATCATAAGTTTGCATATTTATGCCCTCTTGTGTCTGTGTCTCATTGTGAAGTCTCGCCATTGTTTAATGTGCGCCACTGGGCCTTGGTTTCTATGATTCCTTGTTTCTGTGTTTTAGTTACTTCTGTGTATTGAGCTTGCCTGAATCCTTGTTTTACGTTTATGGATTATCTTTGTGTGATGTCGACTACGTGTGATTTGACCTATGATCCTGATTATGACTATGATTTGTGGATTACACTCAATAAAGATGCCGCTGAGTTTACGCACTTAGGTCCTGCCTCTTCGAGTAGAATCGTGTTAGTGAACCATAGTAGTGTCCATAATGTGTGTGTCTTTGGTCTTCATGTCCGTGCTGACCCAGTTCTCCCCTTTTCATGTAGAGACCGACAGCACCGAAGACCACACTCCCTACCAGCATTGCGCCGAGAGACTGCTCCCCGATGGCCACAGGAACCCACAGGAACTCGCCTCGCCCTGAGCCAGGATGACCACGACGCCTCACTTCATCACTCTCACCCTGCACCTCTCTCACATTCCCCTCACTAAAGAACTGAATAAAAGAGCACCTTGTTTTCCACTACTCCTGCCTCCTGTGTGTCTGAGTTCAGCCTGCCGCAGTCTCGAGTTGCCACGTGCACTTAGTATAATACATTATTGTTTCTATAGTAACACTCTACACAGGGACTTGCTTGGCAGACACCTCATAAACCGATTAAAAATTTGTCTGTAACCTTTTGTTGTTGGTGGGTTTTTTTATGCCTCCACCACTACGTAGAGCAGGTAGTCTCTTTTTGGCTTGTCCATGTGTGCGTCTGTCTGAGATTCTTGTTAACATAATATCTCAAGAACACGTGGTTTAATGTTTGTTAGGATTTGTATGTAGTTATCTTTGTAACCAGCATATGAACTGATTAGATTTTGGAATTGATCCAAACAGGGTCAAGGTCACAGCAAGGTCAAATGTCTGAAATAGTTTTTTTCAATAGCACTCTTCCTGTTTGAAGTATATTATAAGGGTATTTCTGGCATACAAATTAGTAACAAGAAGGACTAGACATGTTGGCGGCAGAGGCATCGCTGTGGACGCCGTTTATGTAGAGTTCTACTTGTTTAGATACGAAGCCCACCATAGCCCTGGCTTGTAACTAACTAACTACTAACTAACGAACTACTTCTTTCGCAGAAAGTCACTTTGAAAGTCACTTTGACTGACAGATCACAGACTTCTTCCTCACATGCGAGAATGACCTGTTTACCCGCCACTAAGTGCTTCAGAGAAAACCCTTTAACTCTTTTTTGAGTCTGGTGACTATATTTTGCTCTGAAACACTGATTGCCTTGCAGTGTTTGTATACACGGATGTACTGAGAACCAGTCCGGTCGCAGCCTTCTGAAGCCTATGACATGCTCATGACGGGCCTGACATGACGGTGTTCATTAATAATGATGTTTTTCCTAAGCTCGTAACATGGAGACATCTTATCTTGTACAGTACACAACATTAATCTAAAGTCTGCCTGTCTTAATGTCTTTAACAGGAGTCCCGCTCTGATTGGCTGCTTCGTGGTGGACCGGCGGTACTTTGAGGAGATCGGACTGCTGGATGAAGGCATGGAGGTGTACGGAGGCGAGAATGTAGAGCTGGGAATCAGGGTAAGACGTTTCTGTGTATAGAGAAAGCACACAAAACTAGACACAAGTAATATTTTACAAACAGTTACAGCCATGCTATACAGTGTAGCGGTACTCCTGATGTTCACTGTATCTGTAGCAGTATGACATTACACACACCGTAATAACTGCATAATACTAAATAAGTCATTATAATCAGCTATACCACAGCGTTGTTGCATTCTTGATCCTGACTGGTCAGAAGGTCTTGATTAAATTGCAGCTCTGATAATAGTGTAGCTGCAAATCACATGTTCCTTTAGTTTCCATAGTAACAGCTCATATACAGGGACTTCCGTGGCAGACGCTCCACATAATCTAATCCTAATAATACACTGATTAAAAAGCGTGCATTTGTTTAACAAAGAAAAAAATTTATAATTGTTGATATGGTGAAGTTTTCTGTAAGGAGACGTTTATTTAACGTTTATGGAAGGAGTCTCCAGTGTCAGTGCATTGTAAAAGCTGTAGCTGTACCTTCTCCGACACAGCAATACTTATTTCAAGGACATTCCACAACATTAAAGGTGACTATAACCAGACAAAAAGTATCACGTGTCATTCTTTAATAAATGTGAATCATTGGGATATGCTGTCATAGGAAAATAATCAACTTTGTGTGGTATCCCTTAAGTCATCTTCATCACACCATCCTGTCGTTGATTACTTTCCTTTTATGAGCCTATGCACGTGTGATTATGACGTTTTGCAGAACGTTTGCATTGCTGAATTGTTCATGAAAGAATCATAATGCTTCACTGAATCATTTTCCCTTCCTCACATTAATGTATTGCATTACATTTCTTTAAAAACTGAACTTATACAGTCTGTCTTAAATTTTGACATCTCTCTTTTTCTTTTTTTTTTAACCTCAGGGACACATGGGATCCTAACACTTGTAGGTGTAGAGCACTTTAATAGAGCAAGGTGTGATTGCGGCTAACTCATTCCAACCTTTAGCCCTCACATTGAGCATGACTGATCCGTCCTGCTGACCCTATAATTACCAAACACAGTCTGAATAGAATGTGCCAGACACACACACACACACACACACACACACACACACGGCTCTGCACAAAGAACAGCCATCTGGTCGCTTCAGGCTGTTGCTATCAGTTTTGCAGAACCACGGCGCGCTCTCTGTTAATGAGGCGTGATAAAATCGCATTTTTGCAAGCCACTAATGTAAGGCTTACCGAAATGAGCGTTTATGCTCAAATTCAGTACAATTCTTCACAATATTTTTGTATTCGAAGGAAAAATCTACGATTTTGTATTAACATCTGGCAACCTATGTTCAAAATATACATCACTATTTATGCAGGGAAAGTTCTGCGTATTCAGAGTTGAGTTACGCAGGTGCTTAAGTTGATTTTCTGGGTGGTCTGATTATCTGTTTATGGCAAAACAATGTGTAACCCAATCCCAAGAAATTATTTTTACGTTCTGTAGTTTATGTGATAGTTTTCTAATACGACAAATGTTACTAATACATATTTAATTACATATTTAAATAGATATTTAATTAAATTATTAATTAAATATTAATTACCCCAACATCTTATACTGTAACAAACTCTGGGCTAATTATTAATATTATTTGTTAGCTAATTAATATATACATTTATTTATTATTGAATTCAGTTACTACCTAATGCATTTGTCATGTAACTAATAAAATTATAAAGCAAATTGTAAGGAAATAGTCAGAATCCTAACTAGCTATTAAAAGTAACTTACGCTATTAAAATCCAAATTAGATCTTGTCTCAGGTAATTTGCAGTGCAGACACTCAGATGAAAATTTAATCAGACTGAAATCAGGTTTTGCCCTGCTGTGTGAAAAAAAAACTAAGATCCTTTTAATTAATGAAGTTATTTCAATGAATTAAAAAATGTTGAATATTATTTCACGTTTTCCCGAAACTTTTGAGTGGTTCAGTATGTGGCCCTTTGTCTGAGAGATAGCCACGTCTTGGATACACACACACACACACACACACACACACACACACACACACTGTATGTACACTCACACAAGCTCAGGGATAATGCTAAGAACAAGATGATGAACAAATATGCCTAAGATCAACCCAGAGCAGCATCAGAAACTGAATGACAGTCGTGTACAATGCCAATCGCAGATGCTGCTGGATTTTTGATCACACACACACACACACACACACACAGACACACACACACACACACACACATACACATACAATGTGTGTACATTGTATACTCATTATTGATGTAGCATCTTTGAGGCCTTGCGTGCATCTCAGTGCATGGGAAAAGGCAGTGTCTTTAATTGTGTGTGTGTGTGTGCGTGTGTGTGTGTGCATGTGTGTGTGTGTGTGTGTGTGTGTGTGTGTGGAGGGATTTAGCACAGTCAGAGGATAATGACCCTTGGCAGCGGAGCTTCCAGCTGCATCTGCTGTCTTCATCCTAAAGCTCTTCAGTTAAAGGCTGTTTCTTGCTGTGGCTGAACTGAACGTGTCACTAAACCCCTGTTTCTCCCTTGTCTGATTAACGCTAATGCACAGAGACTTTCACTCTTTCTTTTTCACTCCTCCCTCTGCAGTGTGACTCACCTGAAATGCCACCGGAGTAATAAAACTCTTATAGATATTGATACGGCAAAGCGAGGATGAATATGCGTCTGAGACTAAAATCATTAATATGAACATTACAGTAACTGTAGTGTAACAATAACTGTCATGAACCAACAGTTAAGCAGTTCATAAACGAAGTTCAAGGCTTATCACAATTATTACCAATAGAGTAAGAACAATGCATAGTCAGAGTTATAAAAGAAGATGAATATACTTTCTGAATATAGATAAAGTTGATAGAACAAATATATTGGCATAAAGGAGCAGAGAGTTATACCTGAGCATACGCAGCTATAACAGAGCATAGACACGTAGCTGTATTATTGGTCATTTCGGGCCCCTGGAAAAAAGGTTTACATATCAGACAGTAAACAGTGGGCTGTGTTGTGGTGTGAAAACAATAGAAACTGCAGTTTACGTAGTAAATCTATGTAACTAACATCATAAAATCATAAAAAAGCATTGATATCTTTCTGAGGCAGAAAAATGAATAAAGAAAAAAAGGACAAGAAGAGAAACGGGCGCAAAAAAAAAAAACCCAAGGAAAAAATTTTAATATTAATTCATTGGATTTATTCAATTTGTCCACTTTCTTGCATCCACTTGTTGATCTCATTGAACTGGGAAAAGTTAGTGGCTAACTAGCTAGCTAGCATCTAGAGTAAGAAGTGTTAGGCTAACACATGTTAAATTGCTAGCTTGTTATTACTAGCCATGACTGTTGACTTTAAAGATAATCACCGCTCAGGTGGCTGAAACGTCGATCAAGATTACAAATCTTTTCAGAACTATATGAAGAAATGATTTTCCAGAGTTTAAACTTTCACCAGGCTGTGTAGCTTAATGATCATTTTTCAGGCTCGATGAAGAAATATTTTGGGGCAACATCAGTGTCAGTTTTCATTCATTCATTCATTCATTCATTATTGACTTGTTTAGATTATGTATATAGGTCTGGTTCAGTTGTTATTTACTGTTTATTAAATTTTTTTTCCCTCATCCAAGATAAGTATTAATTGTGTTCATTCTTGCATATAAAATAATATGCAAGAAATAATATAGGTGGGACTCCCCTGTCACTGTAACATTATAGAGCTAAAACCGAGCTTCGATGGAGTGGCACTAGAGCGTGTTCAGGGTCGTAACAGAACATATTTAGAGCTTTAATCAGAGTATGGAGTTAGCACAGACATGCATATAACAGAGCATAGAATTATAATAGTGCATAGATACGTTATAATACAAATAGTTTTAACAGAACCTAAAGCTGAAACTGAGTATAAATCGAGTTATAAAAGAGCAAATAGTTACAATAAGGTGTTATATGAGATCAAAGAAAACACATTAGGACGCAAACTAATTTGCAGCTCCTTCTATAAAATGAATATCAGTGTTTTGTCACAAGCATAGAACACACATGGACGTAGTAAGGGTGTAACAATGAACAAAATTCAATTTCGGTGCGGTGGTGCCTCGATACAATACGTTTTAATAAAGCAATAATGAGCATTGCTGGAATATATGCCGAAGGTTTCCATTTTCATTTGTTTAAAACATTCAACACAGCCGTATAGCAGTGTGTTTGCACTATTAGCCGTGGTGTACTGGACGTATATTTGGTGAATTTGGCACAGTTTAACGTTTCGGTCCACTACTCACTGGCTGTCAGTGGTGTAACTTACTGGGAAGCCGAGACATTATGGATTGGAGGGCTAATCTCCCACTCCCAGCTCCTGCTTGCTGCTGAACTTGGAGCTAGTATGCTAATATGCTAGCATGTTTGAAAAACATTGCGGTTAAGTGAAGTTTTTTTTAATCCCTGTAGCTTTTGCTGAGTCGAGATAAAAGCGGAAGCTCCTTTTTCAGAGGACGCGTTTCACTTGACGTGTGGACTTGATTCAGTTTCGATTTTTTTTTTATATATATCTCACATAATATAAGCAGCATTTATGACAAATAGCAGATTTTATTATGCAGATTGTTGAATGTTTTGTTCAATAACGAATCGAGAGCCTCATATCGAACGAAACAATACGATCGGTGCAGAGCGTGGCATACAGTGCGTTCAAGTGAAAGTATGTTTGTGACAGAACGTAGATATTCATCATATAGAAGATTCTGCAAGTAAGTGTGCATATGTGTGTATTTTTTCGCAGATAGCATTATTACAGACTCGCAGTGCCATTACGACAGTGCACAGGTATGTATAAGAGATGTTATAAACAGAACATAGTTATCATTTGAGCAGAGCATAGATTTAATACACAGTGTAGATAAAGTTATAACAGGGTAAACAGAGGTATAATGCATAGATAGGAGGTATATAAAACAAGTGTGATATTAGAGAGCATAGTTATAGTTATAACAAAGCATAGGTAGAGTAAGAGAGTATTACAGCATAGAATTAGCATATTACTATTGCACGTTTGGAAACTAGCTAACACAGTCAGGAAGAAAAGGAAGCCGCCCTTTAGCTAAACTTCGTAGCCTATGAATGGGTTTAGCAGATTATTTCAGCATTAAGGAACTCTGACTGCGGATCTGCAGAAAAGCGGGGACGTTTCTGACTGCTGGAGGAAAAACAGATATCATTCATTCACGGCTCATCAGCACTGTTGTCAATAATTATGCAAATGAACCATTCTGCCAGCAAATCAGAGCGCTGAACATCTGTCCCCTCCCTGTTTGCTTTTTGCATAATGAACATTGTTTTGGAGTTAATGTGGATTCTTGCTGTCAGTGTTGGTTCTCCTGAGGAAACATGATGCCATGTGCTGACTGCAGATACGACAGAGAGACACACTGAAAGACAGCTCACTCACATGGCAGATGCTTATACGTTTGGCTTTTATCATTTTGGTCTTATTGGTGCTTGGGGTTAGTCTGTCATAAAATAATAATAATAATAATAATAATAATAATAATACTTAATGAATGTAGGATGGCTGATTGATGGATGGATGGATGGATGGATGGATGGATGGATGGACGGACGGATGGATGGATGGTTGGATGATGGATGAATGGAAAGATGGATAAACAGATGCCATGAGCAAGGTTTACCTGTAGTTTGCAATTCACACTAGCTATCATAAGTGGATGGATAGATGGATGGATTATTGATGGATGGATGGATGGATGGATGGATGGATGGATGGATGGATGGATGGATGGATAGAAAGATATATATTTGATGGATGAATGGATTATTGATGGATGGATGGATGGATGATGGATGAATGGATGATGGATGAATGCAGTACACATTAGCCATCCTAAGTTATGATGGATAGATTATTGATGGATGGATGGATGGAAAGATGGATGGATGGAAAGATATATATTTGATGGATGAATGGATTATTGATGGATGGATGGATGGATGATGGATGAATGGATGATGGATGAATGCAGTACACATTAGCCATCGTAAATTATGATGGATAGATTATTGATGGATGGATGGATGGATGGTTGGATGGAAAGCTGGGTAGTTGATGAATGAATGGATTTTCGATGGATGAATGGTTGCAATGCACACACTAGTTATCAGAAGGTTAGTATAAATGGGTGGACGGATGGATGATGGATAGATGAACTTCATTCATCCCCAGGGAAGATTTGTGTACTACAGTTGCTGATGAACACCAGATATCAAATACGCAAACACACTTTACAGAAACACAACATCACACAACGACCAGCACATTCATATTCCGTGTGCGTGGCAGATGAGGTATTCATTCATCCGTTCATTCATTCGGTGCTTTAGCTTGGTCAGGGTCTTTTTTTTTTAAATTTGCACAACAGAGGTGGATGAACAGCCCTAATATTTTGCTTTAGGACTGCGTTTTTGTAGCCGTTACTCTGTTCAGTCTTTTATAAAGCTCTTTGTGGTGCGACACAACAGCTATCAACTACACACGAGTACATCAGTGTGAATAAAAGCCTCTGACTGAGGAAATGTAAATCTCTGCTGGCTCTTTTCTCTTCCATTTATACAACACATAATGCAGAGAGAGAGAGAGTGAAAGAATGAGAGAGAGAGAGAGAGAGAGAGAGTGAGGGAGAGTGAGAGAGAGGAAGAGTGAGAGTGAAAGGGAGAGAAAAGGATACAAGAGAAAGAAAAATAGAGAAAGAAAGATAATGAGAGAGTGTGTATGTGTGTGTGTGAGAGAGAGAGAGAGGAGAGTAAAAGAGAGAGTGTGTGCAAGAGGGAGGATAGAAGAGAGAAAGAGAATGAGAGAGACAAAAAGAAAGTGAAAGAGAGAGAATGAGAGTGAGAGAGATAAAGAAAGAGAGGGACATAGAGAGGGAGAGTGACAGAGAGAGTGTGAAAGACAGAAAATGAGAGAGAGATCGATAGAGAATGAGAATGCAAGAGAGAGGATATAAGAGAGAAAAAGAATTAGAGAGAGAAAAAGAGAGAGAATGAGAGGGAGAGTGAAAGAGAGAGAGAGTGAAAGACAGAAAAGGAGAGAGAGAAATTGTGTGTCTTTGAGAGAGGTGAGAGGAAGAGTGAGATAAATGAATGAGTGAAAAGGATGAGAGAGAGAGGGAGGACAGAAGAGAGAAGGAATTAGAGAGAGAAAAAGTGAGTGAAAGAGAGAATGAGAGTGAGAGAGAGATGAAGGGAGAGGGACATAGAGGGAGAGTGAAAGAGAGAGAGTGAAAGAGAAAATGAGAGAGAGAGGAATAGTGTATCTAAGATAGAGGTGAGAGGAAGAGTGGGAGAATGAAAGAGTGAAAAGGGGATGATGAGAGAGAATGAGAGTGCAAGAGGGAGGACAGAACAGAGAAAGAATTAGAGAGAGAAAAAGAGAGAGAAGGGGAGAATGAGAGTGAGAGAGAGATGAAGGGAGAGGGACAGAGAGGGAGAGTGAAAGAGAGAGTGAAAGAGAAAATGAGAGAGAGAGGGATAGTGTACCTAAGATAGAGGTGAGCGGAAGAGTGAGAGAATGAAAGAGAGTGAAACGGGGAGGATGAGAGAGAGAGAGATCTCTGAGGGGAAAATGAATGTTGGTGGTGACACGCAGCAGGAGTGCAGTGGGTGGATGAAAGGGAATTGGTGCGGAACACACACGCACGCACGCACACACACACGCACACACACACACACACACAGCAGACCTATCTGACCTATAGCACTTTGGTGTTATAGAATAATCAGCTATATGCTAGTTCAGCAAATTTCTGTGAAAACATGTTGTAAGCTGTGAGCCTACACTGCACTCAGCTGCATACACAAAAACACACTCCAACACACACACCAACACACTCCAGCACACACACCAACACACTCCAGCACACACACCAACACACTCCAGCACACTCACTTCCCTGTAAATCAGCTCTCGTGAGAAAATAGTGTGTGCAGAATGAATTTCTAATAAAGAAGGAGGAAAAAAATTAAGAAAAGTAATCCTTAAAGTGTTCCCCTTTAAACTATATAAAGAGGACACGAGAATCATTTTCTATTCTGCATTCATTCATCAGCAGTAAAGACTTGGGACCATATTTAGAATTAGTAACTTAGGTCCAAACTTTGTCATTAAATACGCAGGGCTTCTGCTTTCATTATTCAGCAGCTTATAAAATAGCACTTGATCCAGTACATTATTATTTTGCATCTTGGTACAATTTAATGATGAAATCGTAAAGTATGCATAACATATAGTCTATTTTATCATGTTTTTTTTATTTATTTGTTAAATTAGTAAAATAATGCTTTGGTTAAGTCAGTGTGCTTTCCTGTAAAGAAAACGTGTCCACAGTTTGAAGGATAAGCTGACCAAGCAATCACTTACTACACTTATAGCTCATGTTAAGTTCATTCATAACTCTACTCGTATAATATTTGCAAAATCTCAGATTAAGATACAGCTCCTCTGATGGACTTTAGATGGACGATACTATTAATTAATTAATAGTCATATTTTATTATCTAATATTGACCTTCCCTCGTATATTGAGTACATTTCAGCATGACATATTGCGGTTACAGCAAACTGTCAGACAGTGGAGCTGGACTCAATACTGCTCGTCACTCGGGCTGATATCACACGAGAAATATTTGTCATAATGGGAGTCCAAGGAGACGGATGCAAAGTGCGGAACTTTTTTATTTAGGACCAAAAAACAGCCAAGAAACAAACCAAAAAACTGGCACACAGGGAGCTAGGCTAAAGCTAGGACAACCAGGAGCTAGGTTAAAACTTGAAAAACAACGATAACCAAACGATAACCAAAATCTCACTGAACTTAATGCTCAGACAAACAAAGAGGGAACACAGGGAACTTAAGTAGGGAACTCAATAAGAAAATATAACACAGGTGTGACTGATCATAACAGGAAATGGGGAAAACAACAGAAGAATAAGTTCAACACGGTGAGTGACGGTGCCCTCCAGTGGCCCGGCGAGGAACTGCCCTGGTGGCTGTGATCATATTTTCTTAAGTTCAAGGTCAGAACTGTGTAACTGAGACATGCCTCTGTTTGCGGCAAACTTCACCTGACATCCAGTTCTTGTGTAACTTTCTGAA
The DNA here is from genome assembly GCA_022985145.1 of Pangasius djambal. NCBI lineage: Eukaryota > Metazoa > Chordata > Actinopteri > Siluriformes > Pangasiidae > Pangasius > Pangasius djambal. The sequence continues at coordinate 26,336,644 of CM040981.1, forward strand.
AAGAACTTAGTAGTCTGTAGCTTCGTCTGTGGTCCGAATAGAGATTAAATTCTCACCACGCATGCTTAACTCTGAATACGGCGATTGTTCCTGGTCACGGACATTGTGAATCCCGAGTCTATGCCAGTAACCGTGTGAGCAGGTCAGGAAAGTGTCCTGGATGGAACTTTAGCCTATCGCAGGCGTTACTTTCTTTTCTACTGTTTATTCCTTGTTTTGATTTCATTTTCAAAAACAGATGTTATAGCTTTCCTTTCATTCCTGATGGTCTAGCTCACTTGTAGCCTGAGCTCAGAGGCTTTTCTAAAGGGTTTAATCTGCTCTGTGCAGCTTAATAAACTGTGATAAATGACTACCATGGGGCGTTTTTTTGGACTCGTGACATTTAGAGCAATTGGCACCTTCAGTTCTTTAGTGAGATGGATATCTCAGCTGGGTTAATGCCAAAACGACGACCTTACAATGCTCCGTATTACCATTAAGCCTGATTTATGTTTCCTTCACCGGCCGATTTTTAAACTTTTTTTTTTTTGCAGGAACACTGGATTTTCTGCATTCAGAAAGGTGAGGGTCGTAAATCAATCGACGATCTCATGACATGAAGGGGGGATGGGCAAAACTGTTTTCCAAAACTGTTACCATCTTTCGCCTTATGTCATTGCCTCCAGTAAGTTTAGAAATTAACTATAAATTAACTGTGAAATTGTGGAATAATATGCAGTTTTAGAAATGTAACTTACATGGGAAACAAAAAATAATCCAAGCTTGGCTGCAGGATTTCATTTTGATCAAACAGGTGGCACACTGATTTAAGCGATAGAATCCGGGCTCCTGATTGGTTGGCCCTTTGCGAATAAGATTGGACACTGTTGGTGTAAATAGTTTTGACTGTATTTTTTTACCATGAAGCAAAGTTAAACACTGTATTATTTTATTTCCTTAACATAATCCGATGGATTAAAAACATAGTAGAGAGTATGCATAAGAAATAAAACCGTGTATCATTTATAAACACTACTCTGTTGTTAAAATTGTTTAAGACGTTAGATAATCGCCAGCCACTTGACACACCTGCAATTATCCAATCAGCCAATCATGTGGCAGCAGTGGAATGCATAAAATTATGCTGGACAAAAGCTTCAGTTCATGTTCACATCAAACATCAGATTTGGATAAATGTGTGATCTCAGTGACTTTGACCGTGGCATGGTTGTTGGTGCCAGACAGGCTGGTTTGAGTATTTCAGAAACTGCTGATCTCCTGGGATTTTCAAGTACAACAGTCTCTATAGTTTACACAGAATGGCGTGAAAAAAAAAAATCCAGTTCTGCGGGCAGAAATGCCTTGCTGATGAGAGAGGTCAGAGGAGAATAGCTAGACTGGTTTGAGCTGACAGGAAGACTATAGTAACTCACATAATCACTCTTTACAACCACGGTGAGCAGAAAAGCATCTCAAAACACACAACATGTCAAACCTTCAGGTGGATGGGCTACAACAGCAGAAGACCACTTTGGAAGTTCCACTTCTGTCAGCCAAGAACAGGAATCTGAGGCAACAGTGGGCACAGGTTCTCTCAAATTGGACAGTTGACGATTGGAAAAACATCACCTGCTGTTTTTCTAATCTTCAGCTGTCCAATTTCAGACAGAATTCAGAAAGTTTCTGCCTTTCACGGATGTGACCACAGCGAAAACTACAGCATTGTTATTTCAGAAATAATTCTGATGAAAAATAAACTAGTCTTTGTGTGTGTGTGTGTGTGTGTGTGTGTGGTCCCAGGTGTGGCTGTGTGGGGGTAGTGTGGAGGTTCTCCCCTGTTCCAGGATAGCTCACATCGAGCGCGCCCACAAGCCGTACACAGACGACCTGGCAGCTAACGTGCGCAGGAACGCATTCCGAGTGGCTGAAGTGTGGATGGACGAGTTCAAGAACCACGTGTACATGGCCTGGAACGTTCCACTGCAGGTAAAATAACCCAGCAGATAGAACCAATGGCAGTAGTAGATTAAAACTGTATTAAATGTTGTGGTCATATTAAAGTCAACAGAAATTGTAGTATCAGAGTGGTACAGGAGAAAGTTTTGGCACCTCAGAGGTTTGGGGTTTGGATCCTGAGCTCAGGTTTCCTTCTGGTTTCTTCCCATCTCCCAAAAACCAGTAGGCTGATTGGTTACTTTAAATCGTGTGTGATGCCTTGCTTCCTGCCAAGGTTGTGTATTCCTGCTAGTGATGACCCTGACCAGGATCAGTTAGATGAACAATTTTGTTTTATAACCCGAAATACAGTGGGACACAACAGCTTTCCTATCTGGAACTAGTGCACTGTGTCTTAGGAGTAGGAGGAATCAGCGGCTCACAATGATGACATCAGCTTTCAGTGATTGGTTAAAGGAACGATATTGCAAAAGTAAAAGTGAAGAAATAACTGCTTGAGTAAATCTGATCGAGCCGATGCACCATTGCAGAAGCTCTTGTTGGTCTTCTTGAGCTGTACTTCTCTCATGGGAGATTTTTCATCTCAGTTCTGGTGGCAAATGATTTTCAAAGTGTCATCACTGTGTGTGTGTGTGTGTGTGTGTGTGTTTGTGTGTGTGTGTAGGACTCAGGAATCGATATTGGAGACATCAGTGAGAGGAAGCTCCTGAGGGAGAGGCTGCAGTGTCGGCCCTTCCGCTGGTTCTTGAAGAATATTTACACTGAAATGCGAACATACGCTGACACCATCGCTTATGGTGAGGTAAACACACTCTTTCATGTTTCTGAACACCAAATCGATCAGAAGATCATTCCCATTTTCAGTGGGATTATTGGAATTCCGGAGTTGAATAGGAGAAAAAAAAATGTCAGTGATCTGAAACATAAGGGACAGGTTATAGTTATTAGCTCCTAAAAACAGAGCAAGAGCTTCTTGTCTTTGTCACCATTTTCCAGCAATGTTTAACGTCATATTAAGGAGAAATCCAGCATAGAAGTAGTGAGCATGGACGTTAAAGCAAACACTGGACTCAGAATCCCAGAATGCAATGCAGCTGAACTGTGGCAGAGACTTGGCTTGAAGTGTTAGCGATCTATGAGCTGATGACGTTGGTATTAGTGTGAAAGTTGACGTTTTGGAAGCTGAGCAGTTTGAGCAGAGTGTACAGATGAGGAGGCGAGAGAGCTGGACAGACTAAAGGACTAAAGCACTGCTGCATCGCTCTCTTTAGCTAGAGATGACGCGAGGGCTAAATCCCACTATACCACTATCAGCAGGTAGTCGAACGGCATTGTAGGGTGATGTAGGAAACTGAAAATAGACCAACATGTTGATAAAAAAAAAAACAAACATCGAATTTCATTACAAAATAAAGCTTGGACGCGTTTGAAGATGATGTGTTAATTATAAAGATGAATCCACTGTGGTTCAGGGTGGATTTTTCCTTTAATACCTGTTTTATCTGTAAGCAAAATTCCAGTCTCCTGTACATTTGTCAACGACTCTACAATATTATATTCCCCTCTCCAGGCAGCTGATATTAACATTACCATTAGCATTTCTCTTTTTTTTTATTTGTTACGACACCAGGCTGGTGGGGAAATTTGCTAATTGCTGTTCCTTTATGGATTAGTGTGATTAAGAGCTCCAGGGTGTTCAGGAAAGCACAGTGGCCATTAGCCAGCAGAGCAAATGAAACAGATTCGGAATTCATAAAATGATTCTTTCTCCCCTCGTCCTTCTGTTTTTTTTTTAAATTGTTCTGCGTGCTCTGATTGCGCAGCTGAAGAATAGCTTGAAGCCGGATCTGTGTGTGGATCAGGGGCCAGACTCGGACAACATCCCCATCCTGTACCTCTGTCACGGCATGACGCCTCAGGTTAGCGCCCGCTCTCCTCTTCCTCATGACCCTCTGATTGGTGTAGAGCTGTACACATTATTTTGAAAAATCGCAGTCTATACCTGCTCGCTGTATTCTGTAATGACCTCAGCTGATCTACGGAACTATATACAAATGAACAAAAGTCTTTTTTACACACTGTTTTCAAGGTTTTCATTTTAATTTTAAGAACACACCAGAGTTCAGAAGTGACATTTCAGCCCAGTTCATTACTCAAGATAATTCAGCATTATTATTTCCATGAAAAAGTTTTAACCGCTGTTTCGTAAGGTGTCCGAGTTAAAATGATGTGTAAAATTGTGATCCCATCCTTCCTCCATTTTATGTTGTTTTTTTTTTCAAATGATGATGTTTCGGCTTTCTCAGCTAAGAATATATCAAGCCAGGATGGTCAGGCTGAGTGCAAATAAAAACCGCCTGGTGAAAAAGCCAATTTCATTCAGCGAGAACCAGGAAACAGAACATTTCTTCCAAACACCTTATATTTATGGAACAAACACTCCATGTTGTGCTGTTATACGAAAATAGTTAATTATCTTCGAATAACAGCAAATGTTTTATTCCTTTTATTCCTATTACTACAGCAATTTTCCAACAATTGGGATTTTTATTTATTATTTTATTTATAAATGTAGTTTTATATATTTTTTTCTTGTTATATTTATATCAGATATTTATTTTATCTGTTTAGTTATATGTAATATTGTGGAATGCCCATGCAACGAGTTAGTTCCTGTTCGCACTTATGCTATAGCAGCTATAAACAGTCGTTCCCTGACCAGTCTTGTCTTTCTCTCTCTCTCTCTCTCTCTCTCTCTCTCTCTCTCTCTCTCTCTTGAAGTTAAAAAGACAAAATCACAGCTTGTCATGTTACCGATAAAAACAGAAACCGTAATCTCCTCTGTCCTGAAGATTTAGAAAAGAATTTCCCTCATGGGATCAATAAAATCTGTCTATCTATCTATCTATCTATCTATCTATCTATCTATCTATCTATCTATCGAATACAACTACGTTGGGATATAAATTATATTAATTAAAATAATTATCATAATTTGAGCTACACTGCTCTATAAATAAATTATTATTATTATTATTATTATTATTATTATTATTATTATTATTACTCTTGGCCTTTAAGCAAAGCCTTTAACATTTGATATTGCAACTCTGTGACTGTAATTCTGTCTCACTCATAAGTCATGTTAAAGAAAAGCACCTTCCAAAATGGCTAAATGTAAATCTCTTTCTCGCCCTTTAAATAATCCACAGTCTGTCATCGAGAACTTACTCGGGCCAACAATAAAAGAAATGACTCAGCACAATCTGTTGCTACTCTTATGGAAAAATCTTTAATTGCATGTCGTGTGGAACTTTTTCCCTCCATTGTGTTTGGAGTGAAGCCTGAGCAGCTTTATCGCTCTGCATTATGCTGTGCTTGCGTTTCTGTGTGACGCCGCTGTATCACGAACGATCGCCGTGTTTCTCAGAGACGTGCAGGAAAAAGCGAAACCCTCCCTAATATGAAATCCATAAACCCCGACTCGTTATTTTCCCGTAGAGCCACTCTGCCTGAATGTGCTTTTGCTGTTTGGTTATGCATCAGCAAAATATGCAGGGAAATATCCGGCGTATCCGGAGCACTTGGGTTTGTCGGATGTACATAATAAGCTAAAAATGAATTTTGAAATATGAATGACGTGGATTTCATCATTAGTTTTAATTAGTTTGGAGTTGTGATGATGCCTGATGCTTTATCCACACCACATCACCATCAGTCTGACAATGAACAAGTCTCTCTCTCACTCTCTCTCTCTCTCTCTCTCTCTGTACTGATACTGATACTGATACTGATGTGAAGATCCACTAGTAAATATAAACAATATCACTGAGACTTGATGCATCTGAGGCTGTAAAGTTCATTAGCATTTTGTTCGGTTAGCAGAAACGCTCACATCCACTAGCATCATGCTTAAGTAAGCTCGAAGGAGGAGACACCGGTGCCAAGTGTTATACTGCAGTGTTTCTGCTGACGCTTTTCAGCCAATCAGCAACGTTTGCACAATCTCAGTACCGTAATGAAAAGGTCTTGCTTGTAAACTACATTAACATATTTATTCATGCCTGATTTTAGTTAAAGGTGAAACAATAAAACAACCCAAGTAGAGCGTTGAGGGTTGAAGGCCTTGTTCATCAGCGTCTCCAGAGATTTGAAATCACAACCTTCTGGTCACAAGCACAGAACCTTAACCTTAATCTGCTCTTCCTGTAGTTCATCATCCTCATCATTAGTCAGCTGGAAGATCCTGTGGATTTAATTCCCTCTGCCATGTGTTATTTTTTTATTTTTATTTTTTTAACTCCACAATGCCATTGAACTGTTGAATCTGATTGGTAAAAAGGCTTTGATTATGTTTGTATAAAATCAGCTCTGACAGTAGTGCAACTGCAAATCACAGGTTTATATTAATGCAGTCGTTCTTATACGTTCTCGTTTCATTCACAGGGACTCGTGTAGCGACCTTGGACTAATAATAAACAGTTTTTTTTTAAAAAAACATGTTGCTATTTAACAAAGAAAAGTGTATAACTGTTGATATGGTGAAGTTTTATGTAAGGAGATGTTTATTTGACAATATATGGAAGGAGTCTCCGGTGTCAGTGCTTCGTAACAGTCAGGGATAAAGCTGTAACTTTCTCTTTTCAAACATCTTCAGGACAAAGGAGTTTACACTTTGCAGTTTCTCCGTAACATGACAAGTTGCGTTTTTTTGTCTTTGTCAAGAGGTCGAAAAGAAACTAACTTGTTTCCAGATGTTCCACTACATTAAATGTAAATACAAACAGATAAAATGTCTGACGAGTAATTGTATAATAAAAAAAAAAAATTCAGGGTGGTCACAGTAACTCCACTTTGTGTTGCTGATTATTTTCCTATAACAGCACCCCCCCAAGGTTTTTATTCCTTACTTAGATGGATTGAGTTTTAACATAGCACCATCATTTCTTTTATACACCGTTCCATAAAACAGCCGAAAAGCTGTTGTAGCAGGTTTCTGTAATTAGTTAATGCTGATAATTCTGTTCGTAGATAAACCAGGAAATATGTTCAAGGTCAGAATCGTCTTTGTTCGCGGCAGACTCCACCCCACTCACACAAATCCCGCCCAGCCGTCTGTAGTCTGCATGTCTGAGGTCTGAATTCCGCTATTAAATTTTCACTTCTCTTTTAATATATTCAATTTTACTGACGGGTGCCAATAATTGTGGACGGCACTGTATGATGTGCTTAAATTCCATTTCTCCTGTCTGGATAGGAAGCTAGCTTTCACCCACTCAGTGCCACTTATTTTCCTGCAGAAAAGCTGTGAAGCACCCAGCCTTTTCCTGAAGCAAAAATGAAACACGTCGCTGCACAGGCTTCTGTTTTAACTCATTTCATTCCGTTTTGCTTCTTTGCCCGATATTTTCCTCCGTACCTGCCAGACGGATGGAAAGAGCTGTTTGTATGGTGAAAGCACTGTTACTGCAAATGTTTTTCTCTCGGTTTATCCTTTGTGCCCACAGGACATTTTTTTGTTTTGTGTCTCAGGAATAAGAAAGAACAGGCAAAAAAACTAATCTGTGTTAAAAGAACATTACACTCAGTAATTTACATTTTCACCTCAGACTGTTAGAGAAAATGCTTCCCTAACAAAATTCCTTCTCTTCTCTTCATTCTCTCCTGGGAGGCTTTACCAAATGTTAACTGTGGGCTACCAGTAATTTTGAAACCAGTATTTTGCACTGCATGTGCTCGGGAGACAAAAGTTGGTTTCACATAAAACTATACATAGTTTTATAATCAATCTCAAAAAAGAGCACTATAGGAATAAAAACACTTGGTGGTGTGCTGTTATAGAAAAATAATCAACAACAGGGTGGTGTGAAGAAGCGGAGTTTTATACTTTATAGTTACATTTATTGTGTGGAAGGAGTTCCTTCCTGTTCTGAATTACATTATAGCAGCTATAAATGGTCATTACCTTACCAGCCTCTCTTTTTTTTCCCCTGTTGAAGTTGATAAGACAAAAAAGCTTGTTACTGAAAAACTATAAAGCATTAAAATAAAAAGACTTTCTCATTTCCTGTAACTTGCTGACTGTTACAAAGCTCGCACACCGAGACTCCTTTCATAGATTTTAAATATATGTTTCCTTACAAAAAAACAACCCTCACTATTAAATAATGGCACTTTTTTTTAATCTGTGGATTATTACTCTAACATTGAGTGTCCGCTGTACTAGTCCCTCCCTCCCTGGGGCAGTCGTGGCCTAAACCCGGGTTAAATACAAATACAAATTCCGAGTATGGGTCACCACACTTGGCCACAAGTCACTTCACTTCACTACACTATAGAAATGATGATGTAGTAGAATGTATTATATCGAAGCTGTTATCGAAAATTAACACACCTTCTGACATGTCAGATTTAAGAATTCAGCAGAATAATTAGTGCACCCAAAACACATTTGCACATGATGCCGTTCACGTGGTTATTGTAAATCACCTCTAACACAAGCAATAACTGCGTGCTCTTTCTTAGCAGTTCTTATATTTTGACCTCAGAGGACTTTCTATCATTGCCCTGCCTCTGAATTATCCTTTCAACCTCAGTGTCTGCAAAGTGAAGTTTAAAACTGGAACGTGAACTGAACGTTGAGTGTCTGTTTACAGCCTGGTTATTGACTGCTTTTGAACATGTCATGGTCGGAAAGCTTCTTTCAAAAACAGCATATTACTGCGAGAATGACAGACCGTGCCTTTACCAGACACCGAGATCAATATTGACTCAGATCTGTCAAGCAAGGGAGCTCTCACCAGGAACTGTGCTGCATCTGAATATAGAAACCAGGTCCTTAACATATCTCTTTGTATTTTTAGTAAGTAAAGCTGACTTTGGTGTCTTTGATTCCTGGATCTCAAATCCATCTTCATAAATATTGCAGCAGACGGAGTATCTGTTACAGCAGTTCTCTCTTTTACAGTAAAGTTGATGTTCAGAGTTTATTTCAGTGCAGTCTGTAGACTGATGATGGTGAAACATCATCATGGCCAGCTTTGTTTGCTCTGCAGGTTCCCTCACACGGGGCGCCGGAACAGTTTGGCAACTCTTAAGTTTAGGTCAGGTTACGTTAAACTTTAGTGTCATTGTCAGAGTACGAGTACAGAGACAACGAAACATAGTCAACATCCAACTGGTAGCTCAGTGGTTAAGATGTTGGACTACTACCTCAGAAGGTCATGAATTCAATCCCCAGCACTGCCAAGCTACCACTGGGCCCTTGAGTAAGGCCCTTAACCCTTAATTGCTCAGTTGTATAAATGAGATAATGCCATAGATGTGAATAAGTTAAAATGAGGTAACAAGGTTAAGGTGCAATAAGTTAACAGTGTATGTGTAAATGGCAATTAAGTTAAATGGAATAAATAAGAATTATGGTACAGTTAGTTGAGATTAACAGTATAGAGGTAAAGCAGCATGATGAATGCAATATGATGTAGTGGATACATAGAGTGACAGATAGTGCAAGTACTTGCAGATAATAGTAGCAGTAGTAGTTGTTAAAAGAAATGAAAAGAGAAAAACAACATGAAGTGTGTTAGTAAGGTGTTGTCACCATGAGCATCAGTGCTCATTGGCAAGGTCTATGAACCTGTAGTGGAGCAATGAACAGGATATTCCCTCGGTTGGTGTTTTGATGATGGTGGTGGAGTAGAGCGCTGTCTGTGAACCTGAAGGTCGTGGGTTCGAGTCTCAGGTGCGGCAGGGATTGTAGGTGGGGGGAGTGAATGACCAGCGCTCTCTTCCACCCTCAATACCACGACTGAGGTGAGACCCTTGAGCAAGGCACCGAACCCCCAACTGCTCCCCGGGCGCCGCAGCAAAAAAGGCTGCCCACTGCTCCGGGTGTGTGTGTGTGTGTGTGTGTGTGTGTGTGTGTGTGTTCACTACTGTGTGTGTGCACTTGGATGGGTTAAATGCAGAGCACAAATTCCGAGTATGGGTCACTGTACTTGGCCACAGATCTCTTCACAATTGAATCTAACATGACAGAACCGAAGTGAACAGAAATGATGATGGGGAAACGATATGGCCAGCTTTCTTCGCTCTGAAGATTCCCTCACACAGGGCACCAGAACAGGGTGGCAGATGGTGACAAATTAAAGGACAAAAAAAAATTAAATGCGTTACTAATATGTCCAGTCACCATGAACATTTAAAAAAAAACATCTTTTTAATTACTGCTTCTACCAACAAGTACAATTTATGCACAAAACAGGAAACCAGAGTAAAAAATAAGCTGCAGCGCATCTAGACAATGAGAAATTAGTTTTGTCTTTTATAATAGATTTTGGTTAACGAACTAATAAACAGTTCAATCAGCTAAGAATAGAATCACATTCCTTTTCATGGACATGCTCAAAGATGGAAGTGACTCTTTAATTCTTTGTTTTTAAAGCTAATTTTGATTCATAAATTCTCCTCATAATTTTACACAAAAATTCAACAGTGTAGTCCAATTAGAAAAAAAAAACTTTAGCCAGCTACATCCTATCAAATACAAAAATGGCTAAAGTGTGCACTTTACTCATCAATAGGTACAAACTGACCGATGTTAAAAGTTTCATATAAACTCATCTATGCAACCTGAGAGCACCTGAGGAATTGAGGTTTTTTTCTTTCACAGCCAGAGCAGGTGTCTGTAAAAACATTCCCAGAGATGTTGGGCCTCATCTTCCACCAGAGCCGTGGATTAAAGCCTTAGCAATGATTCTGGGCTTAGCAGGAGGAAGACACATGCATTACCGATCCTGATCAAACACATAGCAAGCGCTGGAGGATTTGGGTTTTTCTTCTCATGGGATCCTTCCAACCATTACACAGCTCTCATATTTATTAAAGTCCAGCAGAAAGGAAATAATTCTCTACTAATTCCAGTAGCTGGTTTTTATTGTGTGAGATTTTCTCCTAGAACAGGGCTGCACTGTGTATAATTGATGTATAAAAGTACAGACTAAAAATCTCTGAAGACAGTGTACAGTATTTAGTTGTAGCTCAGTGGATAAGCTATTTCATGAGTTCAAATCCCAGCACTGCCAAGTTGCCACTGCTGGGCCATTGTGCAAGGCCCTTAACCCTCAACTGCTCAGTTATATAAAAAAAAATAAATAAAAAAAAAAAGATAAATGTAAGTCGCTCAGGATAAGAATATCTGCTAAATGCCGTAAATGTAAGACAGTGTGTGTGTATTAAGTGCCGCAAGACAAGAAGGAATAAAAACACTTTAGAATGGCTATCATTTTATAAAATGTAAGCTGCCTTCCTCATAAGCTTCTTACTGTAATGCACAGTCTTTATTAAAGCTTTTCTAGAAAATCTTTAAACGTAGGTGGGTTATTTCTTGCCTTCTGCAACAAGTAAAAATTTAATATCTCTGTCTAATGATTTTTCTCTTCTGTATTTACCGTATTTATGCCTCCAAGCTGTAGATTTAATAAAGGCTTCGTAATGTCATTTCAGAACGTGTACTACACCAGCTCGGGGCAGTTGCGTGTCGGCGTCTTGAGCCCAACCATTGACGACAACGATAACAAGTGCCTGGTGGACGTGAACGGGCGTCCGCGCCTGCTGGAGTGCAGCTACGCTGGGAACAAGCACATGAAGCTCTCCTGGCTCTTCACTCAGGTCTGCTCACCACCCACAATCCCTTTTTAGTGCAAAATTGTAGAACATCTTATAGGATAGAACAGGAAGGAGTCAATGGGTTAGCCATAGCATTTATGATTTTGACTCCTTGCTATGACGAGCCACAGCTATAGCAGTGGTCAGACCGAACAGGAATAAAATTCACCCGGCGTTGGGAGATTGTAAGATCGGATCCCAACAGTTCCACAGCCGAGGGAGCAAAATAGGCCGTGCTCTCTGTGTGGGAGGGGCATACTCTCTCCCCTGTCAATCACAGTGACACTAGCCAGTTTTAGGCGTCTGTGAGCCCATGGATGTGGAAGAGGGCAAACTGCGATTTCCTCTGAATGTTACGCAGCCTGAGCAACAGTTCGAAAAAGTGTGGCTGGTTGGCTTCACATGTTTCAGAGGAAGCACGTGTTTGCCTTCACCCTCCCTGACTGGTAGCTGTTGTATGATAGGAGAGAGTTAATGAGGGGCTGGGAACTGGCTGGTGACCAAATTGAGGAGAAATATGGGGATAAAATGGGTCAAAAAACACATTTCACTGAAAGGGAAAGGGCACCGGACATGAAAGGCATGAAATTTGACACGTGATGTGATATAAGCCTTGGTTTTGCGAGTGAATAGTGTAACGGAGGTATATTTTTTTTAGGGATTTTTATTTTGATGGGTTGCCCCGTTTTCAGTATGTTCGCGGGAGATGCAAAGACGTCTGGGAAAAAAAGAAAAAAGGAGAGCAGGTTTTTTTTTACGAGAGAAAGACGATAGTAGCGTAGAAGCGTGAAAGACGATAGTAATATGCATTTAATTTGAGTTTTTGTGAATTAAGTGAACCCTAACGCCATCGTGTGAGGCTGGAGCCGTAAGTTTCGTTCTGAGCACCGTTGTTTTCAGAGTCATTTATTAACCGTGTTTAGATTGGGGGACATTGATTTCTTCCTGCGCATCATTTAAGTGTACTTGTTAGTGCGCGAGAACTGGAAGTGAGTTTTTCACGGAGTGTTTAGGTTTTTTTGTGCTCTCTCTGAGAATTTTAGTATTTTGGCCGAGACTGTCCATCGCCTATGATCAGTTTTGCTTTTGGAAGACATTTTTTTTCTTTTGAGACCGAGTCAGCGCGTGCTGTGGCTAAGTTGCACCATTTGGTTCTAGAAAGTTCCCGAGTTTTTCCTGGCCCACGCTGAGTTTTTGCTCATGTGTTTTTATTAACCTGCCATCCTGACGACATCTCCTCACTGCCTAGCCTCAGCTGTTCATTTCACCGTCACAAGTTGTCGCAAGCCATCTGAAGTTATCTCAAGTTATCTCCAGTCATCTCATCAATTCCATGGGTGCTACGGACTGGTACAAACATTCTTCGCACACATGAACTCTTCACTGGTATAGATTGAACCGGACTGTGAGCTTGAACTAAGTAATTGAACTGGGTTAGTGTGAAGACTGAATCATACTTTGATTTGTAAGAGTTGTTTGAACTGAGCCAGGAGTCATTGCAGAGTTCACTTGAGCTGAATCAAGAGTTATTTCTGAGTTAATTTGAAGTGAATCATTTGAAACGAATTGCAAGAGTCATTTATATGGTTCAGAGTTTTGGCTGAGATATCCAGTGCTGTTTGAAATTCAATTTGTGTGCTCTGATGTTGAATTTAATCCTGGGAAACTTGTGCATGAAGAGTTAAACAGAAGTGTTGAACGGTTCATCCGAAGCTAAGAGAAAACCTGTCATCAATTATTTGTTTTATTTCATTCTTTCATTGAAGAGCCAGTTTTTCCAAGGAAAAGTCCAGTTTTCTAAAGAAGAGAAAAAGAATAAACTACTAATTGTTAATGGGCCACATAGTCTATAGTTACTTGTGCAATTTACCTACTTACCTGAAGCCTACTTTCCTATTCTTATAGTTCACAATAGTGTAAGCTAAACCATATACACACAGTGCATACTGAGACTAAAAGTACCGGAGTGGGGACTAAGATCCTTTCACTTTTAGGTCTTCCAAGGACACAAAGTAGTTTCCCCTACAAGGCAGGACTGCTAGTCTTGTTACAATAGCAAACAATTGAGCAGGACTGTGGTCTCTTTGGTCAATAAAACACGGGCAAACTGCTTATTATGAATCAGAGCTCACACAGGACATTTGTCTCTCAGTTTTTTCACTGTCACTTGGCTCACATCTGAAAAGAAGAAAAGAGCCGTCTCATCCTCCGACATACACTAGTGTTTTGGTGGTAAAATTCTGCTTTTTATTCTCGCTCTGCCTGCTAGAATGTTCTTGTTAGCAATGCTGACACATCTGTCTAACACAGCGAGTATGTACTAGAGTCGTACAAAGAACAAAGGCTGAAGAAATAAGGGTGCTTTTGCACTTCTGTTCTTTTTTCATGTAATACTGTGAGAAGCGGCCGCAGGGCAAGTGGATGAGGCCCCTTTTTTAAAAATGCATTTGGTCACAGAAGATCTTCCAAAGTTGGAAAAAAAAAAAAAAAAAGTTTGGAAGAAAGTGCTTTTTTTTACATTCTGACCAATTAGGTCTCAAGTTCACGAGGAAGCGAGAAAAAAACAACATGGAGGACAGAATGCAGGTGAAAAATGAGTTGTGAATTTCAGGAGATTTATGATATATGAAGTAAAAAATATTTCATTGTCAATTGCATTGTAGTTAAAATAACACTATTTTTAGGGTGTTAGAGAAAATGGGGTGTTCACCTGTATGCAATGTCACGTCCCACTTTAGCTGCATACAGTCACGTCACACAGGCAGCTCAAATTCTTGTGATTTTTCTGCCTCCAGAGCTACAGCGAAGACGAACAATCTCCTCATCGGAGTTACACCAAGCTTTCTTTCTCCTGCATTAGTGATAATAAGCTGATAGCTTGTTTAGCTTGTGGTGGCTTAGTGGTTAGCACTGTTGCCTCGCACCTCCACGGTTGGGGGTTCAATTCCTACCTCTGCCCTGTGTGTGTGTGTGTTTGTGTTTGTGTGTGTGGAGCTTGCATGTTCTCCCTGTGAAGTTTTCTCTTCTGGTCCAAAGACATGCATTGTAGGCTGACTAGCATTTCTAAGTTGTCTGTAGTGTGTGATTGGGTGTGTGTGCCCTGCGATGGGTCGACACCCTGTCCAGGGCGTCCCCTGCCTCATACCCCGAGTCCCCTGGGATAGGCTCGTGCGACCCTGTGTAGGATAAGTGGTATAGGGAAAGGATGGATAAATATGTAAATAAGTAATTTTGTCAACAATTTGCATTTGTTTTTATTGCAATATTGCACAAATAAAACAAGTAAATACACCTATTATTCCTTTCTTTTACTTATTTTTAAATTGTTTCATACACGAGAGCTTACATTAATTACTTAAACTGATTTTTTTCTCTAATCAAACAGGAAAACAGCGTTAAAAACGTACACATCACACATACGATACACAGCTTTGTCTATTTTGAAACATATTTCTATTTTTGCTAGCCACTTAGCGGTATTAATGCTAAATTACCAAAGGTAACCAAACAGCTGAAACCAGAAGTTGAGCTCTAATGGGAACCTGCACTTGCACCAGTCCTTATAAAAACCTGTTGAGGCAGCAGAACTCGACAAGCTAACTTTATAAAATTGTGCACAGCTGATACAAGTGAGAGGATGAACCAAGAAAATTTTACCGAACACTTGATATTGCAAAATATTTCACAACCCAATAACACCAGGCTGACACAAAACAGGACGTTTTGAAAACAATCCTTCCATAACGCTCGAAGTGAAATCATTTTTAAGTTCCTCAGACCCATATGCAAATTGAGTTACAAAGCCACACCCCCACCCATGTATGGCATGGCTGCAATATTATATCAACTAAGTAAAATATACCCTATACATGTATATATAAAATATATATATATATATATATATATATATATATATATATATATATATATATATATATATATATATATATATATACATTAGTTAATGTAGTACAGAACTTAAGGCATTCAGGTCATTCTAATAATTAAAAATGACAGATTTTTTTTTATGGCCGCACATTAAAAGTGCATTTCTGTCTAAACAAATTTACTTGAGTAAGAATGAATCACATCCCACTTATTAAACCAACCCTTAAAAATAAAGTGTAATTTATTTAAAAAAGTAACAGTAACAGAGTGGATGCAGCGCCTCTGAGTTGGCGCGAGTGTGTGATAGTGTGAATAGTGAGTCTTTGCAGTCCTCTGCAGTCATTATTTTTTATTCGAGAGGGTCATCAGCACTCTGCACGGCAAAGGCCATTATTTTTTCTCTAGTCCAGCGCCTCATTAAACGCTGCTTTCCCCGAGCCGGCTCATTATTATTATACTGCTGCCTGTGTAAATCTTAGTAAATGTCCAAATCTGGCCAGAGGTTTGTTCATTTTCCTTTTCAAGTTTCAAACATGAATCCAGGACATTTGTTAGAACATTCCTGTGCAGAAAAAAAAAGCACGAAACCTGGACTTGGATGTTTAAAATGTATGAAGATTTTGGATTTTACCGTGCTTCCTGTAGCTGCTCTCTGTACACATCTGCTATAATTAAATTCCCTGCTCATTTCCCAGCAGTGCAGACGTTATTAGAAAGCAAGTCTGTTCGTGTCAGCAGGTGTTACCTCGAGGGTGTTTTTCATCTTTATATCTGTCTAATGTCTGACGACCATGGACAAGAATTTTAGCTCATTCTCTTGTACCGAAAAGTTAAAACTTGCTTGTAATGGAGGTCTAACAGTACGTGTCCTCTGCACGTGGCGTGAATATTTCCCAGCGCTCCCTTCACCAGGGAGCTTTCTGTCTACAGGGATGAACCTGTCAGACATGAAATTCAAATAAATGACCTTCTTCTTCAAGTAGGCTACTCTCGCAAACTTCATTCTGCGAATATTCCTGTGAAATATGAAAGACTTGTGAAGTTAAAATATTCCCTATACATTTATTTTTTGTCTGTTTATAGCAGCATCCAGTGACATGCATTGCTTCTTAAATGTGCTTTTTTTTTTTAACTTTTATTTTTGTCTTTGTGTCCATTACTTTTTGGGTCATAGAGACTGAGGAAACCAGACACCGCAGTTATTATATTTCCAGACAGCTATATTTAGGCAGTACAATGCATATGGACAATGGAAGGATGTCTTTTGTCCAGTTGGTCACTTTTACGCAACTGACACCTGAAATTTGCAAAAAGTTGAAACCAGCTCAGCTTTTCTCCTCATGCCATGACTGAAGTTCTCACCGCTCGCTATCCCACACACACACACACACACACTTTTTTCTGCTTCTGTTGGAAATGAATCGGAGTGAAATTTCTCCAAAATGTCCAAGCACCTTTTTTGATGTCCAAGCACCTTTTTATTCAGGGCGTAAAATCACTGAAGGTGATGAACCATCTTATTTTTGTTACAATTCTCCTACTTCTTCTTCTGCCCTAAAACAAGTCCAGTAGAAACGCGAACCTTACAGTCGTACTTCCTCCAGCTACTCAGGAGAGTGAGATGGGCCTTATCAGACTGCTGGTGGCGCTGTAGTGCAGTGTTTTAGGCTTTGGCTAGAGATAGCATGATGTTTATTTTTCTTTTCTGATACCCATGCTGAAGCTTTGACTATCGGTTGATACCGATACCATCTGATATTATTTTCTTTAAAAACCATTAAGCTTTAAAATGTTTTTTTTTAACAGAAGCACTTCACAGGGAAACGCCTTCACACAAAAATCACTCAGGTATAAATATAATAAAATCAATCCTAACAAAAGAAAAGCCAGTCAAGGCTCTTTGTATGTAAATATCTCCAGTTCCAGAAATAAAGTTCTTTTCCACATCCAATTTCAATCTTTGCCATTTGATACAAGCCCTGGTATCTGCTTCCATCCATGTTTTGCTGGTATCCGCAATATTCAGATGTCTGCTAGCTCTACTTTTGGCCCATATCTCATCACGCATAAGTTGTACTGTGAAAATTCTTTTCCCCACTGATTCCTTGGCTTCTAAAAAAAAAACTATTTAGCTCCACCCACTTAGATTTGGAACTAAATTGTATAACATGTGAAAGCTACTTTTGCAAGCTATGATTTTTTTCCGTAGGATTTTTGGCGTATCACAAAATTGGTGTCAAAATACTGAGTAGATTCTAAACATCAGTAATTATAAAAAAAACTATCTTGCTGTACAGACAAACGAACAGTTTGAAACCGTGTGTGTAGGTTCTGTAGAGATCGTTATATAAGACACATGAACATGTAGGAAAAAAGCGATCAAAACTTGCGAAATTTGATTCATTTTTCGAAAGAATGAAATCAATACTTGGAGTTTCACAGAGCTTCGTATGTTAAAAGGCTTTAGGTTTGCCCTTGGAACAGTAGGGCAGGAGAAAAGCCTCGGATTTCAGATGGTGTTTCATCTCCAGCTTCTGCTTTCATCATGTTTCAGCCTCTTCCTTAAACACTGGATGATGGAGAATACTTGAAGCTCAGCTTAAAAAAAAAAAAAAGAAAAAAACCTCAGCCGACTTTTGACCTCGTTCTATAGATACAGAGCTCCGAGGTGTGTGAGTGGAGAGTCAGCTTCTTCCGCGGTTCATAAAGTATTTACTATCTGTAAGCTGAACGTTTCAAGAGATTTATGCGTGACCTTGATTTAAGAGTCTGAGTCACATCGTTTGAGTCACTTTATTACCTCAAGCTTTGTTTTTCAGACTCGGATGGAACTTGAACGTACTTACAGCTGGGTTCATTCTATCAGCTTTTCTTTACTGATCTCACTCTTGTCAGTGCTGCACAAATTTTAAGTAACACTAGTGACATCAAGACAGTGGTGCTGGATTTTAACATCTGTCTCTCTCTCTCTCTCTCTCTCTCTCTCTCACTCTCTCACACACACACACATTCGTAGGGAGGATCCATCCGGAACACTGAGTCACGGTACTGTCTCGAGATCGTCCAGAGCAGCGGCGTGGAGGTCGGCTATCAGCTCGTCCTACAGACGTGCACAACCCAAACGTGGACAATTACGAACATACTGACTACTAAAGTTCTCTGAGAGCACCGACGCCTGCGAGCCTGCACATGGAGCTGAATTTTGTTGACTAAGAAACTCTGCCTTTATATACAAAGGCTCAATTTAGACACTCGAATCTTATATGCAGTGCATATCGGATGATTCAGACTTCAAACAGTAAAAGTCACTGGCTGTGAGGATGCTAATCATTTGTACAAATGCACAAATCCAGGCAGGAAAGAAGAGCAACAAAACTAACTGGACCACTGTTGCTTGCTATCTAAAACCTGTCCATTTTTTTTTTTTTTTTTTTATCCTACAGGGTTCTGTAAGCACCTTGGCATCCGTGTCCCTCACTTAAAGACATCATCATTGTTCAACTGAATTTGGAGTGACTGGAAGTTTTTTTCATTCCAGGTGTTCAGATTGCTTGAATAGGTTTTAAAGTCATCCATAACTCTTTTTCTGTTGGTCTGTATTCAACAATATATTTCTTAATGTCATGGTTCCACTAAAAAAATATATTATTAGATGACAAAAAATTGCACAGAGGTCACAAAAGTCAGAGTACATGCAGATACAGATACATGGGCTGTATTTGCATACTGGAACATGATTGGCTCTTATATTTTATGATGTAATAACACTTTCCTGTCACTTGTTCAAGACTAAAGCCAGATTTATGCTATACTATTATTGGCTTCATTTTTCGGATGCAAATAAATTGCACGTCGTACAAGAATTCTTTGGTCGCGAGTTGAGATCGGCGGCGTAAAGCGAGACGCTCAAAATTGAATTTCTGTCATTGTCAAATTTTTTGATTTAAATCTCAGAGTGTGAGCACTGATACGTCACCCGGCTAAAAGCCACCAATAGAAGGACAGCATAGGATGATGCAAAACTCGTGGGACAGCTACAAATATGGTCAAGGCAAAAACGTAAACAAACGTGCTAATTGTTCAAATTTAGCTCATTACCTCAAGCTCACTTTAAAGAAAGTTTGTGTCAGCACATTTCTCAAGTTTGTGTCAAGCCCAGTTCTCGTAAAAATAGTAATTTTCTTTAATCGCAAGTCTACGTTTAGAGGGTTTTCACTGAATAATCTGTCATGGAGAACACACATTATCACACAGAGTCTGTTACAGAATTCAGGCAAGATTTTATTAAGATCTCATACAGTGTGACAAGTAACAGTCTTAACAATCAAAGTAACAAAGAAGTGCGCAGGCTATTTTTTTTAGCACGGCCTGTTTTTTTTCTTTTTAAAGCCAAAGTTACACAATTTTCCCCAATTCGCTGTCAGGCTGTACAAATTTTTTTTGCCACTGGAAAGAGATGGAGTGTGTAAGATATCTTTTCATATTTTAAGTCATACTCTAGTAGGGTACTTATTTTTTACTTATTTTTTACTAAAGTATCTCACTTTTTTGCTATTCTATTACGCACTGTGGTTATTTTTACTACTTTATTTATTAATATATCGTCTTTTATTCCTACATTGTTGTGATACATCTGTTTGAGCAACCTTTGGCATAAGAATTTCCCTCGGGATGAATAAAGTTCTATCTTATCTTATCTTATATTATGTTATGCAGGTCAACATCTCAGAGCTGAAGAGATATCAAAATAGCTAACAATAGCTAATAGGGATATCAATAGCTAAAGTAAATACAGGAAGTAAATAAAGAAAATAAAGGGATGTGAATACAGTGTAACTCCTGAAAGGAGGGAAACCTTGTGTCTGAAGCACTGTTTACTGAAACAACTGAGCAAACAAGGGAAGAAAATCCATGTCTGAGAAACGGAAAAGCACTTTGGAGAGCTCGCTTTTGTTTTCGTAAAGTTATGGGTTTTGTAAAATCTTACATAATGTGTGATCTGTTAAGATTTTAGAGGACATGTAATGTATCTAAGGCTTCAGGAAATTGACAGTATTCACACTTTAAGTGCTCCAACTAATTCTCACAAAAGTATTTACTCACAAAAATACATATTTTATAAAGTTTAGGGTGTATCCTGATTGTATTTCTTGACTGAGCTTTTTGCTACTGTGTAGCATGCAGTTTACAGTGTACATTTTCAGTTCGTTTTCTTGTTTTTTTCCCTCTCGTGTGTCTCAGGTCTGTGTTTGATGCATATGACGTTGAATTTAAGTTGCACCGTTTTTATGAGCATATGACACCAAATGATATTTTGTCAATGCAAAACGGTATTTCTAAGAACTTGTAATAAAAGTATTGAAGGAAATGAGAAAATTCATTCATTGCTGGAATATAAGAGTGAGTCCATGATTGTGGTGCCATTTAGCCCTAAGAACTCTTGAAACAGTAACAGGGCTGAGTTTTTCGCACAGAATTAGCAAGTACACAAAATGTGGTTAAAAAGCATCCATGCTAATGCCATCAGGTCATTAAGGACAGTCGAATGATTTGAATAATTTACTTTCAGGCTATAATTTGTGTAACAGAATCGTGCTTTCAGAGTCAGTATCACCATATCACTGATAAATAAAAAGAATGAGAGAACTTACTTTTCTTCTTCCCATGATCTTCAGGAAATCCAAATATTTCATAGGGGTGAATGTGTTCAGGTAACAGGGTAGAGTGAATGAACTAAGATGTATTTTCTTTCATAACCCATAATGAAGAAGGCTTGGAAAAAGGATGTTTCAAGCTTGAGATGTTAAACAGATTCACACATCAAAAGTATTTTAATGATTATATTTGAAGATTAAAGTAGTTATAGTGGTCTGGGACAGGCAAAAACACGCTGTTAGTGGCTGTTACTTCTTTTTCCAGCTCAGCCAGCCTGGAACACTTTTCTATGTTGATGGTTGTAAAAAAAGGAACTTTATTCTGTGCAAAGATTAAAGATCCTCCTTAACCATGCCAACAAAGTCATTTCGTGCTCAGTGAAAACGGCAGCCTCCTCCCAGAGCCCTGTTCTCTCTCAGGGACACGAAAACCCCTCCGCATTAATCAAAAGCTACTCACGGCACGTATACTTAACGCGACCTGCTTTCCCCAAGCGCAGTCTAGCATAAAGATCATTTTAGAAGCGAGGAATGTGGAAATGACTTTTAGCACTCCCTCTAAAAAGCTAAGATGAGCTTTGGGTAGCTCGGGCCCAGAACATTTAACCCTTCAACTCCATTCGATTCACTTTATCCAAAATTGCTACCACTGATTTCGGAACGCAGAGGGTGTGCGGTCTGGAGGACATTTGATGTCAAACAGGATGAAATTTTATAAGGCTGCCAATCATAAAATAAGTGTTCCATAAATCTTTTTATTTAAGGAATCTGAATGAGTGTTTTACTAGAGGTGAGTGCATTAGTTTGATGAAGCAGATACTGTGAGACCACTAGTTACCCTGAGACCACTAGTTACCCTGAGACCACTAGTTACCATGAGACCACTAGTTACCCTGAGACCACTAGTTACCATGTGACCATAAGTTACTGTGAGACCATGTGAGATTGTAAGTTACCGCATGACCATAAGTTACCATGGGACCATTAATTACTGTGAGATCATAAGTTACTGCAATACCATAAGTTGCTGTGAGACCATAAGTTACCATGAGATCTTAAGTTACTGTGAGATTGTAAGTTAATGTGAGATCATAAGTTATCATGAGACTGCAAGTTACCGTGAGACCATAAGTTGCCGTGAGATCATAAGTTGCCGTGAGACCATAAGTTGCTGTGAGATCTTAAGCTACTGTGAGATTGTAAGTCACTGTGAGACCGTAAGTTATCGTGAGACTGCAAGTTACCGTGAGACCATAAGTTGCCGTGAGATCTTAAGTTGCTGTGAGACCATAAGTTGCTGTGAGATCTTAAGTTACTGTGAGATTGTAAGTTACCGTGAGACAGTAAGTTGCCATGAGATCTTAAGTTACTGTGAGATTGTAAGTTACTGTGAGCCCATAAGTTACTGTGAGACAGTAAGTTGCTGTGAGATTTTAAGTTGCCGTGAGATCATAAGTTGCCGTAAGATCTTAAGTTACCGTGAGACAGTAAGTTACCGTGAGACCATAAGTTGCTGTGAGTATGGTATTTGTTTTACTCAAGTAGTTAAAAGACAAATGTAACTACCATTTGTCAAAAAAAATGGAGCTTTAGAAGGATTGACAAAAAATATAATTAATGTTACAACTGACCCCATTCTCCCCTTTTTGCATCTCATTAAAACAGAATTGTAATTTTTTCCTACCACAGTGGTCCTCAAAGTGAGATCTGGGGGCCCCATGGGTCTGTGATTTTTTAAAATTATTTTTTAAAATTTTGTTAACAATTCTGAGTTAGATGCTGAACCTGCTTTCTGGAAACACCTCCTGTAGACAAGGTTATTTTTAACTGTGCATCATTAGTGATGAATGGGCTCTAAAGCACACCTGGACTTGATGGCGGCCCTCATCATGATGGCGGTAAACTGTTTCCACGCCAGACTGCGTTTTACTGATGACTAACCAGGAGATTTCATTTACGCGCCAGCCTCGTTAATCCTGAGCCTAGTCATAAATCACATTAACTGAGAAAAAAAGCACCTCCATTTGATTTTTTGTGTCTGTAATAAGGCTGTTAAAACGTTCAAGACAGCCGTGAACACTTTGAGACAGAAACGTGGCTTATTTTTGACTGTATAAAACTACAGAATCTGCCAAGGGGACACATTTTGTGTATATATTGCAGGGGTTCAATAATATTTGCAATCTGGCACCTTTTTAAGTATAAAACAGAGTTCCACAGTAGTCCATCTTAATGCTGTTTGAATAATAGGAGAAATATATACCTTCATATTTATATATTTGAGCCATAGGAGACTGTAATTCCTGTATTTCTTAAAGTTTTTTTTGCAGCTGCACTATTTATTATTAAGCATTATTTCTATTTGTTTTGAATCTCCTGAAAATATTTAGACCACCGTTGACGTCTTGATTCGGACTGGTCAGCTGGTTTATATTATCACAGGTTTATACTGACGCGCTTGTTCTAATATGTTATCGTTTCTATAGCAACAGCTCATTCACAGTGCCTTGTATGGCAGTGAGGGAGCCGCTGTTTATAGCTGCTATAATGTAAGAAATAACAGGAGCTAACTTGTTTTGTGACTATAAATGGATAAAACAGTATGGAGTGTCATTCTTTAATAAATGAGTTGGAATTGTTGAACATTGATGTCGTATACGAGGAATAAATCACTTCAGGAATTGCCATTATGCGAAAATTTTCAAATTCAGGGCGGTCACAGCAACTCCGCTTCATCGCACCACGCCAGACCAAAATGACATTTAGGTCCAGGGATGTGAATCAGTCCGAAAATTGCCAGAGAAAAACTGCTAACATTGTATGGTGAGCTGAGTGCAAAAGTTTGTATCCCTCCAAGCCAAAATGAAGACAAATATAAATTACACTAACAGGGGATTTAGTGTGTTAATTTTCACAGATGTTCCTTTTGTTATCAAGAAACAAAAATAATCAAATAGCAAGATATTACCAGCAAAAAATCAAAATGATATCAGTTCAAATGTTTGTATCTCTTTCTGAATGTAATATTTACACATTTACAAACTTCGTCTTAGATGATCATTTGATGTCTTCTGCATTTTTGTTTCAGTAAAGAATATTTTTTTGATTTACAATTTATTTATTTATTTATTTATTTTCAAAATAAAAAAGTATATCAGTAAAGAAAGTATTACAATAGACCACTCTTCAGACAGTAAAATGAATGAAGGCTGTCAGGGATTATCTGCAAAAACAGAAGCATGTGAGACAGTCAGCATCTCCAGGAGAACCGTGGCAGATTCTCCAAGATGCTCAGAAACATAGCAGCCAGAGCTGTCATAAAACCGTATGAAGTGTACCTGAGACTACTGATGCATTTTAAAGGCAAAGGGTTGTCATGCCAACTACTGACTTACAGTCGGTTTTTTTTTTAACTTTTTTATTTTACTTTTTATTTTGCTTTCACTACTTTAAAGCTTTTTTTGCACTGTATGCACAGTACTGTATAGAAATAAATAAATAAATGCTCCTTCATGCCTCTGTGGGTACAAAACGCAAACCAAGAGCCGGAACACCAGGTTCAGAAATAGAATGCTGAAAAACTCTATATTAACTCAATTTCTCTAGTGTTCTTGTCACGTCCATGGCCCACCGAGTGCAATCTAATAATGGGCCAGACCCATTTACTTATACCTCCAAGCTGTATGTGAAAGCTGCTCCTGTGAGCCCGCGGGTCTGTCTGCAGCAGTTAGATGGACCCCGGTTGGGAAATATTTGTAAATTGTACTTCTCACTGTGCCCTGAGGCATTAAAGTGAATTATTGAAGGGAACATCTTCATTATTAGTGGTGTTCTTTCTGGGCTCAAAGGAAAACAGCTTCAGGGATGGAAAATAATATTCTGTCTCACAGAGCAAAGTTTCATAAAGAGCACAAAACACAGAACACACTTTACAAAATTCTGATTTTGCCACCATGATTATAGGTTTCTGTTATAAACTATATATATATATATATATATATATATATATATATATATATATATATATATATATATATATATATATATATATATATATATATATATATATATATATATCAGATCAATATTTGAATATTTGAATAATTAAAAAGAACTTCAAAATAGTCTAAATTAATTAGAGTGATTTATTTACATGAAACCACAATCCTGGAGGACTGAGAGACAAATATTTTTACTGAGAGACAAATCAATCTATCTATTAATATATTATATACTATATTAAAACAACTGCTGTAATATTTCGGATCGGATCCAAAAGAATATATAAAATTATCTCAGGTTTTCAATAGCGTTGGACAATAATAATAATAATAATAATAATAATAATAATAATAATAATAATAATAATAATAATAATAAAAAATGCAGCAAGACTGCCGCCTAGTGGTCACATAAAAATGACGTCTTTACTTAGCGCTCAATTTTGAATTAATATGAATAGTGTATTTACTTGTATGTACTTATTATTTTAGTTAGTTTGTACCTATTTAACGTGTATAAAAATGTTTTTTTTTTAATAAAACATTCTCAGATAATTACTGTTGATTAATCCCACAGCGCTCTCTATAGGAACGCTTGTATGCACGGATTCTGCTTCTTCCGGAACGAGTTTCCAGACGGACCGGAAGCTTCAGGCGGACAAACACACTGAAAACAGGTTGAACTAGTTTTGTGATTTTTCTCGGACATGTCTCAGAATGCGCTGAGGAGATTAGCTACAGATTATTGTAGTTATTACAGATTTGTGAATAGCACGACATTGCTGCGACCGCTTCAGATTTGGGAGAGAAACTTGTCCGGTTCCGGTGGAGTGAAGGACGCTGGGAAAAAGCCGTTCGACGTTTCTTTACTCGAGTTTCTTGTATGTCCTCTGTCTAGGAAACCTCTCAGGTATGATCATTAAACACGTTTTCAGTCCCAAAATAACATCTAGGCTGAAGTGTCTAATTTCAGGCGACACACTGCAGGTAGAAATGATGATTTCTGTCATATCAGTGTATATATATTTTGGATAAACTGCATCTATAATGTTTCCTCTTAGACTGTAGTAATAGGGGAAATCTGAAAACTCAAAATTAAAATGTTTATTTAATTGTTTTTGTCCGTTTGCGCTTACCGTATAATCTCAAATGTTGCAATTTTGGAGGCTTAAGCCCCGCCTACTTCGCTATTACGTCATTTCATATATCTCAGAAAAACCTGTTTCCTAATAGTCTGTATGGCCAAAAGCAGTATAT
>CM040981.1:26363147-26388891 GCA_022985145.1 Pangasius djambal
TTATAAACCTTATAAACTACACTTACTAGTGAAACCACATTTATTTTTAAACTCGGTTTTTCTTTTTCTAGATTCAGAAGCAAGAATCTGTTTCCAGCTGAACTGAGCTACAGTCAAAAAATGTTTCATGATCATTCGTATCATTAAGTAGAAGCATGTTATAGAGGAATTTCCCAAAATGTTGACCATTGTTTGATTTGCATTAGCTTTTTTAAAGCAACAATTTTATAACAGCGCATGGTATTTTCTTTGTTAAACGATAAATAATTGATATTCCTACAAACTTTTCTGTAAAACTTTCCACTGTAGAATTAACATTTTACTTCCAGCATCATTCAAATGCTAGATTTTTTCAAAATTTGTTTTATAAAGTATGCAAACTCATGCATATTTAATTGTCCGAACCACATTTGCATCGATAAATGAAAGATTTTGAAAAAGTCACAATAATAGAAATATTAGAATCGATGTTAAATAATAAATAATAGAAACACCTGTGTGAATATCTGCAGACCCCTGGCAAAGCCTGATTGGGATATTTATTGTTTTTACAAAATTACCATATTCACATCTAGCGTCTTGCCTTAAATACACTTAACAAATTGTTCCTTAACTGTTACTTTTCCTGTTTTCTGAGGCTGAATCTTAAATGCTTCCGTACTCACTCTTTTAGTGCACTGCATAGGGTAAAAAGTTGCTACTTCCTGTAAAGTGTATTATATAGTCCAAATAGGAGATTTTAATTTAGGATTGTACCAAACTGAATGACACTGTATTAAGTTCGTTATTAAGGGGCTTCCACTAGTATATACAGCATAATCTAGTAAAAATAGATGAAGGATTTGTTTCTGAAACATCCTGTTTGTCTTCACGTTCTTCACATTTTCACCTGTGTGCATGTTTGTAGTGTCTTGGGGTGTACAAACTTCTGCACTCCACTGTAAACTAAGTGTAGTGCTCGTGAGTTACGCTCCATCATTTCAGTGTAGCCATGTTGCTTTATGTCAGTGGCTCTCGAAGTGGGGTCTAGAGACCTCAGAGCCAGGGGGTCTGTGATTTTTCAAATTTAAAACATTCATTTTAATCATCATAACCACCGTCATGAATCCAAAACCTCAATAACTCAGAAACAAGTCGGCCATTAAGTAATCAGTCCGTCTGATCATAACGTGTTCTGTTGGTGGAAAGATATGGCTCTTATAAATAGACAAATGATTAATGTTTGGAGGATTTATATGTAGTTATCATTGTAACCAGAAGATGAACCAATTAGATTTTGGAATCGATCCAAACAGGGTGAAGGTCACAGCAAGGTCAAATGTCTGAAATAATTTTTCTTCAATAGCTTCCTTCCTGTTTGAAGTATATTTTAAGGGAATTTGGGGTATACACATTAGTAACCAGGACTAGACTTATTGGCAGCGTAGGTGTCCCTGTTACTGTCAAGTTCTACTTGATTTAATAATTAAAGATTTATCTTGTTTTCAGTGTTAAATTTTTTTTTTTAAATAAAAAAATAATGTTTGAATGTAAAAATAGAGCTTTTACAAATTCCTGGGAAGTTGTTCGCAACCCTATATATCGTGATAGATATTGTGTATCTTAGAAATGCCTTTTAGGATCGTGATATTTTTGTCACCCCTAACTGTACACATTTAATTAATATTCATGAAATAAGCCTGTACTGAAGGGGAAATGGGACAAAAATATCATTATGTTAGAAAATCATGTTGTCGTACTTTATGTATCATGATATTGATATTATATCGTCATATCGCCCAGCTCTTTAGGGTCTGTGACATTTATTTAAGAGTTAAAGGAGTCCCTGGAAGCGCTCTGATCTATATTTCGCTGTGTAATGTATATGCTTTTCTACAGCTCTACTGTGTGTCTTTTTATTTTCTTTTTAGATACGAGGAAAGAACGAACGAACTAATCAACGAAGAGCTTGGCATTGCGTATCCCATAGTAGATGGCATCCCGAATATGATTCCTCAGGATGCACGCCTGATCAAGGAGACTGAAGGAGCTGGAAAACCGGCTCAGTCTTAAACGGCGTGTTTTCTGTCTGCTCACACACACACACACACACACACACACACACACGAAATAAGCCACAATGCCGTTTTCTCTGTCTACAGTCACCGTTTTAGTCCCGGTCCTGTCCTTAATTGGCCTCCTGTACTCCTCGAGTGTGGATGAAAACTTCCCGCAGGGCTGCACGGACACCACCAGTGTGTGTTTTTACAGTCTGTTGTTGCCCGTCACTATTCCCGTGTACGTCTTTTTCCATCTGTGGAAATGGATGGGAATCAAGCTGTTCCGACACAATTAAGGGATGTAAATAAAGTTTTATTTAGACAACCTGAAAGTTGTTCAAACGTGTATTCTTACTAACATCCTGACATGTTTAAAACCTGAGTATAAAATGTTTTCATATGTGGTTTGTAGTGACGATCAGCTCTAAAGCTTCGATCAGCTCTAACACGTCAGTTTCATTAGTTACACCAATTCTCAGTATCGAGCCTTTTCCAGACGTGTGTGTGTGTGATCATCAGATCAGGCAAGAATTTACACCTCTCCTTGTACTGAGAAAAGAACAGAATAGAATGGAGGTCCATCAGTAAACATCTCACATACTTGACTATATATCACCAGTTTTACGCTACAGCAATCAAGGGTGTTACGATGAGAGAGACATGACAGGAAGTCTTATTGAATCTGTTCGTGTGGAGGTTTTTATCCAATTTCCCAACACTGGAGCAATCTGTACAAAATATTTCTGATTATTTGCACGTTCCTGAAGATTTTGAGGTTCACAACATTCCATCAGACACAAACACCCACAAATTATTCTCTCTGAAAAATTCGTTCCATCTCTTAAAGGACCCAATGCACAAAAATACAGTTGTATTTTTTAAAACACGAATCTAGCTTTAATTTATAAAGGCGTTTGGCTTGCAAAAAATTCACATTAATGCTTATAAAGGTTAACAATTTTGTTCTTTTCTCAGTGCAGACAAATGTCTAAATTCTTATGATTGACGTTGGAAAGCTGAAAAACACTCAAACACTTCCAATCAAAATGTGTATCCTAATGTAATGTATACTAAATATAATCCACATCAACACACGATATACACTGCAAGTCAAACGTTTCTGATGTTTGTATTACGGTTGAATTGCTATTATTAGGTAAACAGAATAATAAGGAATGTGAAATCTGTATGGAGCTAATGAGACTATAAATAAGTGTAAATTATAAACATGTGCCTAATAAAAGTGTTAGAGATTTTCATCATGTCTTTTAAACAAGTCTTTTAAACAGTGCGCAATTCAATAAACATTTCTCTTTATTATACCTTCTTCCCTCTGTTATACCTTTTTGATTTTATGTTATTTAATCAGAAACACCTTTGACTTGCAGCATATCTATTTAATATAATTCTCTCTGGAATATAATCAACACCAAAACAGAACAAACTGAACTTGAGATTAATTGTGTAAAACATTCTAGCTCAACAACAACTCCACAGACCCGAATTTTTTTGTTTGTTTTAACACATCTGATTTTGTCACGGCTTCCTCTTCTCGACACTCCCTGCGAACTTCATGAGCGGTGACCTGGGCTTAGGTGAATCCCCCTCTCCCTTCAGCTTGAAGAAGAAGGACTCGTTGAGCCGTGTCTGAACCACTTTCAGCTGGGACAGGTCAGCTTTGCTCTTTAAATGCGAGTCGCTGTCGTCGCTCTGCGTCAGGTCTGTTACGCTCGGCTCTGGATGACGCTGATCGTCCGAGGCTTTACTGACGCCTTCCCACTGGAGAAGCCTGGATCTTTTCGGCAGGCTCAGGTCCATCGGTACTTCGGTGCATGTGCTCCAGTGACGGAACCTGAGAGAAGTAGCGAGGAGAGGAGAGGTGAAGAAGTTTTCCGTCTGAGTAGAAGCGTCGAGTTGGTGACAGTGTGACGGTTTCCTTGGTGGTGATGGGTGATATGCTGGACAAGATGTTTTCTTTGGTAATGACTGAGGTTCTGGACATGACTGTTTCCTTGGTGATGACGCTGTATCAGACTGAGGTTCTGGACATGACTGTTTCTTCGGTGATGACGCTGTATAAGACTGAAGTTCTAGACATGACCACTTCTTTGGTGGTGACGCAGTATAAGACTGATGTTCTGGACATGACCGCTTCTTTGGTGGTGACGCTGTATAAGACTGATGTTCTGGACACGTCTCTGTATAACCCTGAGGTTCTAGAGCCTCCTCAGCACTCGTGCTGCTGCACAGGTCTATGTAGGGATCTGAGAAGGACTTTTGCGTGATGAACAGATCTTGGCTGTTGATGTCATCAGACGTACTTTGAGACTCCGTGCCATTTTCTTCCATGGCTGGCTTGCTGTGGCGTCCCTCTGCAGGAAATATGCTGTTAAATGACGGCTTTTTGGCGTCAGCATTGTAGCATTGTGTTTGAAGGATGTCTCTCACCACAAAAGGATTCTGAAGTGGTTTAGGTTCAAGCAACACGGGCGACAGGTTAAAGACAACTCTCTTTTTATGTTTCTTTTCTTTTTGTATTGAGCTTAAAATGGGCTGCGCTGCGTCCTGTTCACCAGGACCTGACCGGACACCATGCTCGACTGTGTGTGTGTCCACAGCACAGTTACCTTTTCTGTTCTGCTTGTGTCGCTTTGACAATTTGAGGTTTTTATTCTGTGTCAGGGGAAACTCCTCATTCAAACTGACATCAGGTTTCTTTTTCCTTTTCTTCTTCTTGATCTCTGGCCACTGTGCAAAAAGGTTTGAGTCACAAATGTCAGCGTAATCCTTCAAACTCTGTTGATCTTTTGGCTTTGATTTCTGTTTATCCAGCTTTTCCCTTTTCGGTTTCTTAGCCTTTTTCTTCTTGCGTTTTTTGGGGTTGTCCAAAAAAGTGTTCCCTAACACTGTCATGGAATCCATCTCCTTCTGTAAGATAAAACAACACTGACTTAAATAAACATCCTACTTTGTATTTCCAATGTCCACAAACTGTAAAGTTCACCACGTGCGTCCTAAACACCTCTGCTATAATGTTTGGACACTAACCTAGTGCAGTGCATTTTGGGATATCGGAGGTGCACCCGTAGTTCTAAACTAAGCTTTCCAGATTATAAAAAAGGCAAAGAAAAGTCTCATGAAGTAAACAAAATCTGTGTTCGGACATACAGTCCAATAAACATGCAGTGTAGTGGAAGACTGTGTGCTGTTTTCGTACATAAAATGCTGCCAGACTAGGAGTTTATTAATTAACAGTCTGGTAGTCTCCCACACAGTTAAAAGATAGAGAGAGCACACTTGCATACTTGTCTATTATACAAATCACTCCCTCAAATCAATAACCTATGCCAGTATGCATAGAATAAACAGCTGGCAGTGTAGATGATGTAAAAATTGTATATGCATATTTTTTTTTGCTCTATACACTAGTAATGGTAGTTACAGGTGAGTAGTGGTAGTTAAAGGTGATTACTGGTGTACGAGCATGTTTACAATCAGGGTGAGGCGAGAGGGCAAGCCCGGGAGAGTGCTCCGAGGTCGGTTATGTGGGCCGGGCTCCAGTTCTCCAAAAACATGATCAATTGATCTATAAACTGGGAACTTTGCAAATGATTGATTGAAATATAACGAGTTCCATGGCAGCGCCTGAGCTGTCAGTTTAACCGGAAACAGAGCTCCAAAGTCAGCTAAAATGCCTGATTTCCGTGGCCTCTTTCTCAGGCACCGTAGATCACAGAGTCACGGCGCTGGTGTCATCTGAAAGCTACTGAAGAGCTGTTTTTAAGGAGGCGCACGCTGGTGATTGCAATCGGACTGGTGGACGGTGAAGCTATCGGATTATCACTCACTTCATGAGTGCAGACTAGTCCCGTTTTGATAACGTTAGCAGGCTCTCCCTGAAAGGACGTGATCACGTGATCTCCATCTTTTAACTGTATGTGACGTCAGCATGGCACTCAACTGCTAACTTCTCACAGGACTAATGAAAATACAGCACCAGCCAATTATTTAGTTATTATCTAGTGCCCAATTAGCAAATATTAAATATTACAATATAAACATATTTCATGTGTTTCACAGTGGAATTTTCCTTTAAGGTACATAATTAGGTTTTAGAATGAAGTTTTAAATGTACATTATAGGCAGCTTTCCAGTAAAAGAAACGTTCTACAGGTACAAAAGGTGACAGTGAGAAGGAAAGGTACAGTTTAGAGTAGACTTTTTTTTTTTTTTTTTTTTTTTGAGTTAAAGGTAAGAAGTAATCTCTTTAGGATTCTTTGTAGCGTCGTTATTGCATATCAATAAGCTCAGCTACATAATAACTGAAATATAATGTGTGTGGAAGTGTTTGAGTTTCATTTCAGGAAAATTTTTATAACATACTCACATTGTATAGATTACTTTAACGCCAAAAAAACAGAAAGTTAATTAGTTAATTAACTAATTAATCGCCTGACAGGACAAATGTCGCGCTACCAAAGTTGTCGCGAGCTCACCGACCTCACCTGTTCCGGCTAAGATAAGATGCTAACAGCTGCTTATTTTATAAGTTTAAAGTAACTATGAGTCATTAAACACTTTCTGATAGCATTTGAATGAAAAAGCTAACACGTCTAGCGGGTTTTATGTAGTGAAAACAGAGCAAGAAATTTACCTGACGAACATCAAGTTTGGCGCGCGCGCCTCAGTCATTGCGCATGCGCAGTTGAGTCGCGTCAACGAGCCCGAATCCAAACGCTCACGTGACGATAACGGAGCGATCCTGTTGAGTGCAAAAGTTTTCACCCCCTGTGGTCTCTTTCCTACATTTTACAGCGTATCTACTAAACAGAATACTATGCAATACAGTTTATGTTTGGGTTTTTTCTGTTGCAACTTGTTCAAATATTATAGAACTTGAGTCTAGTCAGTTATCTTTTTTTTTTTTTTTTGCATCCACACTGACATGCTTTGCCAAATTTATCTGAATGTGAATCAGAATCAAATTCACACTCGGGAATTTTGTCTTGGGAATTTTGTCTTGTTTTATTTCGTCTTTTATCTGGTCTTCTTGTAGCATTTAACAGCTTCATCTTCAGCATTTAACACCATCGTCCTTTCAAAGCTGTCACACATCAGGACTCTAATTCTACATTCACACAGCAGGCAAAAGTGGCCCAAATCGAATCTTTTTCTTCAAATGAAAGCAAAAAACACACTGAGTCTGATATTTTCAGTTCCAGTTTGGGCCACTTTCATATGCTGCACTGAAATCTGATACGCATCCCATACCTAGCAATGCGACCTCTGTCTGAAGAGGCAGATCGGAATACATGTGACTTGTACGTAAATCCAATTCAACATTCGTCATAACTTCATGCTAACAGGATGGAAGGATGGAGGATAACAGTGAAGAAGGATTTCAGTGGCAGGACAGTGAGGTAACGGACCTCATAAACATTTGGCTATCCAGAGTTACTACATAACCAGAAAGCTTACATTTGGTTGCTTCTGGCCCTAGTAGAAGTACTTCTGTCTTGTTGATCAGTTAATAAGCATCCAGTGTGTAATGTCTTTTACACATTCCTCAACTTTATTAAGCTGGCATTGAAACATACACCCATCACTGGCCTACCAGTGGAAACTAAGACCAGGTTTACAAATAATTGTGCCCAGAGGTAGCATTTATAGAGAAAAGAGCAGTGGGCCTAGAACAGAGCCTTGTGGAACACCAAACTTTACTTTTGCATGCTTAGAGCATTCATAATTAGAAAAAGACAAAGAAGAAGAAGAAGAAGAAGAAGGCCTTTATTTGTCACACATACATTAGAGTAAAGTGAAATTCCTTACTTTGCATATATCAGCTAGTTAGAAAGTTGTGGTCAGAAAGAAACATCACAACGTTTATTTCCATCAAGCGGTGCATCAGTTTTTGGTCAAAGACTTTCACTGAGGTTAAGGTCAGGACTCAGAGGTGCCAATTCATGTGTGAAAATGGCCGAACTCACATTCTTGTTTCTATCATTTTAAAGGAAGGGGGTAAAAACTTTAGCACTCAACTGCATGTCTGTGGGTTCAGTTCATGTCTGTTGAGCCTGCATGGTTGGCATGGAAATGAAGGGTGACAACACGAGCTCCATCTTGTCCTGTGAGTCAGTCTCAGTGGTCTCTCCTCTCTCCTCCTCTCTGCGTCACTGGGTTCAGGCCCTGCACTGTTTCCTGTCTCAGGCGTGACTTTCTCACAAAAGGGGGCACTCTCCTCTTTGTTGTGGGAAAATGTCTTAAAGCCGGTTAAAGCTGTATCACGTCAGCCAACAATAGCCAACATGATTTCCACCGCCGTTCCTGTCAGGCTTCAGGGAGAATGTGGTTTGTGGAAACAGCTCTCACGGCAGGACTCCTTCAGAATTACCGAAACACACTCTCCTTCTGATTCATGTGGAAAAATTAAACACTGCTAATCTGTGTTTCTAAAACTTTAACGCCAGAGAAAACATGAGAGCAGACATCTCAAGAGACGTCTCTGTAGATTTCAGTTCTGATTTTCCAGTAATTTTGTATAACACAGCCATGCTTTCTTGGTTTAAAGTTTTAATAATAGATCAATTCACATTTCACATGATAGCCGGCTCTCTAAATTCAGTGTCCTTACATCATAAACAATAATCTTTTCATTAGCACTGGTTAAATTACTGCCCTTATGGAAAATCACATACATTTCACATGTGATCATCTGAGTAATATGCAGAAAAGCATGTGAAAGTGCACTTTAGCATGCCATGCCCTGAAATTGCACATGAACTCAAGTAAATATGTTTGACATCACGTGAACAATATGCAATCGTGTGAAAATTAATGAGGTGTGAAAAAAAACACATGAAAATAAAGTTTGTATGATTTGTTTTGCGTAAAGGGAAACCAAGAATGAGAGCTACTGCTTCATTATCACAAGTAACCAAGATGGTAAAAAAAAATGTAAGATAAGATAATGGAAATAAATGGATCACATGTAAAAAAAAAAAAAAAAATTATGTGGATATAAAATGATTGTGGGTAAAAAGCACATTTGCACATAAAATCATATGTCCTACATGTGTAAAATTAACAAATAAATAAATAAAATAAATAAATTGTGTGTAAAAAAAAAATCACATGAAAAATTCAAATGTAAAATGTAATTGTATCGTGTGTGAAAAACATAATAGAATAAACGAATCGTGAAAAACATCACGTGAAAATAAATCAATAGTGTGTAAACTTCATGTGAGAGCAAATTAATCATGTAAAAATCTCATGTGAAAATAAAGTATTCATGTAAAAATCGCACGTGAAAATTAACTAATCGTGTAAAAATCACATGAAAATAAACCAATTGTGGAAAAATCACATGTGAAAAATATTCATGTGAAAATCACACGTGGCATTTAACTAATTGTGGGAAACTCGTACGTGTAAAACTCGCACGTGTAAAAATCACACGTGAAAATAAATGAATCGTGTAAAAATCACGTGAAAATTAAGCAATTGTGGAAAAATCACACATGAAAAATAATCAGGTGAAAATCACACGTGGCATTTAACTAATTGTGGGGAACTCGCACGTGAAAAACTCACACGTGTAAAAATCACGTGAAAATAAATAAATCCTGTAAAAAGTCACAGATGAAAATAAAACACATGCCTTACATGTAAAAAGTCCACCATGTGGAAATTATGTGAAATTTAATGTGAATTTTCAAAAAAAAAAATAAATAAACGGTGATGAATGCTAGTCACGTAGTTGGTCATGTCACGTACGCTTGTCAGGACAGAACTGAATTCGTGTTTTAATAAATAAAAACACCTGTAGGTGTTTGAGGATCCATCAATTGATAGATATTGCTATTTGTTGTGATTATTATTATTATTATTATTATTATTATTATATCAAGTTTAACTCCTTAAAGTCTTTTTTTATTCAGCTATATGTCTTAAAGCATATTACTCAGTAATCACTATGAATTATTCAGTAACGACAGTAAAACTAATAAGAAATTTGTGGAATTAGGAATGTAACTGGACATGCTGACAGGAAATTAAAGCTTAAAATAAAGTTGTGAATGTGTTTAAACTTTAAAACTTAAATGTACTTAAAACTTAAAACTTCAGTCTCCTATAAACAAAAATGGCACCAACAGAAACATCCAAAACACAGCTGTTTGAGAATATAAGACTCTAATCTTCCCCGTTTTGCTTGTATGTGGTTCCTGGATTAATGCAGTAAAAATAAATTCGATTTAGAGACTGAATTCTTATGATGTTGTAAATTAAATAGCTGCTGCAGTTAGATATTGTTGTATTTAATTTTTAATGCATCATCAATGTTCAATGTTCATTATGTCACTGTTGAGGACACAACATGGAAGACAGATATTTATATCTCGAACGTACAGAGGTGTGAGTCGTACACAGGTTATTAGGAGCACACTGGCTTCATGCCGTGTGGTTGGTAGACGTCACCATGGCGCTTTGTTTTTGTGCGATGTCAAGAAGATTTAAGGTTACAGCCCGTGTGTGTCGTCAGCATACGCACCTCCAAGTGGGCGTTAAACTGTTATTGAAAGGAAACCCCACAAGACAAGGGGTTTCGTCAGCAATGCCATTCTGTAACGAACCTCGCCGTGACGGATAAAATGTTACCTTATAAGGTGAAGTTGTGACGTCTTGCAATATGAGGTAACTTATTTTTATTTGCCAGTCAGACGCAGGGTCACAGCCTTGCCACTTCAACAAAAAGCATTTCGATTCCACTCATTTTTTTATGTATGAAGCTTTTAACAATAGACAGCAGCTCAAAGCAGCTTTAAAGAAATCTGGCTGTAGATTTAGATCCCTAATGAATGGACAGTGGAGAGAAAAAAAAACGATATGAGATGACATGGGGAAGAAATCTTGAGAGATTCAAAAGGGAAAGAGAGATTCTGGGTGACACCAGATTATGGGATTATAAATCATTACAGGATACCTCCAGATGTACATAAAGTACGCAGGCGAGTGTGTGAACAGTGCCGCTTGTGTTGCTGCTGCTTCTGCACACTCATGCATCAAGTATAAACCAGGCTTTAGCAGGGCGGTTTCACAAATTCAAGGTCCTATGGACTGCCATCCTATCTTCTGAAACTGCTAAATTAAGACCCCATTCCACCAAGCAGCACCATTACCCTCACACTGAACCCCAACTCATGGACCTGAAATACTGAAATATTTTACTTCAAAGCCAAACAGGTGCCTAACGCCTTTTTTTTTTTTTTAGATTTTCCTCCTCAGTTTGAAGGTTTCTACAGACTTGAACTGGACGTGGAGGAAACATTTAGACACAGCTTCCTCACTATTGGTCTAGCATACAGATGATTATTTTCATTTTTTCCACTTTTGATGCTCCATTCCCTTAAATGCTACATTCATTTTTCCCAGCAAATGCTAAAGGAATGACATCGTCTTTAGCCGTGCAGCTGCAAGAACATGTGCCTCCGCCCATATTTTCCGGAAGCCAAGTGTTAAAAGACAGTAGGAATTCTGCACCCAGCTTCAGAAACCTGTCATGTCTGCAGGACAAGTGGGTTTTAATCGTGTGGGGTTTGATCTCAGCTCAGGTTCCTCTCTCCCAAGCCGTTACAGCAAATGTCCATATTGTCACAGTCACAAAGAAAGATTTTCACACCTCGCCTCACTTTTGCACTGAAATCAGGAAGTTAATCAAATCAAATGTGTCAAAAGGGTATAAAATAAAAACACCATCTCAGCAAAAAAGAAGAACAAATTGGTGATAATTCCTGTTTATACTGTAAAGGTTTTAGATGTTCTGGGTTCAAAATAAATCTTCTGAATTCGAAATGCTTTTTCACATGTGCCTTTCTATTGCTGAATAAAAACTTTTTACCAAGTCTTTTTTACCAAGTTTGAGGAGCCAGCCAGGAGGGAGCCTCGGGAAAAGCAAGATAAGTAGTTCTTTCCTTTCTTCCCTGCTGCTTTTCAGGAAACCATATCATTAACAAAACCTGGAAAGGAGTTTTAAGGACAAGGTTTCTTTACTTTTTAACTAGCAGGAGGATTTCAGGAATAATTCAGATATAATTCCCCTAGGGATAAATTCACATATTTACAATATATTTTTTGGAATCCATTTATTTCTGTAGAGCTGCTTTGTGATGATGTCCATTGTTAAAAGCGCTATGCAAATAAAATTGAATTGAAAATTGAATTGAATGAAATGAATCAGTGCGAAATCCTGTGGTACGAGTTGTATCAGGATTATAGGCTAGTTTTAATGCAATTGAAACAAGTTGTCTAAACTGTAGTTTCTAGAGTAACTGAAACCCGTGTTGTAGCAAACCCGAAGTACCGTGCTTCTATGTAACTTTATAACTCGTAAACTAACAGTAAAATTTGTGTGATTTGGCCTGATGGACTGAGGTTAGTTGTTGTTGTTTCCAGTTTAAACTATGAAGTAGACCCAAAACAGTGTGGTTTATGCCTGACAGACCATGACCATTTGTATTTGTGTTTATAATCCCAGGATAATGAATAAGTGATCTGAGTTACAGTATCTGCTTTATGTCATGTGAAGTGAAAGAGAACTCTTGAACTGCTTTATAGGCAAGCCTTTAATAGAGTAATGTATCACCAAGCATGGTTCACAGGGTATGTTTTGATGGGATCGAAAATGTTGTAAATGAGCCTGTGGGCTGTGTCTTGAATCGAGAATGATCCTAAAATACCAAAACAGTGAGAAAAGGAAAGTGGCAAATGGGCTCCAGGGAATTTTCACCATAAATAAAGTTCTGAAGAAGAAGACAGAAAACTTGGAGGCAGAGAGACAAGCTCTCGCAACCGAAAATAAGCTACTGCACTCCAAAGCCTGTGATACTGTTATGTCAATCAAAAATGAGTGATGAGGTTATTTTTAATATAGAAACAGAGGAGTTGAAACAATAAATTTCAGTGCAAGAGCGAGTCGCTTAGATCTTCTCTTGAAAAGCGCAACAACATAACTTCGCCATGCTCGATCTGCCTTTAAATATGTAGAGAATAAACTTACAAACAGTGATCCAAACGTGTGTAATGATTGCACAGACAGGATTGATTTCATGCTTCTCCAAACAATTCTGCACAATCCCCAATGGCACAAGAAGGACCGATCCTGTAAATGAGAGTAACATTGATCCCAGATTTGCGAATGCCTCGGCTGTTTGGACAGCTGTGTCTTACAAAACTATCTGTTGAAATCCGTGTGAGAATATTAGGTGCAGTTCAACCTGGTCAGAGAGATCCTGCAGAGTTCTTCTCAAAACTGTACAATTTGTCTGATTCTGATGCGTGTTTACTGCCCTGCCTTCCTCACATCTTTGATGGAGCATTCTGCCTAAATGTTTCTTAACAGAACAGCAGACAGAGGCTCTAATCCGAATTCTTTGGACTGATCTGATTAACCGGAGGAAGGTAACAGAGGTGACAACACATCCAGGGGAACACTCTGTATCGTATGCAGGAGAAGGTTGGAGAAGGTCTGTAGTCATTGAATAGAAATGTGAGATTAGAGCCACATCGAACCGTGTGCAGTAGGATTATGCCACACTTCCTGTTTCACGGTGTGACCTGTCTAGTGATCGCATCGCCATGGCAACACTGTTTGGGATATAAAAAATTCCTTGCCAAATAAACATCATAAATATCTTGAGAGCACGCTGAGCAAATTTGGAATCTGATTAATCTGATTATTTATTTGGAGAGTAGTTGGTACAAAATCCAAAATGGCCGCCTTCCTGTTCCTGTAGTTAAGGAACATGATTTTAAAATTTGTCTGTCTTAAAGAGACCCATACACCTACCAAATTTGGTGCAGGCTGATGAAACTGGATTCCCATAAATAAGAGAAATGCTTTTCCAGAACTTGATGACCACCATTTTTAATGCTTGTGCCAAGTTTTGTGTGTTTTCAAGCACACCAAAGAACTCAAAAATGGCCAAAGTGTTGAAAAACAATAAACAGCCCATAAACAATATTGTCCTTCACACCCTTGGTGCTTGGACTTTAGAGCTGTTGGAGCTGTAGAATTGAGAAATCCAGCTGCTGCCTCAGAAAGCTGACGAGGCGAAAGGAAATCTTCTACATCGTCCATCAAAGACCCAAACACTTCATAGCAGTCAATTCAGGGAATGTGTCATTTTGTGAAATTTGGAAATGTCACGTATGAAAACATTGTACAGAACACAGGAGACTCAATCAAGGTATTGTTTATTTTGCACGTTGAAAGAGGGGACACAAAGTGAGACAAGGTCACTAATTACCCAAAAGCAGTGTTGGTGTATCAAGACCTGCTTAAGTAAGTGAGCGGTTTAGTGAGTTGCGTAAGACTGTAGATCAGTGACAAGCAGTTGTTAGTCAGATTGGAGAAATTGACGTAACCACATAAAACGTAATGGCTGTTAAAGTGCAAGAAGGTTTGTAATGTGTTAAATAGTATTTTAACAGTCAAAGAAGTCAAAGAAATTCTGAGCCTTCAACAACAATAATATGAAATGGTTCATCAAGTACCAGTAATAATTCAGCACCAAGGAGTAAGAAAATGGAACCAAATCATAATTGGCTTTTGCATTTAAAACTGCATAAATTGTCTTAGGTACCATTTTTATCAAATTTTTTTTATTTTATTTTTTTTTTTATTCTATAAAAGCAATTGGCTGGTAGGTTGTTCCAGGGGTCTTGGAGAACCTGCTTCTGTTCCTCTGTCTTTGAATAAAACATGTAAGCAAAAAATCTATACAAAAACAGAGGGTGTCAATACTTTTGCACGGTACCATATGTGTACGTGTGGGACAAAGGGGTGGACGTTCTTTCTGTTCTTATTGTATGTGTTTTATAGATTCCATCACATCCAAACAGACAAAAAAAAGACAGCATTGTCTTCAGAGATGGATGAACAGTTCTAGAGGAGCTAGAGGAGCTAGAGGAGCTAGAGGAGCGAGTAACTCCCTGTTCAAAGGAAAGCCAATTATGGAGGATGTTTTTAGGATTCGTGGATTCTCAGGACGGATAATTAACCGGGAACTGAGACAGAAGGAACCGACTAAAGACCCTTGTAGATGAGCAAGTCCTTCTAACTTATACAGCTACAAGAGAGACTGCAGGAGGAAAAAAGATTGTACATTCACACTGTCCACATGGTCAATCATTTCACACATGGAGATAATTATTGTACAGGGTTATGATGGCGTGTTACAGAGACCAAACACACACACACACACACACACACACACACACACACAATCTGTTTTGATTCTACCTTGTGTTTCAAATCATAGTTCCAGTTTCACCGTTACACAGCATGTTTTGGATGTGATGGTACTGAATATCTCTCTCTCTCTCTCTCTCTCTCTCTCTCTCTCTCTCTGTCTCCCTAACACAATGTTTATTTGCTATTGTCCCAAATTTTATTATAAAATTATTCTATTCTATTAATCGATAACAAGTATTAAGTGATTCAGCCTTATTTTAAATGATTTTACTCAGTTCAAACTATTAA
Source organism: Pangasius djambal (assembly GCA_022985145.1). Taxonomy (NCBI): domain Eukaryota; kingdom Metazoa; phylum Chordata; class Actinopteri; order Siluriformes; family Pangasiidae; genus Pangasius; species Pangasius djambal. The sequence continues at coordinate 26,378,727 of CM040981.1, forward strand.
TTTCTGTATCCTATTAGCAGATCATTTTTCTTCTTTCTAGAAATAAGTGCTTAAAATTAGAAACATTATTTGCCAATAGAACAAGACGACGAATTTCAAGTTTTAATTGAGTAAAAATGTCTAAAAATAGGTTTCAGAATCCTATAATAATAATAATAATAATAATAATAATAATAATAATAATGGTTTGTTGGTATAATATTAAACTTTAGATTTATTATTTGACTATATTCAAGATATTTTCAACTTCTGAGATGCCGTTCAGTGACAAGTAAGACTTCGTACACTGCAAAAAAAAAAAATCTTAGGGACAATTTCTTGAATATAGTCAAATTTATTTAAATTTCCTATTATAAGATTACAATGAGCCAAATCTAAGATAGTTGTTGTTCCTCTTCTTTCGGCTGCTCCTGCTAAGGGTCGCCACAGGGGATCATGGGCCTGCGTATTTGATTTTGCACAGTTTTTATGCCAGATGCCCTTCCTGATGCAGCCCATCCGGGCTTGGGACCGTCACTGGAAGTGCACTGCCATGGGGTTGGTTCCCTGGCTGGGAATCGAACCCGGGCCACAGCAGGTAGAGTGCCAAGGCCTAACCACTAGTCCTCCAGGGACCAGCATGCCAAATATTTAACCCATTTCTACTAATTTCAAGCTTGAAATAGTCTTGTTCATTTACTTCTAGAAAGAACTAAAATTACGCCAATAGAATAAGACCATTTAAAGCTGAAAATTAGTAAAAGTGTTTAGAAATAGGTTTAATAATCTTCTATTTGTTTAGGGTAATTCTGTAATAGGAACTTAAAGATAGATTTGACTGTATTTGAGATATTTTCATTTATTAAGATGTCATATTTTGCAGTGATATGGCCAAACTGTGTGTGTGTTTGCGTGTGTGTGTGTGTGTGTTGGGGGTTCGTAAGACAGGACAGCTCCATCACTTGGCATCCATTTTAGAAAGGATTCAATATTAAACGCTTTGGAGCAATCTGAGATGGCTTGGGAACACCTTGAGGAACCTTTTTCTTAAAGAGGATACTCACAGGCCAGAAGGAGTTAACTCTGAGGTTGTAGCTGGTGTGTTGAACAGTAAGACCATCTCAGAATCCAAGTCTTTCCACATTAGGGCTGACGTCGTCCGTGGAAAAAAATTCCGAGCTGACTCAGAGGAAGTGGAGCTGCACTGAAAGTTTCCGGACATGACACTGTTATTTCTGCTTGCTCATGCACGAATCCTGCCGAATCCCTGCTTGCCATGTTTCGTCATTTTATATCCGCACAGCAAGATGGGTAATTTGATGTTGGCCAGTGAGCTCAGAGTTCAGGGAAATCAGACGTGTGTTGTCACTGAAAATATTGGCCTTGAGTTACCTGTCATTAAGGACAGCTCTAACGAACATTCTGGTAAAGATATAATACCTCTGGGAGCACTTTATGGTGGAGTTTCCCATGTTCTTTCAAAGGGTTTGAAAGCTCCAAAACCCTCAGAGCCGCGGGAGAGTTAAGAACAACTTTGGCAAGATGAGGAAAAGCAAGAATATGTTATACTTATGACTGATATTATCAAGTAAAAATATGTTGCTTATAGTCAGATTTATTTAGTTTTTCCTATTACAAGATTACAAGAAAGCAAATGTAAGACCATTTCTAATTTCAGGCTTGAAATAGTATTGTTTTTGGCAGATAATTTTTACAATTTTTAAGCATTTATTTCTGGAAAGAAGCAAAAGTATCTGCCAATAGAATAAGAACATTTCTCAAATAGGTTTGAAAATCTATATATATGGTTTGTTGTAATCTTTTAATAGGAAATACTAAATAAATTTGATTATAGTCAAGAAATTTAACTTGCTCAGATGTCGTTTTTGCTGAATAAATACATCACTTACCATGACGTAAAGGTAAAAACGATTTATTTACCATAAGTAATCGAACACGTTAAATATCACATAGGAGATTTGACTGAGTATAACTGAAAATACTCAAACAATACTCTTACGCTATGACATTTAGGAATATGATCATGTGATTTTTCACAATTTGTTTATTTTCACGTGTTAATTTTTCACACGTGGTTAATTTATTTTCGTATGTGGTCATATATCATGTACCTGATTTTTCTGTAAGGACGGTATTCCCACCTCGTGCCCTGGTTTCCCAGGATAGACTCCGGATCAATCCAAGCCTGACCGGGATAAAGCTCTTACTGCACATGAATGAATGAATATTAACTACTAACTAACTGAATATTACATTTTAACCATTCTGTACTTTGCCTGCAGTGTTACGTAAGATGTTTGTCTTATTTATACCTGTTCGGCACCACAGTAGAGATGATTTTAATTCACAAAGCCATGTTTTTTTTTAAGTTTATTCTGTTGTGTGTATGGATGTGGTGCATTATCTATCTTGTGTTTTCTTATTGATTCATTATTATTTTAAAATCCAATTCCTATTCCAACAGTCTGGATTTTCCCCGTCTTATAAATATACAGTGGGGTCCAAAGGTCTGAGAGCACACTGAAAATGTGGGATTTTTCAAACAAATATTTTAAACTGGAAATGAACAGATTTGCTTAAATTTAAATAGTGACCCAGAAATTGTGCAACATCTTGAATACTGAAGTTGCACAATTTCTGGGTCACTATTTAAATTTAAGCAAATTTGTGATATTGGCCATGTTAACTTAAGGTCAGAGTTTTTTTTTTTTTTTTAGGTCAGATTTTCCATGAGTCTTTTTCCCTTCCATGTACACTCTGATGGATTTGATCTCATATGGATCATCATGGATAGTTTTACACACACCTGTGGAGTCTGTGTCACCTCAAGTGCACACTGTCATTAAAGCAGAAAAAAAAAAGGAGACCTACCAAATACTGAAATTCAGAATACTCGAAACTCTGAAATTCACGTAAATATTTCTAAGATTCTACTTTTCACTCAAGTTGTTGCTGATAATATCATCTGTAACGAGAACCTTCGTGTTAAATTGGAAAAGAGTGCCAAACAGAAGCACTTTCACTCAGACTTTTGGACCCCACATCCAGTCGTCACCATTTCAGACCCAGATCTTACTATAGTGTTGGGTTTGTGCTGCAAATTTTGGATTTTTTTTTTTTTTTGGGAAATATGATTACAAAATTAGGATAATCAACTTGAAATGAAGATTCGAGAGAAAAAAGAGTAAATACAAGTCAACAAACTAGCAGCACAGTGGGCGAGTCGGCAATGCCTTCCTTTATTTTCCTGTTTCACTCAATAGTCATCACTTTATTCTACCAGAAGCTTCAGATCTATCAGCTAGATTATATAAATGGAGGTTATATCTCTGAAGCACAACTCAAACATGGATCTAGCTTCAGATTTTCACAATTGTAGAATGGATCTTGTAGCCAAAGAGTTCACCAGGAACGACGACAAGTTCCTGATGTTTATTCCCTTCGTATTCACGGTATTTTGATCAGAACATGAACACTGGCAGACCTGGAGAGCGAAAAAAACAAAAACTAAAAGTTTTCAGCATGTCTAAAATTGAGTGTGTGCATCTCCTATTTTAAATGGCACATACCTGACATGATGGGACTCACATTGGTCAAGCATGAGGTAATGAGAACTACAGTTTCGCCCGTAGATCCTCCCTGACCTCCGTGAGGCCATATACTGCTTACGACCATGCTGATGAGGTTTAGGATCTCATGTCAAGGTCAAAGGTCAATATGTTCATGGGTGTGGGTGTCTTCGAAACAAGCCATGCCCACAACAGGCTGTTAAAGGGAAAAAAAAAAAAAAAAAAAAGCACCAGAGAGTCCGCAAAAGGGTCGTCAACGCAGGATGACCTGCTGGCCCATAAATCTTCTTGATGAGGTACGTAAAAACAACTTAAATTGCTTACCATCTGTGAAGTTTGTTTCATCAAATACTTGTAAATCACTAAGTGAGTGCATCAACAGGTGCAATGCCCAAGATCCAGGAAGTTGCGTCTCCAGAAAGCACGATTAGACACAGTGTTTATGTACACGTTCAGATAGTGATGGTATTGAAAAAAGTTGCTGATATGCTCACATGACATCCCTGGACTGCCAGATCTCTGCCGTCACCTTCTGTTTATTCCCTCGTGCGTCCACTGCGGCTTGGAGAGAAACCCTAGAAACCCTAACGAGGGAAGATCTATGGGTCGGACCTGTTTGGTTCCTCCGTGTGTCATGACAGTCATTCCTGCGCCGCATTTAGAAATCTTCGCTCATAGTTAGCTAATGAGTCATCTTAACGCCGTAAGAGTAGGACAGGGGTTTTTTTTTTTTTTTGTTTTTTCTAATCCCGTGATCACCTGGAGCTGTAGCAGCAGGAATCAACTCTCACTCGCCGAAAGCGAACGAATGAATCGGTTAACGGGTTCTGCTGTGAGTTCGAAGGAAGAGGAAAAATCTTCATGGAAGCTTTTCTGATAACTGCATGGACGTTTCTTTCTAATAATGATGTGATTCCTGTATGCGGTTTTAAAATTTTAATGACTTTGGTTAAACATATTCATTGGCAAGTCCACTTTCTGAGGGATATTGATTGTGATGTTGCCAGTCTGAAACTTAGGGATAAAAAAATTTGTAAGAACTAACTAACTAAAAATGTTTTTCTTATTTAGTTTTTTTTCATTTCACACTCATTCATATCGGTTTTACACAGTTCTCTATTTCGTTTGAAAATTTTCATAAATTTCTTGAAAAAATGAGTAAGGGAAACATCAGGCAAGCAAGCCTGAATATTTCTATCACATTCAGACATTTTTGCACAGAGACCTTTTTTTTTTAAATAGTAAAATGTTAATGTAAAATGCACTGTGTGAGGGTTTTTGTTACTTGTGATAATGAAGGAACATCTCTGAAATCTTCCTCAGTTTTTCCCACGGAGATGCAGAGACATGCACCCAAATACTGTTCTGTACCTAATAAAGAACTTTTATGGAATTATCATGACATCAAGCTGGTGTCCAAGCAGCCTTCACATAATAATAATAATAATAATAATAATAATAATAATAATAATAATAATAATCTCTCTTTCTCTCTGTATGTCTGTCTCTCTCTCTCTCTCTATTTCACTGTTTGTCTCCCTCTCTCTCTCACTTTCTGTCTCTTTTGCTGTCTGTCTCTTTGTCTGTCTCTCACTCTGTTTGTCTCTCTTTCTTTCTCTCCGTCTCTCTTTCTGTCTGTCTCTTTCACTGTCCATTTATCTGTCTGTCTGTCTCTCTGTTTGTTTGTCTCTCTCACTCTCTCTGTCTCTCGCTCTGTGTGTGTCTGTCTGTCTCTCCCTATTTCTGTCTCTGTCTATCTCTCTCTCTCTTTCTGTCTCTCACTCTGTGTGTGTCTGTCTGTCTCTCTTTCTGTCTCTGTCTATCTCTCTCTCTTTCTGTCTCTCACTGTCTGTCTGTCTCTCTTAGTCTGTCTATCTCTCTCTCTTTCTGTCTCTCACTCCGTGTGTCTGTCTCTGTGTGTGTGTGTGTGTGTGTTTCTTTATTCTTTATTCTTTATTCTTCATTCAGACGGAGCTGAAGTTTAAATTTAAAGCCTAATAATCGAGTGACGAAAAAAGTGACGAAAGCGAGATTAACGTGTGTGTGTGTGTGTGTGTGTGTGTGTGTGGACGGGCTTGCTTTGCGCATGCGCGCTGCTATCACGGAAAAGCGGCGCTCAATAATGAAGACGCGCATCAATGAGCAGCGGCTATAAAAGGAGCGAGTCTGTGCTCCAGGTCTGATGCCTGCTTCACTAACTGGACTTTTTACAGTCCCTACAGCTACAGCACACACTCACACACACACACACACACACACACACACACTGCAGGACTGCACCACAACACGTGAGTAACATTATAAATAATAAATAATCACTATACCTATGTAATCATTTAATTCTGATTCATTATGCATAAACTTTATTATATGTTTATTATATGTTTATTATCTTACTATTAGGTTTCTTTCTCCTTACAGGAAAATTCAGTCTGAACTCTAAACTCTTTTTTTTTTGTTACAGGTTTAAAGAATAAAAACATAATGGTTTCCATCAGAGGTTTGGAGAAAACCATCGTGTTCCTGTGTGTGTGTGTTCTGTACAGCAGCATGAGGACAGACAGCAGACCACTGAGGTTAGTGATCAGTCTTAAACCTCACGTTCATGCATTTCATCATTTCTTTCATTTTTCCCCTCTATTCTTTTAACAAGAGCTTTAATCTCAGTTGTCACTAATTTACAAATGTAGTGCCAGAAGAGCATCAGCAAAGCACTAGGAAAGAGCTGATGAAGAACTGAAGAAGTTTAGATATTTATCTCTAGATCGGTTTTGTAAAGAAAGAATAGGACAGAAAAAAAGTTAAAATGTTTAAAAAAAAAAAAAAAGAAGACATAATTACTTCATATGAAGATTACACTTAACACCACTGGCGGATATTATTATGATTTTTTTCCCCCTGTATTAATACTGTTATTTTTAATGAAACCTGCAGTTAGGCAGTGCTGTAGAAGTTCTGTTAAAACCCTGATATTAGCTCAGATGATTTATTTCACTAATGCTAATGTTCGGTTGCTCGTTTTGTCTATAAAGGCTATTTATTTATTTATTTACTTACTTGCTTACTTACTTCAAGTTCAAAGTTATATAAAGTGATACCTGGTGAACGATTTCGAGACACTTGATCGTTTCACGTGACACAACGTTACATAACAGCCTTAGTCTCACAAAATTTAACTTGATAAATTTTGTTGCAGAAGCTCAAGTAAAAAAAAAAAAAAAGCTGTTCTGTACTTTTCAGCATTTAAATCAATAATATATGAGACAGAAACTGTACAAATCAAATTCAAAATTTATTTGTCACATGCATAGCCATACACAGTGCGACTTGCAGTGAAATGCTTTTTACAACTGTTCCAATAAAGGTACACGTTTGTTCCACGAGGTACACGTAATGTAAAAACAGCCTCAAAGTTCAGTGAAGATACTTACTGAAGGTAGAAAAGGCACAAATGTTTATCTGGGGAAAGTTTATACGTTTTTTTCCCCCCTATTTATGAAACTATATATAAGAAGGAGTAGTAAGGAAACTTGTAAAGCAGTCAATCGTGTGCTAACATCAGCTTCTTTAATCTGAGAGTGCTGTTTTTTTTTCAGAATTTCTATAATTTATCTAAATCCTGGATTTCCAAAAAAAAAAAAAAAAGAGAGAGATTGCTTTGCATCATTAAGGGTTCTAGCTTCCTGAATATGTTTTAGGATGAACCTTCTCTGGAAAGGAATAATAATAATAATAATAAGAAGAATACTACTACTACTAATAATAATAATATAGGGGTTTATAAAGGTACTGCCAGGGGTTTGTGGCCAGAGCATCAAATGCTTTAGAAATGCACATTGATATTTGAGATAACCCTTCAATTCTTAATAAGGTGTAAATATATACAGTATAGGAGCTATACATAAAGGCTAGTCAACATTTTTTTTTTTGGCAAAAATGAATGATGAATGATCTGTCTAAGACAGATTCTGTTGCTAGCGATCATCGCACACAATATCATCGCACCTGTAGGCTGTATATTGATTTCTTGCTAACACATAAAGATAGAATGAAGTGTGTTGGGTTTTGAGATTGTTTCATTTAGATTAGATCAGTTTTTTTTCCCCCCCTCTTGCTGTTTATAGATAGCAAATTTACTTTAAAGTTCTTGAACTATTTAAAGTTGGTGGATGATATCATGACACCTGAGGATAGCTTCATGTCACACAAGGCTTAGTGTTAAGATAGTTAATGCAGTAGTCACAAAACCTCTACTCTATTTCATCCTAGTGTCTGGTTTCCGTGTGCTCAGTTCACATTAATTTGGAAACTCCTGATCTAAATAAAACATGCAGTTGCTCAGCACCAGAAAAAGCATATTGTTGTGTAATATTTCCTGATAAGGTCACTGTATATTGTGTTCTCTGATATCACACACCGAGGACACTCTGTAATCACACTCTCAATGCGCTCTCGTGTTCTCTGGGGTTTTCCAAACAGCCGGAGGTCCGTCAGTGAGGTTCAGCTGATGCACAGCGTCGGCGTGCGCAAACACATACAGCAGAGGCAGGACTGGCTGCAGGAGCACATGCAGGACATACACACCGCCCCACTGCATGATGGGAAAATCAGCGGCGAGCGCATCACGCCGGAGCACTCGCCGTCCGAAGCCGTTGTGCCCAACACATCGAAAGGAAACGTGGTGGAAACGCAGTGAAACGTCGTCACTTCACTGCGCCTTAGAACAGCCGTCTGCATTGATGTTCCACGTCTCATCTCAATCTCATTCATATTAAATATATAGCTATTTATTTTTTCTATTTATATATTTAAGTATTTATATAGAGTTATGAATTTTTAGAATTTTTCCAAAAGTACTCCTGCTTGTTATAAATATGCTATGTGTATTTTATGGAACTTTTATTTTAGAATATATATTATATATATATATATATATATATATATATATATATTTAAAGTTTAAGAAAGCACTTTTATTTCTTTTATTTTAATGAGCTGAAATAATGTTTACTGAAGCCAAGAATATAGAAGAGTAGGACCAAATTATTTTTTCTTAAAGAAATGCAGGAAAAAAAAAAAGGAAGAAAATATTTTTTTAAAACAGAAGTGATCATGAAAAAAAAAAAGAAAATGTAATGTACTTTCATATATGTTTGTAGTTTAGGAATAATATTGCAAAACTTTTTAATATGTTATTGTTAAATTTGTATTTTCATTTTATTTAGATTTGAGCATTAATATGAAATATAGTGTATTGGCTCATACACACTTTGTATCACCAAAACAGTACTTAATATAATATAACATATAAAATATATTTTCGTGCTTTATTTTTTATATTCTTCTAATAAAAGACTGATGAAGCTCTAGAAACTCCACCAAACAAATAAAAGTTTTTAAAAATTATTTTTTATTGTGTTTTAAAGGTGAAAAAAAATAATAAAACCGTCCAATTCGATTCACTTCCTAACATGGCTGAATTTGGACGTGGTTTCCATAGTAGCACGCATCGTACGCATGCGCACTGCGGCAGGCCGGCTGCTTCCCTATTGGACATTAAGTGAACTAGATAGGGTGCCTAAGACACAACTTCACACACTTAAATAGTGCGCGTGCATAAGGGATCAGCGTGCTATTTGAGATTCAGCCAGGGCCTTCTTGTTTATGGAGGATTAAAATTAGCGTTAGCAAGATATTAGCCTTTTAAATCCGACTCTAAGGAAGTCTAAAGTCTAAAGTCTTAGTTAGAGACTGAATTAAAACTCCAGAGGGCGGTGAAGGATTTTATTTAAAGTGCTGACTGGTGAGAAATCTATGAAATAGTTATGTTTTTTGTTTCGTTATTTCGTTGAAGCTATGCTATGCTAACCGCTATGCTAAAATAAGCTAAGACAGTGATATAGGTTTTCTGTATTATGTTTACTTAACTGTGTGCTTTATCAGCTGCTGTGGAGTGTGTGTGTGTGTGTGTGTGTGTGTGTGTGTGTTTTAAGTAGATGTTCCCCCAAGTGTTTAATTATTTACAAAGCTAAACTTATAAAGAGTATCATAAAGTAAATAAGAGTGGGAAAATAATCAACAGTGTCATTATTATTATTATTATTATTATTATTATTGTTGTTGTTGTTATTATTTTAGATTTTCCAGTACCAGCACGTCACGAAGTGTTTTATTCCTCTTATATCACAGCTTCCTTTCAGCGCTAGCGGTGTTGTAGTTATTAAAGAAAGACATGTGATACTTTTTATCCGTTTATAGTTGCTTTTGCATAGCATTAGTTTAATGTGCAATGAATCCAACAGAAAATCTCTCAAATCCAGTCAAGCTGTCCATCATGAGGATTTAAAAGTGAATAAAATAAGAATAAATCCGGGACATTATTTGTTACAGTTTGCTGCAGAGATCGAATCAGTGTGGTACGAGATGAATAAAGCTCTCTGTTCTTCACATCACCACATCGCTGATTCATTTCCTATAACGGCACAACCTGCTGTGTTTTATTCCTCACTCACTGATACGGCAGACAGTGTGACCACTCAGAGATGAGGAGAGTAACATTTCTCTCCCCCTTTCCCTCTCTCCCTCACTCTCTCTCT
>CM040981.1:26391097-26423568 GCA_022985145.1 Pangasius djambal
AAAAAAAAAAAAACCCGATCAAAATCACTCTAAATTGTTCTAGGCGAAAACGTTATTTTATTATTTCTTTTTTAAAAAGTGCATAACCGGTTAATAACATTAGTTTTCTATTTCATTGTGATTAATAAATCAATAAATTGTTTCTAATTCCTGGTTCTCAATATTTTGTTGTTTTGCAAGATTCGGCATCTGATTCCTGTCTAGCTAATGAACACGATGCTGTAAATCAGGAGTCGCCGACTGGCGTTAAAATATCGACTCGACCAGCACCAGGGCTTTGAACCTGCGTCCTTTCCTGAAGATCCAGGTTCAGTATTCGACGAAGGAACTGAATCTGCTATGATGCGGCATTGATTCCTACGGCGGTGATTCGTTATTACCGCTGAATCCGCCCCGATACGATTTCGCCTCTTCAGGCGACGATACGATACTCGACGATACCACCGAATCTGACGCGATACGATTTCTATTGCTAAGGCAACGATTCAGTGTCCGACAATACCACTGAATCTGATATGGTACGATTTCGACTCTTAGGGCAACGATTTGATATTTTGACGATGCCACTGAATCTGACGCAATACAATTTTGATGCATGTTTGATGATACCGATGAATCTGCCATGATAAGATATGATTTCGATTCTTAAGGCAGCAATTCGATATTCGACAATGTCCGTGAATCTGCGACGATTCGATGTAGCTGGATCTTTCCAAGGCTTTCGAAGGCTTTATAAGATGAAGCACCTAAAAGCTCTCCTGTACGTAGAAGCTTTTTTCCCAATATTGAAAGCATTTCTCTATAAATTGCATCATCATTATCACTAATTTCACAATATCGCAAAAAATTTGCATCAAATTACAGAGTCAGCGTGTGTGTGTGTGTGTGGTGTCTTGCCCTGAGGCTCATTTGCACCTAGTTTGTGTATTTTGCAATTTAGCTTTGAATTTATAGCTGGTTAGGTAACGTTTGCCCGGAGAGGAAGTGGAAAGCCCGGAATCCATCTTCATGGAACAAGACTTTCAACTAATATAAGCCCTATTTTCAGCTTATTCATCACTTATTTAACCGGTGGGAGAAAAAAAAAAAATCACACCCTGTGAACGCTCCACTGGGTTTGCAGCAGGCTCGCGTCCGTGCACTTCAGGGAAGAAAGTATTGCGTATCATTCTGTGTGAGGATGATAAAGGGTAACGTCCTGAGCTCTAACCACAACGCCAGCACGATTCGTCTTCTCCCTCTCGCCCTGAGGCTTTTCTTCAGCGTCATCATATCGGGTAATGCGGTCCCTGAAGATGGAGGCACTTTTTATTAAAAGGATACGTGCTCTGCGAACAAGGTGTGGTTGCTTTCAGGGACAAATTCTCTTTCTCTAGACGTGGTTTGCTGCTGGTACGCCATTTTGTATTTAAAAAAAAAAAAAAAAGAAGTCATTTTGTTGCACCTTCATATAGTATACTTACATTTATTCTCTCACAGCTACAGTATCCCAGTCTGTGTTTGAGTGACTTGTTCAAGGGCGCGGTTCGCTGTCCTCGTCAAAAGCTTCACTTTCACTGAGGCAAAGGGTTTTTTTTTTGGGTGTGGTTTGATTTTTACTGACCCCAAAACACACATCAGTGCCACATAAGTGATATTTGAACAGAAAGCAGGAAGTCGTGGTCTGTCCAGGCAAATGGCTTGGACGCATGGCAGAGCAGCTCCTGTGGAGGTTGTTGTTGTTTTTAAATAAAAAAATTAATGCACAATTTAGTCATTTTTTTTAAGTTAAGTTGTCGTTTTATTGAGATTAAACCTGGTTAGACTTTAATCTCTAAGGAATAAAACACTCCGTGTTGTGTTGTAATAGGAAAACGAATGAAATGTTACTGTTACAACCCCGAGGTGGATTATTTTACATAACCACACGCCCAGAAGTGTTTTATTCGTCTTTTAGCGCCACGATCTTTTCATTTATTAAAGACTAACTAGTTCCCTCACCAGCCTCTCTTTTTTTTTCCCCCCCTCTTTCTTGTGGTTAATAAGACAACAAAAAAAAAGCAGCTTGTTGTGTTACCAAGAAACCAGGAAGTGTAAACTCCTCTGCCCTGACAGCTACAGAGCGCTGACACTGGAGACTCCTTCCGTAAATGTTAGATAAACCGTTTCCTTACAGCAAACCTCAGCAGACCAACGATTATATGCTTCTCTTATATAACAGCATCTCAGATCATGCGAAATTGACTGCGTAAGAGCTCCTGCAACCTTCTGACCAATCAGATTAGAGAATTTAACAGCACTGTGGTACAAGCAACAAACTGCTCGTGGTTTATTGTGAACGTTTAAAGGGCTGTGTGTACATTCAAGGATGTGTATGTCATGCATGCTTCTGAGTGATGTGTCTCATGTTCTCCTGTGTGTGTGTGTGTGTGTGTGTGTGTGTGTGTGCGTGTGTGTGTGTTCCCTGTAGCAGTGGCAGTCGGCTGCGAGGCTCTCAGCTGCACAGCGAGGTGGCGAGGATGAGCGTGCACGGGGCCGAGCACTGCAGGGAGAGGCGTCGCTCTGGAGATCGCTCCAGGGATTCCTCTCACGAACGGGCCGAGGGCCAGCTCACGCCCTGCATCAGGAACGTCACGTCTCCAACACGTCAGCAGCTCAGCGGTGAGAACCGTCTTCATGCACCAACACGTAGAACACCGTATAACACGTCTGTTAATCACGTATATCTGTACGTACTCCAAAAACAAAGGAGCGCCTCCTGATTTTTTATCTCTCAGTCGGTTGCTTGAGTGTTTTTTTTTTTTCTTTCTTTTTTTTCCTCTCATAGCTTTGTTGTACATTAAGATCTGTAAAATCTAGTAAAGCAGACCATCTTGAGGATCTAAAAAATAATAATAAGAAGATTAAATCAGGTACAAAGCCAAGATAGAATGAAAAGTGGTGTGCCTTGGAGAGGTGAAGGAATTTGATATTAATAAATAAGGAATAAAACACTTGTCGTGCTGTTACAGGAAAACATCAACGCAGTGGTAAGTTGATTATTTTCCTATAACGGCATCTCCTGAAGTGTCTCATTCCTTTTATACGACAGCAGTTACTTTTTTATTATTATTAAAGAGAGACATGTAATACTTCTCATCCGTTCTGAGTTAAATGCAGTGTTTTGGAACGTCCTGTTATCACTTGCGCTATAGCAGCTATAAACAGTCGTTCCCTCACCAGTCTCTCTTTTCTCTCACTCTCTCTCTCGCTCCTTAATAAGACAAAAAAAAAAGCATCCCGGCATGTTACAGAGAAACCGCAAAAAAAAAAAAGTAAACTCCTCTGCTTTACCTACAGAATTACCTCTGACTGTTAAAGAGCGCTGACACTGGAGACTCCTTCCATACACGTTACGTCTCCTCAAAGAAAACCTCACCATATCAGCTTATTTGTTTAGCTGTGCGTGAGCTGTTACTATAGCAACGATAACGTATGCAGCGCAGTAATCTACACCTATGATTTGCAGCCGCACTGCTGTTGTAGAAAATGAATCAACAGCACCTTGACCAATCAGAATCGAGAATTCAACAGTGCCGCGCTATAACTACAGAGACCACACAGCGTATCGTAGAAATGTTTTCAGATATCACGATATGATTTTTTATTTTTCATCCATGTTATACAAACACATTTCCACATGTATATATGCGCACTAACGTGTCTCGTCATGCCATGCCAGATCGAGAGAGAGAAGCAGGATCTTGGTCGAGGTCCGCGAGTCCCAGGCCTCAGAAAGGCTCCGGCTCCTTCTGCACAGATCCCCACAGTAAACCTCACGGCTCAGACATGATTTACGTGTACGAAAACGTGAAGGAGGGCTCTCGGAGCGTGAGGACGGCGGAGAGGGTGACGCTCATCGTGGACAACACGCGCTTCGTCGTCGACCCCGCAGTCTTCACGGCTCAGCCCAACACCATGCTCGGCAGGTCAGCCTTTATATCCGAGTTTGTGATTTTATATTTTTCTTCAACAGAGGTTTTCTGAATGCTTACGATAATACATAAGACTAATATTCCATGACCTTGGGATGTAAAGTACTTTTACATACAGAGCATCAAAGTACGTAGGGGTTTATATAGAACAGCTCTGCGATATGACAATTATAATATCGATATTGTGATAACGTATGTCACGATATCTTTCTGTTACAAACGGCGGAAGCAGATTTTGTGACGTTTGAATCTGTAAAATGTAAAAAAAAAAATTTTTCGAAGAGTTCATTGTTTTTCCTTCTTTCAATGCGAATTTATTTGAGTACACGTTAAATGTCATCAAACTTGTTTTTGAAGGTTTATTTTTAAAAATAATACTCTACTGTTTTGCTGGTAGTTTGTTAGGAAGCCTACACTGATCAGCCCTCACATTAAAACCCCTGGCAGGTGAAGTGAATAACATTGATTATCTCATTACATTCGTATCTCTCAAGGGGTGGGATATATTAGGCAGCAAGTGAACAGTCAGTTCTCAAAGTTGATGTGTTGGAAGCAGGAAAAATGGGCAAGCGTAAGGATCTGAGCGATTTTGACAAGGGCCAAATCGTGATGGCTGGACGACTGGTTCAGAGCGTCTTCAAAACGGCAGGTCTTGTGGGGTGTTCGCGGTATGCAGTGGTTAGTACCTACCAAAAGTGGTCCAAGGAAGTACAACCGGTTACCTGGTGAGAGGATGATGGGTGCCCAAGGCTCACTGATGCCCATGGCGAGCGAAGGTTAGCCAGTCTAGTCTGATCCCACAGAAGAGCTACTGTAGCACAAATTGCTGAAAACGTTAATGCTGGCTATGATGGAAAGGTGTCAGAACACACAGTGCATCTGAGCTTGCTGCGTGTGGGGCTACATAGCTGCAGATCGGTCTGCAGAGTGCTCATGCTGACCCTTATCCACCGCCGAAAGGACCTACAGGGGCCACATGAGCATCTGAACTGGACCACGTCGCTCACCTGGGGAAGAGATGGCACCAGGATGCACTATGGGAAGAAGGCAAGCTGGCGGAGGCAGTGTGATGCTCTGGGCAATGTTCTGCTGGGAAACCTTGGATCCTGGCATTCATGTGGATGTTAATTTGACACGTACCACCTACCTAAACATTGTTGCAGACCAAGTACACCCCTTTTATGGCAGCGGTATTCCCTAATTTCAGCAGGACAATGCGCCCTGCCACACTGCAAATATTGTTCAATAAGAGTTCAAGGTGTTGACTTGGCCTCCAAATTCCCCAGATCTCAATCCGATCGAGGATCTGTGGGATGTTCTGGACAAACAAGTCTGATCCATGGAGGCCCCACCTCACAACTTACAGGACTTAAAGGATCTGCTGCTAACGTCTTGGTGCCAGATACCACAGCACACCTTCAGAAGTCTTGTGGAGTCCATGCCTCGACGGGTCAGAGGTGTTTTGGTGGCACAAGGGGGACCTGCACAGTATTAGGCAGGTGGTTTTGATGTTATGGCTGATCGGTGTGTATCATGATGCGTATCGTGTCATAGTAACGTCTGGAAATATCGTGATATGATATCTGTCACATCGCCCAACTCTCAAATATAGTGTATGTTTGACCTTACACAGAACCTTTTCCGGTTTCCATCCGTTAGTCCACAGAAAGTGGATGAATGCCACAAAGTGAGCATTCGTCGCAAAAACACACAATTATTACATACTCTTTCCACCCTGACGTTGATTATTTTCCTATAACAACATTCCCCAAAGTGTTTCATTCCTCTTATATTACAGCAATTTCCCAACAATAACCATTTTTTAATTTATTAAAGAACGACATGTCATCCTATTTTACACATTTCTAGTCACATTTAACGCTGTGGAAGGTCTGTGAAAACAAGTTAGTTCAGGTTTATATTAAATGTTCTCGTTCGTTTCCATAGCAACAGCTCGTTCACAGCCGGGCGCTGCACATAAAGTAAGGTTAATAAAAACAGGGTTTTTAAAAAAAAAAAAAAAAAAAAAAGGGTGTGTTCTTTGATATTTTGAAGATTATTGTAAGGACATGTTTAGATAGGATATGGAAGGAGTCTCCAGTGTCAGCTGTTATTTTATTAACCTCAAGAGAGAGAAATAATGAGAAGCCGGTGAGGGATCGGCTGTTTATAGCTGCTATAACGTAAGTGAGAACAGGAACTTGTTTCGACAGCATTAAATGTTACTAGAAACTGTTAAAAAGTGTGATGCCATTCATTAATGTTGTTGTTTCAGCCGCTCCCGTCAGGGGTCGCCACAGCGGATCATTGGTCCTCACCAGGCAGATGTCGTTCATTAATAAATGTAGAATTTTTAATACTGTGGTGTAAAAGGAATGTTTTAAGGAAACGGTCTAGCCCGCCCTGGATTATTTTCCTAAAACAGCATGACCCACCATGTGTTCATCAACTCCCAGGTGATGATTTTGCAAAAATAAATAAATAAATAAAGTATCAGTGCTTGCACAGGGTGACTTTGCGAATCTTCTGAGCTGAGCAGGTTCGGTATTAACGGTGTGTTGTAAACAGAACTGAACTGCAAGTGTACTGTGTGTGTGTGTGTGTCTGTGCGCGCAGGATGTTCGGAGCTGGGAGGGAGTACAACTTCACCCGCCCCAACGAGAAGGGCGAGTACGAGGTGGCCGAGGGCATCAGCTCCACCGTATTCCGAGCCATCCTGGTGAGTGTGCTGCACTTCACTAAACCTTTCCTTACGCAGGGTTTGAATATCACGGACAAGCTGCATTTAGAGCATATTGATTACGTTTTGAATTAAACTGCGGTACACGTGACTTAGCATAAAAACGGAGCTTCGGCGCAGAGCGTTCCACCGGCTCAGTCAGAGTGTCTGAGTGTTTTTGTTTAAAATCACTCGCATGTCCTCTCGACTTCTATTCAGATTATTATGAGTGGTCTTTTTTTTTCTGCTCTCTGTCCTATTTTTATTTATTTATTTTTTTAACAGAATAACGTGCAATAGAGACAAGCGTTTCACGCAATACTGCGATACTAATATTTAAACTGTCGTCCAAGAAACCTGCCTAAAATATTATCCAGCGCAGTGTGTGGATACGCAGAGTGTTGGGCGAGGCAGCGAATTAAACTCTCTTCTTTTTTACAGGTTAATAATCTCCTTACTGTACGATGAGGTGACAAAATGGTGTTGCAGATCTTTTTTTTTTTTTCCCTTATTGCCCTCGCAGCTGTAATTAACGTCTAAGCATTCGGCCTATCAACAGGAGATTGCGAGTTCGTATCACGACGATGCCACAGGCATCCATGGGCATGCACTCAGGGTGGGAGGGGCATACTCTCTCTCTCCCCTGTCAATCACAGCGACACTAGCCAATCGTAGGAGTCTGTGAGTTCATGTATGTGGAAGAGGGCGGATAGCGCTTTCCTCCGATTGTGTCACGCCGCACTGTGACGCTGCATGAGCAGCAGTTTGAGAAGATGCACTGGCTTCACGTGTCTTAGCACACGTTAGCCTTCCCTTTTTGGTAAACCAAATGACCAGATTAGGAGAAAATGGAGTGAAAAGTAAACGAACAAACAAACTAGATATATTTGCTGCTTTTTTTTTTTTCTTCTTCAAAACTGAGATGTAGTACTGTAGAACTGAGATCTAAGTTTGTACAGAATTCTCTTCGTTTCTCAGAAGTGAATCATTTACACATTTACGGTGACACCAAGATGAAAAAATACTGTGGCGTGTTAGCAGTGAGACGGAGAGGTATTTTGGCAAACTCCAAGAAAAAAAAAACGAACTGTTGACTAGTTTTCAGACTTGCAGCTAATCCACAGCGAGTGTATCTTGATGAAACAACACACGAGCCTGAAGAGCTCTAGGCTCGTTTTGGTGTTTGGAGTTTGTTTAGCGACCGCGAACATCGGCGTGTCCTGCCCAGCGTTGTTTTTTTGACCCCTGATAAAAACTTGACGGAGCAGTGTACATCTTCTAAAGCTAACTAGTTAAACACAAATGAAATACTGCACTGATCTGATCTACAGGTTACATCCTCGGCTTCGTAGTGCACAGGTTAGATTAGCAAAGCGAGCTAACTGCACACGTACACTCACCATAGACACACAACAATCTCTGCTACTTCCTTTCAAACTTAATTTTTCTTTGTAATGTCTCTCTACACGTCTAATGACAGGGTACGATGAAAGCACGGTTATAAGTTCTTCTTGTGTCAAACAGTAAAAGGCAACAGAGCTAACGTTGTGAGCGCGGAACTGAAGAAACGTCGTACCACGCTCATTCGAGCCGATCGCTTGGATTTGCTACGTCAGCAATTTCCCGACAATAACCATTTTTTAAATTTATGAAAGAACATGTCGTACTATTTTACACATTTATAGTCACATTTAATGTTGTGGAAGGTCTGTGAAAACAAGTTAGTTCAGTTCTCACTTACTTTATAGCAGCTACAAACAGTTGTTCCCTCACTAGCCTCTTCTTTTTTTTTTTTTTTTTTCCTCTCTCTTGAAGTTAACGAGTCCAAAAAACGCAGCTATCATGTTAACGGGAAACCACAAAGCGTGAGCAACTCTGTCCTGAAGACTTCAAAGATTTTCTTTAAGATTTTCTATAACAGCAGCTCTGACAGTAGTTCAGGTTTATATGAATGTGGTCCGAGGAATCTTTCGAGCCGATCGCTTGGGTTTGCTACGTCATTGCTAATTCGCATAACATCGAGAAAATCTCAGATCGGATGTCGCTTGTCGTGCTGTCGCTGAAATTGTCTTGTCAGATATGATCTGTAAATGAAGCTATGCTAGTTTTTTTTTTGTTGTTTATTTGTTGTTGTTTTTTTAAATCCCTTTTTAGGTTTTGTATCCATGGTAATTATGTTGCTAGTTGTTGCTTTTAACAAACATCAGTACCTTTTGTTATTGGTGGATTTTTATTTCTGCACTCAGCTGTGTGTTTCTGGAGCGAACAGAGAGAGAGAGAGAGAGAGAGAGAGAGCACAAAAGAAAAGGGTAACTGCTCTCGCTTCCTTTATCAGCTTTTCTGTTGTTGTTATTCAGTTTGTAAAACCGTTTTTTTTTTTTTTTTCTTTTTCTTGGCTCTTTTGGAATGTCATGGAGATGTAGTTGTTATTGAACTTTTTAAACTGAAGGACGAGACATTTCATAGAGGATTTTATTACTATAGCAGTATCGTTAGCTCCTTTGGATGGTGATGTAAGCACCATCTCCGAGCAGTTTCCAGCATAAGCAGATAAAAACCCGGATGTGTCACACGCTTGGAGAGACACTCGCTGCCTTTCGAGCTACTCTTTTGAAAAGGAGTGCGTCGTTCTTCGAACGTGCTTCACACTTGGCAGGATTTAAAATATACGAGCCGGTCAGCGCTGTGTATTTGTCCTGCTTGGTTTTGTGTGTGTGTGCAGAGCTGCTGCAGTAATGGCTGCCGTTTTGTCTTCCTTCTGCATCTCTCTCTCTCACTCTCTCTCTCTCTCTCTCTTTCTCTGCACGGCAGGATTATTACAAATCGGGGATAATCCGCTGCCCTGATGGGATCTCCATTCCCGAGCTGAGGGAGGCATGTGACTACCTCTGCATCTCCTTCGACTACAGCACCATCAAGTGCAGAGATCTGAGTGAGTATTCAACAAGCGTCGAAAGAATTTCTGCAAAAAACGTCTCCTGATAGGCAAAGAAGATGGGCAGATGGGCTTGTTAACGCGGCGTGTCGGGGATCTCTGTGTTTGTGTGTGTGTTTGTGTGTGCGTTTGTGTGCGTTTGTGTGTGTGAGTGAGACACGGATGACTCCTGGAGAGAATGGAAATAGGTCAATAGTTTCTGGTGTGCTCGTCAGATACGGGTCAGCAGCCACAGTGGCTATTGATCCGCTCATCGTGGGTGTTAGAAAAGTCAGAGATGAGCATAAACTGTTTCCATCTCAGTGTGTGTTAGTGACAGCGAGCCCGTTTTCTGCATTCAGATGCTAATCTGAGGAGCTATGTCATGGAAATTTGAAATGCTGCACCCAGCTAGTGGAACTGTTCAGATCAGAGACGGCACGACACCTCGTTTTCTTTTCGGATTCTGACGCAGAAACATTGCTCCTCAGCCGATATCGATACTCGTACGATAAAAGGTCGTGTTTTTTTTTCACTTACATATCAATTATAGAAAATATAATAAAGTCTAAATATGATAAAAATCAGTCCTGATTAAAAAAAAAAAAAAAACAGTCTGTTTATGTAGAGATGGCACTGATCCGATACTCAGGATCGGTACTGGTGGAGCAATACCAGCAAAAAAAAAACTGGATCAGATATCGGAGGGGAAAAAAAAGAATGAATTTAATCTGATCCTGTAACAAGTGGAAAAGATTAGAATTGGGTTTGGAAAAGATTTATTTTTTGAGCTGTATTTATTTATAAATCAAGATAGGATTTTTGTGTGAGAGATGTGGTTTTGTCTAAGTCGTGTTTTTAGCCATGTATAATTTCTGCGTTGTTTAAAGTGCTTTGTAAAAAAAAATATTTTAAGGCTTATTATTTTTAAAAGAAAGACATATCAGATGGATATCGACTGATGATCAAGGTTTCAGTATCGGTATCATCTCTGTATCTTTATATAGTATGTTAACATTTACAGTTCCAAAAAAAAAAAAATTCATTCTTTTGCATTTCTTACAGGATCTAATTCATTCTTCTTTTATTTTTTCCCCTTCGATATCCAATCCACTAATTTTTTTTTGCCCGTATCAGGTGGATACGGATCCTGGGTATCTGATCGTTGCCAAAAACAGATTGGCGTTTCGGTGAAATTCGACACGGGGACCATAAGTCGCTCTGTTGAGATTTATTTATGGCCCGATAAGCATGAGGTTGTGATGTCATAAAATGCGCTCACCTGCGCTGAACCAATCACATCCAGTATGCAATTATGAGATGATGACAACGTCTTGACTGCAAATCTTTTAGCCAGACCTTGGGTTCTAAGCTAGCCATTTACGCAACACAGCTAATGTTTGCCTAAAGGTGTCTCATCTGCAAAAAAACAACAACTATGAGCTGGTTTACTAGCAGTTATACAGCTGCATCATAATCAAGTAGTTTAAAGTGCAGTTTATTTGAAAAGTAGGAGTGAAATATTAATCACTAATAATTTGTAATCATTCTGATAAATTAAGAGTTAGTCTGAGATCATATACAAGGTTGATTCTTGGGCCTAAAATATTTTTAATTGTTTAAAAATATTACTTTAAAGCGTTGAATTAGGGAATCTGATTGGTCAAAAGGTGTTGACAAATTTTCTAGTAATGTACCTTTTCTATTGCATGATCGTTGCTATAGTAACAGGTCATTCACAGGGACTTGTACAGTAGAGGCTCCACGTAAACAGTTTAAAGAACTGCTGGTGTGGTGAAGACGTCTGTTTAACATTTTACGGAAGGAGTCTCCAGTGTCAGAGGTAAAGGTAATTTAGCTTAAAATTTTCCGACATCTTCAGGACAGAGGAGTTTTTCCCGCTTTGTGGTTTCGTAGTAACAAGCTACTTTTTCTGTCTTATTAAATCCAAGAGAAAGTGAAGGAACGACTCTTTGTAGCTACTGTAACGTAAGATATAACAGGAACGAACTTGTTACTCTAAACGGATAAAATGTTTGTTCTTTAATTCATAAAAATTGTAATCATTGGGAAAGTGCTGTGGTGCAAGAGGAATAAAACACTTTGCAACGTCTGTTTGTATTCTAATTATAGTTATATATATATATATATATATAGTTATTAGTAAATAAAAGCACTTAACGAGTGTTTCTTTTTTTCCGCCTCAATCAGGCGCACTGATGCACGAGCTGTCGAATGACGGCGCGCGGCGGCAGTTCGAGTCGTACCTGGAGGAGATGGTGCTGCCGCTGATGGTGGCCAGCGCTCAGAGCGGAGAGAGGGAGTGCCACGTCGTGGTGCTCACTGACGACGACGTGGTGGACTGGGATGAAGAGTATCCGCCACAGATGGGCGAGGAATACTCTCAGAGTCAGTATCTTATTTATAACACACACAGGAGTCGTGAGTGAGACTCACAATCTCCTCTTTTCCGTTTTATTCATTTATTTTACAAACTAATATTACGCATATTGCTCTGACTATGAAGACGAATTCTACGCGCTACTACTTTGAAATGTTACCGAGCGCCTCGTCCAGTCGAAACACGTCTAAAACGACGTGCAACAATCGAAATGCAGAAATCTCTCTGTCCGTCTGCCTCCGCTAGTTCCTCGACATCAGCAGGTGACTCAGTGGAACAACAGAAGACGAGGAAACGAACACAAAAATGTACCAAAAACATTTATTGAATATGGATTTACTAGAGTGGTGGTAATTAACAGTGAGAAAACAAAATGCCAAGGCTTGGGGTTGCAGAAAATGTGTGCAATTCCTTTCTTCTTTTTTTCCCCCATATCCACTAATTGTTTGCTAGCTGAGTGTTAATAAAAGTGTTAATGTTAGCGAGCTGAACTACATAGCTAGCCGTTTCAATTCGCAGTTTGGGAAACGAGCGATGATTGCCGTCGTCTTGTGAATTTCTGGAATTTTATGTATTTTATTTGTGTGTTTGTTCCAGTGCTAATACTGTTAAAGTGATGGAATTAGCACGTTTGCAATATCTATCTGTCTATCGAGGAAAATCCAAGACACTGAACACCATACGCCAGGGGTATTCGACTAAACGTTGTAAAGGTCCGATTACATAAAATGTTTATTGCCTACAAAGGCAACTAATAAGAGTTTTAAAAAAAAATTCACGGCTATAAATAAAATAATTTGAAGTGGTTTTAATGGCGCTTCACGTTACCACTTTTGACTCAAGCCAGAGATCCTGAAAAGATGAGATGCATCGGTTTTTAATTTGACACAGGAAGAATTAAAAAGAAAGAAAAAAAAAACAAAAAACATGCCGTCAGTTCACTTATCAGAACAGAGAGAGTAAATAAAATGAAAAATCAATGCAAGTCTGGGAAAACACTCCCTTTTTTCCCAGATTAAATGTCTGTAGCCTTGTAGCTGGGCTCTGGTCCGATGAGTTGCCTTCAGCTAAATGATTGGAGAAACAGAGAATCTGCTACAGAAGCCACGATGGTTCATGTTTAGAAAACTGCAGTATACATTTTTCTTCCCCATACGTTTATCGGCTCTGCTACAGAATTCTTACTCTATTCCATTCGTGATGACGACACTCACCTACTACAGAACCTCGTTTGAATGTATTTATAACGTGTTTTAGCGTTTAACGTGAAAGATCCGGCGTTGTCGTCACGCTGACCTGTTCGTCTCCTCCTCTTTTCTGTAGTTATCTACAGCACAAAACTGTATCGATTCTTCAAATACATCGAGAATCGGGATGTTGCCAAGTCGGTGTTAAAGGAGAGAGGACTGAAGAAAATCCGATTAGGCATTGAAGGTAAGAGGTTGGGTTACGAGGTGGTGGAAAGTGATTTGGGTGCCGTATAGAGTTAATTTGCTTATCAGAGTATTAGCGAAACCAGATCCTCAACACCAAAAACTTTTTTTTTCCCCCTACCATCATGGAAAAGAAGTCTGAAAATTGTTCATGGGCTCAATGATCACTGGCGTTAAAATCGTTAGAGCGTTCTACAGGATCTGAGGTGTGTGATGTGATATCTCCTTCCGCTTCTCTCCTCTCCTCTCAGGTTATCCTACCTACAAGGAGAAAGTGAAGAAGCGTCCCGGCGGCCGGCCCGAGGTCATCTATAACTACGTGCAGAGACCGTTCATCCGCATGTCCTGGGAGAAAGAGGAGGGAAAGAGCCGCCACGTCGACTTCCAGTGCGTGAAGAGCAAATCCATCAGCAACCTGGCGGCGGCGGCGGCGGACACGCCTCACGACCAGCTGGTGGCGCTGCACGCAGGGCCTCAAGTGGACGAACTGGACATCCTGCCAAACCACCATCACCACCCTGATCCGGACGCTCCAGCTCCGGCTGTATGAATTTTATAAACGCGAGCGTAGTCTGGACACACTGGCTGAATCCACGCAACACACACACACACAGACGCACGTCACTGCAGACGGGCAGCCAAACCCACAATGCCTTTCCGAGCCCCTCCCTGCCTTAAGAGACCCGTGTGCTGAACGCTGTAGGGTTCAGAGCAGTGGATCAGCAAGTGCATACCATCCAGGCAGTGTTCAAAGGGGAATACCACTCCATGGACAAATGCTTTGATTATCTACTGATGATGAAGGTGATGATGATGATGTATGTGGCCTGCAAATATCCAGTTCTTCATCTGAGTTTTAGAGCCCTGACACACCAAGCCTAAAGCACAGCTAGTCCAAACTCAGGGCTCGACAAATCATAAATTCATTACGGAGCCGATACAAAGCTCCACCGTGCTTCCCGGTCTCACGTCTTGACCCGGAAATTTTTGACCCTAATTAACCAGGATAAAAAGTGTTATCTAATGTAAAGTATTGTAATGTAATAACGCAGATAGGTGAGATAGTTAGGTAGCTAGTTAAGTGCATTAATATAGATTAAGAGGAGAAAAAAAAAAGTATATGATCAACTAAAACTTGGAATTCCTCCAACCTCTTGAGTAGGAAGAAACAAAGCCAAACATTTCTACTCGTAAAACTCAGGATGGTCTCCGAAACCCTGAGTTCAGCAAGTGATGTCAAAGCAACATGGCTGCTCACAGTAAAAGTAGCACTTCTTCACCTTTAAATGAGCTATAATGTACACACACACACACACACACACACACACACACACACACACACACACACACACACACACACACACACACACACACACACAGAGTATTTGCTTTAGTATTTATCAAAATACAGAAACATTCACTAGTTGAATTTAGAACACTGACTGTATACAGTTCGCATATCACAAACGTTAGCTGGCTGGCTTGTTGCTAACAAAAAGATGCACATGGAGGCATCCATGTTTTTCACCCACTTTGCAGGTGGAAAATTACGTAGTTCTGACTTCCGAGGTAACGAAGAGGAAGAATTTAATTTGCCAGCAGCAGCAAATGTCCCAAATCGCATACTAGTGCATTAAGTCTATCTATAGAGCCTGCACTCTGTTTTGACGTACTATTTAACACGCTTCGGGCTCGCACGTCAAACTCGAGAGCCTAGCTCCCGCTGTGGTGGCGCTGTTAACCCGTGCAAATGGTCTGCTTGGTGATTTTAGATTGATTTAGATACAGCCGTGTCTTCCACCAGCCTCAGCCAGCGCCAATGGCATCACTGAAATGCCACCAAAAAAAAAAAACACACCAAAACAAAACCACAAGCGACGGTCGGCTTGGTGCGTCACAGCTCACGGACTCAAAAAACAAACAATGCAAGCACACGAACAAAAAACCTCAAAACGTTAATCATTAGATATCGAGCGCAGCACAATCTGTCTCGTCCAAACATTTCAGCAGGTCTAATCTCACACACACACACACACACACACACACACACACGCTTTCTGCGGTACGAGTGTGGTCGGAGTGGTCACACCGTCCTCCTGTTGTCCGTGTGGTGAAGGAAACTAAAGCGCGGTTCTTTAGAAGCTGGATTAGATTAGAGCTGTGCTTGCTGTCCGATTGTGTCCGGGGTCTTCAGGTTTCAAGGCTACAGCTTTTCCTGATTCCACGTGTCGAATGAATTTTGAAGGCGTGTCTCCTGTCTGGCGATAGATTGGACTGGATTGGGCAAAAGGAGTAACACGGTGATCTGAGCCACTGCTGACGAGCCTCGCTCAGCTTCTCAGTCAAATGTAAAACCGTACACGTGATGTCACGACCTCTAATTGTACTTTTCTTGTCCGTTCCTTTTTATTTTTTAGCGGCAGGGCGACACCACTTTGTTTTCGAACGCCACCTCGTTTTATAGCTTGATGTGTATTTTAATAAAAGGTATCCGGTTGCTGTGGTTTGTCAATCCATCTTGGTGGACTGTCCTTCCTTTCTTCCTTTCTTCCTACAAAGCAGGTTTTCTTTCCGAGCTTCTGGCACCATGAATTAATCATTTCTTCCAGAACCCTGCCACTGGATGGCAACATCGCACTAAAATATCTCACGGCTGAGAACCAATGATGAGCCGAGGAGAAGCAGGAAAGGGCACGAACGCGACGTTCGCTCACAGAAGGACTCCTCTAAAGTCACCCTGCTGTTCAAGATCAGAACGATTTCCTGTGAAGTGAGCAGTACTGCATAATATCGTATGTCTT
Source organism: Pangasius djambal (assembly GCA_022985145.1). Classification (NCBI taxonomy): domain Eukaryota; kingdom Metazoa; phylum Chordata; class Actinopteri; order Siluriformes; family Pangasiidae; genus Pangasius; species Pangasius djambal. The sequence continues at coordinate 26,407,319 of CM040981.1, forward strand.
CTGAGATACAGCGACACTCAGACATGAAGGGGAAAAAAAAAAAAACACTGTATTTTAAAAATATCCACTGCTGTTACAATACACTTTTACCATATATACTTTTGCATAAAGATAGAATTACAGTATCAGTCTGCTTATAGAATATTTAACATTTATACCATTCTGTAGTGTAAAAACATTAAACCACAAAGAGATATATAGAGATGTCTCTTTTATATGAGGACATTATGTACAGAGATGCAGGAAGAGGGTGTGTGTGTGTGTGTGTGTGTGTGTGTGTGTGTGTGTGTGTGTTGAGAATCTACAGCAGCAGCGACGCAAGTTCTCCAATACACAAGAGCATGATTTTTTTTTTTTTTCTTGCGCGATTCCTGCTCAGTGTCGGGGGTCAAGTGGTCGCTCTGGAAGCAGCCTGACCCCCGGAGGTCAGAGGTCACAGTCCGATGAAGAGCCCGTTTCTCCTGCACAAAGTCTCACAAGGGCCAGGGCAGATCGCTGAAGTCCACAGGGCCTCCGAGGCCCGCGTCGGCCTCCAGCAGGCTCATGATGACGGCCATGGCTGCCTCGTCGTTACTGGGGCTGCTGGAGCCGGGCTCGTCCATGATGTCGATGCTCAGGTGGGAGTTATCACCTACGGAGAAAGAGAAAGAGTGACGCATTACAAACTCAAATCCGCCAACCACAAGCAGTATGTTTACACTTAGTGCTAATAAAGCTACATGGCACCTGACATACCTGCACAGGTAAGCAATAAATCACTGTTATAGTAAAATCATCTACATAAAGGTGGTGCAGAGTTACTGTTCTGAGCACCAGGTTATTTCTTTTCTTTAAAACAGCACACAAAGTGTTCTGTTCCTCTTAAGGCTGATTTATACCGGCTGTTAACTGTGCGTCCGCAAGATGGCCGCCGTGTGTATATCCTGCGCGCCGCTTTTCCACGTGGATGCGCACCATGCGACACGTTTCCTCGGCTGAAAACCAAACCAACGCGCGTCTCAAATCGCATACTTGTGTACAATTCTAGATCGGTATCGAGAACAAACACTAACGCGTTAACTATTACAGTTAGCGTGTGGATTTTAAAAACTTCTTAAACCTACTGAAAGGTCTGTCGAGTGCCAGCCTTCTGGATTTTCTAGATTAGTAAATATTTCTGAACATACAGTTAGGGTTTTTGATTTGAGATGCGAGATCATGACAGCAATCACGTCGACAGCGTAAGGTTTTAAAGAGAAATGGAGCTCGTCAGTCCGTTTGATGTCGCTGTGAATTAAATGACTAAACGTTCCAGTTCGACTCGGAAACCTAACGCCGTCTAGTGGACGCCACTTTTAATCCTCCAGATGTACGGAAGATCCTCATTCGCACCGTTACACCACAACTACTTACCAGTGATTTGTGTTTGTTAATTAAAGAATGACGTTTTTAAGTTTTGAATGTTGTGGAAAGTCTGTGAAAAAGTTAGATTTTTTTTCTCTACAAGTTAATAAGACCAAAAATAATAAATAAATAAATAAAAACTTTCAGCTTGTCACATTACCGAGAAACCTCAAAGCGTAAACTCCTCTGTCCTGAAGACGTAACGTAGGAAAACTTCGTTACAGCTTTACCTCTGACTGTTACAAAGCACTGACACTGGAGACTCCTTCCATAAACATTAATCGTCTCCTTACAGAAAATCTCACCATATTATCGATTACACTTTTTTTTTTTTTTTTGTTTAAATCCATTTATGTGCAGCATCTGCTGTACAAGTCCCTATGACTGAGCTGTTGCTATAGAAACGATAAAGTATTAGAACGAGTGCATTGATATAAACCTGTGATTCGTAGCTGCACTACTGTCAGAGCTGCTGTTAAGGAAAATTAATCAACACCTTCTGACCAATCAGATTTGAGAATTCAACAGCGCTGTGGTGTAATAACTTTATAAATGTTATAGAAGTGTTCACTGCTGAAAAACTGATCTTTTGTTGTTGTTGTTGTTGTTGTTATAAAGTTATGGATTTAGAACGTCATGATACGCGACTTGGTAGCTTTAGTGAACTCTTTTTCATTTTGAAAATCTGTAAGTGTGCGTTTCATGGTTTTAACTTGTAATTTATATCAAATCAGAGGTGACGGCTGAACAGATGCTCACTCATGATGGAGTTGTTGGAGTACGGGTATCCGATCGAGTCCGGTCCTGGTACGATTCCGCTGGACGGCAGGTCTGGGGTGCCGCCATTTTGAATCTGTTTAAAGACGAAAAGGGTCATGAACTTATCACTAAATCAACTACCATGCAAGGATTTTTTTTTTTTTAAATGGATTAGGAAGGACAAGGAGATTGCAAGTTTGAATCTGGACACTGCTACAACTTTAGAAATCTTACAAATATGATCAAATGAAAAATAATATGAAAATAAAATAATGCGTGAAAGTAAACTGGCTGGATAAAACAGCATATTAAGTTAAGCTCACTAAAGGCCTGAAGGGGGGGAAAAAAAAAAGTCTTAAATTTTTTTTTTTTTTTGTAAAAAAAAGAGGACACAGCTGTGGCTGCTCTTTGGTTGTTAATGCACGAGTTCTACAGGTAACATCTTCCAGAGCTGCTAGAAAAGAGAAAGTGTGTCAGAGGCTCAGAATAGCACAGTGACAGAGACGAGGAAGGAAATTGATTTCCTCTCACTTTCTTGCCCCCCGGCGAGCAGGTGTCAGGCGGGGGAGTGCTGGTGATATTGAGCGGGCTGGAACCACAGCTAGACGGAGACGAGCCTCGAATCCTGGAGAGGACAAACGAGAGATGAGTCAGAGAGCGAGTGGGAGAGGAGAGGAGAGGAAAGGAGAGAAGGTTTGGAAAAACAGATTTTGTTAGATGCAACCTGAAAGTCTGCTCTCACCTCTGGATCTCCATCACCTCTTCAGCGATCATGCGGCCGATTTTGCCCGCTCCGGCTCGCGTGCCTCCCGGGATGCCCGGGACCGTCTGGAGAGCCCGTTTCCCTCCGCCTGCCAAAACACTTCATCTCAGCACATAGCCAAAATATCACGTTTTCTGGTGCAGGTTCATACTCTGCCGGCGTTCCAGGCACTAAATAACTTCATAAACCCACGTTTAATGGAAATAGATGCAGTGACTCATGAGTTTAGATGTGAAACTCCAAATGTAGCCACAGACAGAGACAGAAAATCGGCCAAATCTCGTCTCTTCTGCTTGTGCAGAAGCTGCAGCTTTCATCATTTCTTGCACTTTATGGACTTCGCTGTTACTTCTGTGTCTGTTTTTATATCCTAGTGGGGACCAGATGTCAGCACAGGGGACAGGAATATGTGACTGTTTTATTTCGCTGGTCCCCATGAAGAAATCTGCCTTTCAGACATTAAAAATAAATAAATAAATAAATAAATAAATAAATAAATAAATAAACTAAATATGCCAAACGTTTTGCTTGGTTTTGGATACTGAGGTTAAGGTTTTACAGGGTTAGATTTACTTACAGTATGAATTGTGACAGTGGAAGGTCCTCACAAGGAAAGTAAGAGAAGTAAGGCTTCGTTAGTGCCTCCTTCACATCAACCTTCCAGGCAGTTATGTTTATCGGAGTTTCTTGTTTATTGTTGCTTTGAGGAAGATGGCGGAAAGATCTGCCGCTCCGGCTGAGGAGTATGTTTAACGAAAACGGATCAACTGCCGTGTTTGAGATTGCTTGGAGGGTCACAGCCTAAGTGGTAAACTTGTGGCGCAACAGAAAAACTAGCCATAACACCACCTCGTAGCTTATTTGAGCAAACTTACTAGCCCCAAAGGTTTACTTTCTAGTTGGTCTTAGCTAGCTGTGTTATTTAGCAAACAATATTCTAGGTGAAGATTGTTGCCGCTAGTTCAGGATCCATCCTTGGGTAGGCAGATAAGTTAGTGGGTTCGAGAGTGAATAAACAAACAAACAAAAACAAACAAACAAAGACTGTACCACTGCAGTGCTCCATTTGATTTTTCACTCCTAAAGAATTTTAGCTTCGAATCACCCGTATCAAACGATTTAGTCATTTTAACCACTCGCTATTCTGAGGAAAGCTTAGCGCTATAGCTTTGAACTTTGTATAAGAACGACATGGGTTTTAAAGCGAGTGAGCTGGCGTGAGTGATCTGACCGTCTCCGGATGTCAGCACACTGTCCATGCTCTGAGGCGAGGAAGCCGACTGAGGGTAGCTGGAGTCTGTTCCTTCCAGCACGCTCCCTCTGTGAAAGAGCAGAAGATGCATTTCTAAAAAGCGCTACACCAAGTTTACAGATTATTACATACCCTTCACTGTGCCTGTGCACACTCACTCACACACTCACTCACACACTCACTCACACACTCACTCACACACTCACTCACACACTCACTCACACACTCACTCACACACTCACTCACACACTCACTCACACACTCACTCACACACACACTCTCCAATGAGCACATATCGTTTGGGTGGGGTTTCATTCATTCTCATGATCACATGATAATACTCTGTCACATGATGCACTTAGAGTTATTTGGGTTATAATTTGGAGTAGTAGCTTTTCCATCACTATTCGATCACTCTTTCATCATAGACTTATAAACATAGAATCAGGAACATGTTTGTTTTCCTATTTCATCGTTCCTGTTATCAGTTGTCTATTCAGTCTGTTACATGAGATCTGCTGTAACACAAAGTAAACAATCACCACAAAACAGCAGCGCAAGGCAATAATTAGCCGGTTTAACAAACCAGTCTAGCATTAGGTTCAGTTTTATGTTTTGTCAAGTTTGTTTTTGTTTCAGAAAATAGTAGCAAGCTGGAAAAAAAAAAAAAAAGACACAAAATCAAACTTTTCTTAGCTGATTCGATAAGGTCAGGTTTATTTTCGTTAGCGAGGCGTCCGAAAGTCTCCAAACACAGGGCAAATTAACACTCTTTAGCAAAATGTCTTCCAACATTTTTCATACTTAGTTTATATTTTTTTTCCAGAGAGCTTTTAAGAACGCCTTTGACAGAAGAAGACTACTGAAATCACTCTCATGGTCGGATCGGGAAGCCGTCGCAAGGTTGCGATGGACTTTAACAGGAAACATGGCGAGCACACACACACACGCCGAACTGGGAGCGACGACTGTGTGTGTGTGTGTTTACACAGAAATGGCAATCGTGTAGAGGACATTTTGTAAACAAAGTTACATTTGGCTAAAAAAAAAAAAAAAAAGTGTGAATTGCTCCTATGTATGGAGACTTTTGGGACACCCTGTAGTGTTAAATGTATGAATGTACGGTTCGATCAAATTTTGATCGAGGGAAATCCCTGGATGTTTGATGTAACAGAGAAAAACAAGAGGTTCGTCTTGAAGTGAACTGTCTATGATATACAGTCATTAGGGGCAGGAATCAAAAAAAGGGTCAAAACTAATCTCAATATCGTGTACAGTGTGTTTTTTCCCTCCCCCATCTTCCAGCAGTGATTCTGTGGTGTTTAAAAACACCTACTTCACCACCGCAGCTGATCTACTCTTTTCTGTGCTGGGAATAAATCACCACCCAAACATCATGTGCTCACTGATGTACAGGTTACAGGGGGGCCAATACATTGTAGCCCAACTGTTTCTATGCAGTGTGTGACCTATAGCGTAGGTGCCGCTGACAAAACGGCCATTTGAGTCTAAGGGAAAGACAAGAGCAGGAGGAGGGATCTTACGAGACCACGGTGTTGGTGGAGACGATGTACTCCACCTCCTTGGTCCAGGGGTTCATGAAACTGAACCAGCGGCTTCGCAGGGTGATGAAGGACCCGTCTTTGATCTTAAACTTGTAACAGTTTGTGGTGATCTTTTCTCTCATCTGCAGAACTGAGAACAAGCCAGAGTTACCACCTTCCTGCGCTTTAAATCCTCTAGAGCCCAAAACAATCACGCATCAAACCGCTAACGTCGGAGAACCAAGTGACGGAATTAAACCTTGTCTGTGGCATTCGGCGAGATGTCCGATGTCATCCTGATGGAAATACTCGTAGAAGGACGTTCCCAGTAGCTCCTGAGGTAAATACGCTAGAATGGCCGTCGCTCTAAAAGGAAACGAACAGCACCGAAGTGTTTAATGCCTAAGAATCAATACACCTTAAAAGGAGCCATACGTAAACAATCTGGCAGTGCACTGAAAATCCAATAAAAGCATCAGCTTTTAGAAAGATCACTCACTTAAAAGGAAAAATCCACCCTGAACAACCTGCGTATTAATCTTTAATATTAAACTCGTGATCTTCAAATCACATCCAAGATTTGTTTTCTAATGCGTTTTCTTCAGTGTAAACGTCTTTCATCGACATGGTGGTCTTCAGTTTCCTACATTACGGGTTCCTCGTTTCCTCTCCACCTAAAGAGAGCGATGCAGCGGCGCTTTAATCCTTTAGTCTAATACCGGCGCCAGTCTCATCGCGCTCATCGTCTCAGCGATCGCTGACTAGTCGAGACGAGTCTCTGCCGTAACACCGCTGCACTGCATCCTGGGACTCTGAGTCAAGCACCAACGTCTCGACTACTTCTACTCGTTAATGACATCGCTGGAAAATAGTGAGCGAGAAAAGAAGCTCATGCTCTTTTGTTTTTCAGAGCGAGATGTGTCTGAGATCGCTGAAATCCTTTTCTTCTGTTAAACGTCACTGTAGCGGTGTTAGCAGTAACAACGATGTCCACTAGCTTCTCACAGGAATAACAAAAATATAAGAAATTAGCACCAGAATCACTAAACACGTCCCAGATATTTCATTAAAACCATATATATCATGTTTCAGGGTGGACGTTCTCTTTATTCTCAGCTCCGCTGATCCACTTAAATCTTGTTTTAATAAAATATTGTAAACAAAAATAAAGCCGAAGCCCCATAAATAGAGTCAGGGACGTCTTATAATCTAATCTATAGATTTTATACAGTGGCAGTGAAAGAGACGAGGTCTGGCTCTCACCTCTGGTCGACGAAGACGAACTTGCCGTCGATGGCGTGGCGGGAGACGTACTCGGTGGGTTTGACGCGGATGTCCCCGTTCACCGGCTGAAGGACGATGTGGGGGTGCAGACGGCCGATGGCCACCAGGCAGCTCAGGTTGCAGCCCTCGTTATCAGGCTCGTTGTCCTCGTCCAGGCCCATCTTGGTAGGAGGCCAGCTCTTCAGGTAGCCCGTGCTGTGGATGGTGCAGAAGCTCTTCCGGTCTGCTGTTAGGAGAAATTTTGTTTGTTACCTTCAATCAAATCTACTTTTCATTTGTGGTAAAGCTGGAAGAATATAAAATATGATTTCTCCAACAGGAAACTACTGTATGTCCTTGGCTTATTATTATTATTTTTTTAAATCCTGTTTTTAAACCACAGATATTACAAACAGTCAGGAGGATCTCCAAACAGTGGAGCACTGATCTGCTTTACACAAACAGATGGCTTCTGTCTAAAATCAAAACACAACACACAGCATGTGAGCAACAAGTGTGTTCAGTACGTCAAAGACACCAGCGAAAGTTCCAGTCTGCAACCAGAGATATTCGGAGATAGTCTTCGCTGCAGAACCAATGCAGTTCTCCACAACCAGTTCCTCCACATGAAGTCTAACCCGTAACCCTGGAGACACTGTACAACACGGAACCAGCACACTTACCCAGCCTGAAACACACCAAGACTCCACACCCTGGACTTTTAATCCACACACAGAACAGCTACCTTTCTTCTTGGAGCAGGTAGAGGGGAAGTCTTTGTCCTCCATTTTGACAGATGGACGGTTGCACTTCATCCTGCAGAAGAAGGAGCGGCGAGCTCCCGAGCAGAGCCTGGAGGGACCAGGAGTAATGTCCGTCTTTACAGGCAAACCAGCTAGGGACGAGAGAGAGAGAGAGAGAGAGAGAGAGAGAGAGAGAGACCGACCAAGAGATAGAGAAAAATGGAGAGGGATGGAGAAAGAGAGACAGAGAGAGAGAGAATGTGTGATGGAGAGGGAGAGAGAGAGAGAGAGAGATGGAGAGAGGGACAGACAGAGGAAGAGAAAGAGAGAGAGAGAGGTGGGGGGACATCAATCAAAACTGACAGCTTTTAATTTTTTCCCCGAACGTTGGGACTTCACTGTGTGTGAACAGAGCCGATGAAGGTGTAAATCCTTTAAATACTTTTGGCATCGATGAGTCGTTCTCTTGGCGCCGTATCGGAGGACGACAGCTGCTCCTTCACTTTGGCGATGTCCTTCGGATGCAGGTAGTCGAACAGGCTCTGACCAATCAGGTCGTTCTGCAGAAACGAAACGGTGAACGATTCGGTGCCGTGTAAACGGGTAAAACTAAAACCTGTTTATTTTTTATTCATCAAGAAACCGTACCTGGCTGTAGTTGAGAATTTTATACACGGACTCCGAGACAAACAGGATTTTGCCACGATCACATCCCACAACGAACAGGAAGCCATCAGCGGCCTGCGGAGGAGAAAACTCACAACTCAAAAACAAAACAAAACAAAACAAAAAAAAAACATTATTCAATACATGAATATATTTTAGGAAATTTCTGAAAACTTACTCTCAATATCAAATGCTTCAGTTCGTCGTCGGATAAAAACGCCGGCTTGTAGTTTGCTTCCGTGTACGGGTTCGTAGCTCCTGAGCCGTGAAAGAGAGGCTGCAGGTTAACGCGAATCAAAGTTTAAAAGGGGACAGAAAGCGGTCGTTATTACCTCGTAACGTCTTCATGTGTTGCACGGCCATGCGCAGGACCGTCAGCTTGTCCAGCTTGCGAGACATGGCGTTGCACGTAGGCACCAACGACGCCAGTTCATCTATAAAACTGTTCATCTTATCTCTGCGCCTCTTCTCAATCTGACTGTGGGCTTCCCTGGAACGGAGCATTGCTTTTTTATCAAAATGAAATAAAGCTGAAACTAAAATGACTAAAAACTTAAATCTTTGAGAACATGCCTTCAGTGCGGTCACAATTTTGATTTTTTTTTTTTAAATTATTTCAATAGAAATTGCAGTCTCTCATGTACATTTTTGTTTGTGTGGTTAATAAATATTCCACAATTCTGAATAATTTACAGGTTTTTGTGGAGTGAGCTCATGTTCCGTCCCGTGGCCTTCTTACCTGGCGTTTTTTATCCGGCCCTGCTGGTCTTCTCTGAAATCAGAGCAACATTTTCATGTAAACTTTTTTTTTTAATTTAAAAACCAAAAAAAAAAAAAAGGTTACATTAAGTGGAGAATGGTTTCAGACTCACCTTCCTAGTTGTTTATCCTTATCCGTGTCCATACTGTCACTGGTGATTAAAAAGCACAGAGATCAACTAAGTTTTTGAAGGTAACAACGGAGTCTTAAACGTACGCTTTATTTGAAAAAGGATTGGAAGACAGGATTATACGTACTCGAACGAAAAGCCATCGATTCTGGAAAAACAAAGACCAAAAAGAAGAAGGAAAAAAAAAATCGAGTTAATGAAATGCAATGGAAATATTAGCTAGGCTGAAATGCATCTTAATAACGTGACCGATTAAAGCGGCACAAGCGGAACTAAAGACCCCTTTCGCCAGCTCATGCTGCGAGACACACTCGGACGAAAGCGCTATCTGCCCTCTTCTGCATACATCAGCTCACAGACATTGGCTAGTGTAGCTTGTTCGTGATTGACAGGGGAGATGATGTTACGCAGCAATCAAGCGAAAACATTGGATACCAGAAAACAACCTCTCACATTCTCTGTAATTACCACTTCATATCGAGTAAGCTAGCTGGCTAGTAACACTGGCTGTGTGTGATGACGTTAGCTAGGTGGCTATAGCTACATACACCGTGCTAAACAAATTATCCGAGCATTTGTCTGCGACACGTGGAGAGGTTTTAAGTTTAAATGTTCTTGTTTTGTGAGTAACGTCACCACAAACTTCTGCTCCTATTTACAGAGGGATGTTTTGGAATTTTCTGCCGCTGCATGTCACGTGACTGAAACATGTCAATCACTTAAATCATCCAACTATAATATTTAAAAAGCATGATGATGATGAGGGACAAATTCTCCTTCTCACCTACTGAGTGGAAGTAAGAAGCCAGAGAGCTAACGTTCTGCTCATTACAGTCTGACAGATCGCACGTGCAAATACATTTGGTTTGGAGTTTCGCTATTGTGTGTGTGTGTGTGTGTGTGTGTGTGTATATGTGTGTGTGTGTGTGTGTGCGCGCGCTCACTGGTACTCGGTGGCACTGCCCTTCCTCTTGCGTGTGTAGTCCATGCCCGGCGTGCCTACAGAACTACTGATCAGCTCTGTGGAACTGGGAGACATGAAGTCGTTTATCGTGGAGGAGATATCCATTCTTTGGTCCGCCATTAGATCATCTGAGAGAAAGAGAGAGAGAGAGAGAGAGAGAGAGAGAGAAAGAAAGAGAGAGAGAGAGAAAGAAAGAGAAAGAGAGAGAGAGAGAGAGAGAGAGAGAGAGAGAAAGAGAGAGAGAAGCACAAGTTGCTTTGTTCACACATCAAAATATACCTGCAAACAGCGATTAAGGGGGCCAAGCACTTTTTGGCCCCACCCCTTAGTGAAGGAGGAAGACCATCAGCACTTGTTCCCATGGAGATAAACTAAATTTGAAGGGAACTTTTTTTTTTTTTTTTTTGCATGCGATTCTCCATTTTAATTGAAAGTTTACAGAAAATGACAAGTTGTCAAACTGAGCACACGCTTTGACGCTACGTTTTGTACATCACTAGTGGATTAACAGTGACACTATAAAGTAAGAACATCGACTGCGGGGTGTTTAACTTGCGTCAGAAATAAGATCACGGCTGAACGCACTCACCTCATGAACCCTGACGCTGGATTTCCAACAAGGCCGGCAGCAGCGTACTGGAATCAGAAAGAAAAATATTAAAGTTTAATATTTATTATTTATTTATTATTTCCCCTGTCCTCTCACTGCCACGGCTCGGGTTCGATCCCCAGCCAGGGAACCAACTCCAGCCACTGGGTTACACACGGCACACACACTCACACCAAAGTGACACAAACTTCCATCTAATCACCCATCAATCCACCGATTATACACATAGATACATTTCATCCATCCATCAGCCCATCTATTTATCTATCCACCCACCCATCTACCCAACCATCTGTTCACCCATTTAACTATCCATTTATCCACCTATCTACCAAGCGATCAATCTATCTAACCAATCACCCATCCATCTATCTACTCATCTATTTACCCATTTAACTATCCATCCACCCACCCACCCACCATCTATCCATCCATCAGCCCATCTATTTATCTATCCACTCATCTATAACAACCCACCCATCTGTTCACCCATTTAACTATCCATCCAGCCATCTACCCACCTTTCTACCAAGCAATCAATCAATCTATCTAACCAAATCACCCATCCATCTATCTACTCATTTAACTATCCATCCACCCACCCACCATCCATCCATCCATCCATCCATCCATCCATTTACCCATTTAACTATCCATCTACCAGTCTATTTGCTGACCCACCCATCCATTTCCCCATCTATCTACCAATCCATCCATCCACCCATCTATTTCTCAGTCCATCCATCTATCTACCAATGAAAATGCCTGATTACCTTTAGTACTGAACATTTAAGTGACGTGGAAACATTCTGGTTATAAACCTGCTAAGAAACAGCACAAGATCGCGTGGGACTCGCGTGGGACTCGCGTGGGACTCGCGTGGGACTCGCGTGGGAGAAAAGGGATCCGATTCCTCAGGTCCATTTCAAATAAGTGAAAGTCTTTTCAATTGTTTCAGTGTTTCCATTTGAAAGTGTTTTCAAAGTTTCACATTTTCCCAGTTAATTCATTAATCGCTGTTAAATCACCACTGGCAAAGTTCAGTGTCAGAAGTTCTTCATGTCCTTGTCTATGTGTCAGTTTGCGTATATCAGGCCAATTTCCATACATAACCTAAAAGGCCAGCGCAGAGCCGCTCTAAATATACCCCCAGTCTTAATTAACGGAAGTGCTTGAGCTGATATTCAGTATAACCGCGTTCTTACTCGTGTGATATTGCTCACACATATTTGCCAAGTAAGTGATTTTTTCTGTGGAAGAGTTTAACTGAATATACAAAGCTGCAGTTTTGTCTAAGTCATGACTTTAGCTATGCATTTTTTGATTAAAGTGAAGTGCTACAGTTTTTAGTTTTTAATGAAAAAATATCAGACAAGTATCAATATCGATATCGGATGATTACGCAATGTTTCAGTATCGGTATTGGAAACGAAGAAGTCGTATCGTACCATCTCTACTTATTACCTTTCGCTGGATGCAGCTAATTTTTTTGCCCAGGAAACTTAATAACACTGAAGAAATGGAATTGTTTTTGTATTAAAATGAAACAAAACCTACACACTAAGTGTTTAGAACAAATCTGAGATTATGAAAACTACATTCCTAAAGTCTAGATTGTCATAAAAATGGCCTCATGCTCATAGAGCAATGAACTGAACTACAGCTTGCGTTTCATCACATGACCTATTTAACAGCAAACAGGCTGAACCTGCGTCTTCACCGTTTCCTTTTTACGCAACAGTCTCGCATCGCTATGCACTGGCACCATCTGCTGCTGGAAATCCACAATGAACCCGGGCTAGTACACAACTGTAACACAATAACCTGCAACCTGACATTAATATACACTGGAATATATTTTTGGGACACCGTGGTTAGTGTGTATATCAGAATTCACTGCTTGCAAACATTTGCGATGTGAAGTTTGCTTCTTTCTCCTTAAAACGTGTTCCACCTACACGTGTTTAAACCACAGACATAAATAAAGACACATTCTTTCCACTCTATAGGCCACAAAATCGCATCCAGACACTGCAGCGAGTCAGTGAGGTGCTGCTTAAAGCAGGGACGAGGCGGAGAAAGGTGAGGAAAAGCTTAACACACAGACGTGAACGGCGAGAAAACCATCACCTCTCCTCAGCAGGGCCGGGGATACGATGATTCGATATCGCTGCCGGGATAAATTGGGATACAGTTCGCTTTTCTGAGTATCACGATATCTTTTTATTTTATTTTGTTTTAATATCAAGCAGCTGTAAAATTTTACAGTCCCCCCCCCCCTTCTCAGGGTTGATTTATTTTTGTAGGCAATAAATAAAAGTATCATCGAATTTTTTTTTCTAAAGGGTTATTTTAAAACCCAAAGCTACTCTTTTGCTGACAGTTTGTTAAGAAAACTTGTTTTAAGGAAGGAGTCTCCAGTGTCGGGACAGTCAGAGGTAAAGCTGTAACATCTTCAGGACAGAGAAGTTTACGCTTTCTTGCCAACATACAGTTTAAAAAAACATAGTTTTTTTTGGTCTTGTTAACTTCAAGAGAAAAAGAGGAGAGGAAAAAATAAAATAAAATTTAGAAAGAAAAAAAAAAAAAAGAAGAAAAAAAAAAAAAAGAGGCCGGCATGTGACTGAACGACGGCTGTTTATAGTATATTTATAGCTGCTATGATGTAACGTAACTTGTTTTGCAGTGGTTTGAGAATATTAAATATGTTACTATAAACGGATAAAAAGTATGATTTGTTGTTCTTTAATTAATATGAAAAGTATAGGCCGGTTTCGGGTAACTCCGATTAATTTCCTACAAAATCCCATCCTAAAAAATGTCTCATTCCTTATCAAGTACATCTCTGGACGTTGTTCGAGATGGTGCTCTAATAACGTCGCAAAAAGTTTATGTTTACAAAAAAAAAAAAAAGCTAAACATTTGGGACAAAAAGCTGAATAGCAAATCTGAGAAAGACAGATTAAACAAAAATGATCACGGAATCACGGAAAATAATCACGTCAGTGCACTTTACAGACTGTAGGGTTGGTGAAGTGACACAAACATCACATCACGATACACAACATGCATCACGACGTACAATACGGCTAAAAAAATCCAGGAACACACAAACACTGCATTCAAACTGCACAAGTTACACCGAGTTTGATGCGTCAATATGCGTCGATACTGACAATATCTCAGAACAGTGGTTTATGACATGATTCATCACGATATCGATATATCGGCCAGCCCTAACGGACGGACACAGCAGTAGAGTCTGAAATGTTGAGCTGCGCAAAATGCGTACAAATGAAACCAAGTGTTTAACATCAGTGCAGTGTTTTCAGGATTGAAAGCAGAAAACGTCAGCTTTCTTTACACTATTTATTTATTTATTTATTTTTAAACTTCGGTGTGCACTAAAAGTTCAAATGCGTTAGTCCTGAATAAGTGGATAATTGTTTTTTGTTTTGTTTTTCCCCCCCGCAGGCAGCACAGGGGTGTTTGGCTAATGGATATAAATAAGAGTGTGAAGTCGGTTACGGATTAATAGCATCGTTGTGTTGAAATTCGTTTCGTTGCATCTGTATTTCTGCAACACAGAAATTTCGCGGCATTAGAAGTGTAATATCGTTCTTTACTCCACTAAGCAGCTGGAACTGAACGGAATCGCGTCGTCGCGTGACGGAGACATGAATGAGCAGGCCGAGTATTTAACCCGCCGTCATTTTCACCGCATCATTAACACATCCACGTTCTTCCACGTACGCAGGTGTGCAGCTGAATCGCTTCCAAAACAACGCCCAATTATACAAGTGCACTGCACAGCGGATGAAGTAATGGAGGTGCGATCCGTGTGAATTTACACAAGAAATGTGGCCTTCATGAAAATCCCGTTAGCTAGAAAAAGGTTCGTACCCTACGTTTCGCTCCCGAGTTTGTGTAAATTTACCACCTAGAAGGAGACGCTCTAACGCGAACCTCGGCTTTGGAAAGTGAATCCAAAACAAATCCAAAAACTAAGACAAATAAGACTGTTCAATGAGGACAAAAGTGAAATGGCAGTTGACTGGAGGATACACCATACAGCCAAAAGTATGTGCACCCCTGACCATCACACCCATATGCGGTTCTTCCCCAGACTGCTGCCGCAAAGTTGGAAGCACACAATTGTACAGAACGTCTCTGTATGCTGCATGTATACATTACAGTTTCCCTTCACTGGAAACCTGTTCCAGCATGACGATGCCCCTGTGCACAGAGCGAGCTCCATGAAGACATGGTGTGTGAAGGTTGGAGTGGAAGAACTCGAGTGTCCTGCACGGAGCCCTGACCTCAACCCCACTGAACACCTTTGGGATGAACTGGAACACCGACTGAACCCCAGACCTCCTCACCAACATCAGCGCCTGACCTCACTAATGCTCTTGTAGCTGAATGATCACAAATCCCCACAGCCACGCTCCAACATCTAGTGGAAAGCTTCCCAGAAGAGTGGAGCTTATTATAACAGCAAAGGGGGAATAAATCTGGAGTTGGATGTTCAACAAGCACATGTGGGTGGGATGGTCAGGTGTCCACAAACCTTTGGCCATAGAGTGTATACTTCATAAATTGGCAGGTTGTTTGTTTATTAAAAATCTAATTCCACTTCACAAGGACACTAAACTGTACCATTCCCTGACACTCGAGCGGTTCTCCTAGACCTTTTACCTAGAAAGGTGTGTATAGGTGGTAATTACGAGCCAGTTATGTACCTTCAGTCTTTTAAAAAAGGTACTCTATATTCACAAACTGCCAGAAAAAAAAAATCCATGAAAAACTCATGGATCCATTATATTTTATTTATTGTCCAATAAAAACAAAGCACTTAAAAATGAAAGAGAAAAATCAATAAATTGGAATAAAATGATTACATTTTGTATACATAAATTTTTGTACTTAATTTGTAAATATTTTTTTTTAAAAACTGGGAGAAAAAAAAAAAAAAGTTACAAGTTAAAAGTTGACTGTGACGTAATCCATCATGATAGCGGCGTATCTCCAGGCCCCCGTGCTACCGGAGGAAAGGTACTGTTTAGTGCCCTTATTCCTGAGTACGGTTTATTATACATCCTTTATTTATTTATTTATTTATTTATTTTGATAAACACACAGATGAGTCTCCTGGAGATTAAAGAACAGCTCTACATGCTAATTGGTAGCCACTGGTTTCTGTGACTAGTTTAGCCATTTTAGCCTCGTAGCTGAACTAAGCAGTGCACTCGCTCTCGCTCTCTCGCTCTCTCGCTCTCTCTCTCGCTCGCTCTCTCGCTCGCTCTCTCGCTCGCTCTCTGCGCTCGGGAACATTGTGTCCCTTCAAGCCAGTACTGCATCTTGCGTACACACTCTCACACACACACACTCTCACACACACTCTCACTCTCAC
>CM040981.1:26424426-26467469 GCA_022985145.1 Pangasius djambal
AAAAAAAAAAAAAAAAAAAAAAAAAAAAAAAAAAAAAAAAAAAAAAAAAAAAAAAAAAAAAAAAAAAAAAAAAAAAAAAAAAAAAAAAAAAAAAAAAAGCTTGGGGATGCAAACTTTTGCATCTCATACCGATTATCACATTTAACACATTTTAACGCTTACCACATTAACACAGACTGTACGTTTTGATTTTTTTCCCTTAAACATTCTATAAGTTTATGAGCGATTTATCTGTTAAACCAATAAAATGCATTTTCTTTCTGTTTGAGGAAAACAGAAGCCTGAACGCAAGTAACAGAAATCGTCAATTTGTCCAAAAAAAAGTGTCAGGAACAAATTTTGTAATTAAAAAGCAACCATTTGTGTCAAGTAATTTAAAAAAAAAATAATAATAATTTATAATAATAAAATAATAATAATAATAATAATAATAATAATATTTTTTTTTGGTCAAAAACAAATTTGTCTAGAAAAATTCTGAAGTCACAAAAATTGTCGATTTTTATCTAGATTAATTCTTTTGTCAACACGAGTGTGTGTTATTATGATAAAACACAACAATGAAACATGATATAATAATGAAAAAAATATTAAGTCAGTGAATCATATTTTCTGTTTAAACCCAAACCAGCCCCAGGAGCAGCCCACAGCAGTGGAGGTGGAGGCTGAGGTGGAGATTGAGATATAAATGGAGGTGGAGATTGGGGTGGAGGGTGAGATAGAAATGGAAGTGGAGGGTGAGGTGAGATGGAGATTGAGATAGAAATGGAGGTGGAGGGTGAGGTGAGATGGAGATAGAAATGGAGGTGGAGGGTGAGATGGAGATAGAAATGGAGGTGGAGGGTGAGATGGAGATAGAAATGGAGGTGGAGGGTGAGATGGAGATTGAGATAGAAATGGAGGTGGAGGGTGAGATGGAGATAGAAATGGAGGTGGAGGGTGAGATGGAGATTGAGATAGAAATGGAGGTGGAGGTGGAGGGTGAGGTGAGATGGAGATTGAGGTGGAGGTGGCTTCATTTTTCGTCTTCTATAAATAAAAAGAGCTTTTTTTCTGTAACAGAAGTGTAGCACATTCACACATTCCTTCAGTCATGAACACTGTCTAGTAAATCTTTTCCCAAGACAAGAACAGAGCAGACCCTCAGTGAGGAAGAGTGTGTGTGTGTGTGTGTGTGTGTGTGTGTGCTCGTGCTCGGTTTGCCTGCTTAGGTAACGTTTGCCTGAGAAATGTCACTAACACTCCTCCTCCTCCTCCTCCTCCTCCTGCTGCTGCTGCTGCTGAAAAATCAACATCTATACCACTCTGAGGGGAAAGAAACACCATCACCAAGACCAGCTGTCCCTCACACTCCCATAACAATCACATCATAAACTCAGCTTACTCACCCGAGGCGTGAAACAGCATCACATTCAGCGCGCTAAAGCTGCTAAAGCTGCTCAGCTAGCTGGCGCGCGCGATATGTAGCTCACAGGGAACTGTGACATAAACACAGTCTCTGACCTACTTTTCTTCTTCCGTCGGGCCACTAACCTACATTTGTCAGCCAATCGCGTCTCCCAAACCCCGCGTGCACCTCCGTGCACCAATCAGGACGCGGCTTTGGAACCGCGAGCGAATGATTGGCACTCGTAGTGGCCAATCAGAACAAAGGGCTGGTCCTGACGGTTAAAAGACATGGCTGATGATTCCACCAGTCAGTAGCAGTTAAAAAACAGCACTGTTTTCGGTGTAACACAATTAAATGTTCTTTATTAACTCATAATAATGTTTTAAGTGTGGATTTATTATAGGTAGAAATGAAGTATAACCATCATAAAATGTCATAAACGGAATAGTAAAAAGAATGAGCCTGAAGCAAACACACACACACACACACACACACACAGGAAAAGGAATTGGACTATTAATCATTTACAGTATACACACACTTCTCCAGCGCATTTCAGTTAACAGTTAAAAGCAAAACTCTGCATAACTCAAATGAAGAAGGAAAATCTGTGTAATGTTTAAAAAGAAAACACAGTAGGTTTTGATCATAAGCTTTTATGATCATAAGTACAAAAATGGCTTCTCCCTTTGTGACCATGATATATAAGGTTTACAACCACACCTAGGTGGTGATGTTATAGGAAAATAATCAACGACAACAAAGTGTGATGCGGCCACATGTGAAGTGGATTTACTGTTACCAACCGAAGGTTCGTTATTTTCCCATAACGGTATGACCAAAGTGTTTTATTCCTCTTACACAACAGCAATTTGCCATCGATTCGAAATTTTACTTTATTAATGAATGACACAATTAGTGCTGGCTTATTGGTTAGCACGTTAACGTCGCACCTCCAGGGTCGAGGGTTTGATTCCCGCCTCTGCCCTGTATGCAAGGGGCTCGCATTTTCTCCCCGTGCTTCGGGGGTTTCCTCCAGGTATTCCAGTTTCCTCCCCCAATCCAAAGACATGCTTTGTAGGCTGACTGGCATTTCCAAATTATCCGTAGTGTGTGTGTGCGATCGCGCCCTGCGATGGATTGGCACCCCGTCCAGGGCGTTCCCTGGGATAGGCTCCAGGCTCCCTGCGACTCTGTGTAGGATAAGCAGTACTGAGAATGGATGGATGATGAATGACACGTAGTGCTTGTTACCCATTTAATGTTGTGGAAGGTCTGCGAAACTGTCTCACTTCTTACATTATAGCAGCGATAAACAGTCATTCTCTCATCAGCCTCTCCTGTTTCTCGATCCTGAAGACTCCTCTGTCCTGAAGACTTTCCTGCAGCGGAAAACTGACTGACTGTTACAAAGCACGTACACTGGAGAATCCATTACTGTTAAATAAACATCTCATTAAATATTCTCCAATAACCTGTATGCTCAAACTCTGCTTTTATAACTGCCTGCCACCCTTTTCACATCCTCTGAACACCATTTCTGTACTTCACTTGTTACACTCTGCCCCTCATATTCACTTAGAGGGTTGAAAATCCTTTAAAAAAATTTTCTCCCATTTATTTATTTGCATTTTCCTCTATTCACCCAGAAACCATGGGGGTGCAAACATTTGCACTCGATGTAGGTTTAGATGACAAGTTCTACTGTAATATCAAATTATTTCAACCAAAATGCTTAATCTCCTTATCTCGCAGATAAATATGATGAGGCCTGTTCTGTGGTTTGGTGTCATCAGATGCCTGTTTGCATTTATCACCACACACTACTGAAACAGACCTCGATTTATGATCATCACATATCCGTCTGTGCTTCCTGCATGGTAAAGCCGTACAGGAAATCTGCCTGACTTTGCTTATATGCACAATAACATAAAACTTAAAGACTAGATAAAGTGTAATGCCACATTAACTGTTATGTAATGGGAGCATATTTAAATATCTGTCTTTTTAGGGTTTTCATAAGTGACTTCTCTGTTGTAAGGAAATGGAGGAAAAATACTAGAAATAACTACCACAGAGATGCTAAATATGTCATTATTTACAGTACGTGTGTTGTGTGTTTCTTTTCCCCCACTTTTTTGTTTAATGCCTTTGTGTATGCGATTCTGGATAGATTTTCTGAATAGTTTTATAAATAATATATCACGTTGGAACATACAACTGTTTGTACAGTTGCAGTAGGTGAAGACATAAAAGACGACATGGCAGTACAGATGGCTTTAGATATCTGGATACAGATACAGAATTATATTTATCCCTAATGAGCGAACCAGAGGCGACAGTGGCACAAGGAAGAACTCCCTGAGACGACATGAGGCAGAAACCTTGAGAGGAACCAGACTTAAAAGGGAGCTTCTTCTGGGTGACACCGGATAGTGTGATTATAAATCATTTTTCTGCTCTAACCATAGAGTCCAGCAGTGCTAAGTGCTGAATGAGTATTTCTGCCTGGCATCTCACGGCCAGTGTTCCCGGGATAGACCCCGGACCCACACTGACCCTGACCAGGATAAAGCGCTTACTGAAGATGAATGAAATAAATTAAAAGGCATATAAAATGCATATGTGCCACATATTAAACAAAACAAATACATAAATATACATGCATGGGAGCAGTGTTACATTAAAAGGAAATAACTTACACATTGTTAGTGGAAAATAAATTATATATTTTTTTGCTTTGCTATTTGTTATACATTTCAAATGATTAAAATTATATAAAAGTTGAAGTTAGAAAACTTGAAAATTCGGCTGATGAATATGAACATTTCCAAACATTAAAAAGAAATCTATAATATAATATAATATAATATAATATAATATAATATAATATAATATAATATAATATAATATAATATAATATAATTCTTGTGAAATAACCATTTCGTAAGTCTTACAACTCAATACAATACTCTAAAATAGATTCTTTCGCCGCCGTGTACTTGCGTCATACGTAAACCGCTTTCGTCATCATTCCGCGCCGCTTGTCATCCGACCGGGGAAGATGCTAGTGGCCTCTTTCCAAAACAATTACGAAACTTGATTGGTTATAGGATTAAATCAACATTTTATACAGTAGCAGACGTATTAGTAGATGCGAAATGCCTCCAATGAGGTTAATTAGCCTTATATAAAAACAATAATAATGAAATATACTGGGCTAATGCTAGGTAGCTAAAAGGAGATAAACATTAAAGAGCATATATACGGTAAGTTAGTCTTTTATTAGTCCTGTCATGTCAGCTCATTTTACTTAAAATGTTGTGCCTTTAATGTGTTCAATTACACACAAAAATATATCTGAAATGCCAGAGATGACAAAAGTATCCCAATTCATTACTTAAGGAAAAAGGATAAGTGGAAGATGAAATGCAGTTTAAAATTCTTCAGATCAAAGCAGAAACGTCTAAACTCTTGAAGGAAAATTTATTTAAAGTATGAAAGTAAAGGTACAAGAAAGATTAACAGAAGACAAAAGTCAAAAGTGTGCCTCAATTTCATATACACGTTACATTGTTACAGTGAGGGGTGTTACAGTGGATGTTGTTAGAGTGAAGGGTGTTAGAGTGGATGTTGTTACAGTGAAGGGTGTTAGAGTGAGGGGTTTTACATTAGAGGGGTGTTACAGTGGATGTTAGAGTGAGGAGTGTTAAAATGAAAGGTGTTACAGTGAAGGGTGTTACAGTAGAGAGGTGTTACAGTAGAGGGGTGTTACAGTGAAGGGTGTTAAAGTAGAGAGGTGTTACAGTGAGGAGTGTTACAGTGAAGGGTGTTACAGTAGAGAGGTGTTACAGTGAAGGGTGTTAAAGTGAAGGGTGTTACAGTGAGGGGTGTTACAGTGAAGGGTGTTACAGTGAAGGGTGTTAAAGTGAAGGGTGTTACAGTAGAGAGGTGTTACAGTGAAGGGTGTTACAGTGAAGGGTGTTACAGTAGAGAGGTGTTACAGTGAGGAGTGTTACAGTGAAGGGTGTTAAAGTGAGGGGTGTTAAAGTGAGGGGTGTTACAGTGAAGGGTGTTAAAGTGAAGGGTGTTACAGTAGAGAGGTGTTACAGTGAAGGGTGTTACAGTGAAGGGTGTTAAAGTAGAGAGGTGTTACAGTGAAGGGTGTTACAGTGAGGAGTGTTACAGTGAGGGGTGTTAAAGTGAAGGGTGTTACAGTGAGGGGTGTTACAGTGAAGGGTGTTACAGTGAAGGGTGTTAGGTCTCAATCTCATCATCACATTTGTTTGGATTCAGTAGGAATTTAGATAATGCTGTCTGATGCTACAAAAAGTCAGTTTATGGCTTTAGAAATATGATTATATGATGTTTGAGAAATGTTTGAAAAAAAAACGAGTTTGAGTTTGTTACTCAGTTGTTGAGGCAGAATACAACCCATGCAAAGAGTTTAGAGCTACGAGACTCGATCAGTTGTCCAGCGATCATCCAGAGACACACAGAAGCTGATCTGCTGAGCGAGTCGCTTCATCATCCACGGTCAGTGTTTTTGAACGAGTGTACTGAGGACAGAGTTGTGTTTTTTTTTACAGGAAACAGCTGGACACGATGGGAGCTGAACAGAGCGGCGATGCTGAGCATAAGCATTCAGACTACAGTGCTTCAGGTACGATTCCACATAATCAGTCACAGGAAACACCTACTAAACAACACTTCCTTTTTCAGATCAAGATAGCAGTGCCTTTCGGCTCTCCTGTACAGTCGAGAGCAAAAGTATCAATCTGTTTTACAATATAAATTCCAGACTGGGTGTGTCCTGCACCAAGATACGCAGCCGCTGAGGTGCTTACGTTTTATTTTTTTAATAAAATTTAGCTGTTTGTGGCCAGTATTATTACTCCAAGCAAATACATTTTTTCCTAGAAGTCTCTGTCAAATAATTAACTGGTTGGAACGTTATATTTAATACTTGACCTCTACAGCTCAAGATACACAATTTCATGGATTTCATAATAATAATAATAATAATAATAATAATAATATAATACGGCCTCAATATATTGGTCAATCCTTATTAAAAAGTAACCACCAGTGGCTCTGTACCAAATCAACGATCTAAAGCATAAAGCAGAAAATGCTGTAAAAAGCTTTTAAACCCTTAATTTTGTTTACTGGTGATAAACTAACAGGTCTTCCTTTTGTCCTGAGCTAATGTTTGCACTCAAGTGTTAAATATTACTATACAGAGGATTAGCAGACAATATATAAAGAGATTTTTGAATAAAATGCCACAGAGATTTACCTTTGCTTTAGCTGTACCTTTGTTTTTTTTTAAATATATAATTGACCAGGGGTTCTAAACCTTCTTCTCAGTCTGAAGCCTTTTTGGGGTTAAAAATATGTCACAGCCCCACCCACCTCAAAGTCCACTCTGTACGTTAACCCCTGGACAGTTTTCGTACTTCGCTGTTGTGCAACAGCTGATCGTGTCAGACTGTTAATCGACTGGTGTCATTACTGTGGCATTAACAAGCCCTGAACAATTCTGTACTTCAGCACATTTCTCACCACATGAGACAAAATTGCGTCATGAACACAGAATCCAGTGTGCTGTCATGCCCTGATTCACTAGTCCTGTAAATATGTTATTTATTTATTTTTTTCCCCCCACCGTTAGTCGTGCCCTCGCCAGCGAAGCACAGAGCAAAAATGGACGACATTGTGGTGGTTGCTCAAGGAACGCAGTCTTTACGCAACATCCACAACGACCCTGATGTCATCAAGCTTCAGGAGATTCCCACGTTTCAGCCTCTGCTGAAGGGTAAGAGCGTGCGCCTGTGGTTCCACCCATGTCATCTAGCACCCTTAAGCGTTCTTCAGTTTGTTCCTCTTTGGGAACCCAGCAGTTGCCGTGTCTGAGTTCATGCACTATGTCTGATACATCACTCCCGGAAGTCTTTTATTCCACTTATACCACAGCAAACTGTCAACAATTACAATTTTTATTCATTAAAGAACGACATGTTATACCTTTTACCCATTTATAGTTATATTTAATGTTGTGGAAGGTCCAGTGAAACGAGCTCTCACTTACGTTATAGCAGCTATAAGGAGTCGTTCCCTCACAGCCTCTCTTTTTTTTCTTTCTCTCTTGAAGTTAATAAGACCAGAAAATTAATCAACACCTTCTGACCAATCAGATGGGAGGATTGTGCTATAAATAGTGAATGAGAGGGAGCGATTTCAGACACAGCGTTCTCTTCAGACATGAATGGATGCCTCTCTCTCTCTCTCTCTCTCTCTCTCTCTCTCTCTCTCTCTCTGTATGATGTGACTGGGTTTAGGCGTCCTGAGCGGACAGACGTCCCCCAGCACCGTGTCTCTGGAGAAGCTGGACTCTGTGCAGGTGCTGCAGCTGTGTGTGCGCTACCAGGACCACCTGCATCAGTGCGCCGAGGCCGTGGCCTTCGACCAGAACGCTCTCGTCAAGAGGATCAAAGAGGTTCGTCAGAACCAGGATGTAATGAAAGAGCAGGGAGTTTCAGATAGACAGGAGTGCTCCTGTTAAAAAAGCTGAGTTTAGTTAGTTTAAAAACAGAGCTGTGTAGAATTTTCAGCTCCACCACCAACAATAAACTGAAGCACAAGTTAGTTCCTTTTATCACTTACGTTACAGCAGCTATAAACAGGCTTTCCCACACCAGCCTCTCTTTATTTCTCTCTCTCAATGTTGTTTTTTTGTAATGTAATGTAATGTCATGTAAGGATTAACACATGACACTGATGACTCGTTCCCTCGCCACCCTCTCTTTCTCTCTTTCTGTCTGTCTCTCCAATTCAAATTCAAGAGCAGCTTTATTTGCATGAATTATAGATAACAACTGTTGCCAAAGCATTGAGTGGGATAATGCAACAAAAACAAAGATGATAACAATATAATAACTAGTGACTCTCTTTGTCTGTCACTCTCTGTCTGCCGGTCTCTCTCTCTCTCTCTCTGTGACTCTCATTTCTCTCTTTCTGTCGATCACTTACACTCTCTCTCTGTTGTTCCCTCTCTCTCTCTCTCTCTCTCTCTCTCTCTCTCTCTCTGTGTGTGTCTGTGTCTGTCTCTTTTTATTAGTTTGTCTCTCTCTCTCTCTGTCTCACCCTGTAAGTCTCTCTCTTTGTGTCTGTCTCTCTCTCTCTCACAAAAATAATGCACACCGTCTGACCAATCAGATTTGAGAATTCAACAGTGCTGATTTTAATGCTAAAGGACACTAAGTGTTTATTTCTGTGTGTGTGTGTGTGTGTGTGTGGTATTTCAGATGGACCTGTCGGTGGAGGCGCTCTTCAGCATCATGCAGGACAGGCAGAAGCGCTACGCCAAATACGCCGAGCAGATCCAGAAGGTGAACGAGATGTCCATGATCCTGCGGCGGATCCAGATGGGCATCGACCAGACCGTGCCTCTGATGGAGCGCCTCAACAACCTGCTGCCCGAGAGCGAGCGCCTCGAGCCGTTCAGCATGACGCCTGACGCCGAGCCCAAGTAGACGGCCGCTGGTGTGCCCTGGTGTCTGGAGACACTGTTAGAGACTGAAAGTGCTACATGCTGAATGACAAAACAAATGAACTTTAACCAAATCTAATTTTGCGGCTTCAGAGCGTCTGGCGATATTTTGCACTCACAGGTTTGGAGCTGATGTTACTCGTCCACTGTACTGTCACGTTTTACACGTTTACGTGTCAATGTTTGTGAACGTAAAAACGATGCTTGCTTCTCTGCAGCTTGCGATTTCGTAAAGAAAAGTGAACCGTGTTACTGATTGCTTTTCAGATTCCACTCAACCAGTAATTATTGATAATTGTTGTTGGTATCATGAACAGATGACTGAGGCTGAGATGGACATGTTTGTGGAAATTAAAGGAAAATTTCATGTTTGTGTTGAAAACTCTGCGTGTCGGTGTCAATTCATACTGCTAAAAAAATTCATACAAATCACATCACAAGCATTTTACTATAAAAACTCCCCCTGCCCCTTAATAAATCCTTTTTCCTTACTGATTCACTTGTTCCTTACTGAATCACTTTTACCGATTCACTATTTACTGAATCATTTTTTCCTTACTGAATCATTTTTTACTGAATCACTTTTTCCTTACTGAATCATTTTTTTACTGAATCACTTTTTCCTTACTGAATCATTTTTTACTGAATCACTTTTTCCTTACTGAATCATTTTTTTACTGAATCACTTTTTCCTTACTGAATCATTTTTTTCCTTACTGATTCACTTTTTCCTTATTGAATCACTTTTACTGATTCACTATTTACTGAATCATTTTTTACTGAATCACTTTTTCCTGAATCACTTTTTTCCTTACTGAATCACTTTTCCCCTCACCAAATCTTTTTTCTTTACCAGATCACTTTTTCCCTTCACTTAATCATTTTTTCAGTCTTACTGAATCACTTTTTTCCTTACTAAATATTTTTCTTTACCAAATCAGTTTTCCCACACTCTATCACTTTTTTTTCCTCACAAGATAATTTCCCCCCTCACCGAATCACTTTTTTATCTTACTGAAACAGTTCCTTCCTTACTAAATAATATTTTTCTTTACCAAAATCACTCTTTGTTCTTACTGAATCATTTCCCCCCTTTTCCTTTTCCCTTGCTGAACTCGGCATGTGTGACTGGGGTGAAAGGCGCAGCAAGGACCCCGGGGCGGCAGGGGGCAGCAGGGGGCAGTAGTGGGCAGCAGGGGGCAGTAGTAGGCGGCAGGGGGCAGTAGAGAGTGCAGTTTTCACACTCAGCTCAGCGCAGATAAACACAGCGGTCTCTGCAGACGCGCTGATGTTACAGTAAAGAGCTAAAATGGCGGCGCGCGGTGTGGAAGGTGGACGTTAGGAGGAGCGGAGGTGTTTGAGTAGGAGCCATGAGGCGCCTCGGCTCCGTGCAGCAGAAAATCCCGTGTGTTTTTCTCACTGAGGTGAAAGAGGAAGCGTCCAGAAAGCGGGACGGGCAGGTGAGCGGGCAGGAGCGCGGGGCTCGTCCCAATCCGCGCACTAGGCGACTCGACAGCAGCTGACAGTCGCGCGCGGTCACAGCACTGTGTTTGGACTTCATCTGGTGTGATGTGTGCGGTTTGGGACGCAGCCTCGTCGTGAGATTCCCGTTTGTACTGCGTCTCATTAATCACATTTTAATTGTTTTAAGATCTTTAACTCTTTATCTGCACTGGGTTGCTTTTTAAAACATTAAAAACATCCTTATACGTGTTGTTTATTGATTAAGTTTATTATTTGTCTAATCTTTTAGGAGATTTTAGACTCAAAATGAAAAGTGCCATTATTATTATTATTATTATTATTATTAGTATTGGCCTCATCTCTAGACACGGTTTCCCTTCTTTTTGTAGTTTCTTAAAACTCTTCTTTGTTTTTTGTAACGTTTGTGTGAATTTCGCTCTAGGATCTAGCTATCCATCCATCCATCTTCCCTCATTTCATCTTCCTTTCTTGATTCCTTACTCCCTTCCTTCCTTCTACCTCCTTCTTCCCTTCCATGTATTTTTCTTTCTTCCTTCCATCTATCTTCCTTTCATCTCTCTTCCTTCCTTGATTCCTTCCTTCCTTCCATTCTTCCTTGAAACTGCCTTACATCTAGTTTCCTTCCTTCCTTCTATCTTCCTTCCTGCCATCTATCTATCTATCTTCCTTCCTTGATTCCTTCCTTCCTTCCATTCTTCCTTCCTTGATTCCATTCTTCCTTGAAACTGTCTTACATCTAGTTTCCTTCCTTCCTTCTGTCTTCCTTCCTTTCATCTCTCTTCCTTCCTTGATTCCTTCCTTCCTTCCATTCTTCCTTGAATCTGTCTTACATATAGTTTCCTTGCTTCCTTCTATCTATCCTCAATCCTTCCTGCCATCTCTCTATCTTCCTTCCATCTATCTTCCTTTCATCTCTCTTCCATTCTTGATTCCTTCCTTCCATTCTTCCTTGAATCTCTTACATCTAGTTTCCTCACTTCCTTCTATCTATCCTCCATCCTTCCTGCCTTCTATCTTCCTTTCTTCTATCTATCTGTCTTACTTCCTTCATCCCTCCCTCTCTCACTTTCTTCTTTTAAATGAACAGTAACTAGTGTGGCCAGGTTACAGCAGTTTTATATTCCTGCCTGCGATTTCAGATCTGGAATATAATCTCTTGATATTTTTTTTTTAAACATAAATAAACAAGCAGCTAAAAAAAAAAAGCATGTTAAGGAAACTACTTTAGCATTTTAAACAGCAGTGTTACGAGTGCAGCTGAAGGTAAAGAGCTGAAGTGTATGTAACTGAAACCGTCTGAATGTGGCGTGGACTCGCTGCACAAACACGTCCGCGTTCTTCTCCGTACCGCTCCTGCGTTATCGGTTCCCTCACTACGCTCACAATCCTGAGATGATAAATAAGTTATAATCACAAAGCCCTTTCTAGCAAGCTGAACAAAGGCGTCACACGGTACGCTCCATCACACACACACACACGCTACACAACTACGAGTGTAGGAAATACCTGTTTAATATACAACACGCTGTATATAAATACAGTATATAGATTTAGGTATAACAGAGGAAGATGAAGGACGAGGAAGATGAAGGTCGCGGTCTCGCTGTACTGACGAGGTGATCTTTGTGGTTACGACTGAACACTGTGCTTGTGAAGCTTTTACGTGACCTCGCTTTTGTGTGTTCAGCATTTTCAGGTGGTTGCCACGGATACAGTGAACCCTTTGGCTGTCGAGTCGGACGTCGACCGTGCGCTCGCCACTGAAAAGCTGGACGGCACGTGCTGCTACGTCACTCCGTACAGAGGTGCCGCACATCTGCATACTGGATATACATGGAGTGATGTCATTTCCTGTGTTACAGTGTGTTCTTCGCTGAGTCAGAGTGCGGCGTAACACATTTTGGAAGAAAGTGCTATCCGCCCTCTTCCACATACATGTGAAACAATGTCACCGTGATTGACAGGGGAGAGAGAGCACATGCCCATCCCACCCAGAGGCTGTGGCATGAGAAAACACTTCCAAATGTGTAATCTAGTTGTTTTTTTTTTTTTTTTCTTTTACGTTGAATATGAGGTTATGTACTTGTTGTCATGGTAACAAGTCCTACCACAGCTTCAAAGTAGAGGTTTGTTTTTCAGATAACCCCCAACAGCTACCATCGTTGTTTTGGTTTGCTTTGCAGGAGAACCGTACCTCTGGGCTCGCCTGGATCGGAAACCCACCAAGCAGGCGGACAAAAGGTTCAAGAAATATCAATACACTCAGAAGACCTGTAAAGGTATTATTTTTATTAAAACCTCCAAAACGCTCAGCTTTGTTATGCTGATAGCAGTGCAGTGTGAGGCTACAGGTTACAGGTCGCAGTTCTGCTGTGAAGGACGTCTGCTTTGTTTCCGTTCTCGAACTCTAGGTTTCGAATGGAACGTGGAAGAAGATTTCCGAACCGTGCCTGAATCCTGGATTGCTGCACGTCGGGTTCAGTATGAGCGCGATCACCCGGTACCTGATGAACACGGACACATCCCGGGTAAACATCCCTCTACAGCCTGTACTGTACATTGTTCCGTACAAGACTAACGTTAACCTCGTTAAGCAACGTGTAAATAATCTGTGACCTTTTAGACCAGAGCCAAATTTATACTGTTGATTTTTTTGTGGTTCGGTTTGACACGTAATTAAGGGAACCAAAAGCAAAGAGGAAAAAAAGGGGTCTGAAAACATCCTCGTAAAACTCTTTCATTCGTTACTCAGAAATTCAGTGACTGAAAAAGTTAAACTAATCTTTACCAAGTGACAAAATTATCTACATTCATAACTAGCTTTGTGTGTCACATCCAGCGTTTATTTCTTCTTTGTTTCGTCCATCCAAATCTCCAGAACTCCCGGCATTTCCGCAGTGCTACAGCTCTGTCCTTTGGCTCAGTTCAGCATTTACAGAAATGCAGCAACCCAAACCATGCAAGTGAGTCGATTCGCTTCCTGCAAGTGAATCGATTCAGAGTCAAATCACTTTCTCACTTGGAAGCGGACGCTCTCGGACCCGAGTTTGATTTCTAAAACGC
Organism: Pangasius djambal; assembly: GCA_022985145.1. Lineage (NCBI taxonomy): Eukaryota > Metazoa > Chordata > Actinopteri > Siluriformes > Pangasiidae > Pangasius > Pangasius djambal. Next base: position 26,437,917 of record CM040981.1, read on the forward strand.
ACAAATTTGATGGTCAAAATTCACGTCTAAGTAACGATTTATAAAATGATAATCTGGCATGAAAACACACGTAAAGTAACGCGAGTTTCCAACTTGACGTGCGAACTCTTCCTAGTGGCTGTGGCAGCGTGCTGCGATAATTAAGAGCACACGACTCTGGAGAACGGTGAACTCTACCGACTTTTCTTCATGTAGTAGGTCTAATGCTTCCGTTGCCATAACAACCAATGAGAGGTCGTGCATAAACGGGCGAGTCTGGAGAGGAGGACGTGCTGTAATTACACTTACACCCACGCTCTACCTTGCGGTTTCTGACTACAGGTACATTTCTGTTAAAAGAACATCAGTTTCCGACTCGCTGAAATTTCTCCCCTTTGTTGCCTTTTGAGTCGTTTTTATCTACACGAGCGTCAGTTCCCGGAAATGCTGATATGCAAGTTAATTAAATGGTGGGCGGAGCTAAGAAACTGGTTCACATGCGGTGTGGGTGCAGGGTTGTGTTCAAGCTCACGCCTATTTTCATATATTATTCATAAGCAAATGCTGAGAACTTTCCTTAAGGACAAATTTCGAAATTCGTGAAATCACCTTTAATGTCTACACATGTCTCAGTCACTTCAGATCTCGTGGGCGGGGCTAATCTTGAGTGAAGCTTGCGTACACCTTAATCACCTTAAACTTTGACCCTAATCAGCTAATTGTAGGATATTTTGAACTGAAATGTATGTTTATATGTGTCATGGGTCATTTTAATTTTGAAGGCTGGGTTCCAGTGGACAATTCCAACAAGCAGTACTGCTGGCACGCGTCCGTGGTCGACTACGACGCGCGAGTGGCTCTTGTTCTGAGGCCGAACGGCGAGGATGAAGCTGTGCTGGAAATCGCCAGCGTTCCCCTGACTGAGCTGATGGAGCAAACGCTGGAGCTCATCGGGACCAACGTGAACGGAAACCCGTACGGTGAGCGTTACTGGCGCATCCTCGGCAACGTCCTGAACTCCTTTCATCCGTTTTTTAATGCAAAATTGTACATTAATTCGCGTAAGCATTAATATATGATTAATATCAAAATAGTGTGAAACAATACATCTTTCTGAGATGTTTCTTTTTATAACATTAAAAATCATTTTTAAAAATAACATTTCTGTTTTGATTTTAATATTAGAACATTGTACTATAGCATTTGTCCTCAACACCCCCCCCCCCACTGTTAAATAATTAGTATCGTAGACATTAAATGAAAAAAATTACAATAAAAATAAATTCAAAATGTACGTTAAAAGAAAATAAATTGCTGTTTAATAAATTATAATTAAAAAGAAAAGGAAAAAAGCTGGCAGGAAAACAAAGGTATATACTGTGATGCAGGTCATGTATCGCAGAAATGTCTCATGATATTTTTGGCATATCATCCCGCCCTAACAAGTGCGTCTGGATGAATATTAAAAAAAATATTAAAAATATTAAAAAAAAAAAAAATTGGGATTTTTGGAAGAAGTTATAACACAGCGAAGGCATGTTCTTATTTTAGAAATGAAAGCGGGTCAGAAGGTAAACGTTTACTCTTATAATAAGCGCCGGTGTTGATCTCAGGTCTGGGCAGTAAGAAGAATCCGCTCCACGTTCTGGTGCCGCACGGAATCCTGCGTATCCGCAACCCTCCTGCAGTGGAGTACCATCAGCTTCACTCGTGGTTTCGGGAAAGTGACGAGGGCCGTGTGGAGGGAATAGTGTGGCACTGTAACGACGGTGCGCTCGTCAAGGTAACGTCCTCGGTCTCTCGTTTCTATAGTAACGGCATTCATTCGCAGGGACGTGTACGGCGGGCGCCGCACACAAACTACACAAACGTAAAAACCGTGCGTAATCACTGATGTGAAGTTTTTCTGTAAGGAGATGTCTGTTTAACATTTAAGGAAGGAGTCTCCAGTGTTTCAGTGCTTTGTTTATAAGGTTTTGTTTATAAGTCGAGCTGTTTTTTTTTATTTTTTTTATTGTTAACTTTGAGAGACAAAAAAAAAGGTGAGGCTGGTGAGGGAGCGAACGGCTGTTTGTAACTGCTCTAACGTACGTGACGGCTTGTTTTCCGCACATTCCACAACATTAAATGTAACTATAAACGGATAAAAAAAGCACGATGCTCTTTAATAAATAAAGATTTGGCAGATCGCTGTGGTGTGAGAGGAATAAAACATTTCAGGACGTGCCGTTAATGGAAAAATGATCAACTTCAGGGTGGTAACAGTAACTGTTGTTGATTATTTTCCCCTCACTGCATGTCGCAGAGTGTGTTATTCCTTACGTAAATGTAGAGATGAGCTGGAATGACAATATAATGTTATTATGGTGAGTATATCTACAACCAACTCCACTGTCACGCGTTAACGTTCCATTTTTTTTAGAATTTTTATTGAAAATGTAAAAATATGAAATTATTTCAGAGCCTACACGTCATATACGTGCACGTATGCGTCAGGATATTATGATAACGTATTCTCGGTCACTTACTCCTGTTGCAGATTCATCGGCACCACTTGGGTCTGAAGTGGCCCGACGGCGATGCCTTTTTAAACTCCCGGCCTGTGATGGTTCACGTGGAGCGGCTCCCGTTAGATCCAGACGCTCCACCTGACTCGCGGAAGAACCTGTTCGCCGCCCTGTCCAGCCTCACCGGACGCCGTTTCAGCTCCATCAGAGACGTCCAGCTCGAAGCCTGATCATTTCCACAACATTCCTCCTCCTCCTCAAACTGTTTCACCTCTGCTTTACAGCGACGTTCATCTTTACTGACAGGGCGAAGCTGAGTAGCAGGATTCTTTGCTCGTGTATGCCGTAAAGTCGCACGTAATCATGGAAGATTTACTACATGATGCTGATAATGAGCCTAAAATGGTGGATTGAGTCGCTCTCGATTTTAAGAGGGAGAATTGATATAGATGTAATTTATTTAGCCAAAAGTGAAGGATGTGAAGGATACACGAATGCTGTTATAATAAACACACGTAACAGTTTGAAATGAAAATATATATAAAAAAAATTTCACTTTTTTTTTTTTTTGATACAATGGAACAAATTTGGGGCAGTGATGAGTGTAACTAGACACAAACATATCACATTCTCTTCACCATCATTTAAAACACTCAGTCTACAGTGTTCATAAATATACTTTTCACACACACACACACACACACACTCAAATAATGGCACTATAAAAACCCCACTCATGGTTTGGATTTACCAGAGCCCGTGGAATCACTTACGACTCCCTCTCTTTCCCTCTTTTCCGTGTTAACTCAGTGACCCGTCAGTCGGGATGTCCACTTCCACTCCGAAGCGCTCGGACAGTTTCTTCAGCTGCTCCTCCAGGATGATGTTCTTCTTCACCTCTACGTTGTAATTGAACTTGAGATCTTCAAGCTCCTCGAAGAACGTCGGGTCAAAGTTCGCCAGTTCTTTGGTCATCCTTCTGACTTCGTCCTTAAGATACGAGCGAATCGTTACAGGAAACAGTCAAGGTGACGAGCGTACGGCCCGAGAAATGAATTACGGATCTGCATGCTTCCTTAAAGTCATGAAATTGATTAAAAGATTTGAAAATAGAGCAATGAAATCAGGGCCATAATCTCAACGTAATTTCTAAAACACACGTCTCTTTCCAAAAGAATGAAGAACGTTGTTTTGTAGGTTAGATATATATATATATGATCGGAATATCCCTTTCAGATAAATGCTGATAACACATTTACAAGGAGTTTTTTTTTTTTTTTTTAAAAGTGTAATGTCGTACCCAAATTGATTTTGACACCTCTGTTCATAAAATACGCTCTTGGAGATATTTTTAACGTGGAAATACCTGCAGCTGGCTCTTCTCAGCACTCACTGCCTTTATCTGGGCCTGAAGTTCTTTGTATCCTAGACAGAGATCACACAGGAATGTTAGGAACGATGTTTTCGGAGCCAGGAGTCTTAAGAGAGCAGATCGTGAGGTCATGTATGTGGAAGAGGGCAGATAGCGCTTTCCAGTCGTCTGAGGGTGGTATGCTGCCCTGTGATGCTGCATGACCCGCAGTTTGCGGTTGGCTGGGTTCATGTGGCTCAGAGGAAGCGAGTGTTAGCCTTCACTCTCGCCGGCTGATGGCTGTCACGTGATAGCGGAGAGTTAGCTAGCGGGTGACCAAATCGGGGAGAAAATGGCGGGGGAAATAAAACAAACTTGTACAGCTGATAGGGGTGGGGCGATATGACACAGAATATCATATCATGATATATAGATTTGCTCACAAAAACTTATAAATAATAAAATGGTTTAACGTTAATAAACAAATGTATAAAATGCTTATTTTTTTTTATATTGAAAAAAAATTCTAGATATTTTATTTATAAAAATGTTAAATAATATTTAACTGAAACTGATTTTTTTTTAAAAATACAGTGTTAAAGATTAAGTACAAAACTTTAACATCATCCTATCAGGTGGATCCAGTCAGTAAGTAATCATTTATAAATATATATTTTTATATCACGACGTCCACGATATTTCACAAAAGCAGACTGTGACGTGATTTATCACAATATCGATGCAGACTGATCAGTATTACCTGCTCCGTCCATATGGGTTCCAAACTGCTCTTCATATTTCTGGATCTGCTCAAGAAGACGAAGCTTCTCCTTCTCCAGCTGGTGGTTTGCTAGACTGAAGAACGAAAGTCATACTTAGCGACTGTAACAGGCATTTGAAATGTATTTTTACTGACATCTACTTGAACTTTACTGTTAGCTCGTATCATTAGAAGGCTTTGAGTTTAAACCCCAGCGCTGTCTCATTTAAAAAACATCTTCCAAATGAATAAATGTAAAAAAAAAATTGTAGATACCTAATGGACTTAAACTCCTTGGTAAGCCCATCACTGGGAATATTTTTCAGGAGCTCCACCTACAAAAAAAAAAAAAAGACACAGTTGACAGGTCAGTATGTGCACACACACATCTAACACCAGCTCGCAGTAAGATTTATTTGAACGCACTTGTTCCTTCAGCTGCGCGACGGCTTGCCGTGTGGTCTGCTCCTTCTCACGGGATTCCGCGAGCTGCTGTTTGAGCTCTGAGACACTTGCGTTCTTCTTGGAGAGCTCATTCTCGAGGTCTTTCATTTTATTCTCAAACAACCTGCAGGAAAACATTTCAGATGAACGGCCCCCTTGATTCACATTAACATCTGACTGATGACTGATCAGATGTAACCCCTTCATGCATTTTCCTTCATTGATATCAAAGTATTTTTGGATTAAAAACAAAAAACAACAACATACTGCTACTTTTGTACCTCGTCACAACTTTAGATTTCCAGGTCTTGCTATCTGCTCTGTCTATGGATGGACCCTTCGACTGAGCCAGTAGGAGCTTCTGGTTGGTCTCTTCGAGCTCCAGCTTCAGCTTTTCATTTCTTACCTCCAGACTGCTCTTCTCTACTCGCAGCTTCTCTGCAGCCTCCGATTCCTGTATCGGAACATTTAACATTTAACCCTCAGGTAAGATCTCATTTAATAAAACTGGGAGGCTTTGATTAAACTTCCAGTACGTTTCTGTACATAAATGTGTGGTGGTCTGGGAAAATCCATCGGATGCGGCTGAATTCTGACAAACAGCCAGAATCAAAAAAGACCAAAAAAAAAAAAAAAAAATCTGAATTAGATTTTGGCCAAAATAGTTTTTTGGACACCTTAACATTAACAAACCGTAAATACAGTATATTTCTACAAAATGAAGTAGAAATATTTTTATTTACTTGATAATCGTGCCTTGGCTGTTCTTCCAAGAGGTCCTCAAGCTGGATCTGATCCAACTCCTCCTATAAGCCTAACATCTGACCCACACTATACTGTTCAACACATTAAACACACTTATCCCGCCTGAAACACACTCCACCCCCTGGACTTTTGACAAGACTCCGCCCAGCTCTGTCCAGGTAGGAGGAGCTAGAGTAAATCCGACTCTGCTGCATGGACTTTTTTTTCCCCTGCAGTACTTGTATTTTTCCGCAAAGATCACGCTGAGGTTAAGAAGTCTACTAAAACCTCGCTAGATAACTCTATGTCCGCTGTAGTGAGCGATAAAACCATTGATTTTCTGTGTGCATGTGCAACACGTGATAGCAAGTCGTGATGATAGCAACAGAAACGTTTCCTGTGCAAATTAGGTATGACGCCGTAAAGCAACAAATCCAATATGTGGCTCAATACGGTGCAAAAATGCACCAAAGATAACCTTGGTTTCATCTTATCCTGTCATTGAATGCGTAGAGAGACATTATGAAGTTTGGAAGGAAGCAGCAGAGATCTTTGGTGCTGCTGGTGAGTGTACGGAGCTAGTGCAGTTAGCTTGCATAAGCTAAGCAACTAACATTTAAATTAAACTTAAATACAGTATTGTGTACACTAAAATTGTATAGTGGGCTGTAGGTTATACATTTTACACTTTCTCATCAGATTTATTGGGGGGGGGGGGAAGAATGCTGGACAGGCCACGCCCACAAGCAACAACAGTAGCAGTCACAAGAGACAAACAAAACAAAACTGTCCGAAACCTTTCTGATGTCCCTGCGCAGCCGCTCGTTCTCCATCACAATTCTCTCCATCCCTTTAGCCTGTGACTCGAGTTTGGATGTCAGCTGATTCCGCTCCTTCATCCTGTCGTGTTCAGCCTGAGCAAGACAAGACAAGACGAGCGTTGTGACCGATGACAAATAAACGTGCGCATGAGCGCAGGAGCGCAGGAGCTGTGTTCTGCTGTGGCTGGATGTGAACCTTGAGTTTCTCATGCTCGTGCTGCAGAGTGGTGAGCTGCTCTTGGATCGCCGTCCCCGAGCTCTTCTTCAAAGTCTCGTTCTCTCGTTGCACCCGCTCCACCACCTTCTTCATCAGAGCGATGGTCTTCTCCAGCTCGGGCACGGTTTTTCCACTTCGTCCAGACTGCGCTGACTGTCAGGAGAGAGAACGCAGAGGAATGACTGCTTATCGCTGCTGTAATGTAAGCGACAACAGGAAGTAACTGCAGTATAAGAGGAATAAAACACCTCAGGACATGCTGTTTTAGGAAGATAATCAACTTCGAGATGGTAACAGTAACTCTGCTTCATCGCACCACCCTGTTGTTGATTATTTTCCTCTAACAGCAAGCTCTGTCATGTTTTATTCTTTACTGATGACAAAAAAATAAACAAAGACGTAATGTAACAAACGACAAAAATGTAATGACCTACCCCACGGATATTACCCAGCTTCTTTTCCACCTCTGCTTTCTCCTTTTTCAGAGCATCACACATTTCTTTGAGGTCAGACACCTGAGCCTGTTGATAAATAACAGGGTGCTCAATGTGCTGCATTTTATTTTAGATTTTTACTCCATCTTTTTTTTTTTTTTCCTAATTTAGTCATAAACAATTCCTAATAAATCAACTGTTGCTAATGAATCACTGCCATTTCTGGGAAATGCACTGAGTTAAGGGGATGTTGTTAGCCATACCTTTAGACGTGGCAGGTCTTTGTTAGCCTGCTCCAGCTGAAAGCGCAGCTCCAGGTTCTCGCTGGAGAGCTTGAGGTTCTCTTTCTGCAGCTCATGCTCCCTCTGTGTCGGAGTCCCTGCCGAGCCCCTGCCGGACGTCTGTGCAGAAAATTATGTCCATGAAAACAAAATACAGTGAACAGGTAACACTACACGAGTGAAATATACGTTTGCTAAAGAACAGCAAGGGGGCCAAGCACTGAAAAAACGAACACAAGCGAGAAGCCTACGGAGGTATGATGCCGACTGTGCTATCTGTCTCGATGGGACATGCTAGGGTCAAGTACCTCATCTCGCTTCTCCTGTTCATTCTTATCCATTGCAGGAGATCGTGATGTTAATTGTCCAAGCTCACAGTCAGCAATGGGAAGGTCGTTGGCACTTAGTTTTGGGAGAAATTTCTCTCCAAGAACATGCATCACTGCTTCTTTAGATGTTTCTCCATCCTCCAAAGCACCAAGTTTTTGCTGCTCAGTCAGATCAATGTGTGCTTCGTGTGATTGTGAAGCTTCTGTCTGGTTTTTGTGAGACTCAGGAGATCTTTCTATCAGTGCTGATTCTCCCTCTGTTGCCGCTTCTCGTTGCTCTCTATCACCCTGATCTTCCTCCTCATATTTTAGCATGTGTTCTTGTTCTTTTGGTTCCTCATGTTCTTTAGAGGTGAACTGGGTTCCGTCTAGCTTTTCTGGTTCTGTCTGAGAATATACAGACATCTTTTTTCCGATTTCTACCTCCCCTGCATGAAGCTTGTGATTTTCCCGTACCAGATCTACTGAATCTTGGCTTTTGGGCAACGTTTCCTCTTCAGGCTTGTTTCTTAAATCTAAATCTTGACCAGGGACCAACGTATCTTCCATTTCTTCATGTCCACCTTCTTCATATACTTTATTCGTTTCAGTCTGAGGTCCAGCCATCATCTCCTCATGATCTCCATGTTGATGGGGTCTTTGGTCTTTGCTTAATGAGGACGGCTGCGTTTTTTCGTCTTTGCTGTCATTTGTGACCTCAAAGGTCATAGAGCGAAGGGCTTCAGGAGATAAACTGAACTGGGCAGAAGAAACCCTGCCTTTATCCTTGTAAGCAAATGGAAGGAAGATGAATATGGTGATGAAGGAGAAAAACAGTTCAAACAAGAAACGCTAACAGATCAGTGGCTCTCAAAATGGAGTCCGGGGGTCTGTGATTTTAAAAGTTTTGTTACAGTGGTTGCGTCCTACTGTTATCATAGTTATTACATTACTGTATATTACGGCGTTCCTTTGACTGGTCACTTTAATTGAAAAAGATTTGATCCAAATCACAATAATAAAAACTCAAAAATCAGTGAATCATATAAATAATGAGTCTAATATTTGAAGAGCTGGATTATATTAATAAAGAGATCTTTGTTGAGAGGGTCTGTGGCTGCAAAATGCAAAGGCAAGCACTTAGGATTCATTATTAGCCTTGTTAGTTAACAGGCCGTTCATTTATAAAGAAAGAGTGAAAAGCGATAGACGATAGACTCGTGATTACTTTATGGGTGCCATTACTTATGTGCGAGCCACTCTGGCAACGAAACAAGGAACAGATACTTACCGATGGCCTGGATAGAGGCTCTTTTGCCAGCTGGCTTTCCAGAGAGTGAAGTCTCTCCTCCAGGTAGCGGTTCCTGATGTTCATATCCTCCATCGCGGCGTCCCGAGGTAAAGCCTGCTGCTGCCTGAGCCACAGGTGATTTAAATAAAAAAAAATCCACACAATTCTTTTGTGTATTATACCACAGACACATATAGAAGCATAGCGAAGAACAGAAACAGCCAAATAAAATAACAGTTAGTTATTATATGCGTATAATAATCAATGATGAAGCTGCGTTACTGGTATTTTAAAAAAAACTCAGGCATACTTGATGATCTCTATCTGTTGCTCCAGCTCACAGTTCCTCTTCTTCAGCTCCTCGATCTCTTTGTCAGCCTCGAGGGTCGCCCGTGTGCCCACCACCTGATCCGCCGTCACACCTCGACTCTTCAACTTCCTCTGCAGGCTCAGTTTCTCCTGCTCCAGCCTGCACAGGATCAGGCAAAGATTCAGCGGTTGTGAAATCAAATGTCACAGGATTAAATGTCCATGTTATCACTTAAAGCACGGCGTGCTGTGTCGGACCTTCCGTAGAGCTCCTTCAGGGTGGCCAGTTGTTTGCAAAGGGATTCCGTCTCCTTCTCCTTGTCTTTTAAGAGATTACGGACTTTCTCCATCCTCGCCTGCCACTTCTTACCCTCTTCCCATCTCACCAGTTCTTCTTTATTACACTGCAAAGACAAAACCAAAAAAAAAAAAAAAAAAACCTGAGGTGTTATCTCACACTTCAAACTTCTGGAACATCCTATACTATGAATGTTTGTATTTTCATTTATTTATTTATTTATTTTTTAAAAAAGGCAACCCTCGATGCAATTATTTACAATAAATAAATTTAAAAAAAACTTTTATAAGACCTTTAGGTTTTCAGACATCTAAACATTTCTTAACACGTTCTACAAAGCTCATATTCATAAATCCTTATATATATAAAAAAAAGTCAACCAAATCAACGATTATAGATTTTTGTTAAAAATCCATGTATTATGTGGATCTTTGCTTATGTTGAGTGTCTGCTGTACTGTGTGTGAGCCGTTACTATAGAAACGCTAACGTATTAGAGCGAGCGCATTAATATAAACCTGTTGTTCGCGTTCCGGCTGGAACTAATGTCCGAGCTGTGCGGTTATACCAAAACAACGACCAATCAGATTCGAGAACTCGACCGTGCTGGGGTGTGATACACATTATCCAGTTATGATCTGTTCCTAGGTGGTGTTGTATTGTAGTATTTCGGAAAGAATATAATTCTTTAAACAGGGAGTTAGTGACGCTCACTTCACTACCGAGTCTGATTCATCTCCGTGCTCACCTTGTCATCCTTCACCGCCGCCTTTTTCTCCGCCGGCTCTGACACGTTCTTCCTGTCCAGTTCTGACTCCAGCCTGCGGATCTTCTTCTGTAAAGCCTCTACTGAGGGGCCTTTAACTTCACCTTCAGTCTGACCCTACAACACACACACACACACACACACACACACACACACACACACACACACAAAACCTCTATCTTTAACCTTTATGAAGGGACTTAACATTACATAACGACACACAGACACTCTCCTGCCTTCACTCGTCTACGAGAGGATGTAGTTTAACCCATTTTCTTTCTTTCAATTTTTATATACAATCAGCCTTATAAGGAAATTTATTCTAACTTCTTTACCAGAAGCCACTAAGGAGCCAAAATATCTAGAGAAAAGTCTCCATTAGTCTCTTTCTGCATGTGTTATGTAAGAAACAAGTGATTTTGATTATTAGCTGACAATAAGGAGTACACAGGACTTTCTGAGCCTGTTGGTCTGAATTAGCGCTGGGATATATAACACATAATACTGATATCATGATAAATTCCATCACAGTATGCTTTTCTGAGATATCACGAGATTTATTTAAAAAAAAAATACAAGCCTGACTGGAAGATGCCGATGTGGTGGTAAAACGTTTTACGGATTTTTTCTTCTTTTCAGGGTTTGTTTATTTTTTATCAATTAAAATGATCTTTTTAAATCTGAAAAATAAAAATACATTCATTTTTGTAGACATGAAATAAAGCCTCACTGAACAGTGTTTTTTTTTTCTTTAACATTGTTGCATTTCTGGCAGTTAGTGAGCGCACTGATGTTGTAATGCATACTGTGTATCGTAGAGATTCCTCTGAGAAGCATCATGATGTGATATTTTTGTCATATCGCCCCACCTCTGGTCTGAACACGACACTGGAATATTATTATATACTTTGAATATCCCTTCTACTGATTGTCAGAGTTATGAGGCAGTATTGGGTGATGAGAACAGTGCCCCCTAGTGGCGCTCCTCAGCTGTTTCACTGTGTCTCAGTGCGAACCCTGACTCCAGGCTGGATCTTTAAACGCCGTCGGTGTGCCACCGAGAAGGCAGGCAGCGCGTCTGTACCTGCAGGCTGCTGCTGAGCCTCTTCACTTTCTGCTTCTGCTCCTCCAGCTGTTCTTCCAGATCGTCTCTCTCGCTCTGCAGTCTGCTCTGGATCTTCTGGTTCCTCTGTAGCTCGCGGCTCAGGCTCTCCACCTCCTCCTTCAGAGAGCTCTCTCGGGTTTTCCCCGCTTTCACGTTCTCCTTCCAGCTCTGCAGCTCGTCGTTCAGCTCCTTCACACGGGCCTGACGATGTGAACACACACACACACACACACACAGAATAACATGCAAAAATGCAGAAACCAAAATATGTTGCAGATTTGTAGTTACTCCAATTAACATTACCACTATTTTATCTGAGTCAAATTTCATGTTTTATTTTTTTTGTCTATTGTTTCTTTTGTTTATTGTATTAGTTAAGCAGAGCAGTACTAGTTAATTATTCCACGATTCCAGCAGTTTGCTAGTTGGTTAGTGGATTTTTTGTAGAACGTTACTGAGACTCTTTCTAGTGAGGTGCAGTGTGCATTGATGGATCTCTGCCTATAGACTAAAAAAACTCCAAAACGTTTATTCTGTCTATTGAACTAAAATAAAATTAATATTAATAAATATCTGTAAAACCTGTAAATCAGTAAAATAAATTTCACAGACAATACACTATTTTATATATAATATTTATATCTAATATTTTAGATATAAATATTATTGGCATTATTTTTATGTGGACTTTTTTTTTTTTAGTTATTAAGTTATTGTACTAGTTATTAAGTGGTTATACTAGTCAAATCAGCCATTAATTATAAGAACTCAAAAATAAATAAATATGATGGTGGTGTATGATTCCTAAGGAAATTAATGCAACACGGAAACGCAGTTTAAGAACCAGTGTTTCTCTCTTATATGCTGATAAATCCACATCCGAGCTCGTCTGCACCTCTGTGTGTGCACTTCCTGTCAGAGCTCTGACCTTCAGCTCTTTGGTTTGCTTGTCCACGATCTGCTGAACATTGAGTGCCTCCTCTTTCTGGGCCGCGTTCGCGATGATCTGTTGCTCTGCCTGGGACGTCATCTGTGCCCGAAACTCCAGCATAGCTTTACTGAGAGCCTGCGCACCGAACAAAAAGATCAGACGTCGGCTCACAGCTGGCGTTTTCCTTTTAAAACACATGCTGTGTGGCGAAGGAGCCAAACGCTGTCAATTATAAAACTCTTTTAAACCCGAAAACATAACAGTAGCATTGGCTTTTCTCATGAGAGGAAATCAATGCATGTGCTTTCCGGAACATTCGTTCGGTCACCTTCAGCTGCTTCTCTTTGAGGGCCAGCTGGGCCTTCAGACGCTCAACCAGGTTCTTCATGGTGTTGCTTGGCGAGCGAACATTGGCCTCTTTTTGGGCCTCCAGCTCGGTTCTGAGGTACTGCAGCTCTTTCTCCGTCTGGGACAGCTGGGATCTCAGCTCCTCTGATTCCTTAGACACGGCCTTTATCTGGGATGTATGCCTTTCCTCCAGTCTGAAAAACACAGCAAGGAGGAAATCAGCAGGGTTTCTGACACAAAGCCAGATTCCTGCTTCGCTTTAAAGTCACTTCTCCTCAAATCCAAATCGTATAAACCCCTGAAGCTGGTGTCCTACCACAGCGCTACTGATTTATCTCACACATGGCCTGCAGATCCGGACCGGTCTGATAAATGTTCAAATCAGGCCCAAGAAAGGAACTCAGAACCTGTGGAACCTGTGTTCTGCATTAAAATCTGACGGGAATTGAATTGGAAGATTAAAAAAAAAGAGCTAGTCTCTGTTAATCCACACAGAGGAATAATATCAGGGCCATGAACTCAGCTAATGACTAAATTAAGGACGTAACTGAGTTTGAACACATTCTTCATATTGAACCGTTCTAAACGAATACAGATGGAGATAGTAGGTTTGGTATTCTTTTTTTTTTTCTTATAGAAAGCTTCCCGGAATGGTTCGCAGGACAACTCTAAATAAAACCATAGGTCTGCTGTATTTCTGAAAGTCTCTCTCTCTCTCTCCCTCTCTCTCTCTCTCACTCACACACACACACCTACTGTAAATCAGAATATAGGAATACAGATACGAATATTTGGAGCACTAAACAGATACAGTTTACATGTGAGCATCTTCATTAGCAAGCTAAAAATTTCCAAAAAGGAATTTCCAAAGGGAGACACAGAGTGTTGAGTTTTCCAAGAAAAATGGACCAGTTCCTATTTCTTCTTCCTCTAAGACAAGCTGCTCAAAGCCCACAGCAGTGCTGAAAGAATAACGAGACTCATCAAGCTGAAAGATACGACGATGTGCAAGTGAGAATGGGAATATATATATATATATATATATAAATATACTGCTTGCGATTTTTGAAGAAATATTATGTTTGTCATACATATTTGGACAGTTATTATTTTTTGGTAATAAACTGCAGTCTGTTCCTGTGTTTTGCAGGTGATTTTATGCTGAATCTGTTTGTGCATTCGGTGTGTAGCTTCCAAATAAAGGATGATATTTCGGTTAAAGTCCAGGTCTGAAGTCACACGGTGATTTTACATGCACACTAATAATCTGATTATTATCTCATTTTCGAAATAACCAGAATACTCCTTTAAAAACAGCTCGTTTTTGTAATGTCCTGGTGTCATTTGGCGTGGCACAGTCTCGGTCAGACTCACTTGACCGTTTGCGCCGCGTGCTCTTTGGCCTGGGAAGCTTTGACGTGTCTCTGTCTCTCCAGCTCAGCGCTCAGCACCTTCAGCTTGTGCGTTAGCGATGACAGAGACGTGTCCTGCTCCGCCACCATCTGCTCCATTTCAGCCAGACGCTCCATCTGCTTCGTGGTCGGGATGTTCAGGGTGGGTTTCTTCATCAGCTCCTACAGAAACCAGATGTATGAACAAGTGGTGAATAAAGGTGTATAAATCAGAAAGATGGGCGTGTCTTCATAACGTACGCATTGAAGGGGACGTGGGCACTCGATTTTTGCTACGTCACATGACCATAACATGTATGTAGCCTGTACCTGTGCTTTTATTCTTCTGCATTTTTTAATCTCGACTTCATTTTTGGTTTGGTTTTGGCAGGAGACGATAGAAAAGAGCGCCGTACTAGAGAAAATCTTTGTCAGTTCTGACTGGATATACACTATATGGCCAAAAGTATGTGGACACCTGACCATCAGATCCATACGCCTTCCTTCCCCAAACTTGCCACAAAGTATAGAATTTCTCTGTATGCAACTAAGAGGCCCAAACCTGTTCCAGCATGACGATGCCCCTGTGCACAAAGCGAGCTCCATGAAGACATGGTGTGTTAAGGTTGGAGTGGAAGAACGTGAATGGGACGTCACATGTGCCTGAAACTCCAGCATAGCTTTACTGAGAGCCTGCGCGCCGAAAACAAAAAGATCAGACGTCGGCTCACAGCTGGTGTTTTCCTTTTAAAACACATGCTGTGTGGCGAAGGAGCCAAACGCTGTCAGTTATAAGACTCTTTTAAACCCAAAACCATAACAGTAGCATTGGCTTTTCTCTTGAGAGGAAATCAATACATGTGCTTTCCGGAACATTCGTTTGGTCACCTTCAGCTGCTTCTCTTTGAGGGCCAGCTGGGCCTTCAGACGCTCAGCCAGGTTCTTCATGGTGTTGCTTGGCGAGCGAACACTGGCCTCTCCAGCTCGGTTCTGAGGTACTGCAGCTCTTTCTCCATCTGGGACAGCTGGGATCTGATTCCTGCACGGAGCCCTGACCTCAACCCCACTGAACACCTTTGGGATGAACCGGAACACCGACTGCACCCCAGACCTCCTCGACATCCCAACATCAGCGCCTGATCTCACTAATGCTCTTGTAGCTGAATGAACACAAATCCCCACAGCCACGCTCCAACATCTAGAGGAAAGCTTCCCAGAAGAGTGGAGCTCATTATAACAGCAAAGGGGGAATAAATCTGGAACGGGATGTTCAACAAGCACATGTGGCTGTGATGGCCAGGTGTCCACATACTCCAGTAATAATTATGTTACTTCACCTTCGTCTGTAAAACAAATCCAATCTGAATAGCGCTGTATTTATTAAACCAGCTAGTAATAAGTTTAATGAGACCAGGCGAACATGGTTTGATTTACACTTCCTTAGAGGCACGTTAACCAGGTTGATCATCATGTTGCTCGGTATTTAGCTGCATCCTCGCGTGACCTCACCAGAGTCGTCTGTCTGAAGCGGTCCAGGGACAAGTCCGTGTGAAGGTCCAGCTGTTGGTGCAGGTTCCTCACTTCCTGCTCATGCTTCTTTACTGCTTCTTCCTGTTCCTGTTAGCCAACAGCAGGGTGGGAGACAGCAAAGCTAATCTCTTATCATCGCACAGCAGCTGCATTTTATAAATATCATCCGACAATAATAATATATTTTATATACAATATGCACAGGAGGAGAAGTGTTAAATAAGGAATAAAACACTTGAGGGTGTGCTGTTATAGGAAAATAATCAACAGCAGAGTGGCGTTACGAAGCGGCGTTATTGTTACGTCCTGAAGTGGATTATTTTCCTGTAACAGCACGTCCTGTTGTGCTTTATTCCTCTTATACCACTGCAGTTTGCCAGCAATTATATTCTGTACGTACCTGTCTAGCCCTGGCCAGAAGGTTCTGGTACTTCTTGAGGACCTCCTCTTTCTGGTCGAGGAGACACTGCAGGTTGCTGATGGTCTGGTGAGCGATCTTCAGGGCATGGTGGCTGCCCGTGTCGTCCTGTTTGCTCAAGTCGGCGAGGAGCTTTTCCCTCTCAGCGGCAGCAGGGAGGCGGAGGCGGAGCTCGTTGATGACTCGATCCCTCGACAGGACGTTCTGCTCGGCCTGCCACAGCGTTGTCTCTTTCTCCTTCAGCTTCTGCTCAAGCACAGCAAACACAACACTGAATCTGTTCACACTGAACTCGTGCATCAGGTGGCACGAAAGCTGGGACTCGCTTATTTTATTTTACGACTCAATCCTAAGCGAACTATTTCTTTCTTTCTAACTACAACTACATTTCTTTTCATCGACATGCTGGTCTATCTTCCCTTTGGTTAACGGTTTCCTACGTCACCCCACAGCGCCATTCAGGTACCTGCTGTGGGATTTAGCCCTCGTTTCATCTCTACCTAAAGAGAGCGATGCAGCGGCGCTTTAGCCCTACAGCCTGTCCAGCTCTCTGTCATCTGTACACTCTGCTCAAACAGATCAGCTTCCGAAAGCTTCACCTTTTATGGTAAAACCGCCGTCAACGCTATTCCACTCGTCATCTCATATACTGCAACCTAGCCGTACTGTAGCTCAGTGACGTATAGCTGAATTGCATTCTGGGACTTTGTGTCCAATGCAACAAATTGTTGGACTTCTCAGTAATATGACGTCGAATATGATTTCACTGGAAAATGGTGAGTGAGAACTCACTCTTGCTCTTTTTGTTTTTAGGAGCTCATAGCAGAACCTGAAGGTCTTAAATCCCTTATGTTTGAGTTTGTTGAATTTTTTTTTTTTTTTTACTCCTATTAAACTCCATTATAACTGTGCTAGCAATAACAATAACAATACAAAGCACAGCACAAATATTTCCAACACAAACACGTTTTCTGTGTTTCAAGGTGGAGTTTTCCTTCAATCACTGAACACTTTACCTCCTCCAGAGTTTTGCAGGTGGCCTGAATCTCCAGAATGGTGCGAACGTGCTCCTTTATTTTACTCAGAGCGTGGTCCAGCTGATGAGCTAAAGGCTGGTTCGGGTCTGGCAGAGAGCCCGTGGCTTCTTCAAACTAAAACCACAGAAAGCACACAGCATATTGTTGGCAAGATGCAACTATGTTCAGACAGCTGATGTAATGGAAAGAGAAATCTGATGTAAACTATAAAACAAACAAACAAAAAAAATGCTATTTATAAACGTAAATCTTTTTTTTAAAACAGAGAACCAGTATTCCATTCCATCAGTGTTATTTCTGATTTAACATCTAACACTGTGTACAGTTTTCTTTCAGGTGTGTTCACAGACGCAGCTCCTCGCTGTCTCGGCAGCCAATCAGAGCAAGCCTGGAAGTTCTCCAATAGCAAACCGTCTAATCTAAAACATCCAACCAATTAGCACGACAAGGCGTTTCTTATTCACCCGTCAATTCGGAAAGCTCCGCCTCTTACGCTAGCATTCAGAAGTTCTAACCTAGGCATTGTGTGTGTGTGTGCGTGTGTGTGCGTGTGTGCATGCGTTTTGTGGGTCGTTTCAAAAGCTAACGTATACAAAAGTTGCTTTAAGGCGTTAAAGGACAAATATTAAAGGTGTAATCCGTTTTAAAGATGCAGTTAGTGATTTTGGCAGAAGTCCAAAGCCACTAGGTTAGAAGGCCTGAAGCTGAGCTTGCTGAATAATTCAGAATAATTTCAGATTCACTGGCAATAATAAATAAACATAGAATTTCTTAAATACATATATATATATATACTGTATGTAACCTTCTGAGCGGATCCGATGATTTGGTTCTGCTGTTTCTCGTAGATGTCCAGCTGTCGCTCCAACTCCACCTCTCTCTGATCCCACGAGAGCTGCTGCTCCTCCAACAGCTACGAGACACACACACACACAGAAAGGATTTAAAAGCCAGCATTTATTAACATTTTTGTGTTATCATCAAACGGCATCTTTTACGTTGTTCTGCTGCACCAGTTCCTCCTCCAGGCTGCTGATGGAGCGCTCCTGCTCGGCCACCATGTTCTTCAGATACCTGATCTCCTCCCGCTGTGCCACCAGCTCTCTGTTCTTCCTCAGCTCCTGCAGGCGAGACTCCTCCAGCTTCTTATGCCACTCGCTCACCTGTATGGGTCAGAGAGCAGAAGAGCTGAACTCTCGGAGTCTGAGTGAACTAATCTTCTCCTTTTTAACTATAGTCAAAATGTTTGGAAGTAAATATTAAGATTCAAAATATATTTTACCAAAAACCAGCCCAATGAGTTATGAATAAAGCATAACTGTAGTTTTTTTTTTCAAAAATATTTGACTGATTTAACTCCTACTTTAGAATCATGTATCATGTAGAATCATCATCATTGCAAAATGCAAAAACAACATAAAGAATCAAAAATATATATATATTTTTTAAATCTAATAAAAACTATACGCCATGGTCTCTTCATAACTGATGACGTAAAAACAGAACTTCTGAATCCTGCTCTATACCCGTCTCACCTCATATCTCTCTTCCCATACCTTCTGAGCTCCTTTAACGTCCTTCAGTGTGGCTGTGAGCTCTTCCAGACCCTTCAGTCGGAGCTCCAGCTCCTGTGCTTTCCCCTCGGCTGCGCTGCGCTCCTCCTGCGCCCGACGTGCCTCCTCCCGCGCCCTCGCCCTGTCCTCCTGCAGCCGCAGCATGGTGCTGGAGAACTTCTCCTGCTGGCCGAGGGGCAGTGCTCCGGAGAACCGTCTCCGCAGGGCGTGCAGGGCCTGGCGGAGGTGTCGAGCGCGTTGACGCCCCTCCTGCCTCGCCTGCCACAGCGCCTGCTGCTGAGCGTCCAGCTGCTGCTCCGCCCGCAGCCTCTGAGCCTCCAGGTGGCGAAGGCGGGTGGTGTAGGCCTCCAGCCTGCTGACGGCCGCCGTCTCGCTCAGCTGCAGAGCCACGATGTGCTGATGGAGCTTGGCGATAAGGGCCTTCTCGTCACTCTGAGCCTGGTGGTAATACCTTTTTATAGCATCACAACACAAAAGTATTCGTGCATAAAAATTCGTGCTTTTACGAACAAGCACCTCACCTGATAGTCGAGCACCTGCCTCCTGAGACACTCCACCTCCTTTTCCCGGGACTGCTGTCTGGCTTCCAGAGCCAATACCTGCATTTTTGCTACGTCTGAAACCTCCCGCAGCCTGAAGACGTCATACTCAATGAGCATCTGAGGTGCAGTTACTAACTAATGAGATGGGAAATTTGTGTCTGATCTCCTGAATGGAAACTTACTTGGACACCTCTATCCTGAGCTGGGCTTCGCTTTTCTCCAGCTCAGCGATGCGGCGCCGGTCGGCGTCACTGACTTCTTTACTGACGCTGTCAGCCAGCTCGTCCCGTAGCTCACGCTCGATCCTCTGCGCCTCCAGGTTCTGCTTTGCCATCTGAACACACACACACACACACACACACACACACACACACACACAGTCACACAGCAAAAGCTTTACATTACCTCTATAATAACACTTCAGTGATACTTTTATCATTCGATGAAATAGACAAACCTCGGCAAACTTGGCCTCCAGCTCAAAGTTCCGCTCCTCCACCTGCTTGAGAGAGCTCCTCATGTGCTCGTACATCTTCTGAGCGTGCTCAGCTCGCTGCCTCTCATTCAGCTCCTTCATCTCCAGGGTGGTGATGCGCTTGGACACGGACACAATCTCACTGTTTGCCAGAGCTTTCGCAGCTTTATCCATACTGCTCTCTCCTCCTGAAAAAACACACATGATGTCGACTTCGTCTTGTCAGGGGTCCCATATTAATCAAACTTCTCTAAAGAAGACTTTTAATTTAGCATCTGGTTGTTTCTCGGACTAATCCCCTCTCTTTTCACCCCCTATCTCTCTGACATTCTTCCTTTTTTTAAATAATAGAGTTAATGTCACTCTGCTTTGGGATATTTCTTTTTTTTTCCTGGACTTGCTCCTTAGATTTCACGATGCATGTTGTTCAGTTATGCTCTCAAACAAGCTGAACATGTACGAACTGCACAGGTGACAACTGGAAAAAGACCAGGTGATGTTTTTTGTCCAGTTTGGGCGATCCTGTGCGCACTGTAACCTCAGATTCCTGTTCTTGGCTGACAGCGAGGAACTCGTTGTACTGTTGTAGCCCATCTGCCGCAATGTCCGACGTGTTGTGCGTTCTGAGATGCTTTTCTGCTCACCACGGTTGTAAAGAGTGGCTGTTTGAGATACCGTAGCCTTCCTGTCAGCTCTGGCGATTCTTCTCTGACCTTTCTCATCAACAGCCCGCAGAACTTGATGTTTTTTGTTTTTCGCACAATTTTGTGTACACATTTAGAGACTACTGTCCCTGGCAACAACCTGCAACAACCTGCAACAACCTGCCAAGTCACTGAGATCACATTTGTTCCCTAATTCTGATGTTTGATGTGAACATTAACTGAAGCTGCATCATGGTTTTGTGTAGATTCCTGACCTAGTATCTCAAGTAATACTACAAAATGTGGAAAGTTTGTGTGTGTGTGTGTGTGTGTGTGTGTGTGTGTGAATATTTACACAAGCCACCACTATGTTAAGCATGATGATAAACAAGTCATGTGGCACGAACGAGGAGGTTTACCAGTGGTGTTGATGTGTTCCCAGGCCTGCTCTAGCGTGTGCAGCTTCTCCTTTGTGATCTCGAGCTCCTTGTTGATGGAACTGATGTGCTCGCGGAGGGAGACGTTCTCACCCTGAAACCGGAAATCAGACGGCGGAATGCTCTCGTTACCGCTAACCAGTTGCTAGAAAAAGCGGAAGAAAAAAACAAAACGTCTCGGAAACCTCCAAATGTTCCAGCGTGGTGGTTCTCTGAACGAGGTGGTTGTCTTTCTGGAGCAGGTCTCGGTATTTCATCGTGAGGTCGTTGTACTGCTTGTTCGCTCTTTCCAGCTCTGAAGACGGGACGCTGTCGTCGAGCGCTTTCTGGAGCGCTGCCATTTTAAACGCAGCCATCTCCTGCCAAGACCATGCAGATGTTTATAGACAAATGTACGTTCATACATGCATTGTGTCTGAAGGCTGTCCTTCAAAATACACAGAACGTCAATGAATTAATGTTCTTTATTCATTATCGATATTACTTGATTAAAGGATATTAACAGATTTATTGTTCCACTCTCATTTATATTCTTTAACTATACTTCTATAGCCTTGACGTTTAATGTCTTTCAATATATATATATATAAAGACACGAAGAATCACACAGAGTTGCACCTTGAACCTCTGCAGGTAGCCGATTCTCTCGGTAACGGCAGCTTCCATTTGCACAGAGTCGTCCTTCAGCTTGTTGTTCTCCTTCCTCAGATGCTGTTCCTGCTCCATCAGGGTGGTGTAGCGGCGGGTCAGAGACCTCTCGTTCACTCGCAGTAATGTCATTTTACGCGCTGCCTCGGCCACCTGCCTCTTGATCTCAGCCGGATCGTGCTGCAGAGCCTCCAGCCACAGCTGAGAATGCAGACACCAAAAAAAAAAAAAAAGAAAAGAAAATTTAATTCTAAGTCTTAAGTCTAAGGCCCTGTTCACACCTGGCATTATGAATGTGTCTCCAGTGGCCACTTCTGATCAGATTTCATAAATTGTTTCCGCTGGAGGACACATTTATTACTTCCGCTGCATTTATTTCCAGGCAGAACTGTCTTGCGAATCCTGTCTCGTACCCGTATGGACTGTTTCAAACAGTTTTAATCGTGTGGTCTGCTAACGAAACTAAAAAACAAATGAGAGATGAGACGACAAATGAAACTAGGATTTCCGAACAGTCCCGTAATGATTAGATGTTTCCCAGTTAGGGCGACGACGCAGTCGATTTGTCGGTCCGTCGCTGCTGTTCGGGACGCGTCGAGACGCATTCACGCTCACACTACAAACGTGACGTGGTCTATGCGTCCTAGACCGCCTCTGAATGTTGTTTGAGTGATCGGATCGCAATGCGTCGTCGAGACGCATTTGACTGTTCACACCTGCACTTAGCGCAGTCCACTTGTGATCTGATCACCCAGGACGCATGTTAATGCTAGGTGTGAACGCGGCGTTAGCGCGCTTATACACTGACTAGTCCAAATCTGAACATTTTCAGTAAGCATTTTTCTCTCTTCTTCATCTTCTTCTTTAAATATAATGAATCAGGTTGTATTTTTTAATCCAGTTAATCTGCGGGATTGTCTAATACTCTTCGTAAAGGCAAAAAAAAAATTTATTACCCTCATTACAAACATCTTTCCTTGTTTTTTTTTCTCTTTTTCTTCCTTTCACTCCTTTACTTTACCTATACTACTACTATCAAGAGTAATATTGAAATTTCACACACTGAGAATAATTAAATAAATTAGTTCCTGTTCTCACGTAAGTAGCAGCAGATATAACCTGTCATTCCCTAATCAGCCTCTCTTTTTTTCTTTCTTTTGAAGTTGATAAACAAAAAAAAAAAACTGAAACTAAATTAGCTACGTCAAGTTCTTTCAATCTCAGACGTGATTGGTCCAGAGCTCATTGAGTGACATCACTTACCGAGGTTAAAAAACGGATCAGCATTGCACTGCTTTTACGATTTTCACCCAATCCATACAATCCGAATCGGCCACTCATGAAGCGTTAACCATAAAAAAAAAAAAAATCTTAATTCTTGTTTTCTGAGGCTCAAAGGAAAGATCAGAGTCCGCCTTACGTTATACTCTTGGATCCTCACTGCATCCAGCTCCTTCTGCTCCTCCATTTTGGATTTCAACTCTGCGAAGCAGTCTTTCTCCTTTTTCCAGGCCTCCTTCTCACTGAAACCAAAAGCAGACGATGCTCTAGAACATTCTACACAACATCTGTTTCACTGTTCACCCCCTGAGCAGGACGAACCTTTGGTACTCTTTGTACAGCAGACCCTGTTGATGTCGCATGACGGCGAATTTCCTCTTGTACTCCTCCAGAGCCAGACCGTGCTGCTTACTCGACTCTTCTTTATTTCTTAACTCCTGAAAATAGGGAATAATTAAAGACTCGAGACATGCTGTTTTGGCGGTTCTGCTGTAATACCGTGCAGGATTAGGAGCGTTTTATTCACAGTTTACCTGTAACAGCTGGATCATGTACTCGTTGAGAGAGCTGATGACGTGCACGCTGCTCGGTGTCATTTCTTCAGGCAGGAGAAGAGGTTTAGGAGCTACAGCCATGCCTGCTGATTGCCTCACAGCCTCGACCTCGCTCGCGAAATGTGCAGCCTGACCAAAGGAGATATAAGAAACGACATTGTGCCTTGCATAAGTTTTCACCCCCTTGACCTTTTTTTTTTCTTACAACCTGGAAGAGAATTTGATTTAATTTTTACCATTTGATTTCCACAATATGTCTATATAAACGAAAACAAATAAACAGAAATTTGTTAGTTGCATAAACTTATATAAGGCACCATACAGGGTTGAATACTCAAATCCGATTGGTCAGAAGGTGTGCAAAATTATTTTTGTACAACCGCACGGCTCGGACAGTAGTTCCGGTTGTAACACGAACAACAGGTTTATCGCAATGCGCTCGTTCTAACACGTCATTGTTTCTATAGTAACAGCTCACACACCGGGAGTTGTACGGCGGACGCTCCACCTAACCTAAGACTAATAATAAATGGATTTTTTAAAAAAAAAGTGTTATCGTTTAACAAAGTGAAACGTATAATTGTTGATGTGGTGACTTTTTTTTGGAGATTTTTCACTGTTAACATCATAACATACACAATTTGACCATTTTTCTTACTGGATATAATGAAGTAACATCTGTGAACATCTGTGAGAACAGGACGATGTGCTGTTCTTCAATAAATTAGAGAGGGGAGCGTGTAAGACCAACCTTTTCATTAGCCTTCATTAGCTGAGTCAGTGTGTTGGCTGCCTCTTCTCGAGCTGCCTTCATCTCCTGCCTCAGTTCCTCGTTCCTGCCGGTCAGCTGATCCAGCTGTGCTCTCAGATGTGCAATGACATCAACCTTCCCCTCTGGGTGCTTCATCTCCAGAGCCTGGACATAAGTACACAGACGCTGCTTCAGAATGAATCTAGTTCTCCAGGGATGTCACACACAGACTTGCTGATGGTTCAGGAAACATGAACAAACTTCACACTGCAGCTCAACACAGGAGCGTTCCGAGGGCCGCCATCTTAGGCATTCGATTACTTTACTGAATCACTTCTTTCCCCCATACCAAATCACTTTATTACTTTACTGAATCACTTCTTTCCCCCATACCAAATCACTTTATTACTTTACTGAATCACTTCTTTTCCCCATACCAAATCACTTTATTACTTTACTGAATCACTTCTTTCCCCCATACCAAATCACTTTATTACTTTACTGAATCACTTCTTTCCCCCATACCAAATCACTTTATTACTTTACTGAATCACTTCTTTTCCCCATACCAAATCACTTTATTACTTTACTGAATCACTTCTTTTCCCCATACCAAATCACTTTATTACTTTACTGAATCACTTCTTTTCCTTACCAAATCACTTTTATACCTTACTAATTCAATTCGCTTGGCGGTGATGGGATTTAAACTCTCAACCTTCCAAGCAGAAGTCCAACATCTTAACCACTGAGCTACCACTTCCTTACTGAATCACTTTATTAACTAACTGAATCACTTTTTCCCCCCACACCAAATCACTTTTTCCCCTTACAGAATCACATTTTTCACTTACTGAATCACTTCTTTTCCTTACCAAATCACTGTATTACTTTACTGAATCACTTCTTTTCCTTACCAAATCACTGTATTACTTTACTGAATCACTTCTTTTCCTTACCAAATCACTTTATTACCTTACTGAATTACTTTACTGAATCAACCTTCTTATTATTACCTTGCTGATTTATGTTTTTCCTTACTGAATTATTTTTTTCCTTATTGAATCAATATATTACTGTACTGAATCACTTTTTTTTATTACCTATTCCCTTTTCCTTAGTGAATCACTTTATTAACTTACTGAATCACGTTTGATCTTACAGAATCACATTTTTCACTTAACCAATCACTTCTTTTCCTTACCAAATCACTTTATTACGTTACTGAATCAAT
Source organism: Pangasius djambal (assembly GCA_022985145.1). Taxonomy (NCBI): domain Eukaryota; kingdom Metazoa; phylum Chordata; class Actinopteri; order Siluriformes; family Pangasiidae; genus Pangasius; species Pangasius djambal. Next base: position 26,463,326 of record CM040981.1, read on the forward strand.
TTACTACCTTACTGAATCACTTTTTACTTTACTGAATCAATTTATTACCTCATTGATTCATGTTCTTCCTTATTTTTTCCTCATTTCTTTTCTAATTGAATCAATTTATTACTTTACTGAATCAATTTTCTTTCCATTACCAAATCACTTTTTTCTTTACTGAATCACTTTTGACCTTACAGAATCTATTTTTCTTCACTTAATAAATCATTTCCTTTCCTTACCAAATAAATTTTTTTTTAACCTTTTCCTGCTTACTGAATCACTTCTGCTCTATCTTTATTGCTTTAACACATCTGAAAGGCTCAGCTCACTCACGCTGACAAGTCTCTCCAGGCTGGGGACGCTGATGGCCGTCTGAGTAGGAGCTTTGCTCTGCGCCTCCTGGATGGCCTGCAAAATCTCCTTCATGCCCTGCTCCAGCTGCTTGTTCTCCTTCAGCATCTCGTTCACTGCAGAGATCACAGCAGAAAGCAAATGAGCACGAATAATCCCGATCGCTGGAGCTGAACCGGGAAGCTGGGCGTATACACTCACATCTGGCTTTCAACTGCGAGGATTCTGCTCTCTTCAGCTCCAGCTCTTTCTCTCTGCTCGTCAGTTCCCTCTGCAGGAAGTCATTCTGGTTGAAAAAGATATGAGAGCGGAGGGAAAATGAGTGAACAGGGTTATTTTTGGGGTTATCAACCAAATTTGTGGTTAAAAACGTACTTTTCTTTTGACTTCCTCCTCATCAGCTGGTCTGAGGGTCGATCTCTCCCTGATGGACCTGCTGGGTTCCTCTACAGTTCCTTCATCAAGCAGTGAACTACTGATCACTGTGATGCCTACAGAGACAACTCTACTGTCAGTATAGAGCTGTACACTGCATTTAGAAAATTCTAGACACCAAACCGTTATACATGTAACAAAGAGACTTGTATGGCGGATCCTCCACATAATTAATAATAAACAGATTAGAAAATTGTGTTTATTTAACACAAAAAAAAAAAAAGGTGTAATTGTAGACATGGTGAACTTTTCTGTAAGGAGATGTTTAATTTACACTGATGGAAGGAGTCTCCAGTGTCAGTGTTTGTAACATGACAAGCTGGTGAGGTAATTATGTTTAAAGCTGCTATAACGTAAGGGATAACAGGGACATTAAATATAACTATAAAGGGATAAGTGTTACTACATACTGCAGTAAATTAAAAATGATTGTTTGGCAAATTGCTGTGGTGTAAAAGGAATAAAACTTTATACCTATAAATTGATTAAGTTGATTATTAAAGTCTATATATAGATTTTAATAATCAATTTTGGGGTGATAAGAGTAACTTTGCTTCATCGTGCCAACCCGTTGTTGATTATTTCCCTATAACAGCATGACACGGGGTGTTTTATTCTTTACTTATACCATGGTATAAGCTGATCTATTTTTATTCTTCCATAGTAATCACTCTAAACCAATTCCAAGTGTCAGAAAACACACTTTATCTTCTAAGTTGCTCCTCATCTTTATTTATTTACGACAAACCTGTACTGGTGCAAGGTGACGTATGAACAAAATGGTGTAATTATTGTTGCTTTGGCGCTTTGTGACTAGTTTTTGGCTCAATTGCTGTGTGTGTGTGTGTGTGCAATTATGTGTAAAAATAATATTTAGCTTTGTTGTTTTCAATTTCTCTCAGCTGACACCACTACTGCGGAAAGAAATTTTACACAGACTTATAACCACTAGATATAAAACGTGTTCATTTAAATGACTAGTGAACAACTTGTGAACTAACAGGACTGTGTGTAGTAGGATTTCGGAAAAAAGCTACCATTTGGACTCATTTGTGGTTGGGGGGGGGGGGGGGAAACAACTATGAAAAATAAAAGACAGTTTTGACCTTTGTCCTTCACGAGGGCACGGATACGCTGCTTGAGCTCCAGCCTTTCCTCCTCGAGACGTTCAATCTGAGAGAAAGCACATTACAGACAGCAGTTAATACAAATCATAAACGTACATGAACGTATATGCCGCCTGTACTTTCACTAAAAGATTAAAATGGTGGCTTGAGCTAATAGAACGCACACTTTGAGCCCATTTGCGCTCCTTTCCACTGACAAGGTGCTTGTGCTTGCTTGGACGCTAGCAAACTTTTTTTTTTTTTAATAACCTAATTTTCTCCCAATCTGGTCATTTTTCTAATACTTAAACACCAGCCAGCTCTCTGCTAGGATGAAGACTTGCACCTGCTTCCTCTGAGACACATGAAGCCAGCCAACTGCGTCTTTTCCTAACTGCTCAAGCTGCGTCACAAGGCAGCGCAACACACTCGGAGGAAAGCGCTATCTGCCCTCTTCCGCACACATGAGCTCACAGAGATGCCAATGATTGGCTGGTGTCACTGTGATTGACAGGAGACAGAGATTGACCACAGGGCAAACACTTCTTGGTTGCACCAGTCGAGAGCTGTTCATTTTTTTCCCCCATTGGTTTAAGAGTCAAACGGTTACTTAATTAAAATTAGGAGAACAACTATGGATGATTTAAATTTTTTTTTTTTTTTTTTTTTTTACAAATTTTACCATCCAAAAAGAACGAATTCAGTGTGTATACACAGCGCAACAACATCAGATAGCCAGTTATTCCCCCTAAGACGAGAGAAGCAATAAAATTCCTGCGATGCGTGCTTTTAATAGCTATTTATTCTGAGTGTGTAGCTACTAAAATTGAATTTTGGCAAACGTTTCCAAAAATAATCTTCACAACTCTAGTCTTAAGTTAGTCTTATTAACTTAAGTTACAATGGAGGTGTGGTTCTTGGTTCCAGACCTGCTGAAGTTTGATAATTTGTTGGCCATTTTGAATTAAAAAAAAAAAAACACTTAATTTTTTTTGAGAAACCAAGTCAACAGAAATATTTTATTACTAACCAGAGTAAACTTGCTTGGATGCTCTAATTCGTGTATTTACAACAAAAATGAAACCCAAATTCTTACCACGCTAGACTAGAATAGAGAATAGAAGATTTGGTGTACAGAAAATGGCTGTAAAAAAAGCTTTAAAGTTTACCTCCTTTAGCAGAACCTGGTTCTCCGCTCTGTACTGCCTTTGTTTCAAGACCTTTGATCTCCTGAACTCGGTCAAATCCACTTCTTCTTTCTGATTTAAACCTAACAGAAAACAAGCCGTGATATAAATCAGTGAGACTTTATGCTGAGAAGGCAGAAAGAAGAGCCAGTGTAACTCATATCTTCTGTCAAGGAACATGTATATGTAAACAGCATGTGACTGACCCAGGCGCCCTCTTAGCTCCTCATTCTCGTCCAGAAGGTCATTGATCTTCAGCTCCAGTTGGTTTATTTCCCTGGTCAAGGCTTCTATCTCTCGGTCACGGATCCTGACCTGGTTTTTGCTTTCTTTGATCTCGGCTACGGCGGCTACCAGCCCATCGGTGCCCTGAAACACAACCGTGCATGTCACGGCCAGGAGGAAAGGCCATGCTTCTAAGAATTAGATTATATACACACTGTGTAGCCGAGACTGATGAGCGCTGAGGTGCTTCTTGAGATCTGCATGACTGCTTACAGGAATACTCCAGCGTTTCAACGTAAATTTCTTTACCGTCACTGAGGGGCTGTTACTATGGTAACTTGGTTAACCGTCACTGAGCATTTCTGCATTTATTCTTCTACTGCGCAGGCGACACAAAATCTCAAATACGTTACAAATGATGCAAATCTAGAGCTTAACTTACAAATACATTTGACTGACAAATTTACAAAAGCGCTTTACAAAAATAATAAACATTTATGAATGATATGAATCGTATCTCGTGAACTTTCCTATGGCAGAAAGAGTACAGGGCACTCGTCATACTGTCTGTGGTATTCTGTCATATACTACAGATGCAGCAGACAGAGACTGAAACACATCTATAGATCTTCTCTGAACTGGGTTTGAGGAGACGAGGCTTAATTGAGCTACAGCGCCGTAACAGAAAGCCGCTCCTAGGTTCGAAGTGTTAAGAGTTTGCTCAACTCACGGACTCATAAAGCCGAATGCGGCTCAGGGTTTCGCTCAGCTCCTGGTCTTTGTGGTGGGCGTCGGACTCGGCGAGATGGGCGGAGCGTTCGGCCTGCTCCGCCCTCCGCTCTGCAGCCTGCAGTT
>CM040981.1:26467569-26495522 GCA_022985145.1 Pangasius djambal
AAAAAAAAAAAAAAAAAAAAGGCAAATTGAGAACGATAGAAGAAGACAAGGGTGCCAATGCTTTAATCTTGGTCAAAAATGACAGACTGTCTTTGACCAATCAGTGATCTGCACTGTTTCTAGCCCCACCCATAAGTTCCTGTTTGGTACACGTCGTACCACGATAAAAACGATGGCCAAATTCAGCACCTCACAACTTCACTGTTCCAGGTTCGAGCCTAAACTCAGGTTATTGTCTGTATGGAGTTTCCTCGTGGTTCTCCGGTTTTTTTCCCATCACCCAAAAGCATCCCGGTTTTCACAGTAGGCATGTACAGTGGCGTGGGCAGAACGTGTGAGATCGGGTCTGCTGCAAATTCTAGACATTGCTGGTCTATTGTGAAAATATTGAGTAGTATACAGTAATAGGGGTGTAACAGTACACTCAGGCCATGATTTGATTCACGATACTGGCGTCATGATACGATTCAATTCGATTCTCAATATATTGAGCAAAATTTGAATGAAGAAAAAATGATGATCGAAAAGACTCCTTTTTTATTTGTGAATCATAAACAATGCATATTTTTGTCTGTATAAAACTGAATAAATAAAAATGGCTACAAACAGAGGTTTAATGTTGTAAACAAAAAATGTGCTACAGGTTCACCCGGTCTTAAAAATAAATAAATAAATACCCCCAAAGTACGACTGAATAAACGAAGACCTGAGTAAAATCGACTGAAACATATTGAGCTCTGTAGCAGTGCCTGAGTCGTCATTTTAACTGAAAATAGAGCTCCAAAGTCGGCTAAAATGCCAGACTTCTGTGGCCTCTTTTTTTTTTTGGCTGGTGTTGTGAAGAGCTCTGTTTAGCTGTTATAATATGGTTGCGTAAGAACTATCTGTCTAGCGCTCGCTCATTATGATATAACTCTATGGGTTGCACAGACTGCATTCGATTCATAATTAATACAACGCTGTAATGCATCATTACACTCCTAGTTTACAAGACAGTGGGCTGTCTTTGGCTTACAGGCCTTGAGTTTGACACCTGAGTATTTCCGACATCCAAAGATGATGATCTCAGCATCAGTTTTCAGACTTCAGGCAAAACGACATGATGCCTAAGGCTAAACTGCGTGTCAGAAGTCGTAGAAGTTTAAAGCACACCACTCTTTGGCCTGAAAGACACCTTAAATCAGCTAGGTGTGGTGATTATGACTGTTGGCTATTGTGTATGAAGTGCTATGTAGCTAGGGCAGATTTCGGCTTAAAAGTAGATTTAATAGAACAGACAGAAATAGATCATGTTGTTAATAAGGTTTGTTGAGTATTAAAAACTGAACTCATACTTGCTTTTCGTTCCAAGCACTTTTGAATTAGAAAAAATGCTTAATTCAAACACTCCAAGGACCTGTGCGACCTCTGTGTCTAAGGATGATTTTAAAAAAAATACCACTTTTTCCAAAACATTTTTGAATTTCCATGCTTTTCTAGGTCTAGAGATAAATGCTTTTAAATTTCACATCTCTGATGTCGTGGTATGCTTTTTTTTTTTTCCACTCTAAAAGAAAGCTGAGTCACTGAGTTCCCAATAACAGCAAGCAAAAATGAGGAAAAAGCCGTGTGATTTTAAACCTTTATCTTTTTTAAGTGGCTTCTTGAGCTCCTCGATGAGCGAGGCATTCTTCTCCATTTCACCCGTGTACTGCTCCATGCGCTCAGACAGCAGCTTGATCTGCTGGTCTCTCTCTTGCACCGCCTTTGAATAGCGAAACACACACACACACACACACACACACACACGTTCATGTCTTCAACACACTCAGTACAACTCAAAAACAAGATTATAATTTTTAAATTATAGAAAAAGACAGAAAAAAAAAGGACAGTACTTTACAGATCAGTGGTAAAAATGGCATTGTTATAACCAAGGGCATAATTTTACTACTACTACTGAACCACACACATCATGACCGTTGTTGCGTAAGGAATAAAACACTCGGGGTTGCGCTGTTGTAGGAAACTAATGAACGACAGGGTGGTGGGATGAAACGGAGTTACGGTTATGACCCTAAAGTTGATTCTTTTCTTATAACAGCAAATTGTGAAGTGTTTATTCCTCTCATACAACAGTTTTCTAACATTTTTAAAAACTTATTAAACAACACATTGTACTTTTTATCCGTTTACAGTAACGTTAATTTAACGTTCTGGAACGGTCGCAAAAATTACGTCATAGTAGCTATAAACAGTCGTTCCCTCACCAGCCTTTCTTTATGTTTTGGATGATAACACGTTTTTTCATTTGTTTACGTAGCGCGTCCGCCGTACGAGTCCCTGTGAATGAGCTGTTGCTATAGAAACGATAACGTGTTAGAACGAGTGCGTTAATATAAACCTACACTACTGTCAGAGGTGCTGTTATAGAAAATGAATCAACACCCTCTGACCAATCGGAATCCTGGTGGTATAACTTCTTTTTATACATCGTCGACCACTTATAACTGATCTGCAAAGTGCACGTCGATGCAAAACACAGTACAGGAGGAGCGTATAATTTAATAAAATATACGTAAATGAGGTTAAGGGGATGGAAGAGATAAAGGAGAACTCAAATACAGCTACAAAGATGATCCAGTCAAAACAAAGGTACTTACAGCACACAGTTCATAAACGATCTGCGTCACGTAAGTATCGAGCCACAAAGGGAAAGAACAAAAAGTGTGAAAGCGTGAAACAACTGAGGGAAGAAAAAAAAAAAATAAACCAGAAGATGGACAGATTTCCTGAACTACACAAACGCACACTGAGAAAGCGGCTGGTTTTATTCAGAGCTGAATGTAGCTGTAGTGCGTACAATACGAGGAGAAAAACTACAGCCTGCACACTTTCTTTCTTTGTATTCTAGGAAAAATGTTATATTTTCACTCTTGACATTGCGCAGAGTGGAACAGCAGAAAGCAGAAAGGCGTCAGTAAAAAAAACAAAACCTAAACAAACAAAGAAAAAACCCCACTGTTTTTAATTTCTTTCTAATCATCATCATTAACATTATTAGTAAAATGTTAGAACTGACACTATGAGCATTGAATCTTTTCGGGTCAAAATCATCCTTCTTTTGTCTTTTGCTTCAAAAAACAAAAGCGCCGTTTTTTGAATCAAAAAAAAAAAAAAAAGATACTGAAAGATTTTATTGCACTTTTTCATACTGAAAGGTTTTATGAACATTAAAATGTTCGAGACAGAACGTGAAGGAGCCTGCATGAGAGTCTCCACCCGTGATGAGAGGGAAGGGGCGGGGCTTCGCTGCGGTGTCAGTTAATACCTGCGCAAATCATTCCAGGTGAATATGTCGAGTGGCTCGTCTCTCGTTTTATTACGGAGCCCGTACGTGTGCACGCTGATGTTTTTGCAGAGCCTCTATGAAAATGTGTAACCCTTGTCCGGTCTGGTAATGTAATATAATCTGCGATAAACGTCACTGGATATCGAGGTATGGACTACTGCATATATAGTAGAAAATGTCTAAATTTGATCGCACATATTTATGGTTGTACTTCCTGTTATTTAAATCCCAAATCCCAATCCATGCATGATTTTCTTTTCCTAAAGCGGGTTTTGTGAACCCAAAGGCCCATGACACGATGATGATCTGCTCAGGACCTGCTGCAACGCGATGATGTTGCTTTTGTCCGAATCCATCTGGGCTGCTCTTAGCTTCTCCCTCAGGTCCCGAATCATCTGCTGGTACTCCAGGATTTCAGCATCTTTCCCTGATAACACACTCTACACACACACACACGCGCGTGCACACACACACACACACGCGCACACGTGAGGAATAGCTTCTACTCAGATGAAAAAGGCTCTTTGTGCTTTTGGCACAAATTGCAAAAATTACACAATTAATCCGTCAACAAGTACTTTCGCCTGAATGTGTTCTTTGAGATCTGCTGGCACACACACACACACACACACACACACACACACACACACACACACACACACACCAGGGGAAAAGCAAATGGAAACATGTGTAAGTGTCAGACTTGCTTACTTTGAACAAGGATCATGTTCACCCTAATTAACGTCGACAGGAGATAAAATTTATCCTGATTACATGCTGCTGGGTCTCGCTTGGTCACGTGACACGATTAACGATGTGAGAACTGATGCAACCATCATATTAAACCACACACACGTACACACGCACACACGCACGCACCCATGCACACGTAAACGGTAATGTGCGAGTTGGAACAACGCCATTTCCCACCTCGACAACTCCACGTGTTGCTGTTGGCCCTGTCAGAGCACGTAAAGCTCGTAAAAAGCTCCGTTAACCACGCTTTCACAGTTACAGGCCTGAGTGGCTGCTGGTGCTGTTCTACGCAGCACAGCAACAACAGCGGATAATAACGAGTTACTTAGCAACAAGCTAGCTGGCTAAGGTGAGTGATAGCTCTTAGTGATTACGTTCTCAAAACAGTGATTAGTGTGGTCAATGGTACGGTCTGTAAATTCAATGATCTGAAACTAATACTGCGTTACAATATAACTGGTCCTTACCATGATATAAAAACACACACACACACACACACACACACACACACTCTTACCCTCCACTCCTCCACTTTAGCATTGACTGCAGCCATCACTGGATCGTCCTCCTCGGCCCGAGCCTGAATCTGCTGTGTCAGCTCTCTCACCTACACACACACACACACACACACACACACACACACACACACAAAAATAACAGCCAAGGAAAAACAAACAATGAGCCCAAATGATTTACGGTCCTTTTTTTTTCCCCCCATGAAAATTTCCCATGAATTCCACAAATGACTAAACTCTAATTTATAGTGTAATTAAAAAGAAGGGGAAAAAAAAAAAAGAAAGAAAAGAAAAATAACCTGCAACATGGCCTGGTCTCTCTCTCTTCTCAGCTGGTCCATGAATCCGTCCGCCTGCTGCACCGCCACCTTCATCTTGTTGTACTCGTCCGTCATCTTCTCCATCTCTCGCACCGACTCCTCCAGGTTCTTCTGCAGGTTCTCCAGCTCGCTCTTCAGCTGCGAGTTCTCGTCCTCCGAGCGCTGCGGGAACCGGAGAGGGCCGTGAGATACGGAATCGTTACCTGATAGCTCTGCTGAATTCTGGATTCTGATTGGTCAGAAGGTGTTGATTCATTGTCTGTAAGCGCAGCTCTGAAAGTAGTTCCGGCAGTAAATCAAATCGCAGGTTTATATTAATGCGCTCGTTCTAATACGTTATCGTTTCTATAGTAACGGCTCGTCCACAGCGACTTGTACACAGATTTAAAAAAAATGGTGTGATCACCGATGAATGAATTTTTTAATAATTTTTTTATGAGGATACTTTTTGTGGTTTCTCAGTAACATGACAAGCTGCGTTTTTGTCTTATTAACTTCAGGAGAGGGAGAAAAAGAGAGACTGGTGAGGGAAAGACTGTCATGTACGTCAGAACTTGCTTCACTGTTACGTTCTACATCATTAAATGTAACTATAAATTGATAAAATATACAGTGTTGTTTATTAATAAGTTAAAATTGCAATCATAAGCAAATTGCTGGAGTTACATTATAGTAGACAATAATAATAATCACACAGTGAAGTGAATTATCAGATCAGCTACACATCTATACACCTCCTAACATTTTATTATATATACACTTTAGAAAGTCTACACGTCTTTTAAAGCTACGCAGTGTTTGCTTTGCCCCTCCCATTTTCTCCCTAATTTGGTCTTGGCCGATTCCCGCCCACCAGCTAGCTATCCGCTGTCAGTCAGGGAGGGTGAAGGCTGACACGTATGTTCTCTGAGACACGTGAACCGCATCTTCAGTGCAGCGTAACACACTCGGAGGAAAGCGCTATCCGCCCTCTTCCTCATACATGAGCTCACAGACGCCCCGGATGATTGCTGTGATTGACAGCAGAGAGAGAGAGTGTATGCCCCTCCCACCCAGACAGCCCGGCCCATTTTACTCTCTCGGCTCACCTGCCAGTTCTCCCAGTACTGGTCGGCCTGCTGGTTGGCTTTGTTGAGCTTCTTCTGAGCCTCGCTCCTCTCGTCTCGGCTCTGGTGCGAGTCCTTCTGCTCCAGCTCCTTCCTGTAGAACTCGACATCCTGCAGGAGCTGCTCGTTCTGTGGACGGGAATTTTTGTTTAAAAAGCAGCGTGTGTGCTCTGAAGATAAATCAGATTCCTGTGACGAGACTTGTAGTTGGGAAGCTGTGTGTGTGTGTGTGTGTGTGTGTGTGTGTGTGTGGGGTTAGCCTTGGTTCATCTCAATCCGGTGTTCCTTACCTTCTTCCTAAGCTGCTTTATCTTGGAGGTATGACCAAAGAGAGCGACAGGGAAATAACGAAAGCAAAAGGCGTGCAGGAAAACGAAAAGAGAAGAGACATGATGAAACAGAGACAGGAACAGAAAGAGAGATGAAACTTAATGAGCTGGATTAAAGATGGAGATGAAATGGTAGAAGCAGCCCATGACCACGGCACCAATCACATCACATACTTAGTCACATAGCTAATGTTCCACAAACACAATTACAGTCTAGATCTCGTCTTTTTTTTTCCCCCTCCACTAGCTGCTTTCTAAACATCATTTATAAACTCCAGATTTTTTTTTTTTGCTAAGCTCCAGTTTTTTTTTTCCAGGACACATATGGAATTCTGGACATGTAACACATTTGAACCATTTTCGACATTTTTTTTCCATCATTCGGCGTCGGTCGGTCGTAGCATGTGATGAGCGTTCTTTAGTTTTCATTGCCGTTGTCGAGTGCATTCTGAACCGTGACTTGACGTGGTCCTTGTGTGAGCTGGCACACGGGTGCCGTTATTATTAAAAACAGGGGTGTTATGGTTTGAGATTTTTACAGTATGATACGCTAGTTTAAAAAAATCATACTTTCATAACTATCATTAATCAACCATTAAACAACAGCAAATCCTTGTATATATAACAAACAAAATGAAACAAACAAACAAAAAATACTTTTTCTCTTTTATTAGAAAAGTATTTTTAGAAAAGACTTTTCTCTCTGTATTTCGCTAAAGTCAGCGCTGAGGTAATAGTCCGATCAAACACTGTGACTAACCGTGACACTGTAACACCCCGACTAAACATACGATTCAGGAAATAAATCCGGGATTAGGAGTAGGAGTAGGAGTAGGATTTGTCCTGCTGAGTGAACAACTGATTATTTTCTCTTCTCTAGTGCACGTTATGTTTCACTCTTTCAGTAACTCAGTGTAAATGTCTTTATAACATGGTAATGTGTTCACTGTTACATGAATGTGTGTGTGTGTGTGTGTGTACCTCTCTTTTCAGCCTTCTGTTCTCGTCTTCAGCCTCCTCCGCTCTCCGTGACAGCTAGTGCATTCAAATCACATTCAATTAAAGAACGGTATTCTTCCACTTACTGCACATTAAATAATAGACAGACAAACAGACAGACACAGAGACAGACAGACAAATAGAGGGACAGATAGACAGGAAGATGGACAGATAGACAGACAGAGAGACAGATAGACAGACCACAGATAGATAGACAGACAGAGAGACAGACAGGAAGATGGACAGATAGACAGACAGACAGATAGACAGACACAGAGACAGACAGACAGACAGATGGACAGATAGACAGACCACAGACAGATAGATAGACAGACAGGAAGATGGACAGATAGACAGACAGACAGATAGACAGACACAGAGACAGACAGAGAGACAGACAAAGAGACAGGCAGACAGATAGATAGACAGACACAGAGACAGGCAGACAGACAGATAGATGGACAGACAGACAGACAGATAGACAGACAGACAAAGAGACAGGCAGACAGATAGATGGACAGACAGACAGATAGACAAAGAGACAGAAAGGTAGATGGACAGAGAGACAGACAGAGAGACAGACAAACAGATGGACAGGCAGATAGATGTCCAGATCGACATTTATACACACACACACAGACAGACAAACAGATGCGCAGATAGATTGACAGAGAGAGACAGACAGGTAGAGTGATAGACAGACAAATAGATAGATGGACAGACAGACAGATGAACAGAAGACAGACAGGTGGACAGAGACAGACAGTTACACAATTCAAACATACCATGTTTTATATATATGATCTGCTCTCATGTGAAGGATATAAAAGCAGATGTTTATCTGTTGAGCTGAAAGGTTTTTCTGTGAGCTGTGAGCTGAGAGACAGATCTGTCAGGCCGTACCTCCTCGCTGCTTTTCCGCTCTTTATCCATGTCCTTCTCCAGCTGGACCAGCTCCTTATCCTTCTGCTCCAACTGACTCTCCATCTGGCGGATTTCATCCCGGAGGAAGCGCGTGTCCCTGCCCCCAGCGGAGCGCTGCGCAATCTGCACGAGCGCATCGTTACACAAACCTCAATTACAACGCAACGGCCATCACACCTTCCTCACACACCTCTACACCTGTACGCTCCACCTTCACGGGTTCCAGAGTACCACATGTGCTGATAAAGTGACACTTTCATAACATACAAAACAGACGACAGCTCGCAGGCATATGGGATTAGCGTGCTAATCTGAGCACTCAGTCAAGTGGTGAAGTGTGTGTCCATGAGCTAAGCCTAGATTATTTGGCCTAGATATTAGGGTTCATGGAAGTCAAATTTACAAAATTTCAAGTTTGGGCTAAATCAATAGAATAAATAAATTAAATTTCAATAGAAGGGATGAATCAGATTTGCTAAAGAGCTCACTTTTTTCAACGTTTAAGCGCTGACTATTGATTGATACTTGATACTGCTCCAACTCTGGCGTCCTCGAGTAACCGAGTCAGTGATATTAATAATAATAATAATCATTTTTTTTAAAAATGTCAGTGGATCATAGGGACAGGTGATCCTCACAAAAGTACAATATCCCGATACTCAACGCCATTTCTATGATACACGATATATATCACGATATACAGCTTTGCTCACAAACTAAGCCAGCAATCTGGTAGAGCTGCAGCCATAAAACCCCGAGTTTGATTCTATTTTATTTAACGTCAACGAAATAAAATCATTCAACACCGAAAAAAACTCAATTTTAAAGATTCAGGACTAATCCACTGCTTCCAATCAGTTTGTAATTATTATTTTAAAAAAAAATCACGATGCTTGCGATATCTCAGAAAAGTGTATCATGACATAATTTATGGCGATGTTGATATTACGTCTCCGTATCGCTCAGGATCCGTTCGCAGAATCACACCTGGCACAAATCCAGCGTTTCAGGTCCGATTGCTGCAACACTAGCTTTTACAGATTGATTTTTTATCATTTTCATCCTTTCTGTAATCTTTAGGAGGTGAAGTGTTGCCTGACATTGCTCTACAGTGTTCCGCTGCATGAAGAGGTTTTACTGATGTTCACGGGGTACAGTAACCAACAGCATAGCTAAATTATTGAAATAAAATATCTTTAATATAGAAATAACTGATGAAGTATCGCACCACTTGCATACGCTAACACAGTTATTAAATAAATTCACATTTGGGCCATCTGACATTCCCTTAGACACTATTAGTGACTCTGAAAGGGGATTTTTATTGGGGGATATTTAGTGAGTCAGTTCGCTGATGTTGCTTTATTTATGACGCTAATTACACCAACATTTAAGAAATAAACACAGATTTCTTCCTGTTTGTTTAAAAGCTCGGTTCTCCGACTGCTATCGAGCTAGTTCCGAGAATTCAGAAGCTCAGAAATGGAAATTCACTGGGGGGTGGATGGATGGATGGATGGATGGATGGATGATAGATAGTTTACTGTATAGATAGACAATATGAATGGATGAATAAATACACAGATGGGAAAATAGTTGGATGGTAGACAGACAGTTGAATGGATTGATAGACCATTGGATAGATAGATGGACGGACAGATAGATAGATAGATAGATAGATAGATAGATAGATAGATGGATAGATGGACTGATGGTGAGATTGGATGGATAGATGTATACATGGACAGATACATGAATGGATGGATGGATAGACAGACACATAGATGAATGGATAGACAAGTGGATGGATAGCTAGATAGATAGATAGGTAGATAGATAGATAGGTAGATGGTGAGATTGGATAGATAGATGGATGGATGGATAGATAGTTGGATAGATAGTTAGATGGATTGATGGATACATGGATAGATACATGCATAGATGAATGGATAGATGGATAGATAGACAATTGGATGGATAAACAGATAGCTGGATGAATGTATAGATAGATGGATGGATGGATGGATAGATAGATAGATAGATAGATAGATAGATAGATAGATGGATGAATGGATAGACAATTGGATGGATAAACAGATAGCTGGATGAATGCATAAATAGATGAATAAATAGATACATGAATAGATAGATAGATAGATAGATAGATAGACAGATAGATAGATGGACAGACAGACAGATAGATTGATAGATAGATAGAATGATGGATGGATGTATAGACAGATGGATGGATGGACAGATGGAGTTCACTGATCCCTCAGAGGAGGTTTTCCCTCTAGCCGTGTCCGTGTGCTTACCTCCAGCTCCGTTCTCAGCTCAGATATCTTCTCTTTCAGCTGCGACTCTGTTTAAAGACAAAGTGATGAGACCAGTTTAGAAACCTGTGACGCAGACTCGATGTGAAAGTCGTCTGACGGCGGCGGCGGCGACGCAGTCGTACCCGTTCTCGCTTGCTCCGCGCCGGCCTTTTCCACGATCTCGTAGGCGCAGGTCGCTTCCTCCAGCTTCAGCTGCGGAACACGCAGAACTCTTAGACTAGCCGGAAAATGGCTTTTTGAATGAGCGAGATGAGCGGACACTTATCAGAGGAAAAAAAAAAAAAAAAAAACGAGTGAAGCGTCGTACCTTGAGTAAGGTCTGCGAGATTCTGAACAGCTGTACTGCTTTCTTCAGATCGTTCTCCTTCAGGTCTTTGGGGTAAATCTGCCGAAATAAAAGCAGATGGATTCAATCCCTCGCACGTTCTGGGAGGTGAAGGATCCGGAGTCCGGAGTCGATCCCGGGAACTCTGTGTGTGAATCGGGAATGCACCCGGGATGGGACACCGGTCCATCTCGGGACAATATTTAACACATGCACTAATTTCACGTGTCCTGTATTATGGAATAAATACAAGCGGCGCTAAGAGACAAATAAGTTAAGGAATAAATCACTTCATGGTGCGCTGCTGTAGGAAAATAATCAACGCCAGAGGGGTGTGATTAATGTCATGTTGGATCGGCTGCAAAAGCCAGACGACAGAAATGTAACTTTATGTCGTACCTTTTTTTTTTTTTTTTTTTTTTTTTTTTAACAAAACGGCTACATATCTATAAGCATGGCTGCCTCTGCCAGGAGGTTATTTATGATGCAGCTGTAGACGAATCATCCAACAAAGTTACACAATTATATTACAGTAAGAGGCTCAGTGCTGTTATTCTGCGTCCTATCTACTCATATCAGGGTGCCAATAATTTTGAAACCAGCATACTACTTTAAAGGAAGACACTACAGGTGAACACTGTATTATTATTATTATTATTATTATTAGTCTTTTCTAGCTGATTGGTGATATTGTAAAGACTGGAAGGAACTCGAGGAATTTCAGGTATAAAGTTTTATCCTTTTTTTTTTTTTTTTTACTCATGATATTCCTCCACACACGCACACAATCCACCGATCCGTTGTTTTTAAACATTTTGAGATGAAATGGTGAAAATAATACAGTCCATGTATTAACACTTCGCATGTGTTGTTTCATTGGTCTGATTTACAGGAAGGGTGCCAATACTTCTGTGGAGGGGTCCGAGGTCTCAGTACCTTCAGAAGCATATCACAGATCTTCTCATCGTCGTCTCCCAGATTGTCAGGGTCGACCCTCATCAGGAAGCTCCAGTCTGCAGCTGGAGGCATCTTGCTCCTGCTCTGGAGGGTGGAATCTGCACAGCTGAGGCTCCGACGCAGTGAAATGCACCAGTTAACACAGCAACACTCCGGAGCCAAATCCCGCACTTACACGCAAATAAAACCGCATTCTGCTCCAGTCTGCTCTAACGGAGGCCGGGCCATGGTTTACAGCGTGAAACACACTTTCGCATTTCAGCCCAAGGACCTTCAGACACTAACAGACAAACGGTAAAAGGTGTTTAATGAGAAAGCAAGAAAAAAAAAAATGTTAAAAATTAAATAATGAGCCAGCTAGCTACTTCTCCGAGCTCAGCCGAGCTAAATAACAGAAACGAGGTTAGCAAGAACGGCTACATTTCTCCTTGAAAATGTTCACGTGCCCTAACAAACGGATTAAATATATAATAACAATCTCTAATAAAAGGCTAACGCACTAATATCCCAGCAAATAGTTATTTTAGATAACAAACACGACTTTATCAGCTGTTAGCCGCCTAGCTGGTTCAAACGGTCCAGTCTCCTAAGGTTGCTACGCAACCACTGAAAACAGTCGTATTCCTCTTGGCGCGAGTTGTGAATTGTTTTTTACGACACTGTCGTAAAATTGCTAACGAATTTTTTCTTTGAAACCTTTCTTTCAAAAACACTTTTTTAAAAAAAAAAAATTATTTTAAATTAATCTCATTAAATAGAAACAACTTAAACATATTTTATATGTATTATATGAAAGTGTGTTCATATCTTTATGAGTTTTTAGGAGCCCAAACTAAAATGTACATCAATATTTTGAACTATAAAAGCATAAAGATTTTGCCAGAAATGTTTTTTTTTTTTTATGACAGTAACAAAATAAACGGGTTAGAATTTATTACAAAAGGTACAATATATGCTGATGCTTTTCAGAAATCTTATCAAATAAACATCATGTTTTTCAGAGGTTATCCATGAAGCGCCATGTTTGTATTTATCTTGAGTGGCGGTCGGCGCGCATGCGCAGAACCTGTACACATGGCGGCGCTCGCGCTCTGTGACCCGGATGCTGTTTTCACGGTCAGCGGGCTACTTCTCGGGCTGGCGTTATCAAATAAAAGGTGTTCGTCTGCTGAAAAAACGCGCTTATACACATAAAATACACACAGAACCGTTTCTCAAAACCATGCCGAGGTGAGTGCGTGCTGTTAAATCCAACTTTATACAGACTGTCAAGTTAAAAACAGAAAAACAAAATGTCGTTCACCGGTTCTAGCTGATACAATAGCTGGTATATCAGTGGGCTGAATCCCAAATAGCTCCCTACGCCCTTTATACATGCACTCTGTTCATATAGGATATGAACATGGTGTGTACACTTTACAGAGTGCCCTAAGGAGCAATTTGGGATTCAGCCTGAATTTGTGCCTCTTGCTAGCTTGGGTGGTGTTGGTGTTGGTGTGTACGGATTAAACAGTTAGGTTTACAGTTGTACAGATGTTTACAGATGTGTAAATCCTTTTTTTTTTTTTTTTTAAATACAGCTGGATGATAATGATGGTTATGCTCATTTTGATTCATTGCAACACGTTTAAGCTAAACTCATAGGACATTTTCAGCAAACTGACACACCTGCATGTTTATTGTAATTATGACTAATAATCTGCCTCTCATCTCCTCATACATTAGATATACATCTGATTATTGGATTGGATCTATAGAGCACTGTACAGGGTGTCAAAACTATTATTTCTCTCTTCTGTGGTGTAGTTTATGTTACTTAGACAGCAACTGTTTTGATTTTTTTTAATCCATTACACAGTGTCATATCTCAGCCCTGTCTCCTCTTCAGGTTTGATAATGAAAGCAGACTAAACACAATTGAACGCTTCATGCAATTTATCTACTCTGAAAGTTTGATATTCATATTTTATTTTGATCTTAAATCAAAGATTAAAAATCTTTAATCTGATTTCAGAGATGAGTAATAAGATTAAAATTTTTATTTTTTTTTTTTAAATTTTTGCCGCTCATTTTCTAGTGAAAAAGATTTGCTGTATTTTAAAATTTTGATGTCGCTGGCAAATATGATCTTTGAGAGATATTCACACAGCCGACGTGACCGTTTCGGCGGTTGGTCATGCGGATTGAGACCTGGAGATTTGCTCTACTTGGTTGTTATGGATGCACTTATCTTCAGCACACGCTTTATCCTGCTCAGGTGGATCTGGAGTCCGTCCCCGGGAACACTGGGTGTGAGGCGTGAATACAGGCCAGGGAGGTAGCGGCACTCCGCTTGCACGTTGTGCCGCATCACACCACCCCAGAGTGCGTTATTTTTGTATGACCGCGTGGTCTAGAGTGTGTTATTCCTCTTATAACACAGCCATTTGCCAAATATTACAGTGTTTAATTTATTAGCGGATGATACGTTACACATTTTAACGGTTTATAGTAAGATTTCAAGATGTTACGCAACGTCCAATAGACGAGTTAGTTCCTGTTCTCACTTACGTTATAGCTGCAATAAACAGTCATTCCCTCACCAGCCTCTCCCTCTCTCTCTCTCTCTCTCTCTCTCTCTCACGCACACACACTCTCAAAAATGCAGCTTGTTTTTTTACAGAGACACTGTAAAGGTTCAACTTCTCCGTCCTGAAGACTTTCCCGTCCTGATAAACTTCACAAAGCATTGTGACTATTACAAAGCACTGACACTGGAGACTCCCTCCATAAAATAAATTTCTCCTAATATAAAAGTCACATCAACAATTATACGTTTTGCCTTGTTATACAGCAACACTTTATTTATTTATTTATTTATTTATTTATTTATTTATTTTTAATCTGTTTATTATGACTCTTATCTTATGTAGAGCGTTCTCCACGATTGGAAAGTGGAGCCGTACAAGTCCCTGTGTGTGAGCTGTTACAATAGAAACGGTAACGCGTTAGGACGAGCGCGTTAATATAAACCTGTCGTTCATGCTACATCCGGGACTACTAGCTGTGCGGTTATACACAAATAATGCACACCTTCTGACCAATCAGATTCGAGTATTCAGCCATGCTGTGGAATAAGCCGATTATGTACGCTAACAGTTGTATTATATGAGACATTTGGTTCGTGGGACCTTAAAAGAAGACGGACACTAAACTGTTTTGGATGTAAAACTGAAAAAAAGGTTTGTTCTGAGAGAATTTATGGCACTTACAGGAGAAAAGTCTCAGGCAATTAGGAGCCTGGAATCTGTATTTTCCCACTCCGTTTTAGGGCCAGAGTATAAAATAATGTAAAAAATTTCGAGAACAAAGTTGTAATATTTTGAGGGGAAAAAAGTTACCATGTTCTGAGAACTAATTCTTTATATTTTGAGAAGAAATTCGTAATAATTTGAGGAAAATGTCGATATTTTGGGAAAAAAGTCATCTTTTGAGAATAAAGTGACGAATAAATATTTTGAGGAAATACTGGAACATGACCTCGTCATTAGGCTGGAGTTTATTGTAGATAAGGCTTTGATGATCGTTCGCGTCGTCCTAGACCTTTCCCGAGATTTCTCCTTCAACAAAAGAGACAAGAGCTTCAGCACATTTTGATGTTGCTCTGATGGTGATATATAGTGATTCAGGTCAGATCACACACCATGCCTGTGTAACGTGTGCGTTTTTATTAAAGCCTTTCAGTCTTGTACACATTTCCCTCCTCCACAGCGCTCAATGAGGTGTCCGGGCGACGATGGCTGTGGTGTCGTGGAAGGAAACGTGTCTGCTCGCCGCGCTGGTGCTGGGCTGCTACTGGAACAGCCTGCTGTGCGGCTTCGTGTTCGACGACGTCTCCGCCATCTTGGATAACAAGGACCTTCGTCCCTCGACGCCGATTCAGAACCTGTTCCTCAATGACTTCTGGGGGACCCCCATGTCAGAGGTGGATTTTATTTTTATTTATTTATTTTTTGGTCATTTGTTCAGATTGTCAAACGTTTTTGTGTCCTTCAACTTAAAAAAAATTAAAAATCAGATACAGTCTCAGTACAAATTTCCTCATTATTTATTCCATATGTAGTTTTAAGAGCTGTTTATTCGAAGCATTTCAAATCCAGTTCCGGCATAAAGCTGAGCGGTTAAAGGGATACGCCGCACTCTCGTCCTGTACTGAACACACTTATGACGGAAGTCTAAGGGCAGTTGTTGAATTGTCAGTAAAAGTTTAGCTGGGTTTCGCTGCAGAAATAAGAAGCGAGTCGACAGTCAGAGTCTCCAGAAGAACTGCGGCTGCTTCTGCAAGACGCTCAGTAACACTTACAGCTCGTTTCCTTATCAAACTGCACACACTGCACCTGAGACTGCTGTTTTTTTTAAAAAGCGGAGGATCGTCACATCACATATTGACTTTGTTTCATTTATCACTGTTTACTGCTCTCTATAGTATTTTTGTTGAATAAATTTCATTATTTTTGAAGGTTTCTTTGCTCTACAGCATTTCTGTGCATGTGCCTAAGACATTACTGTAGTTTGAACCTCCTCTCCCACATCTTTGCGTTCAGGAGCGGAGCCATAAATCCTACAGGCCGCTCACTGTGCTCACCTTTCGCCTGAACTACCTGCTGAGCGAGCTGAATCCAGCGTCCTACCACCTGCTCAACATGGCTCTTCACGCGGCCGTGTGCGTCCTCTTCCTGCGCTTCTGCCGCCTGCTGATGGACCGCACGACCAGCCTGGTGGCCGCGCTGCTGTTCGCCGTCCATCCGATCCACACCGAGGCTGTGAGTACTGAAACAATCAGCTTTCTGAAACATACCGTCGCCTCCGAAAGTATTGGAACAGCAGCGGCCGTTTTTTGCTTCTGCTATCCACTGAAAACATTTGGGTTTGAATTCAAAAGATGAATGAGACAACAAATCAGAATTTCATCTTTTATTTCCTGATATTTACATCTAGATGTGTAACTTGGAACATGGCACCTTTAGGTAAAAAGTATAGGAACACATAGTGTTAAGGTAAAGTAAAGTAAATAACACGCAGTATTTGGTTGCGTATTCTTCGCTTGCGATAACTGCATCAAGCCGGCGACCCAGTGACATCACCACACTGTTGCGCTCTTCTTTAGTGATGCTTTTCCAGGCTCGTAGCACAGCTTCTTCCAGACGTTCTTTCCCTTCAGTCTCCTCTTCAGGAGGTGAAATGCTGCGCTGGGTTGAGGTCTGGTGATTGACGTGGCCAGTCTAAAACCTTCTTTTCCCCTGATGAAGTCCTTTGTTGATTTGGCAGTGTGCTTTGGGTCGTTGTCTTCATTGTGAAGTCCCTCTAAATGAGATTGGATGCATTTCTCTGTAAACTGGCAGACTGCAGAATGTTCCTGGAGACTTCTGAACTCATTCTGCCGCCACCATCATGAGGTGCATCGTCTATAAAGATTACTGAGCCCCTTCCCGAAGCAGGTATTGTTTCTATAGCAACAGCGCATACACCCAGGGACTTGTACCGTGAATGCTCCAGCCGTGACGTAAGAGAGAACTGGACCTCACTTGTCTCTCGGATGTTCCACAACATTAAAGTTTGTTAAAGTGCTCCACTGCCTGATGTCTACGCAAACACGGTGAGAGAGACAGCATAGGCCACATGATACAGACCAGCCAAAGACTTTCTGCCATTAAGTTTTTGTTTAGAAGTCTTTCTACGTAGCTTCATTTGGCAAATGAATAAATAAGTGTGGGCGAATCTCCCTCCAGTGAAAGAAAGTTGTTCCGGGCCCCAATTTGGAGTTTATTACTTAAACTCCTGTTGCAGCTATGGGCCTCTTAAATTCTTCCTACTTCACTCAGCGAGACCCTCGGACACGACGAGCTCGCCGTCAATGCTGCTACTTCCTTTACTGCCAGATGGATCGCTCCCATTTCCCATGACTTCAAGTGCTTGCTGATTTTCTTTTTCATAGTACTGAAGAAGATATGACCAGAATGCACACAGTCAAAAGATGTTGGACGAGGGCTTGGAGAACGAAAACATGGCGTCGATGGCTACACCTCATTTCCTTTGATTTGTGGAATAGTTTAAACAGATGTATTGTGTGTGTGTGTGTGTGTGTGTGTGTGTGTGTGTGTGGATTCTTTCCCATCTGTTAAATCAGGATTTAAGAAAGCCTGCAGTGACTAGAGAAAGTCAGAGTCCCGTCGGCGTAATAAATTCCCACACGCAAAAATTGGAAGAAAATTTCCTATAATCCTGTGATGAACGTCTCATTAAATGTGTATAGAGACATTGCGAAGGAAAACAAAGCTTGGAAGGACGTAGCAGAGATCGTTGGTGCCGCTGCTGAGTGTATGTAGCCAGCCCGCGTAATTTTCTTCGGTAATCTAATCTGAGAACGAAGCCGGTTACGAAGCAGAGCACTTAAATCAAACAACGATTTTTTTAGGGTGTCATTTAATTCGTGTTTAACTTATTAGCTTTGGAAGTTATCTAGAGCTAACTGAACTAAGTAACAAAAGAAATGCTGGGCAGGCCACGCCCACAAGCAACAGAACAAACGACTCGCGTGAAGGCGGGGAAGCAGTGAGGAGTCAGCCAGGATTTATCCTGCTGCCGTGATTGTTTTATGGCCTGTGAAGTGCCTCTGACGGCCTGACCTGCGTGCCGTAAGAGTCATTTCCGTGATCGTGACAATGCCACTGCACGGTTTTTGCTTCCTGGAAAGCGTGTAATTTGCTACGCCGGTGATTTCTAAGAAGCGGCAGTGTGATGGGCTTTCTACTGACCTTCCTCACGTCATCGTAAACAGCTTTGGTTAAAATTTAAAAAGAGAACGAATAAATTCCTATAATTATTATATATTCTGATCATTTTTTTTTTTAAGTTACATTTTGCATTAAGGTTTGAGTGGAGAATGTCAACCTCACATCAGCTGCTTCTAATCAGATTGATGAAAAACGTGTTTGTGACAATCGTAATAAAACGATACGACGACCGCGATATCTCGGAGAAGTGTACTGTGACGATATTCATCGCGGTATCGCTGTTGCGCCGCCGTGAGGACCAGGCGAGAGTGTGACTGGATGTGAAAGGGGAGATGAGGTGTGTATGTGAGAGCCCTGATCTTGAAGACTTGACAAGTTCTCTGAAGTACAACTCCTGATAAGAAGGAGACGGAGAGACCACGTGACCCTGAGGAGCAGCAGCAGGACCAGTGGAAGGTCGTGTAGATCCTGTCCTGTTCTGGACGGTGTAGTGAATAAATCTGAAGTCTGTTTACGATATGATCGTTCCAGGACGCTGGGCATGCTCAGACAGTTCTGGGGAAGTCAGTGAGCATTTGATGAAACAGTCTTCTGACTGAGGTTTTTTTTTTTTTTGTGCCGTAACTAACTTACGTAAAAACAACGAACCCACACACGTCGGTTTGCTCAGCTTCAACCCGGCTTTATTCCTCGCGTACACAGCTGCAGTCGGTCTCTGACACTGACGTTGTACAGACACTGCGCCTGCCACTAGTCATCAGTTACTTCACCCCATTGAGAAACTCCACTGCAGCTCTCTGTTTCTCATTATTCGTACTGTTTTCTCCCTCGAAGTCGACTGCATCCATTCAGAATTGGGTTCTCGACCACTAGGCTTGAAACGCTTTGAGGATCGTATCCGGAATCATCATTAAATTCCATCAACACAAACGTCCATCGGAGAACATGACCCCTGCAGCTTCGACCAAAAACAAATGCCGTGTATCTCGTTTACAGACGAGTGTGTAAGTTCCGCCTATTCCGTGATCCTTACATGAGCCCTAATCACCTGCTGTCTGATTCACAGCCGAGCAACAAAACCCCTTTCTCTGATGACCTCTCTTTCTCTGGGAGACTAATTCCTGAACGTCTTCACTCGCAAAACATGAACAGGGCTTAAATGAAGAAAAAGAACCAGCGTGATTATCAGGGCGAATTCACAATTCAGGAATTCCGTAAGTATCTCCGCTGCTCTTCAGCACAGAGTAGTAGCGTGTTCAACACGTGTGGTTTATAGAATTTATTTCGATTTCATAATGAGCTTAGTTACAGTCTCGACTTCGGTTTTGCAAGCATTCCTGTCCTTGTTGATGAATAATTAATTTAAAATAAAAAAAAAACAAATGCTTATGTTAGCGACGAGGAGCTATTTTTATTTATTTTTTTGCTGTAATGACGCATTGTCACATTTCTGGCCACGCCCTCTTCTTCCCCCAGGAAGCCTCGGGCCTGTTAACCTATAGCTACGCCAAATCCACGAGCGATACCGTTCTCAATCATGGTTAGCATCTCGCACGCCTCAACAACTGCAAGCCAGCTTTATTCCTCATGTATACAGCTGCAGTAGTTCTCTGACATTGATGATGTACAGATGCTGCTTCTGCCACCACTCACCAAATCAGTCCGTCCCCCAGCGAGACACTCCACTGCAGGTCTCTGTTTCTCATTACTGTTACAGTTTTCTGCCTCTCGGATGACGGGATATCCGTTTGGATTTGGCGAAAACTCGGGCGGGGGTGTGGCCGGAAATGCGCTACGTATGCCTCGCACTGATTAGTAGTCAGCTAATGTTAGCATTTTGTCCATTTTTTAAAAAAATAATTGTCTTGGACGTTGAATAACTTTTTCTTAAGCGGGCGTTGAAGTGACTGAAGGCGACCACAGTTTGGATTCTGAAACCCAGGCCCAGGAGATCTGATCCGTTTCCGTTACGTGTCGATTGTTCGGTCAGTCATCCGTCCGGTCAGTCGGTGTTCTCCGAGTTTGCACAAAAGAGGCTTTTACTGCAGGAACGGACATTTTTTTTTTTTTTTATTCATTTTTTTCCAGACAATGAACCGTCTGGAATCTCTTCCCGCGAATGAATCTAGAGCTGTGACCGCAGGACAGAGCGGAGACAACAGACTGCTCTGTTCAGGACTTCCTGTTCGTGAATGTGTCAATAACTGCGTCTGTCTGGGAGCGTGCCGACTTCTACCATGTGTCAAATGTCCATCTTCAGTTTCCTGCACAAAACCGTAACTCCCAGTCAACAGCGCGGAATCAGAGTCTGTTGTAATGGCTATAAAAAATGTCTTCAAAAATAAACCGCTTCAATTCCAAAAAAGAGGAAAAAAGGGAACCCCAGTAATTCAAAATAATTCTAAAAACTGACTGGAAGCGACTTGACTCGAAAGTTTATAATGTAATGTTTGTTTATATATATATATATATATATATATATATATATATGTGTGTGTGTGTGTGTGTGTGTATAATTATTATTTATTATAAATGATAGAATTATTACATTACAATTTCAAGTTGCTTCCTGTCAGTTTATAAATGTTATAAAAGGTATAAAAAAAATTTAATGGTTGCAAAAAATTTATTGGTTAAAACTTAAAAAGGGGGGAAAAACAAATTCCAATAATTCTGATGAATTCTACTAATAAATGAAAAATGCATTTTGTGTTTGCGTACATATACCGAGTTTATAATTTTTATTATAATCATTAAAAAGATTCGATGGCTACAGAAGTAATTTGGTTAAAATTTAAAAAGAGAAAAAATAAATTCCGGTAATTATTATTTATTAGAATATATACTAATTATAGGAATAAATTTTTTTCTCTTTTTAAATTTAAATCGCGGTCGTCATACCGTTTTATTATAAACGTGTTTATGAAAATCGTAATAAAACGATACGACGGCCGCGATATCTCGGAGAAGTGTACTGTGACGATATTCATCGCGGTATCGCTGTCGCCTCGCCGTGAGGACCAGGCGAGGGTGTGACTGGAAGTGAAAGGGGTGTGTGTGTGTGTGTGTGTGTGTGTGTGTGTGTGTGTGTGTGTGTCCATGTTGACGATGTGGGTGCAGAGAGCTCCATGTGGTGGCAGTAATGGACAGCGTGTTGTTTTGGGTTTGTGAGATCTGATGCCTTTGCTGGATGTACAGCTGAAACTTTTATTTTTTTATTTTTTTTTTAAATTAAATTAAATGAGTGACTTTGTGTTTCTGTTTCCCAAACTGTAAAGCAGCTGTGGCCCTGTATTAAGTAAACATTCTTCTATTTATAATTTTTTTTTTTATTTTAATTTTTATTTGTTTATCTATTTAATTTTTTTTTTTTTTTCCATTTTTCAAACCATTTTCCTTGAACCCTGGTCTACAACATCATCAAACATCTTTACTGCTCTTACATCCATTTTTAATTTAAATTAAATTTCTTTCCGTGTTTATGAATATCTGCTTTACGCGGTTGCAAGGACGAGAATTTAAATAAAAAAAAGATATACTGATAGTACGCTTTTCTGAGTTATAGTGGATATCATGATACCTTTTTTTATGAAATAGTTTTAATGTTTTTATTAATAATTACAAACTGAAAGCAGCACAAATCTGTACATTTTGTAAAAGTGTAATTGTCGTATTTTTTTACCGATTCCATTTTTTCAGGTTTTCAGTGTTAAATATATGCAGTTATATTCTTAATGAATAAAAAGTTATTTTTAAAATGTAAAAAAAAAAAATACATTTCTCCCAGATATTAAATAACATCAGTTTCTTTTTTTATTTATTAGTTTTTTTTTTATTAATTTAACGGTGCTGTATTGGCTGGGAAATCGTTCACAAACGTAGATACTGTAATATATATTTTGTCGTCCCGCCCCGTCCCTAATATAACAATAATTATAATAACGTTGGTTTGCGTGACGAGCATTTCTTAATTTAAAAAAAAACAACAAAAACAAATAATAAAGTGTGATTGGTGTTAAAATGCGAAGTTTTAAAAGCGCGATTTTTGCTGGCGGTTCTGTATATCGTGATGCATATTATGTATCGTAGAAATAACAAGTCAGATGAAGGTTTTTTTTTTTCCCGTATCCCCCTGATCTGCATGTTGCTCATTGTGTGTTCATGTGTAAGTAGATGTGTGATTTGCGTCGCTGACAGAAGCTGTCGAAAATCAGCTGTAACTACAGTGGTTTATTTATTTATTTATTTATTTTAAATATATAAAAATTCGCCTTCAGGTGCATAAGTTGATCAAGACGCCGTGCACTGGGTTCCGGCTCACGTGTTTACATCTGCAGTCCGGTTTTCCTCTCCTCTCATCAGAGGCCCAGTCGTCGTCCCGTTGTTGAGTTGTAAATTGACCCGGGGTTCGTTTCCTTCCCTTCCAGGTCACAGGTGTCGTGGGCCGAGCCGAGCTGCTGTCCTCCATCTTTCTCCTGGCGGCTTTCCTGGCGTACACCAAGTCGAAAGGCGCGGATCGCTCCATCGGTAAGATGCCTCAGTAGCTCTTTATTTTGTTGTTGCTGTTGTGTGTATGTGTGTGTGTGTGTGGTTTTTTTTTTTTTTTTTTAAATTATTTATTTTTATTTTCAATCATGCCGAAACAGGTTCTTCTCAGGCCGTGGCACGCTCTCGGCTTTCCCCTCCCAGACGGCTCTTAAAGTCATTTTCACTCTGCGCAAACCTTTCAGCATGTACTTTTGGCACGTACTGTTGTGAGAAGCTGCGTGTTCTCGCCTCGTGAGGTTACGTGCCATTGACCGAGATCTTGCAGCGTAATCATGCCAACTGATTTTTCTTTGGAAGAAAGGGGTATTGTGTGTTGTTGTTTTTTTTTTTGTTTGTTTTTTTTTCCTCTCCACACACCTAGCTATGACGTTGTTGTGTCGAGTCTTGCTGTAATTACAGCACGGCACACATCAGAATGTGGGGATTCATTTTCTGACAGTCGCGCAGCTGCAGATCACAGGTTTAGATTAATACGTCGTTATCGTTTCTATAGCAACAGCTCATTCGCAGGGACTTGTACGGGGCACGCTCCAGTCTAAACCTAAAAACTCGCCATATAATCGTTTATAACGCGGTGAAGTTTTCTCTAAGGAGACATTTGTACGTAATTTTTACGGAAGGAGCCTCCAGTGTCAGAGGGCTTTACGTGTTGCAGGTGCTCAGCAACGTGCAGTGTGGAGTGGAATGCCTTACTGTCATTAAATTACTTTTCCGAGTATGGGTCACCGTACTTGGTTACACGTCACTTCACGTCACTTCACTTACCCAACACTGGTAACGTGACCACAAACTTTCTTGAAGTTAATTAGACAAGACAAAAAAAAAAAAGAAATTATTAAGGCTGGCGAAGGAATGAACGTTTATAGTCGCTTTAACGTGAGAACTTGATGTTGAACCTCAAATGTAACTGGAAATGGATAATGCTGTGATAAAATAAGTTTAAAAAAAAAAAAAAAAAGCCGTAATGGTGTAAGTGGAATAAAACACTGTTATAAGAAAAAAATCGACTACAGAGTGGCAACAGTAACACTGCTTCATCACACTGCTGTGATGAACGTTGATTGTTTTCCTGTAAAAAGGCTTAAACACCTAAAAATGATTCAGGATCTTGATCTGTTACTGATCAGCCATCCAAGTTCATTGATCAGTAAAGTGCCCTGCCTGCCTGTCTGCCTGCCTGTCTAATCTTTTGTCTGTCTGCCTATCTTTCTATCTATCAGTCTGTCTTTTCGCCTGTCTCGGTCGGTCTGTCTGTCTGTCTGTCTGCGTATCTGATTGATTTGTCACTTTGTGAGTTAGAATGATTGACACTGAAGAATTGAATACCGAAGATGAATTGAATACCGAAGAATTGAATTACGAATGACGTCATGTTATTTGTCTTAAAAAAGAAACAGATTCTCCAAAAAAAAAAAGTATGTCTCTGCCCGTGGGTGCGTGTGCGTGCCTGTGCCCGTGGGTGCGTGCCTGTGCCCGTGGCTGCGTGCCTGTGCCCGTGGCTGCGTGCCTGTGCCCGTGGCTGCGTGCCTGTGCCCGTGGCTGCGTGCCTGTGCCCGTGGCTGCGTGCCTGTGCCCGTGGGTGCGTGTGCGTGTCTGTGCCTGCGTGTGCGTGTCTGTGCCCGCGGGTGCGTGTGCGTGTCTGTGCCCGCGGGTGCGTGTGCGTGTCTGTGCCTGCGTGTGCGTGTCTGTGCCCGTGGGTGCGTGTGCGTGTCTGTGCCTGCGTGTGCGTGTCTGTGCCTGCGTGTGCGTGTCTGTGCCTGCGGGTGCGTGTCTGTGCCTGCGGGTGCGTGTCTGTGCCTGCGGGTGCGTGTCTGTGCCTGCGTGTGCGTGTCTGTGCCTGCGTGTGCGTGTCTGTGCCTGCGTGTCTGTGCCTGCGTGTGCGTGTCTGTGGCTGTGGGTGCGGGTGTGTCTGTGTCTCTGTGTATCCCAATTCTGAAAACTCTCATGTTCATTAAAGCCCTGCGTGTGATTGGCTTTCAGTGTGGACGCCCATCGTTGTGACGGTGTTCCTTGTGGCCGTTGCGACGCTGTGTAAGGAGCAGGGAATCACTGTGATCGGGATATGCTGTGTGTACGAAGTGTTTGTAGCCCAAGGGGTAAGATCTCTCCCTCGCACTGCATTCAGAAGAAGAATAAACAGTTTGTGAAACAGCGGAGCCGAACGCAGGCGCTTGTACTGCGCTGGGTTCTTCTTAAAAATCCCAATTAACATTTAAATGCACAGAAAAGTAAAGATGTAACAATGAAGAATTATTGTAAGTATAGACTCTAAACTTAAAATGTGTGCTTTTCATACACTATCCTGATTTAATGTTTTCAAAGAGCAGAAAAAGCAATAAACGAGGAGCTGAAAATCTTATTTTAGCGCTAATTCGATACGTTTTTCATTTCTGTTGTTCGTTAAAAGAATCTGGAGGAATCTTGGCCGATTTTAGCTTTGATATTTATTGACGTTTACAGTCGCAACGTGCAACACGCGCGTTGTCGTTCCTTTGTTTTCTTTTCCCTTAAATCGTTAGATCTGTTTATGATCTATTTATGTCTAAATTTTCCACGACAGCTGCTTACACATCCTCGGGCTAGAGACTGCTGAAGTAACTGAGAGTGGAAATGAAAATGTCTAAACGTCATGGATCAGTCATCGAGACCATGGGCTTGCGTTTCAGAGGAAAAATGAATTCATTGTCTGCGTGTGTTTTTGGTACATATTAATTGCGTCTTGGCAGTTTTGTTTCTTGTTACTGTAAGTAATTGGGCTTTAACTGAAGCTCTTTAGGCACGCACTTGCTCAGGAAAACCAACGTGCTTGTTGAAGCTATTCATCAGGGCGCAGTACACACGTGGCCTTGTGCACGTCGTGGCAGCTCATCCTGCCCTTTTAATTACGCAGTCAAGTCACCGTCACAAACCCTTTATATAAATCTGAAGCGAGTGTGAGTAAGCAGCTGCGTAAGCCATTTTTTCCGTTTTTTTTTTTTCTTTTTTCTCAGTGAATTGTCTCATTATTTTTATTATTATTATTAATGGCATAATTGTTCATGCACAGTCAAGTACATTCCTTCCAGAATAGATGATAACACATAATAGATGGGTTGTTCTCCGTGATTCTCCGTGATTTATTTCCAGATAATTTATTTTGTCTGGCTTCTTTCCCTCCGTCTGTCTGTAACGCAGTTCACGTTGCCCTTGCTGATCGAGACGGCGCTGCAGGTGGTACGAGGGAAGGACATTTTTCCGTATGCGGTGCTGCAGACCTTGCTGAAGCTGGTGGTGCTGGTCATCAGCACGCTGCTGCTGGTTATAGTGCGAGTACAGGTCATCCAGTCGCAGCTGCCAGTCTTCACCAGGTGAGCCGATCTTTAATTTAAATTGAATTTATAATCCCACTATCCTGATTTAAAACAACACTATCCTGATTTATAATCCCACTATCCTGATTTATAATCCCACTATCCTGATTTAAAACTACACCGTCCTGATTTATATATTCCCACTATCCTGATTTATATCCCACTATCCTGTTTTAAAACTACACTATCCTGATTTATATCCCACTATCCTGTTTTAAACTACACTATTCTGATTTATATATTCCCACTATCCTGATTTAAAACTACACTATTCTGATTTATATCCCACTATCCTGATTTATAGCCCACTATCCTGTTTTAAAACTACACTATCCTGATTTATAGCCCACTATCCTGTTTTAAAACTACACTATCCTGATTTATATCCCACTATCCTGATTTATATTCCCACTATCCTGATTTATATTCCCACTATCCTGATTTATATCCCACTATCCTGTTTTAAAACTACACTATTTTGATTTATATATTCCCACTATCCTGATTTAAAACTACACT
The DNA here is from genome assembly GCA_022985145.1 of Pangasius djambal. Lineage (NCBI taxonomy): Eukaryota > Metazoa > Chordata > Actinopteri > Siluriformes > Pangasiidae > Pangasius > Pangasius djambal. Next base: position 26,494,658 of record CM040981.1, read on the forward strand.
ATCCTTATTTATATCCCACTATCCTGATTTAAAACTACACTATCCTGATTTATATATTTCCACTATCCTGATTTATATTCCCACTATCCTGATTTATATTCCCACTATCCTGATTTATATCCCACTATCCTGTTTTAAAACTACACTATTTTGATTTATATATTCCCACTATCCTGATTTAAAACTACACTATCCTTATTTATATCCCACTATCCTGATTTAAAACTACACTATCCTGTTTTAAAACTACACTATCCTGATTTATATATTCCCACTATCCTGATTTATATCCCACTATCCTGATTTAAAATTATACTATCCTGATTTATATATTCCCACTATCCTGATTTATATTCCCACTATCCTGTTTTATGTATTCCCACTATCCTGTTTTAAAAATACACTATCCTGATTTATATTCCCACTATCCTGTTTTAAAACTACACTATCCTGATTTATATATTCCCACTATCCTGATTTATATATTCCCACTATCCTGATTTATATTCCCACTATCCTGATTTATATATTCCCACTATCCTGATTTATATTCCCACTATCCTGATTTAATACTTAACTGTTTCGTTGTCTGTACTCATACTCTGACAATGACAATAAAGTTGAACCTAATAATCCCACAGTTCCACTATCCTGATTTATAATCCCACAATCACACTCTTCTGATTTACAATCCCACTATGCTGATTTATATTCCCACTATCCTGATTTAAAATCCTGCTATCCTCATTTATAATCCCACAGTCCCACTGTTCTGATGTATAATCCATCAGGGCTGTAGTTGCTCAGTGGTTAAGGCATTAGACTGCTGATCAGAAGGTTCTAATTTAAACTCCCGGCACCCACT
>CM040981.1:26497747-26520370 GCA_022985145.1 Pangasius djambal
ACAATCACACTCTTCTGATTTACAATCCCACTATGCTGATTTATATTCCCACTATCCTGATTTAAAATCCTGCTATCCTCATTTATAATCCCACAGTCCCACTGTTCTGATGTATAATCCATCAGGGCTGTAGTTGCTCAGTGGTTAAGGCATTAGACTGCTGATCAGAAGGTTCTAATTTAAACTCCCGGCACCCACTATCCTGATATACGATCCCACTATCCTAATTTATAATCCGTCCATCCTGAAGATAAGAAGATAATAATAAACTAGTGTTTATCATCACGTATGCGAGTTCGTTCTTTCATCTTCAGTGAGTGCTTTATCCTGGCCTGAGTGGCGGTGGATCCGGAGTCTGTTCCGGGAACACCGTGTGCAAGATGAGAATACATCACAGGGCACGAGACACAAACATTCACACACTTACTGGCATGTTTTTGGGATGTGGGAGGAGACCGCAGAACCTGGAGGAAAGCCGTACCGACACTGGGAGAACTGTGAAACTCGGTACTGACAGTAACGCAAGCTTGGGATCAAACCGAGAACGCCGAAGCTGTGAGATGGCAACGCTACCCACCAAATTCTTTCCGGAATTCTTGAGGCATTTTTTTAATTTTTTTTTTTTTAAAGGAATTCTTTTCCTTGTTAGAAAGCTGGGGTCAGGGTGCGGGCTCAGACATGCCACACCAGCCCCGGAGTGGCAGCTCTGCAGTGCTGGGGCTTGAACTTACGACCTTCTAGTCAGAATTTTAACCACTGAGCCACCAATGTGCTATTATCCTGATATGAACTAGTGGGTTTCTGGGTAAAATCAGAACTCGTAGGTGACTGTGAGCCTTCAAAGGCTTTTTGCTGAGTGCAAAAGTTTGTACACCCTTAGGACAACATAAAGAAATTTAATTCGCATTAAGACATTTAGTGTGTTAGGTATCATAATAAAGAAACTAATAAAAGGAAACACTTTGTTAGGCAGGATATTGGTAGGCAGATTATCAACGATATTAGTGTTATGTGATTTTATATATACTGTCCTAACTGTTGTCTTTATATTAAAGGTGGTTAATATAAAATTATATAGAACATGGTCTACAATTAATTTATGGAAATGCAATCAATGATGCAAAATCTTTTTTTTTTTTTTTTTTTTTTTTTTTTTTTTTTTTTACAATCCTAAGGATTCACACAAAGATTTTTGAATGTTACATTTAAAATCATGTATAGAACAAGCTCTTCATGATGGGGGGGAAAAAACCTTTTAAAAGCACTCATGCGCATATTATAGGGAATGCAGAAATTGGCCTTGGTTCTTGGTCTTTATCTTAAGGATTGTGTCCACGCATGTAGCCTCGAGAGCCTGCAGCTAAGAAAAGCAGAAAATTTCTATTGGATATGACAAAATACTTACCATGTCAGGTCACAGTGGGTTTGTGTTACCTGCTGTTATTTTTACAGCTCGTTCAGTAGTAAATAAAAGGAGGTGTAATCTTTATAATCTGTACAGGCAATGGAATGCACAATCTGCAAAGTTGCCTCGTAACTTAAAACTAATCCTGTCTGAATAGAGCCATAAGAGCTAATTCACTCCAGTGTTGTCGTTTTTTTTTAAAGCTTAAGGCACTGCAGATTCTTGTGCAGACTGCTGTATAAACTGACCCAGTGAGCACATAGATTAAAGTAAAGTAGCAGAAACAAGTGGCATTTCTCCAATAGAGACAACTTTCTATCGACATGTGATGACTGCCATGTCGTTTTGACACTAAGGCATGAGATGATATTGCGACACATGAGTCAGAAATGCATCAGTGGTGCCAAAATGCATATTGGCAGGTCTGCCGTGGAACGCGTGACCGATTTAAAAGACAATGCATCAGGGGAATGGCATTTCTTAGATAGTTAAAATACAAACGAGATAAATAAGTGGACAGGCAGCTGGAATCTGTTAACTCTCAGAGGTCTGTATCTGTTGGGTTTCCTCCGAGACACTGAAGCCAGCAAACAACATCTTTTCGAACTGCTGCTCGTGCTGCAGTCTGAGGAAAGCGCCGTCAGCCCTCTTCCACATACATGAGCTCACAGATGCCAATGATTGGCTAGTGTCGCTGCGATTGACACTGGAGACAGTATGCCCCGCCCACCCAGTGAGCAGGGCCAGTTTTGTTCCCTTGGACCTTAGGCATCATCAGGACTTGTCATGCAGTTTGTCATGTTACTGAGAAACCGCGAAGCGTAAACTCCCCTGTCCTGAAAACTTAGTTGCGGCTCTTCCTCTGAATGCTACTGAGAGTATCGACTCCTCCTGTAGGAGACGTCTTCCTACAGCAAACGTATTGAATGCTTGGAGAAAGAAGGATTAGACTCCCTCAGATTGCTGTGAGGTGTTTGACACGTTCTTGAACGTGCCTTTTGAAACTGCTCAGGCTGCTCTCGACGTGGTTTGTGTCCTAGCACCACTGGCGCTGTACGGAACAGGATGAGTAAACCATCCAAGCATTTAAAGCTGAGTGCTTTTAATGAAACAGTTTCAAGCTCATTAAAGTAAATTATACATCTAAGACAAAGTCTCATGTTTTGGGTTTTGTTTAATCGCGCAGTTTATTTAATTTGGAAGAGCATGTTTTTTTAATACGTGTACTAGGACTGTGCCAGAACATGCACTTCATTAACTGTCTATAAAGTAAGTGGCAAAACAGATGTGTTCCAATGTGAAATGCTTTCATTTGCCTCGTACTGACTTGTTTATTTTTTCCATCAAACGTTGCTTTAGAAGAGCAGTTAGAAGCAGTTAGAAAGCCCTCTGTGGTCAAATCACCTTTTGTTGTTTGAGTACTCTCCTGTCCTTTGAGTACTCTCCTGTCTTTTGAGTACTCTCCTGTCGTTTGAGTACTCTCCTGTCGTTTGAGTACTCTCCTGCCGTCTGTCGTTTGAGTACTCTCCTGCCGTCTGTCGTTTGAGTACTCTCCTGCCGTCTGTCGTTTGAGTACTCTCCTGCTGTCTGTCGTTTGAGTACTCTCCTGTCGTTTGAGTACTCTCCTGCCGTCTGTCGTTTGAGTACTCTCCTGCCGTCTGTCGTTTGAGTACTCTCCTGCTGTCTGTCGTTTGAGTACTCTCCTGCTGTTTGTCGTTTGAGTACTCTCCTGCTGTTTGTCGTTTGAGTACTCTCCTGCTGTTTGTCGTTTGAGTACTCTCCTGCTGTTTGTCGTTTGAGTACTCTCCTGCTGTTTGTCGTTTGAGTACTCTCCTGCCATTTGTCGTTTGAGTACTCTCCTGTCCTTTGAGTACTCTCCTGCCGTCTGCCGTTTGAGTACTCTTCTGCCGTTAGAGTACTCTCCTGCTGTCTGTCGTTTGAGTACTCTCCTGTCGTTTGAGTACTCACCTGTCGTTTGTTGTTTGTGTACGTTCCTGCTGTTTTCGTACTCTGACGTCGTTTGTGCGCTCTCCTGTCGTTTGTGCGCTCTCCTGCTATTGCTATGCTCTCGGTGTGGCAAAAATATCATCATACATAATTTTGTTGAAGTTTTGCTAAAATACACATTTAGAAGCATTGCAAAGCACTGCACTAGAAGCATTACACATTAGTACATCGGGATTCTGTTGAGCAAGAGTGACTGAGCAAGAGTGACTGAGCAAGAGTGACTGAGCAAGAGTGACTGAGCAAGAGTGACTGAGCAAGAGTGACTGAGCAAGAGTGACTGAGCAGATCTGTCTGTTGCAGGTTCGATAACCCGGCAGCCGTCAGCTCCACGCCAGCCCGGCAGCTCACCTTCAACTACCTGCTTCCTGTGAACGGCTGGCTCCTGCTCAACCCGTCAGAGCTGTGCTGTGACTGGACCATGGGCACCATTCCTCTGGTGGAATCTGTACTAGATCCGCGCAATCTGGCAACCCTGGCCCTCTACGTGCTGCTGGGCTTCCTGGCTTATCACAGCCTGCGCCACTCCCACAGCTCCGCCAAGACCGTCCTCATGGTAAGGCAGATTTAAAAATGTCACCTTGACTTTACAAACACGTTGCATAATTTGTACATACATATTACTAATAACTTAGCTTCAGTTATCTTATTCCAAGGTTGGACAAATCAGTATGACACACTTACTTAATAGACCACGGAAAGGTCATGGCTAAAAAAATAAATCTAAAAAATAAAATACAAAATATTAGGATGTGATGTTCTGGATCAAGTGCTATTTTATAAAATGTTAGATAATGGTGGTGGAAGTCGTATTGTTAAACCAAATTTGCAGTGATTTAAAGCCATTGTTGTCAAAAGACGTTTATTTCGGTTCTTATATCGTATTGCATTTTTATTTTCATTTTTAAATTGCCTCTTGCTTTTATGTTACCGGGAAATATTACTGTTTCCTTCTTGAGATAAGTGCTCGGGTTTAAAGGAGGTGGTCTAGACGCTGTTGGGGGGGAAAAAAACCACTTCTGCTCAAGGAAATCAACTTGAGCGTGTGCGTACCATGGCTCTGAAAACGAGTAACTTTCCCTCCGTGCATATTAAAACTTTTGGACTTAATTAGCCGTATTACAGCACATCACCTCACAATAATACGCATGTGGGGAGAAAATAAGCAAATAGCAAGACTCAAATAATATTTGTACCTGCGATACGAGAGCGCATCTCGTAGCAAAAAAACGACCTGGATGCTTTTTGTCGATGTCGCAAACATGATGTGTTGCATGAAAAGCTTGATTAGTCGTACCCTCTGCAATTTTTAGCCTAGATAACTTTTTTTTTTTTTTTTTTTTTTTTTAGGCTTTTACTTTCCTTGTGAGCTAGCTAATAAATTTGAATTTGTTCACCCTCGAGGTCATGCAGTAGGTGTTAATGCTCCACTGACAAGGGCGTTCAGTGCTCAGTGAAGCGGATAGTTCAACCCCGTTCTGAAGAAATGCTTGGTTGGAGATGCTTTTCCCATATTTTCCACAACCGTAACTTGTTTCCGGGACGCGTGCCATTCCGAGGACCATTCCTACTGCATGCATGTGGGCGCACTTGTGACTGCTCCAGGTTGCATTTTCTTTAAATATCTTATTCCTGGCAGCCAGTTAGACATTGTTGTGAATTTATAGGAGAATCTGTTGAACATATCACTGAGTTTTCCACCTTAAATTTTGAAAGAAGGCTTATTCTGTCTAATACGTATTGGATCTTGTGTGTAAAGCAAATGCCTTTTCTCGCCACGCATACAACCAGGAAAGGCTTCAGTTGTTTTGTGTGTGTGTGTGTGTGTGTGTGTGTGTGTGTGTGTGTGTGTGTTTTTCCCCTTCATTCTCCCCTTCTTTTTTTGTCATAAAAGATTATATCTTCCTGCAGTGCTGGCTACATGTGTTTTGACCCCTGACAGTTCCTGCAAGTTCAGAATGTCACCGCTTCTCATCTTGTGTGTTCACAAGGACAAAAAAAAAAAAAAAAAAGACAAGTTCAACTTTCTGCATTCAAGGGAATTCATCATCTGGGTGTCTCCGTTGAACTTCCTTTCTCCGCTGGAAATCCGTTGACACAGAGAGACCACAAATCAGCATTAATGCACGACGTGCCAAAGTTCGCCATGGCCCATACTGTTAATACGCTCTCGATAGGTTGCATAAGGACGCTGATCTGTTTGGACTGGCCCCGGTTAGCCCTTCTCAAGATTCCCAGTGTTAGGACCCTGGACACTCAATCTTATCCAGTTGGCAGTTGTTAATTTTACAGAATGTATCTGTTCACTGTGCCAGCATTGCAGCACACAGCTTGAGAACTTGAAAGCTTTGATCGGTATCGTTGTGTTTTTTTTTCTTTTTTTTTATCCATGTTTGTTTTGGCTGGAGGTTTCTATTACAATAGGATAACTGTGAATTCTCGCACGGCCTTTCGCACCTAGACGCATGTTTCTCGACTCTGCCCTTCCTAACAACGGTTTTAGTTTTGACGTTGTTTGAAGTCGCCGCCAAGCCTGGTTTTCGCAATTCCCTTTAAAGACAGTGTCCGTCTAGATGAACGACCCCGTTGTTGCAGATGAAAATGCAAGCCTCGCGTAGTTCGGTAAGCATATAAATTTTGTGAGCACACAGAAAACAGTTGTGCAGAAGGGTAAGATATGAGGGTAGGTTTTGCAACAGACAGCCATAACAAAGTGGGCCATTTATCAAAATGAGTTAAGCGAGTGTGCCAGGTGGAGCTTTTTGCGAGGTGTTGTGAATCAAAACCTTTAATCTCATTTAATTCCATTCATCATCTAGGATGTGTGTATTTTCTGTGCAGTTTCTGCAACAGGTTAATTTCAGCTAAATCAATCAAAAGTGCAGGTTTCAACCTGCGAAAGAATTCATTTGACCTTAATCGTCTGCTTTTGGTTAAGTTGATTCATACAGTTGTTCTTATAATTGTTCTCATGGCCCAGGTTTCAGACAAAGCTGCACAAATTTAAGCGCGATTAGCATTGAGTGCGGCGCAGTCCTGTCTGAACAGGAACAATGAGAGCATTTTAGTGCGCCACTGTACAGCACTCGGGCTGTTTGTGGCCTATTGCACTGGAAAGAGCTACTTCTTTGGCTAATCCCTGATTTGATTTAGGACCGCTGTTTCCGCTTCCTCTCCTAAATCGCTCGGCTCAAATGCAATTTCTATTGACCCTGATACTTACAGAGAGGAATACAGTGTGTAATACGAGTCTGGTCTAAAGTTACGGAGATGGTGAACTCGGCTACAGTGTAATGTTATGCAGATTGGTCCTGAAATTACTCGTTTGTGTGTGTGTGTGTGTGTGTGTGTGTGTGTAGATTGAAAATGGGCTGAAAAGGCTTTGTGCTAGTGAATGCAGACTGCCAGGACTTATTTACACTTGTTTCGTGAGAGTCGAGTTCATGGACTCAGTAAGTATTGTACAGAAGGGGTGGGCGGTTATGAAATTTATACAGTGGATAGAAAAGTCTACACTCCTCAGTTAAAATTGCATGTTTTCGTGATGTGGAAAAAAAAAAATTTGAAACCAGGATAATGGCAGATTGTTTTCAACCTTTCCTGTGATTTAGCAACTGACTGGATTCCAGTGAAAAAACAACGCACACCCTTTTATAATGGGGCATGTGACTGCGCTCAGAATTAACCAACCGCATTCAAACTCATGTTCGAAAATGATCATCATGCCGCTGGCATCAGTGAAGTGTTTCATCCAAACATCCAAACTCACCTAAATCACCCCAATGTGGCAAAATGTGGTATGGTCTGATGAGACCAAAGTTTTATTTTTTATTTGATGCAAAAACAAGACAGCTTCTCACCCAAAGGTCACCATACCCACGGTGAAGCATGGTGGTGGCAGCATCATCCTATGGGGCTGCTTCTCTTCAGCTGAGACTGGGGCTCTGTTCAGGACCGAGTGAATCATGGATCGCCCCAAATACCAACCCGTTTTGGCACAAAACCTGCAGGCCTCTGTTAGACAGCTGAAGATGAAGGAAAAATTTCACCTTCCAGCACCATAACAACCCAAAGCACAGATCCAAGTCAACAAAGGAACGGCTTCAGAAGATGAAGATCAACGCTTTGGAACGGCCCAGTCAGAGCCCAGATCTAAATCCTGCCGAAAACCTGTGGAAAGATTTGAAGAGGGCCGTGCACAGGAGATCCTCTCGCAGTGTGATGGATCTGGAACATTTTACCAAGGAAGAGTGCAATAAAATTGGCAAATCACGACGTGCCAAGTTGGTAGCCTCTTACCCAAGATCCCGGAGTGCTGAATTACAAGCAAGAGGTGCTTTAATAAAGTATTTGTTAAGGAGTGTGCACGATTATGCAGCCATATTATGGTAAGGTGTGTGGTTTTTTTTTTTTTTAATAAATAACACCTGCAATTTTAACAGTGTTGTGCAGACTTTTTATGTCTGGTGTATATGGATGTATATCGTCATATCGCCCAGCCCTAATGTACAGCTCTAGCAAAATGTATTCTGGGAAAAAAAAAAAGCCTAAATATTTATAGTGTGTCAATGATTTTAATCTGTTTTTTTTTTTTCTTCTTCTTCTTCTTCCTCTTTAACTGGCAGCATGAGCATTATAAGGCTTTAAAACCCTGCTGTTACCTTCAAATCGCAGTTTATGAGCTTTCTCACAAAATTAGACCAGTGTTTGTGACTTGGGTTTGGAGCTGCAATAAACCGACTGACCTACAGTTTAACCGTAGTGTTTACAGTACGGTGATACGGGAGACACCTGAAAACCTTTATTTTTTATTTTTATTGTGTTAAGAGCAGATGCAAATAAATTCACCCAGCGGCTCGCCGAAGGAGGAAGAGACGCAGGACTGAAATGTTTCCCAAGAGCGAAGGATTTCTTTGTACTATGTTTACTGCGTTTAATGTTATATTCACGTGGTACTATTTAATGTTATTCTATTAGCCAGCGAATAATAGCAAATAAAAGCTCTGGGCAAATGGGATGACTTGGTGGTTGTGTTTTTTTTTTTTTTTTTGGTGGTGTGTGTGTGTATACACTACAGTGGTTTTAACAAGTTTTTTTTTCCCCCCACCTCATTAAGAACTATGTCTCTTGTAAATTCCAACAGATTGAAGTTCATGCACTACATGTTTTAACATTTATGCTGTCTGCGTGGCGCTGTCCCACCCTTTTCTCTCTGCCTGCTAGGATTTTCTTGTCAGCACCTACAGGATGTTAACTGTAGCCTAGGTCTAGCTGTGGAGGCCCAGAAAGGAAAAGTTGATGTATACGTAAGCATATGTGAACTGCCACTAATCCTGCTGACTCTCGTGTGTCTTCCTCAGGCTCTCTCTCTGATCGTTCTCCCATTCATCCCAGCGTCCAATCTGTTCTTCCCTGTCGGCTTCGTGGTGGCCGAGCGCGTGCTTTACGTACCCAGCATGGGCTTCTGTGTCCTGGTGGCTCACGGTTTCAAGAGCCTGGCATTACGACGGTAAATCTATCAATTTATTAGGTTTAGGAAGAAAAGGCTTGTGTATTTTCTTTTATTTTGTGTTTATTTGCAAGTGCGGCAAGGAAAAGGTTCCCGCATGACTCAGTCCGTTTGCTCAGCTTCTTGTACAGCTGAATAGTAGTACATTTGTGTAAATAGATCAAGAAAGTGGATAAACCATTTAACAAGACCTCAACAAAATGAATAATCAAGAAAACAATAATCAGTGATCACGCAAAGAGCACCATACCCGTGGTGAAGCATGCTGGTGGCAGCATCATGCTATGGGGCTGCTTCTCTTCAGCTGGGACTGGGGCTTTTGTCAAGATAGAGGGAATCAAAGATCGCTCCAAATACCGGTCTGTTCTGGCACAAAACCTGCAGGCCTCTGTTAGACAGCTGAAGATGAAGGAAACAATAACGACCCAAAGCACAAATCCAAGTCAGCAAAGGACCGGCTTCAGAAGATGATGATGATCCACAAATAAATCTGAAACTAAAATGTGTAACTTTCTGACTTTCTACGAAAGCCCGAACTCAACTTGGAATTCCTACTCGTAAAACGCGCGATGGTCTCCTCAACCCTGAGTTCAGCAAGTGCCATTAAATCAAGTGAAGAAAAAGTTAGTTACAGCTTTACCTCTGACTGTTACAAAGCGCTCACGCTGGAGACTCCTTCCATAAATGTTTAAAAAAAAAAAAAAGTCTCCAAACAGAAAGTCACCATATCAACTATCTCAAGCTTTTTTTTTTTAATTTTTTTATTTTATTTTTTTATTTTATTTAAAGTGAACTAATACAAACATGTGATTTGCTGCTTCACTTATTGTCAGAGCTGCTGTCAGATAAAATGAAGCAACACCTTCTGACCAATCAGAATCGACAGCGCTGTAGTATAAAGAAGAATAATCTCCATGCACGTATGCTTCTTTTGACCGTCACGGTGGGCACACCGGGAAGTAAGATGGTTACCTGGGTAATTTGAAGCAGGATGACTTGGGGCGCAAATATTTTTCCGCAGGCTCCATTTCAGTTTAATTCTTGAAGTAAGCAGAGGAACGCATTCGGATTCTGACGGAAATGACCGCGTTAGAAACACAGCCCTTGTTAAACCCAGAATTTACACTTGTTGATTCACGTGGTTTTAATGACGAGAGGTTTCTTCTGGATAATAAAACACTCTTTAAAATATTGTACCTTAGAGTGTATAATTCAACAGCTTTCCTCCTCTAGGGCTCTGAAGAAAGTCTCCTGGTTGTTTATGGGCGTTCTTCTAACGACGCACACTGTGAAGACGTTCTACAGGACCTGGGACTGGGAGTCGGAGTACACCCTGTTCACCTCTGCCCTGAAAGTATGAATCTCTTTAACCTATCATTAAAAAAAAAAACAAAAAAAACAAACAAAACATGCTCTATCTCCTTGAGATTCCGTGGAAAAGTTGTACTTGCATTGCAGCCTTCGTTGCATAAATAACAATATAGAAATGAGAATGAGAAATTCGAACTTTTTCTACTGTACACTTTCCATTTACATTTACAACTTAATCTGCTCGTCTTCTGGGAAGTTGTAAAGAATTTAGGAAACAGGTTCTCGTGTTGACTATCTGCACCATCTACATCAGTCTCGGTCTCATCACCCGAGGCGAAAGTCGCTCGCGGCGTTTAAACGCGAACCCCGTTGTCGTCTCGTCACTCCGTTCGTGCTAACATCGGCGGAGGGAAAAAAAAATCGCCCAGTCATTTAAACATTTCAAATCTTTGTCCTCGGTCGTCTGTGCAGCATGGGTCAGCGCTCCTCTTTGTTGTGATGATGATGTGACCTGAGCAGGAACATGGCGGACATTTTGATTACACTGAACTGAAAGCGATTATGTCTGTCTCGCTGACTCGGTGAGATCAAGTTTTAGACATCTTTAGGCAGGCAGACTGTTTTCACGGCTGTGTTTGTTAAACTGGCTCCTTACACAGCGTGATCTTTGCAGACAGACGCCAAGGGAACATAAATACATGTCCATTTTGTTTTGGTGAAATATATATAGAGATATCAAAGTACATTCTTGGCCGGAATGCTCAGTGTTCCTCAAAGCCTCATCATGATTTTATATATATATATATATATATATATATATATATATATATATATATATATATATATATATATATATATATATATATATATATATATATATATGTGTACACATAAAAAAATAAATAATTAATTATATATATAAGCTGCTTGTCAATTCAGCTGCAGCAGCCCCCGACAAGGTTTTCCCAGGCACTTTTTTTTTTTTCTTTTTTCCCTCTTCCAGTGAATTTCTTTGGCCAAGCAAGGACACGGCAATATCACACAAGACCAAAAACCATATGTGAGAGAAATCTTCTCCATGTGAATACCGAGTGCAGAGTGATTGCCAAAAAAACATGATCTGACTCTGACTCGACCCAGAAAGTAAGCGAAACAAGGCGTGTATTTTGGGGTTTTGACACGTGAGGTGCAAAGTCAGGACCAGTGGATGGAGGTGGATTGCAGCCGGAGCAAACGGGTATCATGAAGAATGCCAAAAAAAAAAAAAAAAGCCAGATACAGTGCAGATTATTATTGTCGTTGTTGTTAATAATAATAATAATAATAATAATAATATTATTGGTGGTAGTATTTATGTATTTTTACATTACTTTACATTTTTAAAAAACAACAAAAAAAAACCCAACCAATTTGGTGTAGGCAAATTAACTGCTTGACAACTGAGAATATTGCTCCAACTGCATTTTTTTTCCCCTAACAGATGCTGTTTTCACATAAAGTCATGTATCTTGATATAATTAGGGGCATCCCTTGCTTTATGAGGTCAGAGGTCAATCATAGAGGTCAGTGTGTACTGCCAACCTATCAGAGCCATGTCTCCAGAGTGTCTGGCAGAGCTAGGGCATGACACACTAGCCAGCGGCTTTACTGGCTGCACTAGAAACTCATTAACCTGGCTTTTTCGTTTTGTTTTTAAAATGTCGTAAAAGGGTTTACAGGTTTAGCAGAGTTTTCTAAGGTCATTCTCATGAGGAAATAAGATCAAAATTAGCCATGCAAAAGCTTAATAGTAGGCGTTTAACGATACACTCTGATCACGATTTGATTCACAATACTGGCCCCACGATTCAATTCAATTTGATTTACAGAATATTTTGAACAAAATTTGTTTTCATTTGGGGAATGAATCACTGAAACATAATGGGCCTGAGGCATCATTTTAACCTGAAATAGAGCTCCAAAGACGGTTAAAATGCCAGACTTCTGCAACCTCCTTATTGGGTACTTTACATCGCAGGGGTGTCGGGCTCATTTCAAAGCTACTGAAGAGCTCTTTCGAACGTAGGTGTGTAACCGTATCACACATAATGTGTGTTGGTTAAAGTGATTCAGAGCTGTTGGGCCCAGCGCTTGCTCATTATATTTAAACTTTATGGGTTGCGCAGTTTGGGACGTCTGGTGTTCAAACACTGCAATTGCATTAGATTCATAATTAAGAGTGCTGATTCCTGAGCACATCATCAAATTTTTGCGTCGTGATGCATTGTTACACCCCTACTTAATAGCATTAACCGTAACTCTGTGCATTTTATAACCATGGCTTTCTGTTTGAAGTGTTTTTTCCCCCCAGTATGTCTTTCACCAAATCCATAAATCAGTGGCGATATTGTTCTAACTAGGGACGCATCAATACCGGCACTGATATCGAGTATCGGTGTAATATCGTACTCGTTTATTCTTACTTGTAAAAAAAAATCGCTTTGATGCCAACATGGGATTTATTTTATTAGGAAAACCTGTATACCTGCAATGCATTATTCGTGCAATTAGCCAGTCAGCCAATCACGTTGCAGCAGTGCAGATTATAAAATTGTGCAAATACAGTTGAAGAGCTTCAGTAAAAGTTCACACTGAACATCAGGATGGGGAAAATGGGATGATTGTCCATGTTCACTGAGTCTGAACAGTTGAAGATAGTTGATCTTTTTCCAGTCTTCACCTTGCCAGTTCAGATGTCCACTGTAGCCTCATTCCTGTTCTTGACTGACAGGAGCAGAACCCAGTGTAGTCTTCTGCTGTTGTAGAACCGTCTGCCTCGCGGTTCGGCATGCGGTGCGTCATGAGATTCTTTTCTGCTCACCACGGTTGTAAAGAGTGATTATTTGAGATACTGTAGAACCAGTCTGGCCATTCTCCTCTCTCTCTCTCTCTCTCTCTTCAAGATTCAGTAAGGTGTTTCTGCCTGCAGAACTGGATGTTTTTTTTGTTTTGTTTTGTTTTGTCACGCCATTCTGTGTAGTACATTCTGAAATACTCAAACCAGCTCATCTGGCACCTACAACCATTCCACAGATCATGTTTTTTCTCCCCTTTCTTTCTTTCTTTCTTACTCTTCCCCTATTCACAAGTCAAGGTGCCTGTTTTTTTGACCACACTCCCTGATACTGCTCTGCACTCGCACTCTGCACAAAGAGCTCATTGCAAGCAGCACGCAGCAGCAACTAAATAAAATGTTCCATGATGCCCCTGATTTGATCAATACTAAGTAGATTAGTCATTTCTGCATCAACAAAAAAAAAACCAAATAACCAAGTTCTCATACTCGTATTACTCATATGAATGTCTTCGCCTAACGTAGCCTTGATGTGTAACCCAAAATTGCCTTTCTCCAGGTGAACAAGAACAATGCCAAACTCTGGAACAATGTCGGCCACGCTTTGGAGAACCAGAACGATTATGAGCGAGCGCTCAGATATTTCCTCCAGGCTACAAGAGTACAACCAGGTATGAGTCATGAACGAATGCTCGCACACGCAACCTACAGCGCCGACTGAGGAACATTTAAGGCACAAACCATTAAAAGCAGCTGATGAGTTTATAGTCATGTCGAGTTTAGGCGCGTTTACCTGCATGTCCTTGGGCTAACTGCATCATTTATTATTTGAGAAATTTAAATAGAAGTAAACTGATCTCAAACACAAGTCAAGCATCTGTGATGTTTTTGGATCGCGCCTTTTGTGATTTTGGCGACATTTCCTCGAACGGCATCCAGCATCGTACATAAGTTAAACAACAAACAGACGGCCTTGTTGGAAGTTCACGGGATGTTAGAAAAGCACGGTTTATCTTTTCTAGCTCAGATGTGTCTATCTGAGAACTCGGTTAAGTTTTACAGCTTCTTCGTTGCCAGTATACACACATTAGCGACTTCGCACATGGTGCCTGGGTTGTTGTTGTTGCGAGTTAGTGTTTCATCAGCCGTCCGTGTTTTTCTAAGATTCTATACTTCTGCATCAGTTTGCTTTTCATAACCCTGGGCTTCACAGGCACGTACTGTTTTCAGTTTCCCACTGAGCTGCAAAGACGCTGTATTCTGTCCCGTGGTTTAAGAATGCTCACCATGTCGCTGGGTTTATCTGTCACTGTCTTATCACTACACAATCCAAGTGTTGCTGAAAACCTGTGTGTGTGTGTGTGTGTTTGTCTCAGTATCTGGTTTGCTTGACAATTTGTTCCGATTTTATAGATGATATTGGTGCCCACATGAACGTTGGAAGAACGTACAAGAATCTCAATCGATCCAAAGAGGCTGAAGAGGCATATCTGGTTGCAAAATCTCTTATGCCACAGGTATGAGATGAAATCATTTTTAAGGAGAACACACACACTGAGAGATATATATATATATATATATACACACACCTAAAAGTTTAAAAAGACATATGGTAAAAGAGTGAAATAAAAATGATATTTTCTCTCACTTTTTGTATATATTTTGTGTGTTTATATATATATATATATATATATAATATAGATATAGAGAACAGATTCTCATTTACATGTTACAGCATTACAGCAAGGGCGTCTAGGTTAGACAGGCTTTATTAACATGCTCAAAAGTTAGCATCCCCCACAAGTTCTGAATATTTTGCAGCCAGACAATGTTTTAGATTGTGTAAATAAATGACACAAACCCTCGCAGCATAGATTTATTTTATGAAAATAATCCAACCGTTATAATATTAGCCACATTATTTAAATGGCTACAATAATATAATAATATTCTGGATGTTTAACAGAGCCATAGACTTTTTTTTTTTTTCCCTCCAGAACTTTCCAGTCACAGAACATTAGATTCAGGTTGCCTTCGTTTATAGAACGACTTCTTTTTGTGTAAGGATTGAGGATTGAATTAAACCTCAAGCAGTCACGCAGGCTGATGTTTGCAGAATGTGCAGTGCTGCATTGTTTTTGTTGGTTTTTTTTCCCCCTTATTTTTCTTATTTTATTTTACGTTTTTTATTTCATTAACAGACGTTAAGATGCGCAGCTGTGTGTGTGACAGTAAAAATCTTGAATCTTGAATCAAATAACTCTAAGAAGTCAATAACAAATAAGCTTTTATAAGGCTGGGTTTTGATTTTCACCAAAAAATAAAGAAACCACAGACCTCCTGGCTATGCTATATCTAGTGGATTTCTTTGAATGTGCCTGATTGTCTCAAGCGGTTTGCAATCAGGCAAATTCGATTCAATTCAGTTTTTATTTGTTTAGCGCTTTTAACAGTGGACATTGTCATAAAGCGGCTTTCCAGAAATAAATGGATTCCAAAAAATATATTGTAGATATGTGAGTTTAAACCGAATGTCTTGTTAAGGGTGTGTAAACTTTTGCACTCCATTCTCTGCCTAAAAAGCGCTTAAACGTCAGGTGTTTGAATCAAGTCTGAGCTCGTGCGCCGCTCGTTCAGAAAACTCAATGACAACTTTCATAACTCATCAAATAATTATCAGAGCTGCGTGAGCTCGGTTAAACAGCATCGTAAAAACCAAATCTCGGAGAGTTTAATAACGGTAAAGCAGTAGAACGAAGGCCAAAAGAAAATTTCAGTCAGAGTATTGGTGTACAGTGTAGTCGTGAGTGACGAGCAGACTCTTGGCAGGCGAGCTAACAAACAAAGCGTCCGCCAGGATAAATAATGTATTACTCCCTATCAGTTGTGAAATTTGGCCTCGCAGAAATTAGGCGTAAAGGCGTGGGAGACTGATTTAGACATTATAACAGCAGTATTGTGGCTGGACTAATTGTGTAATTCTCATGACAACAGTCTTGCCTTTGTTCCCGTCCTAATGTCATTGGCCTCTTGTTCTGCCACGGGGTGTAATATTTCTTTAAAAAAAAAAAAAAGTCTATAGAATCTTCATGGCGAACTCCGTGTCCTGCAGATCTGTCCCGTTTAACTCTTCACCTCCTCGGACTGTTTTTATGACTGCGGTTTGTGATAACTCGAAAAACATCTGTATTAATGAGTAACAAGAAGAGTTTGTAACAAAAAGACTTTGAAGATCCCGCATCAGCGTGCATTCTGATGTAAAGCTGTATACCAGGTAAGCCCCAGATGAGAGATATAGACCTTATCAGTGCCTAACGGTATATTCAGGTGTTTAGGACCTTAATTACATGATCAAAGAATTATACAGAGTGCAGGTAGTGTGCAAAGTGTAAGACAATCAGTAAATCAAAAACACACACACAAAAAAAAAACATCCAGTGCACAGAACAGGACGAGTATACGGTAAAGCAAAGGGCAAAAAAATCTGCTAGGTGAATATCGCCTCTATGATGACCTGTTAGAAACAGCTAGCAGGATTTATTGATTTATTTTTTTTAAATTGAGTAGTTTTAATTAAATGGGAGTTTACCGTTCCACTATGCCAAGAAGTCTCTGAAGTCTGTGTTTCATCTTGTCAGAAGGTGTTGATTCATTTTTTTTTCCTAACCATACAACAAAAAGTCAGGTTAACAAGACCGGTTAATGTGTTTGTTCTAATACGTTTTCGCTTCTATAGTGACGGGCCATTCACGGGGACTTGATGCATGTATGATGCACCACACAAATCGATCTTTAAAAAAAAAACAAAAAAAAAAACACCAGCAAAGCGTTCATCAAATGGTCCAGGGATCTCGAGTTCGAATCCCATAGACACTCCAGCCATTCGTGGCTGAGAGTCCAAGACGACAAACCTGGCTGTGCTCTGTGGGTGGGAGGGGCATTCTCTCTTTCTCCTGTCAATCACAAGGACAGTAGCCACTCATGCGCATCTGTGGGCTCGTGTATGCGGAAGAGGACGGATAGCACTTTCCTCCATGCGTGTCACGCTACACTGTGACGCAGCATGAGCAGCAGTTTGAAAAGCTGTAGCTGGCTGACTTCACGTGGCTCGGAGGAATTATTTTCCTATAACAGCGCACCCCACAGTGTTTTATTCCTTACTTATGTAGTGTGTTGGCTTGTATCAGTGACCTAAAGCTATTTGTCTCCTTTCCAGGTAATTCCAGGAAAGAAGTATGCGACTCGCGTAGCCCCTAACCACCTGAACGTGTACATCAACCTAGCAAACCTGATCCGAGCCAACGACTCGCGGCTGGAGGAAGCGGACCAGCTGTACAGGCAAGCCATCAGCATGAGGCCCGACTTCAAACAAGCCTACATCAGCAGGTGAAACCCCAGAGCTGTGACATCAGCATGGAGTTCGTGTATTACACACTACAGCTTCATCCACACTCGCGTGTCTCATAGACGTGCTCCGTAGTGTCCGGGAAAGACGCATTCAGGAACACGGCTTGCAGAAATGGGATAATTAGCCTTTGGGAATTCGCCAAGTAGCTTTCCATTGGAAAATAAGAAGAACAGATGGCTCTAAGGCAAAGTGGGCCTAATTCATCATTTCTCATGAGCTTCCGCTGTTCATACATCACATTTAAAATTCACGTCCCTGTGATTTTCGAAATTCATGACCTTAAATTGCTGAGAGTGCTCAGGATCATGGCTAGGCACGCACGTACAGTTTTACTGTTTGTATTAAAAAAAAACTATTCAAGCACCAAAAAAGCACCTTTTATACCACAGGGCTGTTAAATTTTCAATACTAATTTTCAGTAATTCTGGCTCCAAGGCAAATCACAGGTTTACAACGGTGCTATAACGCAAGTTGTTTCACAGATGTTCCACATACAGATGTAACTGTAACTGGATTCAGTTTTACATGTCATTCTTTAATAGATGGAAAAATGATCATGGCTGCTGTGGTATAAGAGGAATAAAGCACTTCAGGACATGTTGTTATAGGAAACTAATCAACTTCAGTGTTGCAACAGTAACTCTGATTCGACACTGACTATTTTCCAATAACAGAATGACTCAATGTATTATTCATTACGTACAACATATATTTTATAATATAAACAAATTTTCTTGTATTGTTTTCGTATTATTATCTTTGAAGCCCTGGTGCTGTATAAGAATTGTATTTCTCCGTCTGATTAACGTGCAGAGGTGAACTCCTGCTGAAGATGAATAAGCCCAGCGAGGCAAAGGACGCCTACTTGCGCGCGTTAGAGCTGGACCGTACCAACGCTGACCTGTGGTACAACCTGGCCATCGTTAACATCGAGATGAAGGATCCTTCGGAAGCCCTGAGGAACTTCAACCGAGCGCTGGATCTCAACCCGCGTCACAAACTCGCCCTTTTCAACTCGGCACTGCTAATGCAGGAATCCGGTGGGTGCGACTTCTTAAGAAAAATTGTTTGCACAAGCGTTTAATCTCGAACAGTGCTAAACTGCACTAAAGTTCATGTAAAACATTTCAAAAATGCCAGTCATGAGAAATGTAACCACACTTCATTTTCCAGTATGAGATTTTCAACAGATTTTTTTACCAACAGCTATTTATAATGAAGGTCCGTGCGGCTGTACTTGATTCGTGGAATATTTAAGAATGCTTAAAAACGGCGGATTATTATGATGTCGTTAGCTTTCATTTAATTGGAAGCTCACCGTGGCCTTTAGACCGCACGCTGGCAGCACACAGAGCGGCTAATTAAAACAAAAAGTGTAATTTTTTGCGTGACAGGGTTGTGGTTTCAAGCTAGAAACAATACGAAATACAATATTCGTGTCCATAAGTTACACAGCAGCTAAGCAGGCGACTTTCTGACTTTTTTGTAAGAGTAACAAACGTCATTCGATGATTTGTATAAACGCTACCGTTACTAAACCAGTGCGAGAAAGCACAGAAACGAATGTATAATGGGTTCGAAAGTATTATATGAAATGCAATACGTGAATCCAGCCATTATGGGGCGGTTAGTCGTTGGAATCGGGGTTCAGTGCCCTTGTGTGGATGAAAACAAAGCAGCGCAGGTTGGACATAACAGTCAAGATGAGATCTCCTGACTTTTAAAACACTGCCGTGCGACACACACAAGCCCAGTCCTCTCAATAGATCGCCTGCAGTGATACTCTTATTTTGAGTAACAGCTCGATTTTGAGTTTGAGAAGTATTTTGTTGTATTTAACTGAGCTGTCTGTGAGAAGACGTCTGAGAACGGCGGTGAACCAGCGAATGAGTCACCGCGCGCTGCATATACATTCGACCCGTGTGTTTTAGCACACACTCTGGAATGCAGCCGGCGCACAAGCTTTCACCTCGTGAGATTTAGGATCTCAATAGGTGAAAAGCAGGATGGATCATTATGTTACGGGGTTGCATTTGGCTTTTATGAGTTTGTCACTCAGCGTATTTACACACCCACCCTACAGTAATGCTTCTTTTGTATGTCGGTTTGTACAGGAGGTGTACAAGAGCTATGTTCTTCATTCAGTTACAAGTATGTGGGTGGAATTGGGAGTGGTCCTTCAGGGTAAATAAACTTGCCACCCGTTAGTTTGCAGACCTGTGTTCCTCTCGCAGAGGGGAAAAAAACGTCAGGTGACCTTTTGAATAATCAGTAACTGGTACATTTTTTTATTTATTTATTTATTTTTTTTTATTATGACTGGATAATAATGATACTGGATTTCATTTCTTTTATCTTCCATGGTAAACAAAGAAGCTACCAGAATATTCCAGGCCACCTTTGTTTGGGTTTATGGTCAATTATGGTTTGACTATAAGCCAAAATTGGCCCAACATTGGTGCCATTTGAAATTTGGGACAAAACGGGGCCAAATGCAGCCAAATATATTTAATGCTTGAGCAGCATTTTAAATTGAAATGAACCACAAAACGTTTAGCTGAGTGTCGCTGAGGACTGAAAACGTCCTTATGAAACTCTTTTGTTCATTGGTCAGAAATCCAGCAATGAAAAAAGTTGACTGAACCTTTGCCAAGTGTACGCAGAAAAAAATAAAAAAACGGGCTCCTGAGTGGCGTAACAAAAAGTGTTCACCCTATCGCTGAGAGATCGCGAGTTTAAATCCCAAATATATCACAGCCATCTGTTGCTCTCTGGGTGGGAGGGGCATATACTCTCCGCTGTCAATCACAGTGACACTAGCCAATCGTGGGTATCCGTGAGCTCGTGTATGTAGAAAAGGGCGGATAGCGCTTTCGTCTGAATGTGTTCTGGTGCAGTGTGCAGCATGAGCAGCAGTTCAGAAGGAATGCGGTTAGCTGGATTCATGTTTCGGAGGAAAAACGTGTTCGCCTTCACCCATTTGGTAGCCGTCGTATGACAGGAGAGACCTGGCGGTTGGGCCAAGACCAAATGAAAGCGATCCAGAGCACGGACAACTCTGAGCCAGTGCTAAAATCTGATTATATAAACAGATTTCTAACCTTTTTTTTTTATTTTTTTTTTTTTATTGCATCAGAGTTTATTTTCTCCTTTTGTTCATCCGTCTGCATATGCAGAGCACATGGGCTTTCTGCTGTGCTACAGCTCTGTCCTTTGGCTCAGTTTTTGCCTCGTGGCTCAATCTAGCACCACGCATCTACAAAAAAATGCAGCACCCCAAAAACACACAGCATGTCCCGTGTCAGCTCCGGCAGTTGAGACGATTCCGATTAGAACTGCTTTCTCACAGTCGGACAGCTGACACCAGCTCAGCTGCTCTTAAATCGGTTGTTTTGGTGCACATATGTGTGTGGTTACTGTTTTCTCACTTACCTAAACTTCCACACCGAGGGGGAGAACACACCAGGGTTCCATTCAAACACATTCGGGTCTCACAAAAGCTAAACTGCGGATGTTTTCCAGCTGCCATTTTTGTCATGTTTCCATGGTGGTATGTGGGCCAGATGAATGCGGTCAATGCGGACTAGCACTAGGCTGTCTGGGTGGGGTTGAGGGTTGAACGGCCTTATTCAAGGGTGTATCACGTGCTTTGGCAGTTGTTTTTTGAAATGACAAATCTCTCGCACGAAGTTAACCACTATCATTAACTGAACGTTGTTGCTGGTGTTCTTGTGCCGTAGGTGAGGTAAAGCTTCGCCCCGAAGCAAACCGCCGCTTCCTGAGCTACGTGGAGGAGGAACCCAACGATGCCAACGGCTACTTCAACCTGGGCATGCTGGCCATGGATGCTGAGGAAAACGAAGCGGCAGAACGCTGGATGCGCAAAGCCATCGCGCTGCAGCCTGGCTTCCGCAGTGCCCTCTTCAACCTGGCGCTGCTACTGGCGCAGGGGAAGCGTGAGCGGGATGCACTGGCAGTGCTGGACGAGCTGCTGCACCACCACCCTGAGCACTCCAAGGGCCTTATCCTGAAAGGCGACATCCTCATGAACCAGCTGAAGGACACGCGCGGCGCACAAGAAGCCTTCGAGCGCATCCTGCGTTCTGACCCGGGCAACGTTCAAGCCAAGCACAACCTGTGCGTGGTGTACTTTGAGGAGCGTCAGCTGGCACGGGCGGAGCAGTGTCTCCAAGAGACCCTGGCCATGGCACCGCACGAGGAGTACGTACAGCGCCACCTCGCCATCGTCCGCGCCAAAATGGCCGCCATGAGTGCCGCCGGAAAGCCACCGGCACCAGCAGAGGGAGCTGAGGTACCGGCAAAACAACAGAAGCAGGCTGAGAGAGAGGAAGAGGAGGATGCAGGGGAAGCGGCAGAGGGAGAGAAGAATTTGCGGAAATCCTCCCACGCTGAAAACTCCAGCGGCCGGGAGAAGAAGCTGGACGCCGGCCAAGCCGGCAAGCGGACTAAGAGCAAATCCACGCAAGAGATTAAAGACATAGAAAAGAAAAGGGAGGCGGCGTTAAAGAGACTGGAGGAGATCGAGCGCATATTAAGCAGTGATTAACCTTGTTTTTTTTTTGTTTTTTTTTAAACTGCCTCCAGACTACTTTTATAGATCTATTTAAAGCACAGGGAGGAGGATTTGTGAGGTTTCCAAAACAAGAGACTGTTTATGCATTCGTTTGAGAGCACGGGTGTTTTGGGTTTGAATTGGCTTTTTAAAGTGAGGCAGAGTCGCGCTTCTTGTGACTTTTGAGTACAAATCAGGTGAGCAGTCCTGAGTTAGGAGAAAAGCACAAAATTAGGTACTTTTTTTTTTTAATGACTTAAAGATCCTGAATGCCTAAGTGCTATCTATATGTGTATATATGTATTTTTTTAAAATGGAAAAAGTGTATTTTATTGGGATTTACATTTTTTTTTTTTGAGTCACTGGATCAGTTGGTAAGAAGCTTGGGAGACGACAGCCAGTTAGGTCCGGCAATCATTAAAACCCAGACAATTTAAGGAAGTGACAGCGCGAGTGCTCAGCGCCTACTTCCTTTCCAGCGACGCCTTTTCCCTCACCTACTCGCCCGCTGTTCCTCCACTCCCTCGCGTTGTGGTGTCGAGGCTTTAATTATATCACTCTGACATCATCGGGGGATGTT
>CM040981.1:26520470-26567696 GCA_022985145.1 Pangasius djambal
TTCTGCATTCTACTAAAGGTAGCAACTTTTAATTTCTGACCTCCACCTAGGAAAAACCCAAAGAAAGGGCCTTTTCAACTTGGAATTCCAGCTTAGGAACTCTGGTGTCCTCAAGTGATGTCACATCAACATGGCCGCTCACAGCGTGAACAGTAAACACTGCAGCGCTTCTTACCTTTAAAGGAGTTAGACTGTATAAACAAGTATTTGCTTTAGATCAATCAACATAGACATATTCACTTTTTTTTTTTTTGTTTGTTTGTTTTTTTCTCTCTTCAATAAATGTAACGTCCGTTTCGGTGTAATATTTCCAAATGTCAGAACACACAGTATGTTTTTATAAAAAAAAAAAAAAAAAAGAAATCCTGATGTCAGATTTGAACAGGACTGAAAGTTTACCTTATATACAATGACTGCCGGTTGTATGTTATGTTGTAAGTATGTTAATGAGCAAGCGCAACCTGCACGGCCAGCCACGCCCCCTACAACATCTTAATTACAACAGGTGTTCTGCAGTAACTTTACTTAACGCAGACAGGTCCAGAATGCTTATCCCGCAGGAAGAAAAATGTGTTTCCTTTTCTTTTTTGTTTACACACACACACACACACACTCTCTCACCGTCCCACTTTAAAACACCTAATCACATGGCAGCAGCACAGTGCATAAACTTATGCAGATACAGGTCAAGAGCTTCAGTTAATGTTCACATCAAACATGAGAATGGGGAAAAAGTGTGATCTCCGGGACCTAACCGTGGCAGGGATGTTGGTACCAGATGTGCTGGTTTGAGTATTTCAGGAACTGCTGATCTCCTGGGCTTTTCACACCCACCAGTCTCTAGAGTTATCACCGAATGGTGTGAGCAGAGGGTCTGCAGGCTGAAACACCGTGTTGATGAGACAGATCAGAGGAGAATGACCGGACTGGTCAGAGCTGACAAGAAGTCTCTAGTAACTCGTATAATCACTCTGTACAAGTGTGGTGAGCAGAAAAGCATCTCAGAATGCACGACACTTCAAACCTTGAGGTGGATGAGCTACAACAGCAGAAGACAACCTCAGGTTCCACTCCTGTCAGCCAGGAACAAGAATCTGAGGCCATCATGGGCCTCAAGGATTGATGTGTTGTGTATTCTGAGATGCTTTTCTGCTCACCACGGTTGTAAAGAGTGATTATATGAGTTACTATATCCTTCCTGGCGGCTCAAACCAATCTGGCCAGTTTCCTCTGACCTTTCTTAACAAGGCGTTTCCACCCACAGAACTGTCGCTCACTGGAGCTCTTGACCTGTATCTGCATGATTTTTTTGCATTGTGCAGCTGCCACGTGATTGGCTGATTAGATAACTGCATGAATGTGCAGTCGTACAGGTGTTCCTAATAAAGTGGACTGTGTGTGTGTGTTATATATAATGTTATAAAACATACCTACAAGGATGTTCAAAGAGACCTTTCGCAATAAATGTTTCCTTTCATTTTCACCACTGGCTTGTGTGTTTTTTTTAATGAAGTGATACCTTGATTTTTTTATTTATTTTTTTTAACTTGGCTGTCACACCGTGAAAATTTCAAACCCTAACACCCCTACTCCAAAGCCAAGAGCGGCCTCTCACACACACACACGATGCTGACCTCCCTCACATCTTCTTCAGTCTGCGTATACGCAGCTCCGTGGAGTATGTAGAACAGTGTGAAAATCCTGTGATCTAACAGTCTAACCCAAAGCGCTGTTTTTCTTTTCCTTAAATCCATGAGAGTCTGTTGCTTTCTCCTGTAGACCAGAGTGTTGGCTCACGGGTGGTGACAATTCCATAGCGCAGTTTTCCAATAAAGTGAGATTACAGCCAGAGCACAATTAAATTTTCACTGTTCAGACGCTTACTGTGAGCATGGCTCAGTGTCAATAAAAAAATTAATTGGCTTTCCTGGGCTGGCTGTGTGTGTGTGTGTGTGTGTGTGTGTGTGTGTGTGTGTGTGTGTGTGTGTGTGTGTGTGTGTGTGTGTGTGTAAAACAGCATGTCCCAGACTCTCTCGTTACTCTTACACCACAGCAATTTGTTTGCAATTTTTAATTACTTAAGGAATGACGCGTCATACTTTTTATCTGTTTATAGTTACATTTAATGTAACCGTAAACCACCTGTTTTTCCTCTTTATTGAAGTTTATAAGTAAAAAAAAAAAAAGCAGCCTTTCACGTTCACGAGAAATCGCAAAATTGTAAACTCCTCCTTCAACTATTACGAAGTGCTCACACTGGAGACTCCTTACACAAAACTTTACCGTACCGACAGTTACACACGTTTTTTTTTGTATGTGCGGTGTTTGCTGTACAAGTCCCCCGTGAATGAGCAGTTACTATAGAAACGATAACATATTGGAACGAGCGCATTAATCCGAACCTGTGATTTAATTACAGCTGCCGCTACTGTCGACTGCCGTTGTAGAAAATGAAGCAACACCTTCTGACCAATCAGAATCCGGAATTCAACACCTCGGTGGTATATTAAACATTTTCTGTACTCTCTAAGCGAAACTCCGTGTCCCAAGAAATCCTGGGAAGCTTGACATTTCTAGTTGCTTCCATGCTTCGTGGAGATATGATTTTTTTTGGGTGATGTATATAAATTTTGCTGCTGTGTTTTTGTTTTTTTTTTAAATTTCAGTTTGTGTTATTTGAATTTTTTTTTTTTTTGGCCTCGTGGCCGAACTGTGCGTCATGAAAAGCCAGCGCTGTGCGCAGAAACCGCCCCGCTGACATTTGATCACACACAGACGTGTAATGAGATAATGCAGCAGGTCCATGTGATTGGCCGATTTATATTATTATTGGATTAAAGAATCAACGAGGCTTTTGAGGACGCAATTTCCTGATTACGGTTGAAACGCTCATGCCTGCAGCCGAGGCATACTTCATGCCCTGTGAAGATTAAGGTGATGAACAATGGAGGACTGTCAGACTGTGGTCAGAGATGATTGGATGTCTTCATGCATGTCTACACCAGACCAGAGGATTCCCAATTTCTCTCATCTTTTTTTTTTTTTTTGGAGTTAATTCTAGTAATTGGGATGTTTAAAGATCCCATGTTGAATACTGTTTTAATTTTCTCCCTGAAGTCGGCTTGTGATTTTCATGTCCCAATAACATAATCGTAATTCAGTTTTGCTTCATCCCTCCGAATAAATAAAGAGGCTGTTTTTCATACTGTGCCTTTTTAACACCAAGTATTTGTAAATGACTCTCTCTCTGTTCTGCTTGGCTGACCTCTTCACGTGTCTAACACAGCACAGTTTCCTAAAAGTGACAAAGGGAAAAAAACAAAAAAACAAAAACACTAGCTCTGTTATGCAATGAGGGGGGCATTTATTTATTTTTCGGGCACAGTTTGGCTCCACTTGTTCGCTTAAAGACAAGCATCACTGCAGATCAATCCATCTGACTGATCACCTTTATCCTACCAGGAAATGTTTCTATCCTGATGGGTGTGGTCTCTTCCAGGCTGACTCCGCCCCCCATTCACGAGCATTCACTGGATGGTGGATGAGGACGAAAATGATGTAAATTATGATCAATGATGCTGCGCCTTTCACGCTCGTCAGATCTTAACCCAGCTGTACATCTGTGGGAGATTTTAGACGGTGCTCTTCAACACCATCATCACAACACCAAGTGAGGGAAAATCTTTCGGAAAGGATGGTGTTCTTCACTCCAGGACAGTTCCTGAGACATGCAGAATCCATGCCAATGAGCAGTGAAGCGGGTCTGGTGGCGTTATGTTGGGTTTTCCTTTAATTAGGCGCCCATTTATAGTACACTAATAAGCAAGAAAAGGTCCAGTTTCCTAAAAATCTGGTCTTTGAAAGCTCTGAACAATGTGATTTACAGTTTAGTCCAAGACCAGGTTCAGTTCTTGTCTTTTGTTCTTGCTGCACTAGATTATTTCAACACCTAAATTCTAAATTCAGTAAGCAATCTGACTGTAATCTAACAAATCAACTGGTCATAATGTACAGTGCCTTGCATAAGTAATCACCCCCTTATTTCTGTATAGTGAAACTGGACCTATAACTGGGATTATACACTCACCGTCCACTTTATTAGGAACACCTGTACACATGTGGCAGCAGTGCAATGCAAAAAAATCATGCAGATACAGGTCAAGAGCTTCAGATAATGTTCATGTCAAACATCAGAAGCTCTGTGACTGATTGTGGCATGGCTGTTGCTACCAGATGGGCTGGTTTGACTATTTCAGAAACTGCTGATCTCCTGGGATTTTCACACACAACCGTCTCTACACAAAATGGTGTGAAAAACAAAAAACACAGTGCAAGGGACAGTTCTGTGGGTGGAGACGTCTTGTTGATAAGCGAGGTCAGAGGAAAATGGCCAGATTGGTTCGAGCTGCCAGAAAGGATATAGTAACTCAAATAATCACGCTTTACAAGCGTGGTGAGCAGAAAAGCATCTCAGCATGCACAAACCATTGAACCTTGAGGAAGATGGGCTACAACAGCAGACAGATATAGTAATTTAAGACCAAATCAGAAGCAGAAGTAGAAGACCACATCAGGTTCCAGTCCTGTCAGCCAAAAACAGGAATCTGAGGCTATCATGACCACAGAGTCACAGAAACTGGACAGCTGAAAATTAGAAAAACAAAACAAAACACTGGTCTTTGTCCAGTCTGTGCCCATAATGGCTTTAGATTCTTCTTCTTGGCTGACAGGAGTGGAACCTGTTGCTCTTCTGCTGTTGTAGCTCATCCACCTCAGGGTTTGATGTGTTCTGAGAAGCTAAAATTGGAATTGAATAGAATGATTCGAGAAAAAGAACTGGGGGCAAAACAGAGCGATGAACAGAGCTACTGACAAAAAAAAAAAAATGTCATCATGATACATAATTCTTCACTAGCTAGCTAGAAATGTTTGCACATGTCTCTTTCCAAAAGTTTAATTTACAAATCACGATTTTTAAAGTTTGTGAATAAATTTGCAAACTGCAGTATATTGAGTGTTTTTTTTTTCTTTTCTTCAACACTTTAATATTTTGTGTAGTTTCCGCAGCCAGGCTGTAACACTGCAAAATGCAGAGAAGTACAAAGAGGGGGTGAATACTTACGCATGCTGCTGTGAGTCAGGAGAACATTCCAAAGGAAAATAATTCATTATTAAAATAATAATAGGCTTGTTCTTTTTTTAACCAGGAGGGCCCCTGACTGCAGCAAATAAAGCACCCGGCTGAGTAATTTCACACCAGAGCGACAAAATGAGCCGTGAGTTTTTCAGGTGTTTAGCAAAAGCAGCGTTTCAGTGCACAGGATAAAGGTGAAGCAGGTCTCTACCTGCTGCACACACCACTGTGTAAACGCTGCCGTCTTTGAAGCCGCGCTCTCACACCTGTCAGGTGTCGCCTCTTTCATGCATGTTTGCTGCTTTACGGGCTCTACGAGTCGGTTTATGAGTCAGTCCACGTTAGTCATCGTCCTTTTTTTTAATTGCAAATGAGAGTCAGTGGTAGAGTTTCATTATTTGTTTCACTCCTCAGGGTGTGTGTGTAAACTATTTCGGATTTGACAAAGCCCTTGGGGTGTGTGTGTGTGTGTGTGTGTGTGTGTGTGTGTGTGTGTGTGTGTGTGTGTGTGTGTGTGTGTGTGTGTGCATCTGAAACCATCTTGTAAGCTCTTGAATTGAGAATTCAAGAGTGATTGAAACAGCAATATGCGTCCCAGAACAATGGTCACAGTCGTTTCGCTTCCTTGGTACGCACTGAAGCAGTAGGATCGACTGGGAATGAAATGGGAGATTTTATTTTATTTTTTTTAAATAAAACCTGGTCAGTTTTGTAGAATATCTTGCCGTCCAATCTGTAAACAGGATGAGATTCAGTGCAGGATGCAGGAGAGGAAAATTACTCATAGAATTCCTCATTTCCATGCTTGTTTTGGCGATTTACTGAGATTTCGCCGTTCCAAGTAAATGTCCTCCCTATTATTTAGGTTTCTTTTTCAGCTGTAATTTAGTAATCATGGGACAGTCTGTCTCCACAAGCGAGCGTTGTTTATTTTGTCTTTTGGTGTAAATACATTAGATTGAATCGTATGTCAGAAATTTGGTATTGCACTTGGAGTTGTCTTCTGCATTGGTCTTGCTAAAGATGATATTCGTCTCTAATGAGAGTTTGTAAAAAAAAAAAAAAAAATGCACGAATTAATCCAACTACTGTAGCTGGAGTAAAGGCTTGGCCACGAAAAGGTTATGATGGTTTTCAGTCTCGAGCTTGACTCGATCTCAGCCAGTCCTGGCCTTGGCCTTGACTGTGGCGGTCTTGACTACATCCCAAGCCTTTAATCTATTCTTTTCCCCCCTAAAATTTCCCTCAGTATCTTCTTTCCACTGTTTCCAAAACACAAACGAATAATGAAATGAAGGAATAAAACGCTGTGGTGGTGGTGTGATGCAGACGCGCTTGGAGTTGTTGAGTTCCTGTTAACACTCTGAAGTTGATTCTTTTCTCATAACAGCACGTCCTAAAAGTGTTTTACTTCTCTGATACCGCAGCAAATTGCCCTCAATTACAATTTTTTTTGATTTATTAATGAACGTGCTGAGTTTTTTTTTTTAACCATTTATATTTACATTTTATTTTGTGGAATGTCTGTGAGAATAAACATTAATTAAATTAAATTAAATTAAATTTGTGTCAAACGTATTGGGAAAAAAAAAAAGTTACCAAGAAATCAGAAACTCCTCTGTCCTGAACACTTTCCCATTAAAGAAAATGTCCACAAATGATATATAAACATCACCTTAATATCAAAGATTATACATTTGTCTTTGTTACATAATTGCATGGTTTTTTTTTTTTTTTGTAGCCTGTTTATTATTAGACTTAGATTATTTTTAGATTATTATTATGAGATTATTACTCACCGTTCAACTCCCTGGGAATTACTTGTTACTATAGAAACGATAACTTATTATGCAGACTTATTATCTTTTAAAGGTTTAAAAAAAAAAAAAAAAAAAAACAAATTTATAACTCCATGAGTGATGGTTCACTTAACAAAATGAATGTGCATTTTTGAATGGAGGCTTTTAAGGACAAATTTGCTTTTCCTTTTGTGAGTGGGTTTATTTTTCCCCCACACACTGGCCTGAAATCACAAGATCCTTGATGTTGGATTTAATAAAGTGTTCACATGGGTGTGGATTGTCATCTGTCAGTGATGTTTTGGAGCTTCCAAGCTTTTCTTCGTCTGCACTTCAGGAGTTGGTGTGAAGCCCAGACAACAACAACAAAAAAGAAATGCTCAGCTAAAGTGCTCCGTTTTTATTACATAAAGATTGTTAGCTGAGTGAAAAGTGCCACTATTGTGTCATTGCGCAATAATGTTTTTGAACTCGGTAGACATGATGTTTCGATGCTCGATGACCAACTGCTTTTGATTATCCGATGGAATGGTTTCGTATCACGCGCTTTTCAGAACGCTCGCCGAACCCACCATCCCACCCCACCCCCACCCCCCACCCCGCAGCAGAAATACGGCGACAAATCGCCAGAGTGAATTCATGTTATTGTTTGTCACTTTGCAAGCAGTGCAGGAGCCTCAGTGGCGATTTCCTGCGTTTGAACTGAGAGAAGTTATTTTCAGAGCCGTGGTCACTCACGGGGTCTTGTAAACAGTAATAGATGGGATTTTTGGCAGAACAATTGTGGGAATTCCCAGGATGCGGGCTGGGAGCGGACGCTCGAGCTTGAGTGACTTGGACCGGAGCTGCACACGAGGTCTCGTCTAAGACACTAAAGCTTTCATAGACCATGAGTTGACCTTTGGCCTTGAGGAAGTGTTAAAGCTGTAAAAGCCTTTCTCTGAGCTTCTGATAAGCAGCAGGGCCTTCGATGTCATCCTCCATCTCCTCCTACTGAAATATGTCATTCTTTCTTCCTTCGGCTGTCTCCTTATTCCTAGATTAGTACTTCACTGCATCTGATTTTAGAAGAAGCCGCAGGATCTCTCAAGATGAATAAATGGATTCCTCTTGAAAGGGAAGCCGACGTCAAGCCAGAAAGCCTTGCATGCAGAGCTCATCGGTGAATAAATTGAGATTGACCTGAAAGCATGGGAGATCACAGACTCAAAGCACCGAGAGACTTAAGAGACAACTTATTACCATGTCTCCTCTTCTGAGAGCCTGGTATGAGCTTTCAACAAGCAGAGTGTGGCTTTTTGGTGCGCTTTGCCAAAATCCCACAGAGCTTCAGTTGCTATTAATATGCTGCTCCAACCATCTCAAGCAAATACCAGAATGTCACACAAGTACGCTGAGAAGTCCGAGCCGTAATTCCAGCTGAACGGCGTGTGCACGTTCTCGGCCAGCATACACCAAGTCAGAGTTGTCTCATTATTATTAAAATTGCCCTTTAAAAATCCTGGAATTGTTGTGTGTTTGATGTGGGCCAGAGATTCCTCAACAACATGGTGGCCCTTTCTGTACTAGCCAAGCGGTCGTCTCCTCCTTTAGATGTCCGTCTACTAGGGATCACGGATAAGGTTAAGCACTCTAAATGGATACAGGCATGATGACATCTAACCTCTGCCCTGTAAAGCTCAGAGACTGAAGAAGGTAGCAGGTTAAATGTTCTCCCATCTGTGTCTTGTTCCACAAGTCCAAATTCCTCATGAGGAGTTGATTTGCGTGAAAAATCTGGGAACCATTTTCACATATTGTACATGGACAAGACATGCGCTCAGTGCAACTCATTTTAACAGCGTCGACTTGTGTTTTCATGCCTTCCTCCAGCCGTTTGTTCACACGTTTGGTCATGGGAAAGTGTAGCGCTTGTGATCAGTGTTTTGGCTATCAGGAATAAAGGAGTAGTGCGGTTTAATAATGAGTGCAGCGGATGCCGCAAGCATGTTAATAAGGAGGTCATCGGTGCCAAAGCTCAACATGGATTATTGTTAACCTTTACATCACCTCTGAGAAGTACTTGACGTCGAGAAAGGCTAACACTATTAAAATCAAATGCGAGTTAGCGTTTCACAAGCTGACCACATTCATACAACGTTCCCAATCAAGTGCTCACATTTCAGTCTTGTGGTTTTAACATTCATGCCGCACCACAGCCAGTACAATATATTATAAATGCTGCTGGTTTCTCAACACGTTGGCTGCTGTTTGGATTCAATTGATTCAGTACGATTTCCTTCCACAATTATTTGTGCACTGCTAATCTGTGGGCTCAGGATCAACATGTGTGGAGTCAGCTTCTTCTTTATTTTTCCTTTTATCTTTACCACATTGTGGGTGTTACAGAAGCAAACACTCTTACTTCAAAGAGTACAAAGTGCTACATTTATTGGCTTTTGAAAATCCTAGAACAATGTGGTTAATTGAATATTGTCTAAATATTAACATAGAGATTATGGTAGGTGTAGGTTAATAACCAAAGATCATCTCCTTGGTGTCATAAAATGGTGTTTGCTTGAGTCATGTGCTCAGATTAACTGCAAGCAAGGGTTCAGCTTTCCTGAAAGGTCCCAAATCATTGAGAATCTTTTGTAAGAGCTCAAACATTCGCTTGTGCAATACCTCTGGCTTCCTTCGTAGCTGATGAAATTCATTGTTGATGGATTTGAGATCAAAAACCCACTTTTCCCCCCTTTTATTCCCTTATTTGGTCTTGATCATTTCCCACCCAATGGCCAGATCAGCTCTATCATACAATGGCTACCTCTGTGACACGTGGAGCCAGCCACTGTCTTTTCACAGCATCACAGGGCAGCGTAACAAACGCCGAGGAAAGCGCTATCCACCATCTTCCACATACATGAACTCACAGACGCCCACGATGGACTAGATTTGCTGTGATTGGCGTGAGAAAGCATATGTCCCTCCCACTCCTGGCCACGGATAGCTGTGGCATCGTCAGGATTCGAATTCACGTATCTCTTGAATTCTCTACTTTTCTAAACACGAACCATCACGACTTCTGTAGCAGATTCAGAACAGAGAAATGCCACATTAAGAAACAGGTTGCTCGCATCCTGGTCACAGTGGTTCAAATGACTATTTTGTTCGTATTTTGGGAAATAAAACCAACATAATTTGTTGAAGTTATTAAATATATGCCTGGGGTTAGAGTCTGTTATGCAGGCAGATATTATTTTTATATATCAGACAGGTACACACACAAAAAAAAGTGCAGGAGTAGGTGGGATTGGTCAAACTTTGGAGCGGGTTTGAGTGGGATTTTAAAAAACAGTCAAATGCACACCTCTACTGCATAGTCCATGGAACCAGTGCAAAACAAAACACAACCGCTTGAAATTGTCTTTTATATATATATATATATATATATATATATATATATATATATATATATATATATATATATATATATATATATATATATATACATATATATATATATAGCCGTAAACTAATTTATATTGGTAAAGCATTAACTGTTGTGGCCATTCAGTCATTATCCAGACCTTTGGTAGCAAGAAATTTTATGTTGTGACCCAGAAATGTTAGTTGAACACCCCTGCCTTTTACCATGATCCATTCTGTCTCGACATATGGGTGTCCTCGTATTACTAACTGGAGAACATTCCTTAACCTCATGAACCATCTGGAAGATATATCATGTATATCATACAATAAGATTGCAAACTTCAATTTTCCGGCCAGTCACGCACAGCCTGGTGCCTTACACCTGCAGAAATAACACCTGCAACTGTCCATTCGTCACAGAAGCCTTTGCAGGACAGCCTGTAGATCCTTCCCATCATATAACGCTGTTTTAGACAAGTCCATTATTTTGGAGTGGCTCAATGGTTGAAGTGTTGGGGCACAGATCAGAAGGATGTGCGTATCGCCAAGCTGTCACTGTTGGGCCCTTGATCAAGACCCTTAACCCTCAACTGCTCAAATGTACCGTATCTCAACTGTAAGTCACTTTGGATAAAAGCGTCAGACAAATGTCCTTCTTGAACGTCCTGCTTCAGATTTCACCATGACATCTAAACGGAATTAGGTTCAAGACTAGAGCCCTGTTTGGACGGGATTAGATTCGCCTGGGGATCTGGAGGAATTCCAGAGCAGCTTGTACATCCAGCCCATCATATAATTGGTGAGGCGAAAAAAAAAAAAGTGAAAGAGCAGCACTGTATCCTTAATCCTTGTATCCAACGTGTTGTTAGTTTGGAGACAAATCTGACCTCCATCAGGACAGAGGGTGTTGAAATTTTCAGTTAGTCAGTTAGTTTGTGAATTTCACAGACCCTTTTTTCACATCTGTATTTCTGTACAGGGGTCAAAAATTGTTGTTGATAGAAATGGGTCTAATTAAGGGAATGGCCTCATTGATAATGGGCATGTGAGTATTATTACCTAGACCCTAAGTTCCCAACCCTGGTCCTGGAGAACGTGCTGTTTAAGGGTAAATTTTAGGGTTATGAATTAGCTGATTAGTTGAATTAGGTGAATCGGGAGCAGGCAAAACACCAAAATATGAAGGACAGCTGGTGGAACCTACTGTATGTCCTAGACTTGGTCCCCACAATGCTACATCTGAAACTAAAGTGTGTGTAACTGCCCCCGGATAGTCGCGTATTAGTCTAAAAAGAACCATGGTCCTCATAAATCACAATTGCCTGAAATGCCTGAACCTTCCCACCTTGGTGCAATTCAGAGAGGGAAACATCTGTCCTGGTTCCAAGTACTATTTTTGTTGCTGTACCAAAACTCATAACTCCTCTCTAACAGCTTGATGGTATTCTTAAACCTTGACCTGTTTTTGTACTATCATAAGGATATGTCCTTGATGGACACTAAGAGTCCTTCTGTAAGTCATTCCGGATAACAGTGTCTGCGTGGGTCACCACACAGCTGACCTTACGACTTCAAGCACAGCTCCATGCGCAGCCAGTGTCCGTGTTGTGAGTGTCACTTTGGCTTCGTTGTTGGTTTCACTCGCACTTGCGTCGCTTCAAAGTGAAAATCTCTAACAAACCAGCAACGAGTGAGTGAAGTTCCAAGGTTTTGCCTCAGGCTGGATGAAGCTGAAACATCTCATGAGCGTCCCTCCACAAATATACGGCAATGTTGGGTTGCTGGTTAATGGCGGGAAAAAAAAAATCTGTACTTGTTTCTTTGTCTCTGGGGTCATTTCCAGTTTCGCTATCATGACTCATTGTACAGTTGTAGGAAAATACTTGTTTTTTACTGACATGGATTTCTGTATGAATGGCTCCTAAAATTTTGCACTAACCTTTACATTTGGTAACTAATGAAATTATTAATTGGTAATTATTGGAAATGACTTCAAGATGAATGACATGATGTCTACATTCTTCTTCTTCTTATTATTATTTATTAATTTTTTTAAAAAGTATATACATTTCATAAATGGGAATATAATATAAAAGTAGGTGATTAATAACTTATGACGCTATATACAGTACTGAAGATGTACTCTAGTCATATTTACAAGAGGTGAGGTTTTGTGCAAGTTAAGGTAATATGCAGCAGGAGAAAGAAAGTAGATTCAATCCTGAAGGCTCATCAAAGAGCCCGTTATAATGTCAGCTATGGCCATAAAGCCACTTTATAATCTTAATCATATAATATTTATAATAATTATGACACAATACCATCACGCGACATTTAATTTCCTTGAAATAAATGAATGAACAGTGCTTCTGTAACTTCCTTAATCATATAACACCTAACATTAGGTGCTGCCAAATAACAATCATATAACCCCGTCTGATGCAATTATCTGGGTCATAGACATTACAACCTGCAGAAACTCGCTCCTATTGCAATAATTTAATTGCCGTCTGGATGCAAAAAAAATGATTCCAGACATTACAGAATGAAAGAAATCCCATTGGCAGTTTGTAATTGCTATGGATGCATCGATACTTTTTTTTTCAGGCTGATTATGCGTATGTTTTTTGGTGATACCGAAATGAGTAACCTACTTTCTGTTAAACAATCAGGGACGTCGAGGGGGTAGACCCTGGTGAAAGGAAGCGCCGTGTCTCAGTGCTCAGTGCTCGCATACGTGAAGTGCTCACTCTCTCTCTCTCTCTCTCTCACACACACACACACACACACGGTTGTCAGTTTCTCTGCATGCTTACGGCACCTCGGCACATTTTTAAAGGCCTTGCTCACCAGTACTGCTCTCTGCGCTCGGGTCAGCTGTCATCACGCTCTCTAATAAAGATGCTGTTTAATCGCCATGGAGATGTTTTATATCAGGTTAATTGTATAATAAGATGCTGTCGTCTCGTCCTTTTTTTTTCACAGAGCACCATTTGCTTTAATTGCCATCATTCATCGTGTCATTTCCTGTCGTCTGTTCATCAGCATAACAGCATACACTAGGGCTACGTCTTCGAGTATCAGATGTCTGTATCTGAGCATTTTGTTTTTACGAGTAAATAAGCATGATATCGGAGTGATAAATACACATTTCTTTCTTTTTTTTCCCCGTTTGCTGAGATGCTCTGTTTCAGACTATTTGCAGCTGTGTTCTGGCTCATGGACATGCTGAACGAGCCAGCCTCTTGAGTTTAGATCACAGGCAGTCTTCCAGATGTCCTGCAGAATTTCCTGATTCACTGCGGATTTCACAGGTCTCTCAGCGACTCGCGCACTGTGCAGAGCCTCGAGGGGAAAATCAGAGCCGCTCGGTTGTACTCGCCCCAACCCGCCGGGATGAGTGACATGGATGTGCTCTTATTTTCCTGTTTTCTACCCTTTTAATATTTTACGGCTCATCTAGCTACAGAGCAGAGCAGGAGTGATTTTTCTTTTATTTATTTATTTAAAAAAAAAAACAACAGTGATGACTACTACTTCTGTAGTAATCGCTCATGAACCCCCCTTCCTCTTTAGTGTTTTCTTAACGGTAAAGTCATGAACACAGCTGTTTTCTGTACTAGCTCTCTGGTTTAGGTTCTTTGTAGCTTGCTTACAGATTCTATGTTATGCCTTTGCACAGATGTTTGTAGGGTGTCCACTCTTTGACAGATTAACAACAGGGCTGAGTTTTTATTTTTGATTTTGTCTTTTTTTTTGTTGTTTTTTTTATGTTTTTACACTTTTGAAATTCTTTCCATAAAATTTTGAGTGTACATTTTTTTTAAAAAAAGGTTTTTGACTTCAGCACAAGAATGTTTTACAAAAACCTCATGCTTCCTTGGCTGCTGTCTTCATTTTAGATTCATTTCGGGGCTAAAATTAGTCGTAAGAAGAGTAAATTACAGATCATCATTAGCGCCTGATGTACTGCTAATATGGCTCACTACGTGCTTTCTTTTTATTAGCAAGAATGTGACAGTAAATGTAAAGGAGGTTTGCAGGCTTTCCAGGTTTCTGTGATTTAAGAATATTTTGATCGCACAATTGATTTCTGCACATACTGATCCAATTTTTATCATATGTCTTATGAAAACGGAATAAGAGAACAGCCAACTTGTACTTCAAGGTCGTGAACTCTGTTCACGCTGAAATCGAGTGCAGTTGTATTTTTTCGTATTTAGAATTCATGATTGTTTGATTTCTAGACTTTGTCTGGCGAGACAAGTAGAAACAGTAAAAAAAAAAAAAAAGAGTCAGTGTTTATCTTTTTAATTTTCCTTGTTTTTCGAAACTAAGAATTGAACGCAACACTTACGTGCCAAGTCTTATGAACTTCAGTCATTATTCTTGTGAGTTATATACAGTTATATTCGCTTTAAATTTACTTAACCACAACTGCGAGTTTCTGCCAGTGCACATCAGACCCTCATTTTAAATATGGCACTGCAGGTTCAAAACACACCTGACCTGAGTTACCCCCTTTTTTTATAGAGCTCATTAACCTACAGGAAATCGTCATTTTTCTTTCACTTACCTTCTTTTCGAAATCATATGGCACTA
Organism: Pangasius djambal; assembly: GCA_022985145.1. Lineage (NCBI taxonomy): Eukaryota > Metazoa > Chordata > Actinopteri > Siluriformes > Pangasiidae > Pangasius > Pangasius djambal. The sequence continues at coordinate 26,535,417 of CM040981.1, forward strand.
TAAACTGTCTTAACCTTTGTTAAGTAAAACGGTCTTTATTTCTTAATAGATGAGCTTCATGCTGATCTCCACATGATGTTCTTGTTTTTTTTCACACGACCCCGCCGTCCGTCAGTTCTCCCACTCTTATGCGTAGGAAACGGAGTCGAAGCTGGCGTCTCCTCCTCAGCTCCATACCCGCTGTTTAAAGACAGAGCTGGTGATCTCCTGAGTGCTGTTCAGGCCCTCGCTGTTGTGAGACATCAGGGTTTTACAGACCTTATGCCTCAGAAAGCTCCTGTTCTACAAAATGCCATAGAAGAAGAACATAAGAAGGGTGAGCCAAAGGGAGAGAGTCCACAAGAGAGGACAGTTCATTTTGGCAGCAACACTATTTCACAATTTTGACCTCATCTTAAAATTCTAAATTATCCCAACATTTTGACTTGCTGTATCTCATAATTTCTCAATTATCTCAATTATCCCAATTCTTTTGACGTAAATTCTGATTTTTGTCAAAATTCGGATGTACCGTAACCCAGATTTTTGAATTACCTCAGAATTTTAACGTAGTATCTCAAAATTCTGATGTATCTCAACATTTGTACTTAGCGTCCCTCACATTATTATTATTATTATTATTTTTTTTTTTACCTATTTCAGACGTTTATCATCCCAAAATTCTGACTTATTTTAAAATTTAAGCAGACAGAAGCAGAATTCTAATATAATAATTAACATGTTGAGTTAAGTAACATTTTGAAAGAATTCATTTTGTAACAAGTCAAAAGTTTGAGATTATTAAGTCAATAATATGTCAAGATTTTGAGACAAGAGGTCAAAAAAATTTGAGATAATTCTGAATTTTGACGTAGTGCTTCTGTCCATTATGCTTTTTTCCCCCCTGTTCTCTCTGGCAGAAATGGGCTTCCACAGGATTTGGAGGATGTGGAGAGACTCAGTATTGAGGTGTGATCTCAGATTCCTTGCTCCTTTTTTTTTTCCAGTCTTGTCAAGCATTATAGACCGTTTCAAATGGATATCCATGGGCGCAGGAAGTGATGTCACTGTTCTAAGCAATGTATCCTGTTGATGGTAAATATCATTCAAAACATGAGCGAAGAACCAAGTGCCTTTTGGCTGATATTCTCCAAGTGCCTTTTGGCTGATATTCTCCAAGTGCCTCTTTTTATGTGACTCGGAGTTTGATTTAATGACATGATATCCAAGTTAAAATGAGGACCATGTTGTTGTTCAGTTGTTGAACGTTCCCTCAGGCCAGGAACAAACTTGCTTTCAGAAATTAAAGTGTATCACTTTCCAGAACCCAAAACACAGCAAAACGATTGGATTGCTGCAGTGAAGAAAGATGGCTGGATACACGCTAACTCCAGGAACTGTAGCACGCATTTTATCTCAACTTCTATGAAATGTTACGCACATAAAAGCAACATTATTGCACCACAAACAAACCTTTAACACGAGCTGCATGCTGTGTATCAGCAGTGTGTAACGCAGTCATTTTTCCAAACAAAAAAGCTAACCAGCTGGCTAGCTAACTCACCAAGCCATACATGTGCAGTGTCCTCTCGCCAATTTTCTTTCTTTCTTTCTTTCTTTCTTTCTTTCTTTCTTAGCAATGAACCATGTTTTAGACAGCGTTTAGACTTGCTCCATCTTGTTAACTTCACCATACACAATACAGATGCCATCCACACTATAAGCCTAAATATCTCGCATCTTTCCTCTAAGAAATTAATCGTAAGCATCCAGACTATGATCAGCTTTCGCCATAAACACTCCGTTTTAACACAGGCAAACGTTTGAAGTCTATGAAAAAATGTCTTTTTTTCACATCCTTGTTCAGAGCAACAGAAAATAACAATCATTTAGACTCAAGAAGTACGAGCTAGACATTGCTTTAAGATCAGACTTGCAAGGTAACTTGATCTTTTTTTATACATTTCTTACCACAGACATTTTTTTCTAGAAAAAAAACCCCAACTTTACCAAGGATGCCAATAATTCTGGTGCTGACCACACCAGCTAATTCTGTTTATTGATGTGATTTATTTCTCTAATCGCAGCTCTTGTGATAAATTGTCCTGTCTGAAACAGTAAGAAGTGTGAAAATGAACAGCATATTGGTTTGGACACAGTGGCTGAATCATGCTAAATGTTGTAATTGAAAACAACTGAAGAAATACATTAAGCACTGAGAAACACATTTCATTTCTGGACCCAGGCCCTTGGCTTCACTGTCTTGGGCTTGCTCTTGCCTGCTTTTGTGAGAAAATTCCCAAATGTCCTCTTGGGGATTAATAAAGTATGTGCATTACCCATCAAAAGTTTGCATACCCCTAGTAGTAGACGGTTTTCAATTGTACTATTTAATAGCACATTCAGGAAATGAAAGAGTGACCATCAGTGGGTAGTGACCAAAAGAATAAGATCTTGGGTACATGCAGCAGAAATGACGGGTTGCTGGGATTACTCTCCGTGATAGGGTGAGGAGCTTGGCAATCTGAGAGAGCCACTGCTCCTCTGAATAGAGGAACCAGCTTAAGTGGTCGACAAGGACCTTACAAGGATGACCCCTGATCAGAGCTGTATTAGATACATCCCACTGGACTGGTTTGACCGCATCTGACCCCCAGGCAGATCCAGATCCCGCTGGAGAGATGACATCTCACAGCTGGCTTGGGAATATCTGGAGATCCCCCAGGAAGAGCTGAAGTCTATGACTGAAGTTAGAGAAGTCTGGGATGGTTCTTTTCAGAATGTTGCCACCGAGACCCTCAACAGGGACACTGGAAGGGAAATGAATGGAAAAACTCTCAGGATGTTCTCAACCATCTTCATGAGGAGATTCATCCAGGAAGAAAACCTTTGCAGATAACATTGGACATCCCTGGCCTAAATGAACAGTGCTTGGAAATAAATTAATTTCAAGTAAATGCTACTTATTAAAAAGAAACTTTTATTCATAAATACGCTTTCATATATTTTTTCGTAAAGAGGTGCTTCTTTACGAAAAGCTGAGATTTAATTGAGCAGCTTACCCACTAAACAGGGTTGCCAGGTTGCCAGCATAATTTCCGTCCCAAACGACATCTCAAAAATAACTGAAACTAACTGAAAAAGTTCAGCCATTGGAAAAGCGAGTCACAATTATTATTATCCTTATTATTTCTTTGCAAAGTCACTGTGGTGCGCACGCATTTCTGATTCACCGTATATGCAATAGGCCTTTTTGTTATTGCCTGATCTGGCTATTACCCACTTCATAATCTCCCCTTTCCCTCTCCTAATCTTTACAAATAGTTTCTTCCATATTTAGACCAGTTCTTTGGCAACACGCTCTCACAACATTTCCATTGCACTCTCATTACAGTACTTGAGTACATAATTCACTGTAATGAATATAATTAAATCTCAGAATGTTTACTCAAGTGGTTTTAAAAATAAACTTTGCTAACATTTATTTTGGATCATGGGTACATAGTAAAAAAAAGCCTAGCTGAGTGAGCTAGACTAGCTCACCAGATCTTTTAATATTTTATGGTATGAAATCTCTGTATTCAGCTTAAGACTTCAGTGTGAGGCTCAGTAGCGATTGCCTGTTGGGTATAATATGCCTACAGCCTATTGGTTAAAAACTGTGACCTTGGCAGTTCTGCTCCTAAATGATTTGTGCCTTATTGAATACTTTAGAATTTGGCAGCTTCATGAGCAAATGTATTTTCTGGAATTCTCCCAAGCATGGAAAACATTTAAAGCACCCACTTTTGAGACTAGTATTTTCTTGCAGTGGGATGCAGACTTGTATTGTTTAGGGATATGGTGCTGTGTAATGGATGGCTAACAGAGACGAGGCATGTGGGTTTCTGTGACCTGATGGGTAGATGGTCATCTCCAGAATTAGGTAAGGCCAGACGAGCTGCCCAAGGTTGAAGAGCCAAACATCGGCCCCGGTCTTCTCGGAGACAAGGCCTGACAGTCACTTGGGTGTTTTAAAAAAAAAGGTTCCTCTGCCCCCCATGTGGGGAAGGTGATCCACAGCGTTGAAGAGTTACTTTATCTTTGGAAGCTTGATTGAAAGATTATGCAAAATGAATGGGAGTAGATAGGGAGGCTATGAGGACTGGAGAGTGTTTGGGGAAAGTGGAGGATTATATGAACATAGGTTTTTACCTGGAATCGTTGTAAATGTATTTGGAACCCAAGTCTCATCTGACAGAACTTCCCTGGTGGTCCCATGATTCTTTCTAAGAGGTATTTTTACTCAGAATCCCTGTCCTTCCTTCAAGCACGGAGACAAGCACTACTGTACGGATGCATCGATGCCATTATTTCAAACCCTTTTCTTTATTACTCGTCTCTCCTTATGCTGATACCCAAATGAGTAAGCTACTTAGTGTTTATCAGTCAGGGTCATCACAGAAAGTTGAGCAAGTGGCCCAAGTCATGTTGACTCACAGGAACAGTTCGTTTTCGCAGAGCAGAGCTCCACACCCAAGCAGTTGAGTTTTATTTTTAAGCTGTTTTCTCAGGTTGCTTGTATTGTAGGAAGATGCTGCTGCTTGACATTTGCATTGCTGTGTTGCTTTGATTGTCATTGTTAATCGTGAAATACACGACATCCAGATCGCTGTCTGTTTATTAGCACTACAGTACAGTACAGTACACTAGGACTAATTCACGTAGAATGCTGGTATCTGAGCATTTTTACAGGTACAAGGATAAACCATAACAGAATTGGTATCAATGCATCTCTACGGTATTGCACGATGAACCAGACTCACATCACTAAGTGCTTTATAAATAAAATGTATTATTATTATTATTATTATCAGTACAACATGACTAAGAAGACGAAATGGAGTGGGTTCAAAAGTTCCTGAGAGCATTTTGATGATCGGACAACTTCAGTTGGAAAGGAGATTAAAATTGACCTAATCATCCAAATTGACGTGCTTTGTAACCTATCTGTCGCAGGCAAAAAAGAATGTTTTGAGAACAAATAAGCGAGAGGTGCTTTCTCTAGGGAATCACAATGAACTGATAATTTCTGAAGAGGTGAGCAGAATGACAGGGGGACGTGAAGAACAACAGAGGAAAGAAGTAATAATCAGTTAGCTGTTTCAGCATGTCGTGGGGGACTTTCCATCGGCGGCCTTTACAAAGGAAATTCCTCTACTGTATTTGTCTTTTACGTGATAACACTTTCCCCGGCCGGCTTGTGCATTCATCAGCCAGGTTTTTTGATGCTTCGTTCAGCCAGCATGTCTGACGCTGGTTGCTGATAATTGCTCGCCATCCGTGCTCTGGACGTCTTCCTGCCTGCAAACTTTATCTGTCCCGCGATAAAATTGCTCCCATTTGACCACTGGTTCAAAATAAATCCAGAAATGATGGACTCTTGATATGAACTTCATGTGATTTCTCTCTGTAGACATGCAGGCGCCATCAGTACTCCCGAGGACGCATTTGTTAATGTTCTACCTATTAACTTCCCAATTTCCTCTACGTGCTCTGCATACTGGTACCTTTATAGTGCTGCATTATTATGTAAGGAATATAAAAACTCCATGTTACGCTGTTTTACGATATAAATAACCAACAACGGGGTGGTGCGATGAAGCGAAGTGGATTATTTTCCTATAACAACACATCATGAAGTGTTTTATTCTTCTTACACCATAGCAATTATATATCCAAATATTACTATTTATTTATTAAAGAATGTGGTGCACTTTTATCCATTTATAGTTACACTGAATCTGGTGCTATGTCTGCAAAACAAATTAGTTCCTGTAATTACTTTCATTACAGCAGCTATAAACAGTCGTTTCCTCACCAGCTTCTCTTTTTTTCTCTCTCTTAAAGTTAGTATGACAAAAAAAATAAATTCTTGTCACTGGAGGCTCCTTCCATAAATGTTAAATAAACATCCCCTTACAGAAGACATCACTATATCAACGATTGCACACATTTTCTTTAGTCGTAGCAGGTTAGATTATGCAGGTTTCTCTGTTACTATAGGTTACGAGCTGTTACTATAGAAACGATAACATGAGTGCGTTAATATAAACCTGTGCTTTGTAGCTGCACTACTGTCAGGGCTGCCGTTATAGAAAATGAATCCACACCTTCTGAACAATCAGATTCAAGAAACTCACGAGTGCTTTGTCTAATTGAAAAAGTCATTGAGATGTTGAGATTCTGTTGTGAGACTGTGTCAGGAGGGAATGCGAGAATGTTAAGAGGCTTGAATAAATAAGCCAGCTTCTCTTCTCTAGCTCGCTAGGCTTTTGTCTGAGATCTCTTAAACTGAGTTTTGTTAGAAGTGCAGGGAGTGCAGCAGTCATTCCTGTGCTCAGTGCTGCTGTTTGCTTTTTAAAGCCGGCACGGCGACGGCCCCCCCGAGCGTCTTCATGCCGAGCTCATCCTGACGGGAGGTCGCTGTCCTTAAGTGTCTGTTGTTGCTTATTTATGCTGTGTGTTCATGGCAGAAGAGTAAACACACTCAGCCAAGTGTCTGCATCTTAACAAGCTCCAGCTCTGCTCTGGAAAGCACTTGTTATCTGCTCGGAGGTGTGTGGCCTTTCTTTTCTTTCTTTCTTTCTTTCTTTCTTTCTTTCTTTCTGTCTTTTTTTTTTTTTTCCCCCCAGAAGTACACACAGACCATTGTTAGGCACATGCACTGGACAGAGCTTGCTCACCATCCTTCATCCATTCAGAAAATTGGCAGCGTGCACCATTATATTATATCACCGGATTCCTTTGCTGCAAATTAAGTTTGCATGTTGAACCATGATTCATTGTGATGAATTGGGAACGCTGCTGGCCGAAGAACAAGCAGCCGAAGTCATGTTGTCTCGCAGGAACAGTTCATTTTCGCCGAGCACCCGAGAAATTTGTTTATAACAAGTGGTCTGATGAGAGGAACTTTTGGACCGATTAGACATTTCAGGTTATTGATGCGAAAATCAGTTTATTAGGCACACTGACTGCCTGCCGTGTACCTACTAGAGATGTAACCAAATACATTATCAGTAAATTTGTTTTTTCTTAAAAAGCGTGCCAGAAAAGGTTCACAGGGCATCTGGTTAAGACTAGAGGTGTGCATCGGGACTTGGGATCACGTGCCATGTATGTGAACAGTCACATCTGAAGCTTGCAGGACAAACAAACAAAAGAATATGTTTATTCATTCATCCTTAGTACCTGCCTGATCAGGGTTTAGACCAGTTATGGACTGGAGTGATGTAGCTGAGGTTGAGGAACTGTCAGAGCCAGAACTCGCACACCACGCTGACACTGCTGACATTTCATATTCAAGGGTTCATATTTAATTTAAAAAAAGAAAAAAAAAACTCTTCTGGTTGATGCCACACCCACTTCCCTTGTTTATGTAAATCTGAATGCAGATTTGAATATTTGGAGCATTAGTCAGATACAGGTATGGACACAGATAGAAAGTGTGTGACAGTTCCTACAGTCACAGGCCATTTTATCCAGGTGGTATATGTCTGCTATTTACAGTCAAATTCAGAATTATTGGCACCCTTCAAGAGTTTGGCTTAATAAATAATCGGAATACCTAAATAATATTTAAAATACATCCAAACCAAACCTATTGTGACCATTTCTTGTTTCCATTGGGACAAACAGCTACAGACAAACCTAAAGGAAAAGCTGCCAAAACAGCTTCATTGCACTTTGGCTCTTTGGATTCTACATATCTCCAGAATTGTACCAGAACAATGAACCCCATTATTCTGAAAGGTTGTCCATTGTTTTATTCAGAATTTTAACAATTCTAATTAGGGAATTAAAAGTGTGATTAGATAACCAACATCCTGCACACCATGATTTCATGTCCTCGATTTAGTATCTGTGGCCTTTGTGTGCAAAATTATTTGTCTGAGCACAATATTAAAAGTTTAAAAAAAAAAAAAAAAATCAAATGCAAAATAATGGGTTGTGCTGGATCAAGTGCTATTTTATAAGCTTTTGAATATTCCTATTAGATTTATTTATTTCAGTGCTCTCCATCTTCTCATTCATATAATCATCATATTGTTTTTTTTAGCTTTCATTTTTAAACTGTCTCTTGATTTTATGTTATGTTATATTGCATTTGACAGCAAACATTTTTTAAAAAAAATGCTATTTTCATTTTCAGTCTGTATTTTCTATCTCTGATTTTTTGTAACTTGTGTTTAAAGGCGGTGGTCTAGGCGAAAAAAACCCATCTCGGATGGTTCTACTCTAACCACTTGGCTAAATCTGATACATCATAAATACTGATGTTGTCTCTGGTAAATAAATAAATAAATAAATAAATTTATAAATAAATAAAGTCCAAATCCTGGAGGAAAAAAAACTGTTCCAGACTTTTTTTTTTAAATGACCACTTTGATTGCACTTAATGGTATTTTAATGGAGTGTCGTTTATGTTGGATTTACCAGCACGTGTGTGTACGTAATTTTTGAAAGTTTTGCAATTATTTATAAATGATTTTATGGGCAAGTTTAAAAATTCCTCATATACGCATTTGAGAGAAGACACTATCTCCAGTAGGTTGAGTGGAAAATGAACGGTTTGCGCTGACATTCGATGCTTTTTATTGTGTTGCAAAAACGTTTCATCCCCTTGCTTGTGAGAAAACGCTGAGGAAAAAAAAACAAACTAATTTCTAAAGTAAATTTAAAAATAAAGAAAGAAGAAACAAATTGTACATTAGGAAATATAATAAAGGGCTTTTCGTCGTTTGCTTGATCAGATGTGCACATGTGGATATGATGTGGATGTTTATATATTTGTATTTTGTGTTAACATTAACCTATACAGTATGTCTATATCCGTATTGTAATGTTGTTATTGTTAAATATTGTTAATTTTGGTATTGTTACATATATTTATTCTGGTAGGTTTCCAGAAATGTTTAAGACTACATGGGATGCCTAGTGCACCTTCATTAAAATGCAGCGATTAAATGTTTCTATATTAAAATAAATTAATTTTAAAAAATAAATAAATAAATAAAATTATTTGATTCACTAAAATATATAATCAAATACCTCACTGCAAAATATCACACTGTACAAAAACGCTGTTTTTGGTGGACAGAGCAGCCTGCGTGAAAATCGAGCTACATGATGCTGGGCTTCTATGGGCTTTTTTGGGCTTAGAATGGCTTCCATGGGTTTCTATAGGCTTCTATGGGCTTCTATGGACTTCCAAGGGCTTTTGTGGGCTTCCATTAGCTTTTATGGGCTTCCATGGGGTTTTATGGGCATCTATGAACTTTTATGGACTTCCAAGGGCTTTTGTGGGCTTCCATGGGCTTCAATGGGCTTCTATGGGCTTCTATGGGCTTCTATGGGCATCTATGAACTTTTATGGGCTTCCTTGGGCTTTTATGGGCTTTTATGGCTGATTGAAGTACATTGTGTTTTAATGAGAAGAAAGATTTTCACTAATTGGAAAACAAGCTTTTAATATGTTATTTAGGGTCCCACCCGGATGCATGGCTTCACTGCGAGTCATTGAATGGATGGGTGTGTTGGTTTTGCATAGAAGAAAAAATACCGCAGTGTTTACAGTGCGGCCTTCGCTTGACATGGAAATGATCGGTTGATTACACAAACATGACTGACACCTAAACTTTAACATATCAGAACCAGGCAGCCTCGCAGAGTGCTCAGAGCTGCAGCAGTCGATCAGTAACCGAATCCATTACCGTTTACACAACGTTATAGCTTGTTATTATAATCTTTGCAATTGGTAAATATTGTAAATAAAGTGTACGTATAAAGTTTGATTATTTGCATTTGTTTCAATTTTTTTCCCCTTTATTTTTTAGTTCTAGTGGTTACTACCATCTTTGGTGAAATTAGTAACAGCTAGCTAGTTAGCGGCTTCGATGCTTTTTAGCATGACATGGAAACACTATTAAATTTGTAGACCTGATTTTGGAAATGTCTCTCGATGCTCTTACTCAGATACCTACCATTGTGTTACACGCCTTAGTAGTGCTCATGTAGACCAATCGTTTTTGGGGCATCCAGGCTATAACAGTTTTATTGTTAATATTCTGCTGGACAAGTCTGCTGGTCCCCAGTGATTTTCATCCATCCATCGGCTCTGTATAGCCCAGGATAAAACATAGCAACAGCAAGACGAGCAATGTAACTACTAGCTGTGTTGTTTTTAACTTTCTTCTTCTCCCTCTGTATTACAAAGCCATAGTTAGCTCAGGGAACTCTGAAAGAAATCAATCAGTGACATAGTGGTATGGAGTCAAGCACAGCGCAGCTGAAGCCGAGACCGCTAAAAGTATGTTTTATTCCTCTTACACTTTTTATCCTTTTATAGTTACATTTAATGCTGAGGAATGTCTTTGAAGCAAGGTAGTCCCTTGCGTTATAGCAGCTGTAAACAGTCGTTCCCTCACCAGCCTCTCTGTTATTATTTTCTTTCTTGAAGTTAATACCATGAAAAACAAGTGCAGCTATAATAATATAAACACTTCCTGACCAATCAGAATTGAGAATTGAACAGTGCTGTTCTTAGCTGATTTTATGGTTTTTAGATGATCTATCTGTGTGGTGTCCCATAAATAGTGAAGTGAAGTGACACGTGGCCAAGTACGGTGACCCGTACTCGGAATTTGTGCTCTGCATTTAACCCATCCAAGTGCACACACACACACCAGTGAGCAGCCTTTTTTTGCTGCAGCGCAGTTGGGGGTTTGGTGCCTTGCTCAAGGGTCTCACCTCAGTCGTGGTATTGAGGGTGGCAGAGAGCACTGGTCATTCACTCCCCCCACCTACAATCCCTGCTGGATCCTGAGACTCGAACCCACAACCTTCAGGTGCACCTTCGGGTTACAAGTCCGCCTCTCTAACCATAAGGCCACGACTGCCCCCAAATTGATGTACAGTGTACAATAAAATCAGTGTTCATTATGTTTTAATGCAATGGGCATTGAATATAAAAAAATATTACAGTAAAATAATTATGGTAATACAGATTGATGGTTCATGTCAGAACCATTAAAAACAATAAGGTGTTTTGTCTTTGTTCTCCGAGCCAGTTTGTAACACTATAGCCATGACTACAGTCTCAGAACCAAAAAAAAAAAAAAGTCAAACAGCCTGAGAACTTGGCTTAAGTGAAAGCAACAGTTCCCTTTGGTGATTGTTACAAGTTCGAACAATGTTGTTTACAGCTTACGGTAGCTAACGTCTTCAGGGCAGAGAGAGAGAGAGAGAGAAAGAGAGAGATTGGGAAATTGGTGTAACTCTGCAGTATTGTAGCAACATCTCTGATACACGGTGTCATGCTGAGATCTAACCGTACTGTATTTTACTAAAACCGCTGTCATTAACAGTACCTGATATGTCACTACATGTCACTATTTCCTAAAAAAAAAATAAGAAAAAAAGAAAAACAGAACCAGATTTCCTTGATTTCTCGCTGAAAGAGCTAGGCCAGATATCTTAATGTGCATATTTTATGTTTGTCTTAATGTGTTTATAGTGGCTGCTCCCACAGTCCACGAGCCGAGCCAACTTCTCAGCCACACCTTTCGAGATAACTACAGCATTTCTTTAATAACCTTGAGGGTGTTTTTTTTTTTTTTTTTCTTGACCTGTTGAATGTTTAACCATGATGAGACTCAAGCTAACGTGCTAACGTATGAGACCGTGCGTGGATATTATTTGTTTTACGCTCTCGTTTTTTTTTCCCGAGGAATGCAACTCGTGAGATGAAGCCGTCTGTTTACCACTGATCAAATTTGTAAGAACATGATGATCATTTTTAAAAGTTTTTTTCCCCCATTTTTTATTCTGATGATGTCCTCATATGCTAGATAAACTCTCTTACTGGTTATTGTTCTTTCATGCAGCCTGCTGTGTTTGGCTAAACTTTGTATTTTCGATAATCCTGTAGGATCTACTCCCTTTGATTAAACAGATAAACTCTGACACTTTTGGCTATCCATCATCATTTTGACGCTTGCTTATTGGCGAGATGTGAACAATGCAGAGCTCGTCCTTCTGGTCTTCCTGTCTATCCGGGCGTGTTACTTAACATACTGAATGAATGCATAAATTATATTTAACGCAGTTTGGAAGAGTAGTTTTGGAGGAATAAGATAATAGACAGTGATATAGACGGGAGGCTAAAATGTAATATCTATCAATAACTAAACTATTAGTGTTGAGCAATGCATTATATCATGATGGTGTAATAAGAAAAATGTGGGGCAAACTATTACACACACACACACACACACACACACGTAAAGACAGATAGACAGCTGCATTCATGATTTCTACTTATTTTATGAGTTTCAGGACTGTAATGCAGTGAATCTACTGGCTTCATGCCGTGTTTCGTCCGAATACCAAACATGCGAAATAGAAAAGCTTTAAACCAAAAAACCAATAAAAAAAAAAACCCCACTAAAGTTTTGCCATCTGTCCTTTTGTGTAATTTGTGCTCTGATTGCACAATGTGTGTTTAGTCTATCGACTTTTAGTTTCCCTTCTCTTCCAAAGGCATTAAAAAAAAAAAGATGATAGAGTAAATAATCCACCTCGTTCGCGTTCAGCAGTTCACATGGGCCTTCTTTCTCAGTCACCGCTGATGGCATGTTACGGACGTGTCAGGAGATCAAATCTAAGGGGGCGTGCCACTCTACTCTGTGTGATCACCTGACTGTTACTTGAAAGGCTGAACGAATCTACAGTCTACGCTAGAAAGAAATCAGCCCCCGCCTCGATTCTCACTTCTTCACAAACTATTGTTTTTTTTTGTTTGTTTTTTTTTGGAGCGGTGGTGGTGCTGTTTTGTTCTGTTTTTTTTGTTTTGTTTTCAAAAACGGCCTGGTAGATACTCTACGCAAGTATGCAACATGACCGCAAGGGAGCAAGTTGATGCAGGTCTTTTCCTTACGTGTGTTTACGTGCTCTGCCGGAGTTGTAAACAGTTAATCTGAAGAGATTTGAAATCATTTCTATCTGCAGAAATGCATTCCTCTTCAGTACCTGGGGTGATGCTTGTATATAGCACCCCTCTACCTGCAGTGTGTACAGCAATGCGTCACGTTACAAATTTTTGCGTGCAATTTCTCTCTCTCTCTCTCTGTCTTTTTCTTAAATGTTTAAACTTTGGTCTTTATGACCATGTTTTCAACAGGGAGAAAAAGGTTTCCATACATTTATGAATCATGAGAATGACATCCATACTATGAGAGAGGGAAAAAAAAATAAATAAAAAAGAGGAAGGGAGGGACAATGCTTGTAGGCTGGGCCAGTAAGACAAAGAGAAAAAAAAAATCTGATCACATAGACACAAATTATGCACAGAAATTAGCAAGCCATTGCACGTTTTTGTTTAAACACATTTATACCCATTTCTCCCATTTTTCCAAAAGACAAACTCTCCTTCAGTCTTAAAGCATATCTTCATTTTTCCATCGGATGTGCACAAATTCTAGGCTTGCGTAGAGTATGTAAACAATCAGGCCACTGCTGATAAAAGTAATTCAATCAGTTCCAAGGGCAAAGACGGAAATGTCATTCTCATAAAACATTATGTTTTAAAAACGCTGCATAGTTCACGTTTTCAATCTTAAGAAAATGTAACCAGCCTACAGCAGCGTAAAATACCTCGGATACCTTTGGAAGTGTTCCACACAACAGTGCGTGGTCCTAAAGTATTCTTATTTCCTGATATGGATATTTGATTAGATTACATTAAACTGAGGTCCCAAAAATCAGACGTCATTTTCCAGCAGGTAGGTTTATGCAAAAAGTGAGCCGACGAGTGAAATGAAGCTGTTTTAATGACAGCTTATCAAACTAAAGCGATCACCTGAGTCACATCAAAGCTCAGCCACAAGAAGACCGACCATGGTGCGTAGTTTCTATCTGTCATGTGTAAAGTGTGTGTGTGTGTGTGTGTGTGTCAGTGTGTGTGTGTGGCAGACATGACAAGACTTGAAGAAAAAAAATCTAAAGCAAACAAGCTACAAGCAAGAGGTTGAGGAGCGAGAGAAGCGTTGATTGAGAATGCCGTCTAAGGAAGCCCTTTGTCAAAAAGAGAATGAGGAGTGTTTATTTCACGCGCTGTCCCCTCCCTGGGTCGAGGCTGGGAAGCTGGCACGGTTCATAAAACCTGACCGAACTTGTTTCCAGGAATTATGCTACTCTCGCAAGTTCACATATGATGAGTGTCACTATTAAAGATTTTACGCAACACGACATGGCATTTAATTTGCTCATTAGGAACCACTTTTTTTTTTTATGCTATTAGAATAGCATATTACAGTATATATCGGTGTGGAGTTTTTCTTTTATGGACTTTTATTTATTATTAATTTTCTATAACAGCAGCTCTGACAGTAGTGTCCTATAAACCACAGGTTTATATTAATGTGCTGGTTTTAATATCGTTTCTATAGCAACAGCTCATTCTCAGGGACTTGTACGGCGGATGCTGCACACAAATGGATTTTTTTTTGAAAAAGCGTGTGATTGTTGATATGGTGAGGTTTTTTTTTTGTAAGGAGATGTTTAACATTTGGGGAGGTCTCAGCGCTTTGTAACAGTAAGAGCTAAAGCTGTAACTAAGTTTTCTGACATCTTCAGTACAGAGGGGTTTACGCTTTGTGGTGCGTGACAACGATGCAACATGACAAGCTGCATTTATAGCTGTTTATAGCTGCTAGTAACTGTCCATTTCTCACTCTCCCGGTGGATTTTTTTCATTTTGTTGGACTGTTTTGAAACACTGAGGTGTTAGATAAACCCCAAACACTCGTACAAGCACCACACACACACACACACACACACACACACACACACACACACACACACACACACTCCACCACCACCACCATGTCCGTGTCCCTGCTCCACTGAGAATGAACCAGCACATTGTGCAGAGCGACAGATGGGCTACAGTCAGTAATTATACACCTACAAAGTGACCTGATAATGGTCAATGTTCTTTTGTTGTATTTCTGTAAACAAGACATTTCTGGCTATTGTGAGAAGAGAATTGAATGTCAAGTGAATTTTCGTCCTGCGAGGACACACCAAGTCAAGTCAGTGTGGCACCTCAAACTCAGTTGTCAGATAGCGCACAACACCCTGGTGCAATCATGATGACCTTTTGAATCCTTTATCTCTGTCGGTCTCAAACGTCGGCACTTTGATGATATCCGAGTTGACGGGCTGCGATGGCAAATATTCCTTGGGTTATCGTGACGGATGTGCTAGCCCGAGGCACCGTGCCATCTATTTGGTTTAGTCTTATTGAATAAAGGCGTGCTGACGAGAGCACCATTTAAATGTGAATGCCATTGAACTGGAGTGAACCAGGCCATCTTTATGTGGCATCTCTCCACTGAGGAAAGGCCGCGGTGCTCAGATGTCAGGCGTCCCAAGCCCTCCCCCCCACCACCTCTTCGTCCCTCTCCTCCTCTTGCACCCACACCCCACACCGAGGAGATGATCCTAAGCGCACGGACCCCGGCAACAAGAGCAACAACCTTTTCTCCTCTCTCACCACTCACTCCCTCTTTAACAGCAACCCGCCTACACATCCAGAAGCACCATCTCTTTTCTCCCAGCCTCACTCGCCTATCTCGCGCACTCTCTTTCTCTCTTTATCTCTTTTCCACCCACTCCTGAGACGTCCTTTTTCAGCGTCCTCTGCTGAGGGACCGCGGCATTCTCCATTTCAGCCTCCGCGTTCTGAGTGGTGGCTCATTGGGAGGCGCTGGAGGAGGCCTTTCACAGGAGTATTAGAGCACAGCGCCGGGCCCTCACAAGCCTCTGGTTACGGCCCCTAGGGAGCGGGCATGTCCGCCTACGCTCCCCACCTGGGGGCGAGGGCTTTCTCTGCCACTACGGGGAAGCGCTTTGTGGGGGGAAAAAAAATCACACAACACAAGGCAATTGGTTGGAGCTATTAGTAACCTTAAACCACATGACCTGTGACTAAGGTCCTGTGCCGATTCCCACTGACGCAGGAAAAAAAAAAACATGCATGCAGTTTAAATTTATAAAGACCTTTGTCGCACATTCAAAAGTGAGAGATAATGCCCTTTTTTTTGTTAATGTATGCACTGTCACAGGAGAGGCAAGGCATTCAGAGGACAGAGCTTTTAGGCTCATCTGCCTGGGCTCTCAACCAGCGAGCCTGCCCACACACACACACACACACACACACATACACTCAACAGCACTCTGACTAATGCTGCTACACACACAAAGTACAGTCAAGAGGTCTGAGACACAGACAGTTATGCAAGCCGCATTTCCATTTCATTTATCTGTGCACGCATTTACGCACTGAAATTCACGAAGGTGATAGAAGTTAATTAAATCTGGGGGAGGAACAACGGAGTGCTTTATTATCATCTCTGTCATTTGAATAATTCACTATTTGAAGAGGTGCATTAAATGAAATTAAATTCATTAGGTCTGTGGGTGTGTGAGCGAGAGAGAGAGAGAGAGATCCTTTTGTACAGAGCTCAGACTCTTGTTATATCACAGCCTTGCATAAACAAATCCCTACGTGGGACTTTTTTTCCCTGCTTTTCTGTTTTGTTTTTTTTTAAAACTCCTACTGAAATCCTGCATTTCAGTCATGTGTTTACAGTGAGCAGGGATAATTTTATAAATGCTGTGTTTTTCACATGAAGTTTCCATTTCAGATGACAGATGTGACCCTGACCAGGACAAAGCGCTTACTATAGATAGATAGATAGATAGATGGATAGATGGATGAAAGGATGAATTACATCTTGTAGTTACATCAACATGAACGGCGTCAGTCCATTCATCTGAATGGCTGTGAGCCAAAGAAATAAATAGATCCGTGGCAAATATAAAAAGAGGGGAACACACTGTTCCTTTCTTTTTCCTCTTCTTTGTAAAAAAAACAAATGCAAAGAAACAGAGAGGGGAAAATATATTTTTATGAATAATAAACGGAATGAAACACTTTTGCCTGATGTTTCTGGTTGTCTCGCTGGCAGGAGGCAGTTTCGTGTCACATGGACAAGAAGTCTGGATGAATGACTTCACGATAGCTCGGCTTTCACATCCATATTTGAGACGTCAAAGTCGATTTGCGGTAATCCCACCAAAAATGTAAGAAATGTGCAAAAATACCATGTCCGTGATCGGTTTCCGACAAACTGTGTTATACAAAAACATTTCACCCTTTTTTTAAAAAAAAAAAAACAACAACACGGGCAACACGCTTTCACATATTTGAAACAATTGGAATACCAAAGCTCTGTCAATAAATAAGCATTTACAAGTAGTAGAAGCTACCAAAACATTAATCTTCTGTCTGATCAGAACTGTGTGGGTGTGTCAGATGTCACAGTGATTGACAGCGGCGTGTCTCCTTACAAACCATGAAGTGCTAGTGCTAGAAAAGCGCGTAGGAATGACAGTGTTGCTTTTACAGCATGAACAAAGCATGTTGGTTCAATTTTTAGAAGAAGAAGAAGAAGAAGAAGAAGAAGAAGAAGAAGAAGAATGCCTTTATTGTCACATATTCTTTTTTTCTTTGCAGATCCCAGCTTGTTAGGAAGTTGGAGTCAGAGTGCAGGGTCAGCCATGATTCAGAGAGGGTTAAGGGCCTGACAATGGCAGCTTGGAGGTGCTGGATTTGAACTTTTGTACATATTTCTAGCAGAAAGCAGTAAAGTAAGGTAAGACTGCAGTTTGTGTGCACGCCACTGCTACTTCGCCTCTTTTCAGCTAGTTTAAAAAGCTACGCTGATCACCAGCATGGCACGGACGAAGTGCACATGTCGCATCTGGATTAATAAATGAGCTTTCATTTCCCTCCGATTTCACAGCAGCGAGATCATTAACCGTTTACGATTGGGAGTTTGGATGGTGAAGCTTGGCAAGCTCAGATTAACTTTGGTGCATTTTTCCATTTATAAATTTGTGAGATTTTATCATGCAAACAAGAAGAACGTCGTCAGAAACTGTAGTCTCTTCATTTCAGTATGCTCATGTATAAATAACGGGTATGGTAAGTATTATGGGCAGTAACATATGTTACAGCTTTCCTATCTTTTACCAGTACTAAGTATAGATGATGAATATCTCGATCATAGCACAGCTATTCTCGTTCCGCTAACCGTTGAGAAAACAAACAAGCAAAAAAAAAAACAAAAAAAAAACCACGAGATAAAACTAATCGCCATTACCACATTTTAACTACTACACTAAAACAGCGTATATAAAATGGTACTAGACTGGTACCAAAGTGTTCCTTTGCTCAGGTTTGTTTGCTAATAAACAATAGAAGAGGCTAAGAGAGCAGGAAAGAAGTCACTTTCATTCCTGTGGTCGGGGGTAAAACAGGAGCCGGAGATAAGCAGATGATTCATTCCGATTGGTACTTTGGTAGCCTTGACATCAACGTTCCCAAATATAGTTTGTACTTGAATTGTCCAGAGGAAATTCAGAAATCTCTCAGCAGAAAAGCAAAACAAAAATGTTCTTTCTCTTGCAGTGAGTGGCGCACTGACCACAGAACTCACTTTATCCTGGTCCTGGATCCGGAGCCTATCCCGGGAACACTGAGTGTGAGGCGGGAATACATGCCGGATAGGAATACATGCCAGCACCGTAACATTGTACAAATTATTTAATAATTTAGTACGCCAAATAATTACAGACTAGACATCTTGTCAAAGAGATCTGTGGATTAATGGAAAACAAACAAAAGAATTCACATTGGCAAATCCTCCTAATGTCTCAGATTAGCATTAGAAAATATTTTCTGTGCTTGGATTATAAACCATTTTTATTAGACTTTATTCAATAGTTGGACTATAAACAGCAGATCCACAGCTTTCAAAACACGACCTTTTGACTAAGCATTTTGTTATTCAGTCCCTGAACCAATCAGAGATGTGCTTGCGTGTGCTAAGAGTTGTAAACCATACGGAATGCTAAAGCTAGGTTTTAAAAAAAAATTGCCAATAGGCTTCTGAGGGTTAAGTAATTAAATGGCGAATATGCAACATGGCGAATGAGGAGGTGATGAGCAAGCAAACCCTCCTGTTCTCGTGTAAAAGGAGGAGAAATTTAAAAACTAATGAGGAACTCCTTTTAGCATAACACGAGCAACATTTTAAAACAGCTCTTTCTGAAGAACAAATCTAACGATCCTCGCTCAGATCATTACCAAATGTAACACAAATACGAGGCAATCAAGAAGCCACAGCAATGTTGGATAAATGGACTTTATTCACATCTCATACATATATTTTCATTATATGCATATATTCATATAAAAATACAGAATACAGTAGACTGTCACCCAGATATCACATCACCTGGGCCACAATTACTTATTTGCTTTTGGCACCCTGACTATCTTCCTTGACTAAGAGCCTTCTTGCTGCATGACAGTCCAAACAGGCAGGAACAGGGATTTTACGGCAGGTGTCGTGTGCCACGCGAGTTTCTCATCTCATTCCTGCGACTCCACAAAGGACTTTTTTTTTTTTTTTTTTTTTTTTTAACCCTCACGTCCAGACACGAGGATTTGTCCTGGATGAAGTGTTCTTATACATACACGGCAGAAATCAGTCTCAGATTCATGACGGCCTTCAATAAAGTCCATGGCATGTCACATGCTGTCCACAGGTTCGAGGTCAGAGGCTCTTAGGTGGGTCGATTTAAAAAAAAAAAAATAAAAAATAAAAAAAAGGAGGATGCCGCCATATAAAGTTTCACAGCTTAGGCCTATCCATACCAACAAAATGAAAATAATATGCAACAACGTCCATAAAAATGGCTATGATGATTAGTGTTCTGGTACAACTATTCTTCTTAACTTGTTACATGTGGTTGTGTGTTTTTTTTTTTTCTTCTCTCTCTCAGTTACAAAGAACAATGAAACCACATTGATGCATTGCTCCTGAATGTGACTCGTTAACATTTTTTTAGTCTGATGAGACACGTACAAAGGCGTTAACATCAAAACTAAGCCAACTTAAACACAACATAACACTTGACCACATGCTCATACACACTTGTAACATCGGCAAGGTTTTTTTTTTTTTCCTTTTCTACATCGATAAAAAGCAGTATTGCAGTATTTCTACACATATTTCATGTCCGATGGGTAAATAGTTCTCACGCAAGCTCGTCTTAATTCCGTTACTGATATAGAAGTCAATACATTGATTAGCTCTTGTGAAAGAGGATAGTTTTAAAAATGTATACAAAAAAAAAAAAAAACCCAGTTTTGAGTTGCTGCCGTAATGAATAGAAGGCTGTAAACGTTCAATAACGGGCAGATTTCAACTTCAGACTTCCTGGGGTTGTTCCAGGCCGTCCTTGAGAGGAACGTTAGTGGTAATGCATGATCAGGGAAACAGATGTATACCAGAGTTTTACATTTTATAAATTATTAGACGTGGTAAAAATGCATTGAAGCAGCAGCAACAGGTCATTCCCACACAGATCATTACAACCAGTGAGAGAACGCAGGATCATTCTGGGTATGAAGGAAAATATAACGAATCTCAGAGCTTCATCTGAAATGTATTAAAGTGTATTACGCCGTGGAGAGCTGTTACAAAATCAATATGTACACATCAGCTTTGAGGAACAGAATAAGAACAGAAAAGAGCATGCACATTTCTACACTCATCAACAGACAAGAGCATGCTGGAGATGAGTCATATTTAGCCTGAAGCGATTCTGAAGCTTGAGAAGAGCAAACTAAAACACTGTTTGGTAACGCTTGACTGGGGTTGTATAACTAACATTATTTACAGCCTTTAGAAGCCAGGAGCAATATTTATACCACAGCGCTCCTCGGTTCTCCAATCTAAAGGTGTCGATTCATTTTCTAGAATAATTCAAATTCTAATAATGATCATTTCTATAGTAACAACTCAATCACAGACGGACTCTCCACTTAACCTAAGGCGAACGAATTAAGAAAACGTCTCACTATTAAACAAAGAACAGTGTGTTATCGTTAACACGATGACGTTTTCTGTAAGGAGACATTAATGTAAGCTTTATGGAAGGAGTCTCCAGTGTCAGTGCTCAGATTCAGGAGGGAGGAGTTTACGCTTTTTGCGGTGTCTCGGTAACATGAGCAGCTGTGTTTTTTTTTTTTTTTGTCCTTATTCATTTTAAAAGAGAGAGAAAAAAGAGGCTGGTGAGTTAATGTCTGTTTGTAGACACTCCGCAATGTTAAAATGTAGCTATAATTGGTTAAAAAGCATGAAAAACCTTGTTGTTTTATTAATTCATACATTTTACAATTGTAATCATTGGCAAAAAAAAAAAGAAATGAAACATTTTTTGGAAGTGCTGTTATAGGAAAATGATTAACTTTCGGCGATTTTGTTGATTATTTTCCTGTAACGGCATCCCCCCCAAGTTTTTCTTTTTTATTCCTTACTCATTCCTCACTCCACCCATGAGTAAAATTAACTGGATGTGCACTTAACGAGCATTAATTCATGTTGTACCTACTATTAGTCTTATAGAGAGATAGAATAAACACCGGTTAAAGCAGGTGGTATTTATTTACGTAACACTGAAATAAAACATTCTTTCTGTTAATTGAATCAAATGAACAATTTCGTTTCTTCGTCTGTCCAAACAGCGCACAAGAGTCCACCATGACCATGTTTACGATTCGATATATAGAGCGCTGAAATTTGTGTCATCTGTGTTTGTCTGGTTTACAACAAAATGGCTGACTGGGAGCCAAAAGAGTCGACTCTTTGAACCAAATGATTTGACTCACTGAGAATAGTGTTAGTTAAATGACCCTTGATGTTAAGTGTTACACACAGTGTTTTAATTAGTGCTCTGCTATCACAATTGTTGTGCGCACACACACACACACACACACACACACACACACACACACACACACACACACTATGGCTGCTTATCCAGGATCAGTGTAATGGGGACCCGCGTTAACAAAAGGCACAGGATTAAAAAACGTTCAATCCTACTGTAAGATATCAGGTTCATGGCCTTTTGTGAAATGTTCAGAGCGAAAAGCATGTGATATGCATGTGATATCGAACTACAATATAAAAATGGAAATTACTTTGGATTTCGTTTTTGCGGAGCAGAAATCTACACGTGCCCTGTGTTCCAGAGAGTTGCATCATCTATGTAATAACATCTATTAAAACTGAATAACTTTCGTTACAAACTATTAGGAAACGGAGTGTTAAATCAGTTTTGGTGAACACGCTGGTTGTCCTGTTAGACTGGCAGCCATTAAAGTTCATCTCTGATATTTAAAATGGTTCATATGTCAGTAGCGTGTGAGCCTGAATAGAAAGTTGAATTGCATCGTTGGGTTGCATCGTGGATCACAGCTAGGCGATTCTCGTAAAGCTAGCTGAAGCCTCTATTATGAATTCTGTAAATGGAGCGAACAGGTTTTAAAAGTAAGAAAGATTAGACTGTAATTAGACAGCCCGAGGGCTAGCATTAGTGTGACAGCTGCGGTTTAAGGAGCACGGGATTCAAGCCTAGCACTTCCACGATCATCTCGCTAACTACCCACGCCGGAGCAGCAAAAATCGTTTACTTTTATAACATATTCTGAGAAACAAAATAAATAAATTAAGTCCACACCACCAGTTAAGCGACATTAAAAACGATACACAATTCAGATAATACAACTGAAGAATAATTTTTTTTTTTATGGATTAAAACAAGTAGGACGCCCGAAGCTCAGACACAAAGAGCGAGAGAACTCTACGAAACAGGAAGCAGGAGGGAAGAGGATGAGACGCAGTCGGTTCTGCCTTCCGTTCTTCTCTGGGCTTGTTCTGGCTTATTCAGGAACTCTCAGCTCCGTTCACGTCGAAAGCGGAACTAACGCTCTTCAGGTGGATCCGAACATCTGAACATCTGAACAACATTCCTCCTGTACGATCTCCATGCACGGATCACAGTCAAGCCATCGACAAGCCAGCAGTCCTCCGAAGGAACAACGACCTCAAACAACCCCCCCTCCCCCTCCTCCTCCTCCTCCTCCTCCTCCTCCACCTTCCTACCACAGAAAAGGTCCGACCATTGTCCTTAGAAACATCATCGTAACTCAGTGGGCCGTTCTTCGTTGGAGGTCAGTACTTGTCCCTCATAGCTGAGAGAACAGGAAGTTACACGTGTGGATCTCGAGTTGCTGCCTTTTCGTCCGCTGTACAATCTGTAAAAAGGGATGGATACTGTAAGAACCTGACAACTTTCTGTAAATGTGTGTGAAGGGATTAATATCTAAAAACAAATCTCACCGGTTGTGATGAAGACAGATCGGGTTACACTGCACAGATGTTGTTTAATCTTTTGCTGCATGTACAAAAAAAAAAAAAAAAAAGTTAAAAATTTTTTTATTTATTACTTGGTACAATATAACCTTGCGTTCACACTAGCGTTGTTTTTCTAAACATAGCACTTCCTCGACTCGGTGCTGCGATTTCACCGACAGCTCAACAAAGCGACGTTTTCTCAAGTCTACGTGAATTAGATGGCGCTGTAAAGCGACAAATCCAAAAAATTCCCATAAATTATTTCTCAGACCAATCCTAAAGTACGTGTGGTCCGACATTTCTTCAGTTCCCCTCTCACGACTTTAGTTCCTACCTGCAATTAGTTCTCGTTTCCTGTTTAAAAAACTTATAACTATGTTTTTTTTTTCTTATCCTGTCATTAAATGTGTATAGAGACATTACGAAGAAAAGTAAAAGATTAGAAGGAAGTAGAAGAGATCGTCAGTGCCTCCGATGAGTGTATGCAGCTAGTACAGTTAGCTCGCTTTGCTAATCTAATCTGAGAATGATGCTAGTATAGAAGCCGAACGCGTAGTTCAAAATTAAACCGTTATTCCGTTATTCATCCGAACTAAAAACAAAAAACGCTGGACAGGCCACGCCCACAAGAGACAAACTACAACTACAAACTACAAGCGAGTGCGAGCGAGCTTTCACCTGCGAGTGTGTGAGTAGGGTTATACTGTAGAGTCAGTTCATAAAGTTAATCACCTTTCAGATATTTCATCATCTAGTGGTGGTGCGCTGGGCTCGGCTCCAATAAACAGCGGCGGGCCTTCTGTACTACTCTGCGCCAAAGAGGTGTTTCTTCTGGATTTCACCTGCGTGATGAAAACATACAGGAAGTCAACCACGTTATCAATTACAGGAAATTTGGAGATTCGGGATGAAAACTCACACACCTTCCAGACGAGCAGCAGCACGGCAGCGATGACCGGAATGAAAAGGAGTGAAAAGAGACTCCTCTTCACGACCACCGGAAAGGTCCTCTGATTCATGGAGCCTGCAGACAAAGTGGATACGGTTTGGTCAGAAGGCGTCGATTAATTTTCAATAACAGCAGCTCTGACAGTAGTGCATCTGCAAATCACGGGCTTATATTAATGCGCTTGCTCTAATAAGTTATCATTTCCATCGTAACAACTTTTATGGCAGACGCGCCACATAAATGGATTAAAAACACGTGTAATCGTTGATCCGGTGAAGTTTTCTGTAAGGAGATGTTTATTTAACATTTATGGAAGGAGTCTCCAGTGTCAGCGCTTTGTAACAGTCAGAGGTAAAGCACGTCGCGGTTTCTCAGTAATGTGACGAGCTGCATTTTTTTAACTTCAAGAAGAGAGAAAAAAAAAAAGAGTGGTGACGAAATGACTGTTTATAGCTGCTGCAACAGGAAGTAACTTGTTTTGTGGACGTTAATTGTAGCTATAAATGGATAAAAAGTATGATGTTCTTTTTGTAAGTCCTGTGGTATAAGAGGAATAAAACACTTCGGGACGTGTTTTATTCCTTATTACGTTAACTCACAGCGTGATGACTCACGTCTGGCTGTAATGACGCAAAACGTGAAGAAGAAAATGAGTCAAAGGTTTAACGAGACGCTTCGGTTTAGTTTATCAGCAGAAACCGACAGCAAGACGTCGCCTTAGATTAACGTCAGTCCGAGCGGGCGTCTTATAAGTCAGCGTTCCGTAACCAGTAGCTGCTCTGAGTCTAAGCAGAAATATGACGTGGGCTAAACAGTCGACGTGGCGCCTCAGAATGGCGAGAGAGAAATGATCTGTGCACACACTCGAAGCATGACAAGCGGTTTAGAAAACTGCTGCAGCAGGAATGTTATCTCTCTAGGCTTTTTCCGCTTCCAGGTCTTTCTGCTTCGGTGCCGAGTTCGCCAGCTAGCGAGCCAGCCTCATGATAAACTTCATCATTAAACATTTTTGGCTATGCTGTTGTAGCAAAATAATCCACGCTGGCTTGGCAGAACAGCGTGTCCTGCAGTGTTTTATTCCTCTTATACAACATCGATCTGCCAACAATTGCCATTTTTAATTTACATTTTCCCCATTAGTGCATTTTATCCACTTATAGCTCTTGTTACAGAGAAACTGCAAAAAGCGTAAACTCCTCAGTCCTGAAGAGTTCGGAAAACTCATTTACTCAGAATTACAGCTGACCGTTCCAACTGCTGACGCTGGAGACTCCTTCCACGAATGTTAAATAAGCATCTTCTTACAGAAACTTTCACCATCTCAAAGATCAGGCGTTTTAATCCATTCAGGATCCCTGTGAATGAGCCGTTACCATGGAAACGATAAGGTATTACCACAGAAATGAGAATCAGAGTGGAGAATTCAACAGCGCTGTGGTATAAAGTAACGCGTTAATTCATGTTTGTTTTAAATATTAATGAAATACTGTCTTGTCAATGTTTATTCAATCCATCACTAAAAATCCACATAATAATTTTAGTTCCTCGATGTTCCGAAAACGCTTAAATAATAAGCCTCAGTTCTGAATTTTGCTAGTTAACAACCGGAAAAATCATTCGTTTTTAAATCAGTGACAGGATGAACATTATTTGGTTTAATTTTTTAAAAAATCTATTAAATTATTAGTTACTTAGTGTTAATGTTAATGATGATGTATTAATTCATTAATCAAAGTCACTTAACAGTAAAGCGTTATGAATTACACTCTAAAACAAACACCTTAAAGTTGACTTTAAGGGAAAAAAAGAAGATACCGATGAAGTGGAGACATGACAGATGTCTTTTTGGAAATTCCAAAGGATTGACCTAATCTTGCAAAAGGCCAGGCAAACAAAATAAATCTGTAGCCAAGAGAACTTGACATCTACACACTGGCGTTGACACCTGACATCAACACGCTGGCGCTCGGCTTTGCCTGAACTGTTTTACCCAAGTCCCACATCTGGAGAGCATATAGAGTTGAGTAAGTGTAGAAAAAATGTGTTGTGGTCACAAATTTATTATCTAGTGGGGGGAAAAAAAAACCAAAATGATGTTATGGGCATGTGTTAAAAATTTCTGAACCCCCTGAGATGCATATTTGTGGAAATGACTGCAACAACTTAGAATAACGATGCGAACCAAAATGAAAATGAATGAACTCTTTCAGTTTCTCAGCATACGAGCTACCTGTAGAAGGAGAGAGAGCGCGAGAGAAAAGAAAGGGTGGAGCATTAATACACTTAGATGAAAAACACTTCACTGAAAGAAGAGTCCATCACGGCCCCCTTTTCTCTCCGTCCCAACAAAAGATCCCATGTGTCTGCTCTCGGAGAGAAAGAGTCTGTGCTTGGGAAGATCTGAAGATTGCTCGGTTATCACCGCACTGACAATTGTGTGTCGGCTCTTTTCTTCTTTTCATGCCGTCCGCTAGGGAACATCTTGTGGTTTTTGGCTTTGCGCTAAAATGGGGCTGACAAAAAAAAACAAAAAAAAAACAAAACAAAAACAAAAAGCCCACATGGAGCCCTTCATGCATTCTGCGGATTTCTTTGTAAAGGTGGTTATGCACAGGACAGTGTGCACACATCACCCCAGGGGGAGTGCTAATTTATGACAATTTAGTAACATTTACTTGTCCTATGGAGCTCTTATTCTTACATAAACCCTGCATGTATCAGTATCAGTATCTGCATTCAGACGTAACCCCAAAGTGGGTATGGCCTAAACCGAAAGGGGGATATATTTCCTTCAGGTATTGTTCTTGAATCCATATGAATCCTCCCACTGTGCCCCTGGAAACACTGGAAAATAACTCGGACAAATGCCAGCAAATCTGACAGTTCCTCAGCCTCAGCTACATCACTCTAGTTTGTAATTTATCTCAGCTACAGATGGTTTTTTTTTCCCCTGATGTGCGATATTTTCTACCACATTTATTTGGTTGTATTTCCTGGAAATTTAAACAAACTAGCAGCTTTTTAAACATAACCGCCGTGACCCTGACCAGGCAGTTACTAAAGATGAATGAATGAAGTCTGTAAATGCATCACGTTAGCGTTTATGAACGTGGTCTTTCTTTGTCCTGTGAGGTTCATAGCTGATGTTTTTTCCAGTCTCATGGGATCCAATCCCGATACATACTGCTAGTCTCAATCAGATGCTTTGTGAACCTTTCCGGGGAGAAAAAAAAAAAAAAAAAAAAAACAAAAAGGAAAAAAACCACCCCGAACATTCTGAATAATATATTCGTATTTTGTTATATCATTAACACGATCTGTAATCGCATGCCGAAATCAAAATCTCCTCACCGCCTTGAGGAGGCGATTGATCCTGCGTCGGCGCCGCTGTTGCTGTCGTCGTCGTTTCTTTCGTTTTTATCGTCGTTGGGCATGGCGGAGGTTCGCAGTCTTCTACTTCTCTCGAAGAATTGGCTGTGTTGAAAAAGTCTTCCACAAATTCAAAAAAGCGTGGCGTGAGCCATTTCTCCTCTCTGTAGTGGCACTGGAACTCCAGCATGGAATCCTCCTGGAAAACAAAACAAGACGAAACAAAAAACCAAAATGAAAAATAATAAGCCACAATTCACGCTAGGGGGAAAAAAACAAGCGAGTAGCGCGAAAGGCACACAAATCCTCCACAGTGTTTGTTCTTGGTGTTGCTAAGAATAAATGTGATCTCGTGTGGCATTTTTAATGTTTTACAATTGGAATCACGGGGTAGCAGACTCCAGCTTGCAGCCTCTTCACTATTTGGTGGTGAATTCTTTCGTGATGTGCTTTGAAGAGGCAACAATGTTCCTACGACTTGAGCCAAGTTGGGAGCTGAACCAGTTTTGCTGTTGATTTTAAAATATGAAGAATAATGCACGGAACATTGGGGCTTGTCTAGCTTTGCTCTCTGCCTCACACATTTCTGTAGCATAAAATTTGCATACAGCACCTTGTTCTGCAGGGCAATTTATCAAACAGAAAATCTTGCTCAGACTTCTCAGGAAATCCTTTATCATGGCAATGTTGCACGGCAACGTGTTGTCCAACTTGTTACATTTTCTATACAGGTTTAAATCTGAAGTCAACTCATGGCCTGAAACTAACCAGCTAATAAAAGACGCGTCCATTTTTCCCCCCGTCAAGCTGCTTTGTCACTTACGAACATTGTCGGGCTATTATTACTAACTTAAAGCTTCGAGGGGAAAATGGTCACTGCTAAGTCTGTTTCCAAGATGTAGCCGGGGGTAGCTGGGATTTCAGGTTTGACTCTGACTGAAATATTTTAGAACGCTAAATAATGCTCCAAAATGCTTATTAGTGAGAGGTTACATGCTTAGTTTATATATATATATATATTTTGTGAAGTAATTGCAATATTACATTGTTCATTAAAAAGTCCATGCACACACACACACACACACACGCACACATTCACACACTCACTGATACTGAAGTTTAGCATAGCCAATCCACCTACTGCAATGTTTTTAAGACTCGGAGGAAACCAGAGAACCCGGAGGAAACTCCGCACAGATAGTTACACAAGCTCCAGGGACTTTATGCTACCTGCCACACCACCACTCCGCCCTTTACTATCTTTGTTTCAAAATTTAATATTTCATTTCTATCACAGTATTGTAAACACCCTGCAATGTCATTGCAAACCCCTGACTGGGAAAGCCTGCTCTTTCCAGGAGAAATTTCATAAACGTATTTTATTTCCTACACCTAACATTATCAATATGGCAAATTACTATGGCTATCTGTAAAGCGTGCGAGAGGCGATAATTAAATGACATTTCGAAACAGCATCTCTGCTTCTACTTCTGTCTGGCATCCAATCAAATCTTGTATGGAAATACAAGATTGTTCCCCCGGAAATTACTTCTTGGCTGCACCACTGCTATGGTTCTCAGTCTGTGTTTTATACACACAATATTATAATGACCATACGTCTGTTATTTACAGACATGCTAAAATTGTGAAGGCATGAATGTGTGCTGTGCGCTGAATAAACAATGTATAACAAGCTCTTCTAATTAGCCTCATCTACGAAGCAGAAAAACCTGTCCTTCTTAATTATTCAAACAAACTCAAGAATGTGCTTGTGGCAAATGTGCACTGTGTTCTCTGTTAACCTGCAGCATACTGATAATCATCTGTGCTCATATGAGACACGAATTAAAACTGCTACCTGAAATGAACGAAAAACAAATTCAAACTGCTACCTGAAATGAGCGGAAAACAAACAGCTAGCTTGCATTTCTGCATTTCTTTAACATACGTCGAAAATACAAAAAAAGTACGTTCAAGCAGTAAAACATGCACGACGCACCCACTTTGGGGAATCTCAAGAATCTGAAAACTGGATGATCTGGTGTCAACATCTGGCCACTGATTGGTCAGAAGGTGTTGATTAATCTTCTGTAACAGCATCTCTGACAGCAATGCAGGTTTATGTTACTGCGCTCTTTCTATTACCTTATCGTTTCTATAGTAACGGCTCACTCACAGGGATTTTGATGTTGGACGCGAACATCAGGCATACAGTATATAATGCATGAGATAAAAATTCACCTTCAGTGAAATGCTAAATAGTTTGGCTCATGTTAAATAATTTCGGTAGTCGTGAAATAATCACTCACCAAGCTATGTCCAATGATGTATCGCATCTCTTGTAACATTTGGACAAATGTTTCTATGTAGTCTTTATTGGAGGAAATATTCCCAAACTTCTGGGCCAGTTCTTTTAAGCTCTCCTCCAAGTGAAATACGTTGAGCTTCACCCAGCACATACCACTCTGGAGGAAAAAAAACAAACAAAAAAAAACATGAGTACACAGCTTTTATTAGGAAGTTGGCTTAGGAAATTCTTGGAGACTATGCTGCAGTTCTTCATTTTATCGAAAAAAACAAAAAAAAAAACAACCCAAAAACAAACATATTATAATATAGTGATACTGTAATAACATGCTAAGGGTGGGTGATATGACCAAAATATCACGATATGATACATATCACGATATACATTGGTTTGCTCGCAAACTGCCAGTAATGTAGTACACTATTGGCAGTAGTAAATAAATAAATAAATAGATAGATAGATAGATAGATAGATAAACAAGCATATATATAATATCCACATCATCATATCGCCCAGCCCTATAATATGCTACTTTCTTTAGTTTTCAATTCAATTTCAATTTTATTTATTTAACAGCATCCAAATTTTTTTTTTTTTTTGGTAACATTCAATTTTCTGTTTAAAAATTTTACATTTCAGTTGAGTCCTTTTACAAGTGCATTCATATGAGCACAAAAAAAAAAACAAAAGAAAAAGAAAAATGTCTGTAAATGACTTACCACTTCTTTAGGCAAATATTGTACGGTGATCTTGTAGTCTTTCGGAATATTCTGTTTCTGGTGGAGACAAGAAAGCGCGCTATAAACCTGGCAGTGTTTTATAATAAGCAGCTTCCTTCTGGAAAGGAAGGAAGTTCTGGAGGATGAGGGCAGAACACACACCCAAACACTCCAGCGGGAATGACGTTCCCAACAAAACAAAAGGCATCTATTAAAAACAGCCACAAATATGCTTACAGTTTCCGTGAAAAGGGTCCGAGAGACAAATGTTAATGACATGAACATTTATAAACTATTCTCTATACTTAGTTTAACTGGAAGAACAACCATTAAGGAGCAGACTGCTAAACGCTAATAGAGCGATTAAATGGAGACATAATGGAGAATCTGTATAATCATTATTCCTTCTTCACCGTCTTCACAGCTAATTCGAAATTAGTACGACTTTCTGACTGACAGTTAAGCTAACACGAGCCTGGCGTGATTTGGCTAGCTAGGTTAGCTCTCCAGTGCACCTTTCCGTCATCTGCTGTCCGATTTGATTATCACAGGCTAAGCATTAATATCACGTATTTCTGTATCGCCGAACCTCTTTATTCATGATCGCAAATTTCAGCTATTAGTGAGCTTAGCTAAACTTGTATAATGCTTGCTAGCTTACTATGGCGGCTTTATGCATTTCATTATTTTGAGTCTAACCGAAATAGACTCAACTGTATTTAAAGCACTAACACAAAATCAACATGACCAGGACTTGTTCTAATTGAAATCGGAAAGAAAAGGCTATTTTCTTGAAACAGTATGATAACTTCTATCCAGCCTTTAACTGTGATTTCAGCGTTAATCTGCTTAATAATAAATCTGCTCATCATTTTAGTTCTCACCGTGAAGACCAGGCTGATTTTGCTGTTTTCAAATTAATAAATTACATATTATACATACTGCTGATGGTAGCATTAATCATTCGTTAATATTTAGCTAATAGTTCGCTAATAGGCCATTTCTTGTTCGGTGTGTTAAAATGTCACCGTTCAGGAGGTCGGTTGAGAAAGAATAGAACACTAAAAGCAAAACAATTGAGAAACAAGACAGGACAAGAAGAGGGAGAATGTGAAAAGAGACTGTCTGTACTTTTTGTTTGAAAAGCAGAATCAACTTCTGGTTTCTAGAAATACTGGTTTCAGATCAAGTAAAATACAACGCTTATCTCGCGATTATCAATCTAATCAAATATTTTTGCTATATCTAGTCAAAATTGATCTTAGGTTTCTCAATTGTAAAATATTCAAAATAAATGACATTCCGAATAACAGTATAAGGGCGCCTCTACGTTGCCCTGGGCATAAAGCTGTGGAAAAAAACCCCATCACATTTCACAGTGAGGAGCTGACTTTTAAACTTTTGAACTTCAACTTTTCAATACAGTCTTTAAATCCTTTAAAAGCTCCACAGAAGTTTCTATGATTCATCGCTCCTTTTGTGCTGCCTTCAACTCCCTGTCTGTCATAACCATCTGGTTTGATGCGGAAAAACAAACAAAAAAAAAAAAAAAAAAAAAAAAAAAAAAAAAAAAAAAAA
>CM040981.1:26567796-26586668 GCA_022985145.1 Pangasius djambal
TCACTGGAATAGGCAGCAACTGTGATGTAAAGCAACAAATGGACACAGGTACGTATCCAAATCTGAAAATGACAAAAAAAAGAAGAGGATATTTTTAGACAAAAATGCTAATACACTGGAATGTCTGTGATTATGAGCAAAACTGGGGTTTAACATCAGAATTGATGCTCTGAAGGCTTTTATTTTTCAGCTTTTGACCATAACGCTCTTCCTGTGTTTCCACACACACACACACACGATTGCAGCTTGTTGCTTGTATTTGTGCAGATTAACTCTTAATCTTGAGATAAAAATCCTTTTCAAACTTCTTGAGAGCTTGCTTATGGAGGAAGCTGAAGGGAGGGATACGTTTACGGAGGTGAAGAGCTTGTAGCTGGAGACGCCATCCAGAAGTATAAGCTCTACCTTTTAAGTGCCACATCAATACAAGACTGATTTTTATCCGTGAAGCAGACAACAGAGGATTCATTTTGTTTGGTAGGTTTCTTTTGTCCGTCTACAAACAAGTCCTGGTGCGACCACGACCCTATTTCTGTAAGATCTCATTTAATTCCGGTTATAGTCACTGTGTTTATACTCTCATACTCTACATTTTTGTACCGTTCATATTTGATTTATTGATCTATTTTATTTAACCAGCGTAGTCACACTGAGATTAAAAAAAAAAAAATCTGTTACAAGGCCAAGACAACATTCAGACACAAGACACAACAAATCACACTTGAAACTTTCCTGCGAAACAAATGAAGACATGAGCATTTGTACTGAATTACGTTACAAATAGCCTAAAATTGGATAATGAGATTAAATTCACTCGTTTTAGACGCTTCTGCAAGCCGTTCCATAATGATGGGGGCGGAAACCTAAAGCATATGAAAATTCGGATTGGATCAGTAAAATAAAAAACATAGCCTTTTCCCTTCAACCTTTTACCTCGAGACATGGATATAGTGTACATTTAAGGTACATCAATGGACCATACATTTTTTTAAAGCTTTAAAAAAGGTACCCTATACAGACCTTTCAAGGTAAATTATGTGTAAAACTACAATTTTTAAGGTGGAATTTCTATCAAACTTCAATACTGTGGCTGGAAATTTGGAGATCCATCATATCTAGCTCATTCATGGACAGCTTCGGTAGAACTGCAGCTGGAAACACATCCTTTGCTCTTCTAGCTAATAGTCTTTTGAACCCTTATCCAATTATTGACGCAATCGGGAAGCAAACAGGTCTGCGGTTCCGATCTTGTGTACTTTTGAACATTTTTCTCAAATCTGCTCTCAGAAATAAAGGCTGACGAGCGAACAATATCTCCTGGTATTTTTCCCAGTCTTCAGCTGTCCAGTGATCCAGTGCCCACTGGAGCCTCAGATTCCTGTTCTTGGCTGGCAGGAGTGGAACCCGATGTGGTCTCCTGCCGTCGTAGAACCATCCGCCTCAAGGTTTGACATGCTGTGCTTTCGGAGACGCTTTTCTGCTCACCACGGTTGTGGTTATTTAAGTTACCATAGCCTTCCCATCAGCTCTGGACATTCTCCACTGAACGATCTCATCAACAAGGCGTTTCTGCACGCAGAACTGCTGGACGTTTGTTTTGTTTTTCGCACCATTCTGTGTAAACTCTAGAGATTTTTATGAGTGAAAATGCCAGATCAGCATTTTCAGTAATACTCATGGTGGGACACTGAGATCACATGCATTGTTTAATGCATTGCTCTGCTGCCACATGATTGGCTGATTGGCGAGTATGTACCTGGTACCTGAAAATATCCATGTTGTGTAGCTTTAATTAGCTTTAAACGTATATCAGTGCATCTTAAATTATTTCTAAGGGTATAAAGATATATACTAAAGACACAAACGATGTTCCCTTAATGGTACCACACCAGTGACAAGGATAAGTACAGTTTGGTGCTTTTATTTCTCAGAGAGTAACAGCGAGCGCTACATGAACACGTTACCAATAACTCCACTCTGAAGACCACATGCTGTGCTTTTGAAATGCTTTAGAGGAGTTTCCCAACTTGGACCAAACTCATACCTGATCGCTGAGAATCTTCTGGTACCTGATGAGTACCTGATGAGAATTCAAATACGGCACAAGACCCCTTCTGGTGCATAGGGAATGGCGAAAGAGATTTGACTTGCCTCTCTGCTAAAGCGTAACGTCAAATACGCTGCGAGTTTTGCTGAGTTAATGTAAAATGAATCGGCGACATCTGCGAAACATACGTCTTTACATAGTAGTAGATCCGGAATGGTTTAGCCTGATAATCTGTGCTAGATTTCACATCTGAGTAAACAAAAAAAGACCCAGGACTGACGATCTATACGCTCGATCTAAAATAAACAAAGTGTAAAATAGACACTGAGGGTGAATGAGGACATGGCAGGGTTTCTCTTATACACATGTTAAACACTTGTGAGAACATTTCCTTTCATTTCACACTCATGGTTTCCTTTGCCCTCAGTAAAACAAAATCACCAGGAAAAACGCTTCTATTTTGCATTTTTTTCTAATTTAATACAACATGGACGCCACAAGTTCGTGTAAAACCTGACGATCCAGATTTAGATCAAATCCATCGCAGCGTCGTCTGAACATGTGCTTCAAAGCACGCTTCAAAGACGCGAGGAAAATCTGACCTTCTGTACAGTCAACATGGTCGATATAACAAATTTGCAAACATTTTCCTGCATATTGAACATTTCCTTTAGTTGTTTTACAAAAAATTTAAAAAAAAGTTTATCATCTTTGTTAACTTTAAATTAAAATAAATTAAAAATAAAGACCCTTAAACTTATAATAAATCAGTTTATTAACTATTTACAGTTTTAAATGAAAAGAAAAAAAAAAAAAGATTTTCAGGGTGGTCTCAGACATTTTTTCGACCTCGCTGTATTCACTGAATTTATTAAAATAGCAGTCAAGCACACAAAAGTGTCATAATTTAGTTATCTAATACTGCTTCACTTTTTATTAGGATAAATTGTAATCCGTAATCATTAAGTTTTGCAGTTTGATCGTTTCTTGTTCCAAATGAAGTTTTTTTAAAACGTATTTATTTATTTTTTTTACATTCTGTTATTACAAACCATAAACCAACCAGACATTGAAAATGAAACTATATATATCTGACTAACCTACCCAGTTTAACTTAATAACATTTAATGAAAAGCACCTGATTGTTTTTAAATGTTTTAAACTGTTAAAAAGACAGTTTACAGCGTGGTTTTTTTTTATGGCATGTGTTATACAGAGCACTCCAACTTCCTGGCATCATCATCATCATCATCATCAAGTGTGCTCACACTGCGGTAGACATTACAATCCTCTGCTACTTTATTGGACACTTTGGCCATCTCAAGCAGCACTGATCTCCCCACTTCACAATAAACTATAAATCTGTCAAACGTTAATAGAAAAAACTGAACAAAGAGAGTTGAGAGAGAGAGAGAGAGAGAGAGAGAGAGAGTGACCAAGACCAAAAAAAAAAAAAAAAGCTTGCACAATAAACAGATTTATGGCGATGGTGTAAACATTCATATTTTGAGAGCAGAATTTTATCTGATACTCCCTGAGGGATCACAAATCCAGCTCTGCATGCTCATTTCTTGGATTTTCTTTATTTGTATTTCTTTAAAACTCAGCACACAGCTCAGGTCTTTTACCTAAGCTGACGGATCATGAGCTCTTAAAAAAAAAAAAAAAAAAACACCAAAAAGAGGCATATTGGACCACTTTTTACTGAGCTGATATGTGGAGACAGACAGGAGCAAGAGGAGCAGGCGGTCTGGATGTGGACACAAGAGTCTGCATTATGTCTTCTGTTTGAAAACGAGAGCCAGGCCGTTGCACAACAGCGATAAATCAGCTAGGGGGCCAAGCACTTTACGCTTTCTGACAGTCGAATGGACGATGCACGAGGAGAAGCAGCGGAGAAGTGAATCATAACTAACGGACAGTTTTCCCAGACTGTAAATTGCTCAAGGAAACGAGATAGCTGATGCTTAATCTTTCGCCTGGCCAAACATAATTAAGTAAATAAAGTTGACATGAGGAATCGTGTGTGTGGTCCTTGGACAGTTTTCCAGACTCCGGGGAATAAAATGGTCGATTAAAAACAGTTTGGCTCTTTTAAGCACGTTCAATTGTTCTCTAAGCGTAAACCAACTCGACTTTGAAAGTGAAACACAGCCTAGAGCATCGGCAGTTACTTTCTTTAATTAGATTGCGTAAACTCAAACCAGAATACACTTTGTTCAAATGGACAAGACAGAAGCAAGATTTCAGTATCAGAAAATCTCCATATTGGCTACAATAATGCTTCAAAATGAGCCATTTTTAATTGAATCACATTCAACTACACTGCAGGAAGGAACACGTAACACTTTTTAAAATAAATGTGTATTTACTAATTTATTTTATTTCATTCAAATAAACTCTTAAAACGTAATGAAATAATGAAAAAAGAGAACACTTTAACAGTAGAAAACAGGGGTGGGGCAATATGACCAAAATATCATATCATGATACTAGAAGATATTTGTGCAATACATGATATGTCATGAAATACAAGTTCCCAAATAAACTGCGATCAAAACGGTCATGTTGCATTTGATTTAAAAAAAATAAATAATAAAAATTGAGTTTAATTCTATTTTATATGAATGAAAAAAGATCATTGTCCTTTTTTTTTTTTCGTATCATGAAATCACAACTAATGGAGACTTTTCCAGACAATAAGCTGCTGTGGTGAATAAGATTCCCCATCCCCTGTTCTCTGCTTGCATAATCTAATTTAGTTTTTGTACCTTTAAAGTTGCCCATTTGCTGAGACTCAGATCTGATGGTAATTCTGTCAGCCGTGAAAAATATCTTTTGGTTCGTACATCATTTTAATGAAGTCATTATGTAGCGTTGTGATTCACTGTAGAGGTAACGTTTTGTTTTTTCAACCGCTGTGAAAAGGAAAGTTTAGCTAGCGCCTCTGTGGAATGTTAGCAACAAGCTAATGACCCACAATTCTACAGACTATATGGTACTTTAAAGTGCCAGAATCAGGCATCTCTATAACGTAACGCAGTGTAATGCTACATAATGTGATGTAACATAATGTAAAATATTTCTGGGAAGTTTTCTACAAAACGTGAACAGGTCAGCACTGTTAGCAAAACTAGCATGTCAGTTAGCTAGGGTTTAGCTACACTTTGGTGATATCTGCTTGCCACTACAATGTTTTTTTTTTTTTCCCCACAATCACTGAAGCCTTTTAAATTTCTTAATGTCCTGGTGGCACAATGTGCACCCCATCGAATGTAAAAGCTAATATGTAAGTTAGCATATTACAATGTGGCTAGAGCTTAATGGAGGGAAATAAACAACGGCACAAGAATAACATTTGTGTTAGCCTTTTCCCCAGAACGTTTTCTGATTTCATTTCATGCACATACATGTGAATGATTTTATAACGTGCAAGAGTAAAGGTGTGCTAGTTCAGACCTGCTGGCGTCCCTATGACACGACACGTTAAATTAGAGTATAGTGCACATGGAGATTATGGAGCTGCCTTGAGGAAATGCTCAGACTTTTCTTTTGGCGTCTTGACTCACACTCTAGACGGCGCTTTAAACATAAAAATGTGCAGGTTGAATAAAGAACATGAGACAAAAAAACTCCCATAATGGCTGAATTAAGATGGTAATGAGGAACGTGAGATGTTTGAGAGCAGGTGTGTAGTTAAAATGCACAGAACAGCTACAAACACAGATGCCAATTTTTCTTTTTTGAAGGTTTATTTGAAATTGGACTTGACAAAGACCTTGTCCCAGCCCTAAGTAACTCGGAACAGGAGCTCAGAGCGATGTGGACGGAGATAACATGGGAAGAAAGAGTTTAGCTTTCCATCCTTTTGTCCATCGCCGAGGTAACGATGAGATAACGTCGCGAGCACCCGGACTAGATAACTGTCACAAATTCACGCACAGCTGACGCTTTGATCGTTGCGCTTCAGTGATTTAGCAAGCCGTCCAGACACAGGCTCTGAATTCACGACGAACAAAGCGCCATTCAGTCCATAATCTCATTGACATAATCAGGCTGGAGAACAACAGCAGTGCCAGAGAGCAGTGCATGTTGCATTAGTCATACAGCCATGAGCTTCTTTTTTCGCTCTGGACAGCTAATACTTTGGTGTGGGGAAAAAAAATATCATGCTATAAATCAGTCCGACCGCTAACAAAGACAAGAAGAAGGTGTGCGATAGTGGGGTGGGACGATACGACAAACATATCACATCACGATTCTATGAGACGCGATACGCATCATGATATATAGGATATATATAGTCAGTAATACAGTATCACATTAAAAACAAACTTTTTACACTTGGTATATTAATACTATTTTTATATAAAAAAATATTTTATTCTTAAAGAAAAAAAATCTGTAGATTTCAAAAATAAAATGTGCATAAAAATCTGTACACTTGTTTAAATATTTTTTATTAATACAATAAAAAAAATTGACACTGAAAAGGAAAAAAAATTTGCAAAAAATAATTAGTGAAATGATTGTCATCATAGTCACAAAGTCTCAAAAAAGTTACATAATTTATCACTGAGACAATTTATCACGATGGGGATATTATATCATCTCATCACCCAGCTCTAGCATGGATATCGCCGATATCTTTTTATTAATTAAAAAAAAAATTTTTTTTACAATTACAAACTGACGGGAAGCAGCTCATGTGATGTTAACATTTTTTAATTCATTTTTAAAATTGCAAATTTTTACAGATTTTTATTTTATTTTTTTTCTTTTCAGAAAAAACATTAAAAAAAAAAATTTTTAAATCTAAAAAAGTAACAAATAATCAGATTTTTATAGACTTTAAATAAAAGTAGCATTAAACAGGCATTGTGACAAAATTGATCACAAATATCAATATTATGATATTATGATATTTATTTATTTATTTGTTTATTTAAAAATAATTACAAACTACAAAATTGTACAATGCTAAAATTTGTATTTTATTTTTCTCCTTTTCAGTGTTAAATATTGTTTATTTTTAAAAACAAACAAAAAAATGGACATTTTTTGTAGACTTTATATAAAGTATCTTGAATTTTATTTATTTATTTTATTTATTATTATTATTATTATTTTTTTTAAATGCACCACTTCTGTATTGCTGGCAGTTTGTGAGCTACATATCGTGTTACACATTGTGTATCGTAGAAATACTTTCAAGAATGATATTTTGTCATATCGCCCCACCCCTTGTGTGCGCACCAGCTAGCGTCTAGCTACTTCTGATATCTGTTATCACAGAGCGATCCACAAGTCAAATATTTTAGTTGACTTCCCACACGGGTAAAAAAAAAAATAAAATAAATAAATATTGTGGTGGAAAAGAACGTTCGTGAAACCTTTTAAGAAGTCATGAGGCCAGGAGAGCGGAGCGCAACCATCACCAGTAACCGGAAACGTCATCAAATCATAATCATTTCAGCCTCCATACAGACAGAGATCCACTCAAAAGTTCCCAAATTCAATTTGGTTCCGCAAATTGCACTCAGTCTGTCTGTTTCCTTTCAGAAGCACTTAAAGGCCTTCAACGCTAACTGAATAAACCACGGCAAAGACGGCGGTATCGCATGTCCTGAGAAAACACACGCTTTCTTACTTTGCCCTCGGAAGAAAGCGCCACAAACACCAAGCATCCTCCAGGTCACCAGATGAATTCGTCTGGATTTCATTTTGAAACAGTAGCCGAGGTTTTAAATCTAAAAACTTAAACATGGTATCAATCTACTTTACACCACAGCGCTGCTGAATTCTGGATTCTGATTGGCCAGAAGGTGTGGATTAGTTTTCCATAGCAGCAGCTCTGACAGCCGTGAAGCTGCAAATCACAGGTTTATATCAATGAGCTTGTTCTAATACGTTATCGTTTCCATAGTAACAGCTCATTCATAGGGACTTTTACGGCAGAGGGGTATATAAAAAAAAAATGTATTTAATAAAGAAAGATGTATAATCGTTGAAGATTTCTGTAAGGAGATTAACATTTATGAACGAAGACTTCATTCCGTGTCGGCGTTTTGAGGTAAAAACATTTTCCACCGCAGGGAAAATATGATGAGCAGAGTTTTGTTTGTTTTTCAGCTTGAAAATCAGTTTCAAGTTAAAAAAAAAAAAAAAAAAAAAAAAAAAAAAAAAAAAAAAAAAAAAAAAAAAAAAAAAAAAAAAAAAAAAGAGGCTGGTGAGGAAACGACTGTTTATAGCTGTTATAAGAAAAGTGATCGCTTGTTTCGTGGACTTTCCACAACATTAAACGTACCTATAAACGGATAAAAATGTACTTATATATACAAAATGTGTTGCATTTTAATAAACAAGAAGACGCGACGTTTTAAAAGAGACGCACTGTAAAATGCAATTAATCCAGATGAGCAGTTTCCACGAGCGTTAAAGAAAGAAGAAAAGGCTCTTCAGTCGCCACTTTACAGCGCAGGACATAAACTCAAGGAATTCACATAACAAGCTTCTGAACTTTACAACGCGTTAACTGAAAAACCTACAGCGTTACTGAGCTCAGAGCGAGCCGAGCCATCTGGGTAATAAACGTCCGTCAAGATGTATATCTGAAAAACAAGGCTTGTGTCATAAAAAAAAAAAAAAACCAAAAACAAAAACAAAAAAAAAAGCAATAACCTAATACTATAATTAATGTTGGCCTTTAGAAGCTTTTTAGCAGCTAGTAGGCTAAGTATTGTGTGTTAACGCTAAGGTGGGGCAGCCTTTCCATCTGCCGTGCCGTCGCACACAGATATCGCATTCATCATCCGACTGACTCATATAACAGAAAAGCAACAATAACGGACCCTGTAGCTTTTTGTTCTCTTTCACACGGGGCGACAAAAAAGCCTCGTGAAAAAGGCGAGAGGCACAATGGGCGAGGGCGACGTGTGAAATTAGTGGAAATTAGTTCCAGATACAATCCGCTGAAATGAAAAACAAATCAAATCCTAGCATCGGCTAGAGCCGGGTGATGAGACGACGTAATATCGAGATCGTGATAAAATGTCCGTGCATTTCGGAGACATTGTAGATATCGTGATATATATATATTTTTTTAATAATTAGAAACTGACTTCCTGTTAACATATTGTACTTAGTTTTTTTTCTTCTTTTTAGTGTTTTTTTTTTTTTTAATAAATAAAACTAGCAAATAAATTACGTGCAGAAAAATTATTAGAAAATAACAATTAAATATGAACATATAAATAATACAAATGTTGATCTGGATAAGTGCATCTGCCAAATGCTGGAAATGTAAATAAAGTATCATCAAACTGATTTTTTTTTAAAAAAATGCAGCACTGTTTGTTTTTTGGAGGGAATTTGTGAGCAAATGTATATATGGTGATACGTATCACAAAGCGATCGTGAACCATCCGTTAGACCCGCGATACGATGTTTTAGTCGTATCGCTCCGCCCCTAACACAGGTGAAGCTCCCTAGTCCTCCTTTTTTACTTCGCTCACAGAGCTGGGATCAGGTGCATTTTCCCCAAACATTCATTTAACGGAACAGCGTCGCCCGAGGCTACAGATTAGCCAACGGGTAAAGAATGCATAGGGAACATGACTCACTGCGTATTTCATTATCACTGTGTTAAAAAGGACGAGAAAGTGACGAGTGATTTGTCGGTTAAATATATTGAAAGCCTATGTCCAAGGTTAAGTCTGGAATGGAAAGGAATTTCAGCGCTCGATCCGTGTCAGAGATCAGGCCCAATCCGTGCGTGAGGAAACACGAAGCCAAATAAAATACAACTAGCTGCGAAAGCTGTGAAGAAATAAATAAAGAAACGAACTCCAGCATTTACAAGCTGCCTGGTGGAAGCAGCTCTGGCCCGAGGCGCTGCATGGAAAGACAAACTTGGACATTGATTAAGGCAAATGTTAAAACCTTATACCACCATCAGCCTTTTTTTTTTCCCCCCCGGATTGTTCTACGTT
Organism: Pangasius djambal; assembly: GCA_022985145.1. Taxonomy (NCBI): domain Eukaryota; kingdom Metazoa; phylum Chordata; class Actinopteri; order Siluriformes; family Pangasiidae; genus Pangasius; species Pangasius djambal. Next base: position 26,577,835 of record CM040981.1, read on the forward strand.
CTCACGTTTCTGAGAGACTGTGACCAGCTTGGACTCCGGCCAGTTTAGCATGATTGCTGGATCACGTGGACTTTGGAAGGAAAACAGTTACCAATTACAGGAACTACACGGACACACCATAACACAGACTTAAAGTTCTACCGAAACAGAACACGTGTGCAGTAACGTTAGCTGCCCTGTATGGGTTGTGGATAGAAATCATGTAAATGAACACTTTTTTTTTTTTTTCTGAAGATACTTCAAAGTGCAGAATCTGCCATTCATAATGTAAAAAAGGACAATACCTCCATTTCATGTTCTTCCAGCAAATAAATAAAAACAATTACAAGGAATAAAGAAGAAAAGCAGTAATCATGGTTGTAACAACAACCTTAACGTTATCCTGCCCTTAAAACCCATGTCTGTGGCTTTTCTTTTCCCAGAGCAGCATAGTTGCTCTATCAGATATAAAGAAAACTGTAAATCTAAGCTTAGTGACTCATGAAGAGGAAATAATGCTTTAAAAAAAAAAAAAAAAAAAAAAAAAAAAAACCTCGCGCACTGCATGTTCCGCATGTTTGCGTTCACATCTGAAATGTGAAGCAATTTGTACAGTATATCTGAATTTGATATCTCAAACGCTCGAGATGACTAGTGCGTCAGTGTGTGTGTGTGTGTGTGTGTGTGTGTGTGTGTGTGTGTGTGTGTGTGTGTGTGTGTGTGTGTGTGTGTGTGTGTGTGTGCGTGACACCCATAGTCGAATGCCCGTCATGCTTGTCAGGTAAAACCAGATGCAGGTTTCTTCCTCTAAACCTACTTTCACCTCCTGTAGCATGTTATCACTTTGTACAAAAAGCAACTGAAGCACAGAGTAAACACTCCTGAGCAAATTTTGTAGTGTGCAAAACGACGACGCAGCTTTCACCCCGACGCTTTTTATCCACAGATTAATCTGTAACTGTCTGCCCGTGGCTGAGACTCTTTTTTTTAACGATGGTCAAAGATTAATCTGAGGTTCAGAATGTCCAGAACGTGTTAAGGAAATTCAGGAATGGGATGCTGCGTGCAAGGCAGGATCCTAATCTCTACACAATATAATGACAGGCGTGATCAGGATGGGTGGTCACCATAGTCTAAACAATCCTCTCTAGCCTACACAGATGACGGTGAGCCAGATGAAAACCTTATTCATTTTTTTTTTTTCAATTTTGCATTGTTTATTGCAAACAGGCATCACAAATGTGAAGTGCATCAGATTTGAGGTAACAGTAGAAAGGGCGATCACAAACAATTTGTAATGTACTTGTTATGTTTTATATCATAAGTCCAAAATCTATATACCCAGAAGTCCAAAATCATAATTTGTTGCATTTTCAGTCCATTCAGTTCCCTTCTCTCTCTCTCTCTCTCTCTCTCTCTCTCTCACTCTCTCTCTCTCTCTCTCACTCTCTCTCTCTGTGTGTGTGTGTAAGTACGTCAGGAGCCAAACAGCAGCTGTGTGGACTAAGGGTTTTGTTTTTTTTCCTTTTTGTCTTTTTCATGAGTAGCTCAGATCGCCCCGAGTTTCACATTACCACTCAGGAAATATCGCATTATTTTTATGATGTTTTCCAGATTCCAGCTGATCCAGCCTCGAGCTGGGGCTCCACCGAGATGTAAATCTTAAACCTCTTCAAAGCCTCCTAATGACTTGTGTAATGCTGCCGCCAATGAAAAGACATTAAGTGCTTAAAAAATTTGCTGCGTTTCAAAATGATAGTCCCTAATAACAAGCAGACTCTGCATCACTCTGCCAGGCTCCGCGTGCCTGCTTCAGGCCCCGGGGGGCCACAGCGCAGCAGGACGACCGCAGCGCTCTCCACAAGCTGTCGAGTAAAGCCTGCACTACGGCCACTGATCCCACTGAAGCATAAACACGCATCAGTGTCAAGAGACGCACGTTTCAGTGGTTACGACTGAATGCCGAGGCACGATCCTCACCTCACACGATATCCTGACAAGCCCATGAGCAGGACGGGCGATAAACAGATTCCTCGATCTTCTAATCAATCCTTAATGACTCCCTTGGAAAATTCAGTCTGATGCTCCTGAACTTGAGAAACTGATTGATCTGGCAGGAGGTCAATATTCAGCATGCTAAAACTCGTCCCATGATGCCTGGTGAGATCTTTTTAACCTCTGCAACTTTAATAATTACGTTCATTATAAATATATGTTCTAAGAGTTCCACCTTTTCTCAGAGCAAAATATTAAGACAACCAATGAAACACATTGTGACTGATTAAAAATAATAATAATAATAATAATAAAACTTCCACGATGCTCGGAATACATTTTAGATCCATTTTTCATCCTCTGCCTGAGAGCTCTTTTTTATGTCGCTTTGGTTTCAGCTCCAAAAAGCAACATGTTTCTGGCTTCATCTGAGTCGAGCGAAAAAAAAAAAAAAAAAAAAAAAGTCATGGCTGAATTAATGACCTGAAGGAAATTTAGCAGAGTGATGATGTGCTACTGGATGGATGAAAGGTATCCTGCAGTAGCTAAGAATCACCTGACGCGTGTCTAAAATCACAGCTTAATATCCAGAGGTGCATGCAGATATATAGTTTGTGAATTTTTCATCAAATGAATCAATGCGTGAAGACATCAATAATAAACAAGTTCATTAATCTAGTGCTTAGGGGTCCATCTGCATGCTGAATCCTGCATGCTGTAAATGCATACTGCACGTGCAATATCGCAGGCCAGTGATTCGAATCGAATTAAACGATATATTGAGTTGCTCTATTTCATGATGTTTCCATGGACACTTTTTTTTTTTTTTTTTTTTTTTTAACACCTTAAAGGCTGAAGAACTCATTCAGAACTGACACACAGTGCCCCAGTACATTCATAAACAGATTAAATAAATAAATAAATAAATAAATAAATAAGCGTGCAAGTCCAAAGCCACACCTTTTTCTGTGAAACAAATTATTTAATTACATGCAATTAAGTTTAACTGCAGCCACGCAACAGGATCCAGAAGTTTATACACCCGCGCGCAATGCAAGAGATGTTGCGCTGCACAAAAGCCAACAGAAACACAGTGACACATTACAGCACAACGCGATGCACCACTTACTTTTGACTTCTTCATAGGGAACGAGAGGATTAAGTCCGCTGTAAATGAAACCCTATTTTATCTTACTTCGGCGGGCAGGAAGGGGCTTCTCTTCATCCCGTTTGCGCATATCCAAAATCATTATAAGTAAAATCCAATTCAAGAAATGACACTTTCACCAAAAGCAAAAAAAAAAAAAAAAAAAAACCCACACCGGTTGTTATCCAGGCGCGCGCTTCATAACGCACGTTGACCGAGAACCGGAACACTAAAACAGCGCGTGTGTGCGTGTGCGTCTGCGTCTGCGTGTGCGTGCATGTGTGTATAACAGCTTATATCCGTGTGGATGTCTGTGTGTCTCTATTTGCAAGCACGAGCTGTTTTTATGGCGTGACTGCACCCTTGTGAACCCGCCCACTATGCACAAACCACGCCCCCTGTCATTGGCAACCCCGCCCATTTAGGCCGGCCCCGTTTTAGACCGGATTTCACCATTTCTGAGAGGTTTGGTCCAGCTGTGATTGATGCAGCAGATCTGCTGTAATTCCATCAGTGTTTTTCTTGCCCCATAATCCTGGAGGTGCGTGAGAGTAAACCCAGGTTCATCTCTTTTAACCGCATTCCAACCTTCTGAGATCCTGATCCTAAGAACATCAGCTCTGATGTCCCTGAAAATCAAGACACATTCATCATAAATCATAAATCATATGCACTGCAGTTGATACCACCAAGAGTACGTCTCAATTTATCCTGGTCAGCGCCACGGTGGATCCGGAGTCTATCCCAGGAACGCTTGGTGTGAGTTGCGAGTGGGGAATACACCCCGGATGAGACGCCAGTCCATCGTACACACACCTTCATACACTCATGCATGTTTTTGAGAGGTAGGAGGAAACCGGAGAACCCCGAGGAACCCACACAGACATGGAGAGAACATGCGAAATTCCACACACACAGTATCCAAAGCTCAGGATCGAACCAGGAATCCTGGAGCTGCGTTTCAGCCAAGGACGCTTCTTGATATAAAGTGGTCTAAGCCGTCGCTTAGGGCTCCCAGATCACCAGGGGGCGAGATGATTTTTAAAATACATATACAACTATTTGGCGTTTGGTGTAAAGGTTTACGTATCAGGCCGTCGCTGGGGTCCGTCTTGCTGTGTGAAAAGAACAGAAACTGGAATTCACGGAAATAAATTTGTAACTAACGTCAACAGATCACGAATAAGTGGTGATCAAACGTTTGTATGTATCTGAGGCTGAAAAAAACGCAAAATGGAAAAACAGAAGAGTCAAAATGGACCCAAATGACCTGCAATAAATTCACGTGGTGTCCCCTGTATAGGAAAAATAAACCCTTTATAGCAAAATGTAACTTTATTCACAAAATGTCCTCTACATGATTGCCATTTCTGTGTAAACACACACACGGAGTCGTCTCTCCCAGCTTTGGCTCCCAGTTTGGCAGCAGTGTCGTGTGCGAAAAGTCCATCGCAACCTTGTGACAGCTTCGTGATCCAACCATGAGACTGATTTCAAGGCTATCTAAAAAAATATATAATATAAACTAAGTACGAAACATTTTGGAAGCCATTTTGCTAAAAAGTGTTCATTTTCTCTGTGTATGGAGACTTTTGGGACGCCCTGTGGAGTAAGAAGTTTTGGTCTAACACACGTCAAGTTACTCGATCTAGCTACTAGCTATGACAACAGTAACAGCCTTAGCCACTGTTGATAGGGTCAGTTAGCGAGGTTGCTGTGCTAGCGATAGCTAGTTGTGTTGTGCTAGTTTCTGTGTTAACGCTGTCTGCTGTGTCTGTCCCTGTGCCAACAGTAGCAGCAGGTCTATTGGAGAGAAATTCGGAAATTAGTAGATTTGCATTAAAGTATTCTTTGTTTTATAGCACTGACATATTTTTCGAAACTAAAAGTGAGACACGAGGCTCCAACAGACAGGTCCGGAGAGCGAGACGAGCCATGGGACATCATTTTTTACCTTTAATCTGTGAGAATGCAGCTAGCGTACCTTCTAAAGTAAAGCATTAAAACTACACTATATGCAGCTTTCTGGTTAAAAGATACTAACTAAAGGTACCAAAGGTGTTCGGTTGATGGTACCAAACCAGTGACAAGGAAGTGAGTGTTTTTTTTGTTTTTTTTAAATAAATCTGAAATATAAGATATAGTACAAAAGCCAAAAAGGACACACAGCAGTTGAGATCTTATGAGGCAATTTAATAGCGATAAAGGATTTTCTCCAATATGCTGTCTCATAAATGTGGGCTGTAGTTTCCAGGCAGATCCGTCGAACATGCTGATACCATAAATTTTAAAACCATTTAATAGCTTCAGTACTTATACTACATATTTCTCCCTGCCAAAGGGATTGAAAGATTTAGGATGTCTGTGAATAACAGAGGAAGGTCTGGAAGCCTGAGAAACAACCAAAAAAAACAAACAAAACAAAACAAAAAAAAAAACAGCACCACAATGCCAGTGTGAGGAAACCTTGCCCTTGGATTTGGTACAATATTTTGCGCCTGATTAATCAGTTTAATCAAAAGACCCTTTGTAGTTTACGGTTTATCCGGTTTGGAAGGTTTCGTATGCTTGAGTGAGCAGAAAATAATGAATGAAACTGCCAGACTCAATTTAGTGCCTGGTCTCTGACTGCTAAGTTCATTTCATTTACATCGCTTTTTCGCCTACACAATAATCAGCTGAGAGGAATGTTATTTGTGCTTACAGAACTGCATACTGTAGATTTATAACACAGCAATTCAGGATTCTGATTGTGTGTAATTGTTGATATGGCGATAGTTTCTGTAAGGAGAAACTTATTTAAAGGTGCAATAGTTAAGATTTATCAACATTTTGCGGTTAAATAATAAGTAGAGTTGAATAAGATTTGAATTATTTTTTTTTCCCTCGTTGAGCCATGCTCACGTACACAAAGCTCCACCCCAGAAGCCACGGCGGTAGAGTTAGCATTAGCAAGGACCGTCATGACATGACTTTCAAGCATGCTCAGACATTCAACTGCTCAGTTTCAGTTATAACTCTATAAACATGCAAAATTCGTCTCATTGTGATTTATGAGAATGTTAACGAGTGCAGTCCTGTTTTTGTCTGTAATGAAAAAAAAACATATCTGCTTGATTTGGTATGTAAAGCTGGCCAGTCAAACAATCGAAAGCTTTATAGAAATTGGCTTTAAAGACCTCTCCAGGAGCAACGTCGCATCTTCATCCCATTCGCTGGAAAGAAATGACTCCATCTCGGAAAAGAGATTCCAGTGTTTATTTCGTTTTTTCTTTGTTTCTTTCTGGGAATTTTTCTCGAAGCGTAGTTTTTTTTTCTTTTTTTCTTTTGCTTCAGGAGAATTATCTGGCTGCTCAGGGCGCTTACCGATTTCAGACTGAGATGGTGGTGAAGTGAGTCAGCACTGAGGAGTGTCTATAAAATGATTGACAACAGGGACATCCATTCTGGACCATAACGAAGTTTTCAAAAGAGGTTTCTCAGCCACTTAATACACTCGCACTGAGGCCATGGCTTAAACCATTATTTATTTATCATGCTCTGCATATTTTCCACATTAGTTGCACTAGTAAGAAATTAAAAATAAAAAAAAAAGACTATTGCACCTTTAACAATTACGGGAGCACTCTCCGGTGTCAGCGCTTTGTAAACTTTCTTTAAACATTTTCCAACTCTTCATGACGGACAAGTTTACACTCGGAGGTTTCCTGGTAACGAGACAAGCTGTTATTTTCTAATTAACTACAAAACAGAGAAAAAAGAGAGGCTGCTAAAGGAACTATCTTGTTGTTCAGACATTCCACAACATTAAACATAACTATAAATTCATAAAAAAAGCACAATGTATTGTTCGTTATTAGAAGGAAAAAAACTGTAGGCAAATTGCTGTGATATAAAAGGCATAAACACTTCAGGATGTGCTGTTATTGGAAAATAATCCACTTTGGGCTGAAAACAGTGACTGCGATTCATCGCACCACCCTGTCGTTGATTATTTTCTCACACGACATGGAGCGTTTAATTCCTTACATAATAATGGTAGTACTTTCATTCACCTTTAGACACGAGGCCTGATAATACATCAGTGCAGTGATATATGGAATTATATAATAGTTATACAGCAGAAGAGGAAATGATGACTCAAAAAGGTGTGGTGTGATGCTTGTTTTTGAAACTCAAACACAGCAGATCACACAAATCAGATATGTATTTCTACAGACATAAATTAATTATGAACTGATTAAGGGCTGTTTTTTTTTTTAAAAAAAATAAGCATAAGCCTTTTTGCATAAACCAAAGAAATTAAAAGTTGTACTGCATTTAATTGTGTAAGATTCATTTTGTAGACAGATGGTCTACAATATGGTTGTCTGGTGAATTTTTGATAAAGCTGTGGAAGTTGAAACTCCTTGGCTAGGGGAGGCATTGCTTTCCGACGTAAACGTCTCCTCCCTGCGAATGTGATAAATTTCCTGAGATAAGGAAGTGCCCCAATAATTAACCCAATCCAAACATGATCATGTAACTCAGGAAAAGCACTTAAATGTTTTAGAGAGGTGAGATTTTAATCACAATGAGAACGGACACCGAATCCGTTTCTGTTAAATGAAGATAAATGGAAAGCTGAAAGATTTACAAAGATTGTGTAAATTATTTTTTTTTACGTCATTCCTTGGTAGCTTTCAATCACAGATTAAGATTGTAGTCTAAATCAAAACAGATTATTTTTGGCCCAATAAAGTTTCTTCCTGGTCCATTTCTCTTTGCTAACTCTATGAAATGTCCTTGTGAGATTGTAGCATTTACCACGAAATGCACAGCTAGATGTATCTTTGATCTGAAGCTAGGACGGATAAATATTGAATCTTTTACATCTAAAGCGCTTACTTGACATGAAACTATAGCTAAAGAATCGAAAGGTAAGTCTTTAAACATATTTTTAACAAACCATAAAATGTTTCGTCTTCAAAAACCAGAGATTAACGAGGAATAAGAAGAGCATGTGATAGTGTGCCACTACCTGCAAGAAAACATGACAATGTGCCCTAATAGATGACATTTCAGTGGAGAATATGTGATGAAGTGCCCTCTAATGTGACCCTAAGTGTGAGAAAATGGGATGAAGAGCCTTTTGAAGATGAAGAGCTTTTTCTGCATGCATGGAAACATGATGAAGTGCCATCTAGGGTTACCTTCCTGTGGAGAATGTGTGGTGAAATGCCCTTTCAGGTGCCCTTAAAGTATATAAAACATGAGAAAAGTGCCCTCTATGGTACCCTATGTGCGAAAAAAAAATGAGATAAAGTGCCCTCTTGGGTGCCATTATATGTGAGAATATGTGATTAAGTGCCCTCTAGGGTGCCATGACATGTGAGAATATGTGATGAAGTGCCCTCTAGGGTGCCACGACATGTGAGAATATGTGATGAAGTGCCCTCTAGGGTGCCAAGACATGTGAGAATGTGTCATGAAGCGCCCTCTAGGGTGCCATCACATGTGAGAATATGTGATTAAGTGTACCTCTAGGGTGCCATGACATGTGAGAATATGTGATTAAGTGCCCTCTAGGGTGCCATGACATGTGAGACTATGTGATGAAGTGCACTCTAGGGTGCCACGACATGTGAGAATATGTGATGACGTGCCCTCTAGGGTGCCATGACATGTGAGACTATGTGATGAAGTGCCCTCTAGGGTGCCATGACATGTGAGA
>CM040981.1:26588385-26627184 GCA_022985145.1 Pangasius djambal
TTTTTTTTTTTGGCAGTATTTGCTATGCACAAACAAAGATTTAGAAGATTTCCTTTAAAAGGAAAATAAAATCCTTCTGTAGGCTGCAGGAAAATAAAATCACAACAATATGTGTAGCGCAGTCAGTTAAACACCAGTGTGTACAATGATAAAGTGGACTAAATGGAAAAGATACAAACATACACCATTTAAAACATAGCATATCCTAGAACAAACCCTTGTGTTTATAGCAAAAATATCCCAGGGCCTGTTTTCTTCACAAAGTACCCAAGAGAAACAATATCACTAGGATTTTAAGATCTGAACACAGTACACTATACTTTTGGGAAGCAGAGCCAAGATCAGTGAATGGAATGGTTATGTATTGGGAGTATTGCATAACCGAGTAAAAAAAAGTAGCTACTAAGTTTTCCACAACCATACGTGCCTTTATGTTTACGTTTTAGCTTGTCAATTACAAGCAGCTGATTTTTGATTTGTATTTTTTTTTTACAGATCCGTGTTAGCTGTTCTTTCCTGACTTCCCTCCAGCATCCTTTAAGCACATTTGTCCAAGTGTCCTTCAAAAGAAAGTGCGCCTTATGAACGATTACTAAGTCACATCTCTCTGATCACGGTTTCCTTTTTATTATTCCAACTTCCTCCTCTTTCATTCCATCACACCATGCTACCAGATGGGGTGCACAAGGTTGAAGGAGTGACTGACAGCCCAGGAGTTCCTCAGAGGTCCACCCTCCTTTCAAGTGCATTTGAGGCCTATGAAAACCGCGTCCATGTTTTGGGCTACGATTTTGTAAGTGTATTGTAGAGTTTGCGAACCCCAAAAAAACAGAGTTGCATAATAGGAGCGGAAGATTTATTTGTGGTGTGTACTGTACGCATCCAACATTTTCCAGCCTTTGGACAGAAATAATAAGACTTATGATAATAAATCAGAACTGTTGCATTCCACAACCAAAAACAAAGCAAAACAATAGATAAAAACCTCACATCATTATTACAGCATAGGTGGTCCATACATACCGTACATAGACCTCCTTACTAACCTCATCTGACCTTGAATAAGTCAGAAAAAATAAACACTTTCTATTTTATTTTAAATGATATAACATACAAAGATGTCATGATGGTGCGACATGTAGATTTATAGAAAAATTTGGTGATACTCACGGAAAACCAGAGAAAAATCTGCCGTAGCACGTGTGGGATGTGTCCGGTGTGAATTCATGGAAAGACTGGGCCAGAGAGAGAGAGAGAGAGAGAGAGAGAGAGAGAGACAGAGCAATGCAGCTGAAGTAGAATTCTGTGGTCAGCACAGAGATCTAAGATCTTTAGTTACCCTGATGATGTAATGCTATGGGGTGTTAATTGGGCATTGTCGGTTGTACCTGTACTCAGTGTCCGAGCAGACCGCCTCAAATAAAACAAAACAGCAATTCAGGGTGACTGCAAACCTTGACATGAAAACCCTTCTGTATGCACTAAAGTATTTTGGTTTGTTCCATATAAGTATCAGCAATGTATTTATATTTCGGTTTAGATTTACAGCAGACACCATTGTCCGGAAGTGCTTTATAGTCACGGCAAAAACTGACATCATAGTAAGTGAAAATATCTTAAATATAGCCCGATTTATCTAGTATTTCCTATTATAAGATTACAATTAAACAAATTTCAGGCTTTATATTTTTTGTTCTAGGTTCAAGGTTCTTTTTTTTGTCACATATATATTACATACATGTGATGTAATGTCGTGAAATGTTTTTCCTTAGTGCCTCCTCACACAGTGCAACAATGATACATAATAAAAACAGAATATAATAAAATCCAGTAGACTATATGTTAAGAAAATTTAGCAGCCTTTAGAGGAATGAAGTGTAGAATACGAATACGTATAAATAGAATCTTCTTCTTCTTCTTCTTTCGGCTTTTCCCTTCAGGGGTCTGCACAGCGAATCATCACTCTCCACCTATCCCTATCTTCTGCATCCTCAACACTTGCACCCACTAGCTTCATATCCTCATTTATTACCTCCATATACCTCCTCTTTGGCCTTCCTCTTCGCCTCCTGCCTGTCAGCTCCATGTCCAACATTCTCCTACCAATATACTCACTCTCCCTCCTCTGAACATGTCCAAACCATCTTAATCTGGCCTCCCTAACTTTGTCCCCCAAACGTCCAACATGAGCTGTCCCTCTGATGTACTCGTTCTTAATCCTGTCCAACCTCATCACTCCCAAAGAGAACCTCAACATCTTCAGCTACATCTGCTACCTCTAGCTCTGACTCCTGTCTCTTCTTCAGTGCCACTGTCTCTAAACCATACAGCATGGCCAGTCTCACCACTGTCTTGTACACCTTCCCCTTGATTCTCGCTGATATTTTTCTATCACACAGAACTCCCGACACCTTTCTCCACCCATTCCAACCTGCCTGCACTCGCTTCTTTACCTCTTTCCCACACTCACCATTACTCTGGACTGTTGAAGTGAAGTGAAGTGAAGTGAAGTGTGGCCAAGTATGGTGACCCATACTCAGAATTTGTGCTCTGCATTTAACCCATCCAAGTGCGCACACACACACAGTAGTGAACACACACCCGGAGCAGTGGGCAGCCATTTTAGCTGCGGTGCCCGAGGAGCAGTTGGGGGATCGGTGCCTTGCTCAAGGGTCTCACCTCAGTCGTGGTATTGAAGGTGGCAGAGAGCACTGGTCATTCACTCCCCCCACCTACAATCCCTGCCGGACCTGAGACTTGAACCCACGACCTTCGGGTTCACCTTCGGGTTACAAGTCTGACTCTCGGACCATTAGGCCACAACTGCCCCCAAGTACTTAAACTCCTGTACCTTCTTCACCCTGTAATCTTACTGTTCCACTTCCCTCCCTTTCATTCACACACATGAACTCAGTCTTACTATGACTGACTTTCATTCCTCTTCTCTCCAGCGCAAACCTCCACCTCTCCAGGTTTTCCTCCACCTCCTCCCTGCTCTCACTACAGATCACAATGTCATCCGCAAACATCATTGTGTAAGGGGACTCTTGTCTGACCTCTTCTAACAACTGGCCCATCACCATAGCAAACAGGAAGGGGCTCAGAGCCGATCCTTGATGCAGTCCCACCTCCACTTTGAACTCCTCTGTCTGACCTACAGCACACCTCACCACAGTTCTGCTCCTCTCATACATGTCCTGCACCACTCTGACATACTTCTCTGCTACTCCTGACTTCCTCATACAGTACCACAGCTCTTCTCTTGGCACCCTGTCATACGCTTTCTCCAAGTCTACAAACACACAGTGCAACTCCCTCTGACCATCCCTATACTTCTCCATCAAAATTCTCAGAGCAAAAATTGTATCTGTTGTGCTCTTTCTGGGCATGAAGCCATACTGCTGCTCACAAATTTCCACTACCTTCCTTAACCTAGCTTCCACTACTCTTTCCCATAGCTTCATTGTATGGCTCAGGAACTTTATCCCCCTATAGTTGCTGCAGCTCTGCACGTCACCCTTATTCTTAAAGATCGGCACTAATGCACTACGTCTCCATTCCTCAGGCATCTTCTCACTCTCTAAAACCCTGTTAAACAAACTAGTTAAAAATTCCACTGCTGCCTCTCCTAGACACTTCCAGACCTCCACCGGGATGTCGTCAGGACCAACTGCCTTTCCACTCTTCATCCTCTTCAAAGCCTTCCTGACTTCATCTTTTCTAATCTTATTTACTTTCTGTTCCACTGAGGTCACCCCTTCTACTTTTTTTCCCCCTCTCATTTTCCTCATTTCTTCAGCTCTTCAAAGTACTCCTTCCATCTCCTCTGTACACTCTCCTCACTTGTGAGCACCCTTCCATCTCTATCCTTAATAACTCTAACTTGCTGCACATCCTGCCCATCTCGATCCCTCTACCTAGCTAACCTGTACAAGTCCTTCTGTCCTTCTCTAGTGTCTAACCTAGTGTACAACTCATCATATGCCTCCTGCTTGGCCTTAGACACCTCCCTCTTCACTCTGCGCTGTAACTCCTTGTATTCCTGTCTATTCTCCTTAGTCCTGTCCATGTCCCACTTCTTCGTGGCTAACCTCTTCCACCACCAAGTCTCCTTATCTTCTTTTCTCCTTCCAGATGACACACCTAGCACCTTTCTTCCTGTCACCCTGATCACTTCTGCTGTAGTTTCCCAGTCATCTGGCAGCACTACCTGACCACCCAGAGCCTGCCTCAACTTCTGTCTAAAGTCCTCACAATATTCCTTCAGCTTCCACCACTTGGTTTTCTTCTCTATCTCTATCTTTGACCTCTTCTTCTTACAGACCATCAAAGTCATCCTACACACCACCATCCTATGCTGTCTGGCTACACTCTCTCCCACTACCACTTTACAGTCACTAATCTCTTTCAGTCTGCCTCTTCTACATAGGATGTATTCTACCTGTGTGCTCCTACCTCCACTCTTGTAGGTCACTCTATGCTCCTCCCTCTTCTGAAAATAAGTGTTAACCACAGCCATGTCCATCCTCTTAGCAAAATCCACTACCATCTGTCCTTCAAGGTTCTTTCCTTAACTTCAAACTTGCCCATCACCTCCTCATCACCTGTGTTCCCCTCACCAACATGTCCATTAAAATCTGCTCCTATCACCACTCTCTCACCCGTGGGAATATTCTCTATCACCTCATCTAATTCACTCCAGAATCTCTCTTTCTCCTCTAACTCACATCCTACCTGTGGGGCATAACCACTAACAACATTCAACATCACCCCTTCAATCTCTAACTTCAGACTCATCACCCTGTCTGACACTCTCTTCACCTCCAGAACATTCCTCACAAACTCCTCCTTCAAGACCACACCTACCCCATTTCTCTTACTGTCCACACCATTATAAAACAGCTTGAATCCTGCTCCTATACTACGAGCCTTGCTACCCTTCCACCTGGTCTCCTATACACACAGTATATCCACCTTCCTTCTCTTCAAAATATCAGCCAGCTCTCTACCTTTCCCTGTCATAGCACCAACATTCAGAGTTCCTATTCTCAGTCCTACACTCTTACCTTTCCTCTTCTCTCTCTGTCTACGCACTCTCCTCCCTCCTCTACTTCTTCGACCAACAGTAGCCCAATTTCCACCGGTGCCCTGTAGGTCAACGCGCCGATGGCGGTCGTTGTTAACCCGGGCCTCGACCGATCCGGTATGAAATTCAGAGTACTGACGATTCGCATGATTAAATTTGGCAACGTTTTACGCCGGATTCCCTTCCTGACACAGCCCTCTCTATTTATCTGGGCTTGGGACCGGCACAGATGTCACTGGACTGTGATCCCCATGGCTAGATTACGTATAAATAGAATATGTTTAAAAAAAACCCAAACAAACAGATATACAGAGCTGTAGTGTGCAAAAAAAAATTTTCTCATAGTGACAGGCATTCTACTGACAGATAATTTTGCTTCTTTCTAGAAATATATGTTTTAAATTATCTGCCAATAGAACTAGGATGAACTATCTGCCAATTATCTGTCTAGAACTAGGTTTTAAAATCTTACATTTGATTCGTTGTAATCTTCTAATATGAAATACTAGAGAAATTTGACTATATTCAAATATTTTCACTTGCTAAGACATCTTTTTTTTTTTTTTTAGCGTACAGCATTTAAGGGTCTAACTAAATAAATTAAAGAGCTAGTAGTGGAGATTGCCAATTTTTCGCTATTGGCAATCCAAAAAATTAGTTGACTCATTTTCTTTTGCGTAGTTAAAGCAAAACTGTTTCAGGACTGAGCGGGATTGGATAGTGATGCACAACCTGGGGCTCTGAAAGTGTTCTTTCACGGTCTTGGTCATTCGTTTTATATTTATATAGCGCTTTTTAACAATGGACATTGTCACAATGAAGTTTTACAGAAATCCAGATATACGTAGATTCCTATTCCATCATTATGGAATTCACTCTGCTGCAATGCAGTTTTATTTAGCTTTAAAAGACGTCAAAAATAACTGTTGGGGGAATTTCTTTTGGAGCGAGTGCGAGGTGGGATTCTCGTGAACACCTCTACACTTCATGCAAAGTGATATTAAAGTGTTAAGAATCGTCTTGTGCAGTTGACTGAAGAATTGGCTTCATTCCTTCAAAATTTTTTTTTTGATTTTTTTTTTTGGATTTAATGCTTGGTTTTTTGGATTTAAAGCTTAGTGAAGATGTAGGTGTTCAGTCTTTGTTTGAACACAAGGTCTCAGCTGTTCTTAGCGATGGGAAGTTCATTCCACCACTTGGGTGTCAGTACAGAGAAGAGTCTTGATGTATGTCTTCCTTGTACCTTGAGGGATCGTGGGTCAAATCGAGCCGTGCTTGTGACTCGAAGAGAACATAGTGTGCAGAGCGAGGTTTGATTAGGTAGGTGGGCTCCAGTCTTGGTTTGGTAGGCAAGCATCAGCTACAGGAAGCTAGTGGAGGAAACACAGCAAAGAGGAACTTGGAGAAAGTCTTGCAGATGCATTATAGATCAGTTGCAAGGGCTCTGAGGAAGAGTTGCAGCAGTTCATTTTCACGATGGCAAGAGACTGAACAAGCACTCGAGTGGCCTCTGTGGAGAGCAAAGGCCAGATTCTCTTGACGCTGCATAACCGAGTCAAGCTGGCTGTCCAGAACTACATTAAGGTTGTCTGGTGGTGGGATCTGAGGGTCGTCCAGAGACCTGACGAGATCTTGATGTGGGAATACATCTTTAGGGATATACTGTACACCAGCTCAGTCTTGCTGGGAATTAGTTTCAGCTACTGGTTTTTAACTGACTGATCTCCCTGTGTCCAAATAGGTTTCCTCCAGGTTCTCTGGTTTCCTCCTACTGTCCAAAAACATGCCAGAAGGTCCAAAAACATGCCAGTAGGTCCAAAAACATGCCAGAAGGTCCAAAAACATGCCAGTAGGTCCAAAAACATGCCAGAAGGTCCAAAAACATGCCAGTAGGTCCAAAAAACATGCCAGTAGGTCCAAAAACATTGCCCCTAGGAGTGAATGTGTGTGTGCATGCAATGCAAAAAGGTGGACAGTTTCGAATACAGGATAGACTCTGGATCCACTGCGACCCTGACCAGGATAAAGAGCTTACTGAAAATGAATGAATGTATAAGATGGAAGACAGTCAAGTTAATATTTTTTTCAAATAGCAAAGCAGAGAATCTCAGCAAATTAGGCATTGGGAGGATGAGAATAAGAGATGCTAACATCTAGATTCTTGGACCCAGATCTCATTTAAAAGTGTTGTTAACACAAATATTATCCTTATTTGCTCTTTGCAGGTGAGAGAACAAGAGAGCCTTGTTTTGAACACTTTGTTTATCCTGTAATGATAGTCATTATGGTTCTAACATTTTGAAAACCCTAAGGTATGGGTGTGTTCTTCTTAAACAAAATCATTCAGTAAAATGTGTAGCCACATTTTTCTGGTTCCTAAACCTGAAAACAAGACATAATTAAAAAAAAAAAAGACAGATGCTGCCAAACCGATGGAGAGAAGGTGTTTGTTCCAGCGTCAGAATATGGTGGTCTGTGGCTATTTTGGAGAAAGCACATCAGGTGTTCATTTATGCATCTGCTAGAACTTGGGTCTCAAATGAACATGATGACCTATGCAGAGATGATGCGTCAACAGTTTCCTCTGAGTGGATCACTTAATGGCAATACCATCATTACATGTGCTTATCCATGTGGGATCGCAAGACACCAGCTGGCAAGCCTCAAGTCCAATGGAGATAATGCAATACGATGTTCTCTGGGCTAAAGCTGGATAAAGACTCTTTTTATGCCTGAGACAGGAGCACTTGTGGCAGCAAGCCAACTCAAGGCTTTCTGCTTTGAAGGGACTAAGATGGTTGAGACAATGTCCTGTGGTACTGCATACACCACTCTTTGGTTATCACTTTGAGCTCCTGCAGAGAAAAAGAGAGAGTAGATACCGCGAGCTAATGAGGCTGAAATAAACATTCAAGACATCTTGGGAGGACTGAGGTCAGCTTGTCTATCCATCAACATAATGCACATAAAGTCTGCACGTCTGTAATATCTGTTACTTTAGTTAAGCAGCTTGGCATAAGAAACAACATTGCATCATTTACTCCAGGTTAAAAAGTGTTGCATTTCCAGTCAAAATTTGGACACATTAGATTAAATATTTATTTTGCATTGTCTTAAAGACACTTTGATAAAGACTTATGCTTGAAATTTGTCCAGGTATAAATTTGATTCTGAATCAAAAAGTTCTTATTTATTATTTTTTTTATTAATAAGTAGTTTTTACTTAAAATTAAATTGTCAGTTCATTTGTAAAAATTAGACAAGTAGTTTTCATTTTCATTTAACTACATTTTATTTATTTGCTCTTTTTTTAAAAATAAGAAACTCAGTCTCGTTACTCAGGAAAACCTTGTAGAGAGAGAGAGAGAGAGAGAGAGAGAGAGAGAGAGAGAGAGAGAGAGAGTTTGTCGCTTGAGATGAGTTAACATATTTTGTGAATGCGTAAAAAGCATTTTTCCAAGACTCAATATTGAAATATGATTTAAAAAATGAAGTTTAATATTTTAAGAGCTTGGGACATGAAAAGCCTCATGAAGCTCGTTTTATTTAACATTTATGGAAGGAGTCTCCAGTGTCAGTGCTTCGTAACAGTCAGAGGTAAAGCTGTAAGTTTAAGTTTTCCGACATCTTCAGGACGACATCTTCAGAGTTTATGATTCGCGGTTTCTTGGTAACAAGCTATGTTGCTTATTTATTTTTTGTTGCTCTTATTAACTTCATGAGAGAGAGAAAGAGAGGGGTGGTGAGAAAATGATATTGTTTATAGCTGCTGTAACATAAGCAGGAACAGGAGCTAACTTGTTTTATGGACGTCCCACAGAATTTAATGTAACTCTAAAGGGATGAAAAGTATGACTTCATTCTTTAAATAATAAAGTTCTAATTGATGGCAAATTGTGGTGAATAAAACACTTTGGAATGTGCTGTTATAGGAAAATAATCAACTCTGCTGTGGTAACAGCTACTCCTTTACTCCGTCAGCTTCGTCACGTTACCTTGTTGTTAATTATTTTCCTATAATAGCATGTCCTATGTGGTGATGTGGTGTATTTCTTACCTATGAATGTCTTTATTATTTTGCTAAATTAGTAGACATTTATTTGATTGTAGAAGCAGCACACAGAGGCAGGTTTCAGGATAATCTAAAGTTCCCTCATACCCAGCATCGCATATACCAAGCTCCAGACTCAGATTAGCTTAGACTGAAGTACAATGGCGTTGCATTTACACCGTCTCTTCACTTCAGGAATCATGTGTTGTTAAATGATTTGTAGAAAAGTTTGATGAAATACGTCTGGTTAATTATTGAATTGATTAGTAATTATAGGTTGTTTTTGTTGGTGTAGCCCAGAGCCACCTCATCGTATTGCCACTGTTATATCTGATTTATATCTTTATACAGTGGACTTTATACAGTGGATATAAAATGTCTACACATCCCAGGTTTTTGAGATAAAAAAAATTAAAAACCAAGATAAATTATGTCACAACTTTTCCCACCTTCAGTGTGCAATTACAATGTATAAAAATGAAGTGAAAAACAATCAGAAACATTTTAGGGACAAAAGGAAAAATACTAATTTACCATAACCTGGTTTCATAAGTGTGCGCACCCTTTTATAATTGGGGTTGTGGCTGTGTCCAGAATGAACCAACCACATTCAATCTTCAATTCAAAAGTATCTTTTCAATCTTCATTCAAAAGTAATGATCATACAGCGCTCATCAGTGACATTATTCTGATTAAAGACCAGCTGTTCCTGTAGGATTTTCTTCACGTCTTCTTGGTTTCATTTGACTGCTGAAGCCATGGACCACAAAGAGCTTACAGAGCCTGTATGGTATCTCACCTGTCGAAAGGACTCGATCAGGAGAGGGGTATAAAAGAATTTCCAAAACATTAGATATACCATGGAACACCATAAAGGCCATCACCAGCAAGTGGAGAAAATGGAGCACCACAATGACATCACCAAGAACAGGACGTCCCTCCAAAATTTATAAAAGAACAAGACAAAAACTTACCAGGGAGGCTGCCAAGAGACCTACAGAAACATTAAAGGAGCTGCAGGAATATCTGATAAGTACTGATTACTTTCTGCATGTGGCAATAATCTCTCATATTCTTTACATGTCTAGGCTATGGGGAAGAGCGGCTAGACAGAAGCCCTTTCTCACAAAAAACATCCAAGACCAACTAAATCACCCCAAACCATGTGGCAAAATGTATTATGGTTTGATGAGACCAATTCCAAAAGTTAAAATAATGCCATAATTCCAAAAGGTATGTTTAGTGCAAACAAAAGCACATCACCAAAAGAACACCATCCTCACGGTGAAGCATGGTGGTGGCAGCATCATGCTTTAGGGCTGCTTCTTCAGCCTGAACTGGGGCTTTTCTCAAGGTGGAGGGAATCGTGAATAGCTACAAATACTGGTCGATTTTAGTGCAAAACTTTCAAGTGTCTGCTAGTAAGCTGGAGATGAAAAAGAATTTCACCTTTCTGCATGACAATGACCCGAAGCATTCATCCAAATCAACAAAATAATGGCTTAACCAAAAGAAGAAAATCTGATGGATCTGCAATGTTTTAGCAAGAAAGAGGGTGTAATAAAATCAAAAGGTGCTTCAACAAAATATTAGTTTAGGGGCGTACGCACTTATGCAACTAGGCTATTGTAAGTTTTTTAAATTATTTTTTAGGCTTTTTACATCCATAGTAAGAGCCCTGAATTAAAAACTCATCTGGCCCAGAGATAACATGATAAAGCTGAGCTCTTCCCTGATGTATTTTCCCTTAAAATATGTCAGAGAATGCATTCCAGTGCTAATATTTATTTTTTCCCTTCAGCAGCATTCCTGAGAGAAATCCCTTATCTTAATAAAAAAAAGAAAAAAAAACCATTCAGGATTTCTTAGTAATCTCCCTGCCTCAATCAGCTGAGATATCATGAGGCCAATGCATAGAAATACGTGCCTGTTTTTCAACAGAAATCTTTAACATAACGCTTATCGTTGAGACTCCACATAAAACGTCCTGTCAGATGCAGGTACGTGAACGCAACGGAATGAGAATTCTCCAGTTACGGAATTCCACCACCACCTTGACCAGGAAAAATTGCCTACTAAAGATGAATGAATGAATGAATGACAGTGAAGTCAGGAACACCAAGAAATAACACATATGGAATGAGGAAGTGATTAAGATCAAGTGTTAAATCTTATACTTTAAATCTTATATTTTAAAATCTTAGCAGTATTTCTGATGAAGCTCTGCGCACTCTTGGCATCTTCTCAACCAGCTTCATCAGGCTTTTCTTAAGCTTCCCAAACTAACCGACGTTTCTCTACTAAATTAACTTGTAAATGAAAACAACTTTTTGATGAAGAAATAAATTTATATGCCAGCAACTCCTCAATTGTGCTGTCATTTAACGTTTTAAAGTAATTTTTCAACATTGAATCTAATAAAACATTGATTTTTTTTCCATTCCATTCCCAAAAAAAAAAAAAAAAAAGTGTTAATCTCATTTTTTAAGGTATCGTTTTAAGAGCATTTTGCTCTTAAATGTATAACGGCGTTGAGTTTTCAGCATAGAATTAGCAAATAGACAAACTGTGGTTAACTAGCATTCACGCTAATGGCATAAGGACTTCTACTGAGCTATTGAAAATGGTTTTTTTGTATATTAATAATGTATTTTCAGTCTATAATTTCCTTTACAAGGTTGGGCTTTCATATCTTCTCAGTCAGTATCACTGAAAAAAAAGGAATAAAGAATGAGAAAACTTACTCTTCTTCTTCTTCTTTCCATAATCTTCAGGAAATTTGGATGATGCAACTTCCTGTTGAACTTGTTGAAAATTTCATAGGGGCGAGTGAAAGAATGCACATTTCTGAATAAAATGCACATTTCTTTCCACGACCGATAATTGACGATTCGTGGAAAAGGATGTTTCCGAATGAATTCACACATTAATGCACAAATTTCTGAAGTTGTTTAATGATTATAATTCAAGGTAAGGTTTAGTTATAACTATCGAAATATCGAAATAATTATCGAAAATGTGCACACAGGTTGTTGAAGTGTAAAATGTCTATGAGCTTTACATTACACCCATATTTGAAAACGCAGTGTGTGTGTGTGATGCAAATGATCATTCACATTTGTCTTAGAAACAAAATTTGAGCTGTAAGCATTTATCCAAATGGCTTTGAGATGACAAGAAATTTTTTTTTTTATTTGATATATTTTTGACTGGTAGAGTATTCAGAAAAAGGAAAACATTTTTATTACTCCAGCACTTAATGACATTACCAATAAATCAGCCTGGATTTTTTTTTCTGCTTCTTTATACCCTTTTAATAAAGAAACACTCTCCCACGCCCTTAACCGCTAACTTGTTTAAACTGTGATTTGGTGCCTGTCCTGTTACAGGTACACTCATAAATATCTTTTAGACTGAACAATAAAAAGATCTTGATGGAGTAAAGAATTAGTTACATGGGTAAAAGGCTTCAACCAGTAAATCCACTTTACAAACAATACATCAGATGATTAAAGATGATAACCAAGCCGCCGAACCGAATAAATAAAATAAGAATGATATTTGTGCTACAGAATTTTCAGACGATGCAGCAAGATTGAGATTCAGAAGTCTTAGTGTATCTAAATCCTCCAAAATGGCCTGTTTCCATTAAAAAAAAAAAAAAAAAAACACAAAAACATTGCCAGCAAGGCATCCCAGCCTCTGTTATGGTTCGTTGAAAGTGGCTTACCAGTGGTTCAATGTTCTGATTTTTGTCACGAAAGCTTTGCAGCACGACCAGCGTGACGAAAGACATTCACTCTAAAATGGCCTTTAAAGAAACGTTCATGCATAAATTCTTTTTAAAGTAATCAGAAGTGACAATGCAATAATTTCATTTGGCGTGGCTGAGATATCATCGTCCTTCACGTGTCGTTTGTTTGCTAACGCTTTGACGCAAATGCGTTGGGAAATCAGATCAGACTTAGGTATGCCAGAGCAGCATACGGCATCGCTTCGCCTCAATTTAACCTTCACAGCAACGTCTCTTTTCAGACAGTAAATTAGATTAGGATTAGGATTATATTTGGGCATGTATTCATAGCTGTAGGAGATTTCTTAATCTAATTTGCAAAATCCTGGCATGGATGTACACTATGCTATATTATAACATTGTGGTGGATGTTATTTATTTTCTGAAATGAAGAATAAAGTGTGTGTTTGTGGTTAAAGAAATGAAGGAGACATTTAACAGTACACCTTCGGTCAAAAACAGGGTAACCTGAGAACGTTACAAAACTGGACTTGTAGGTCTTCATTTAAAATGTTTTTTTTTTTCAGTTGGATGCAGTCAACTGATATGTTAAAAGATGAAAAAAGTCATTTTTTATATTAAAGATTGGAAAAACATGGTGTTTTTCAATCATCAGCTGTCCAGTTTGGGTGATCCTGGGCCCACTGTAGCCTCAGATTCCTGTTCTTGCCTGACAGAAGAGGAACCTGATGTGGTCAGCTGCTGTTGTAGAACCATCCGTGTCATGGTTCAGCATTGTGAGTTGCTTTTCTGCTCAGCACGGTTGTAAAGAGTGGTTATTTGAGTTACCATGGCCTCCCTGTCAGCTAGATCCAGTCTGACCATTCTCCAGTTCTGCCAGCAGAACTGTCGCTCACTGGATGTTTTTTGTTTTTTTTGCATCATTCAGTGTAAAATCAGAAGATCAGCAGTTTCTGCAATACTCAAAAGAAGCGTGCCATGGTCAACGTCAGTGAGATCACATTTTGTGGCACAGTGCACAAGTAGGTCTATGAATCGTTTGCAGCTCATCAGGTACCAGAGTTAGTGTTACCCCTATTTTGTAAAATTTCAGAAAATACATTACATATACAAATAAAACTTGACAACAGCAGCAGATTACAGGTAGCATTGCTGACTCACAGCTCCAGGGTCACCCGGGTTCCATCCTGAGCTCGGGTTCCTGTCTGTGTGGAGTTTCTGTCCATGATTTCACCATATCCACATGGGTTTCCTCGGAATTCCCCCAGCTTTCCACCCACCTCCAAAAACATGCCGGTACTGGGACTGGTTATGCTAAATTGCCCTTGTTTGTGGATGTGTGTATATGTGTGTATGTGTGTGTGTGTGTGTGTGTGAGTGTGCGCACGGTGCCCTGCAATGGACTGGCATACCATCCAAGGTGTATTCCCGCGTTACACCCAGTGTTCCGGGGATAGACTTCGGATACCCCGTGACCCTCACCAGGATAAATGATTTACTTAGTAGCAAAGGAAGTGTCCGTAAAATGTAAACTTATGTTTGTAATATATTGAAGCACTTCTTCATCATCCATTTTCTCTCAGATTGTAATGGGACCCTAAATGAGTGCTCTGTTAATGTGCACGTGTTTGGTGAGACTGTAAGTTACTGTAAGTTGAGATTTGTCTTGTAACACAAACATATGTAGTATTTACGTAACACAAATATATGTTTTTGTGCCAAAAGTGATTAACTAGAGTGATTCCAGTCGCATGTAGAGTGTTTTCCCAATAAAATTAAAAGTTACAAACATATCTTAGTTCACTTATTTATCTATTTTCTTACTCAGACTTTATAACTCCACAGTATTTTATGTGAACCACTTTCTCGTACTTTAATACAGGGTTTTAAAAAAAAACATTTGCCTGGCAGTGTTTATTTCTAAAAGTCAGAAGCCAGAAGTCTGTGGTAAAGACTTCTGTTTGAAAAACTCAACATGGTTTTAGTGTTTAGTGCAGGGATCATTAACAGGAACATGAATTTGTGTTTAGCGTTTAGCAGCATTCGAAGCTCATTTCCATCAGAACTATTTATGTAGTAATTAAACTCTAAAAACCAGTAATTTAATCGTGACCGTACCATCATGATGCTATCACCCCAGTAAGAGATTTTAATCTGGATATAAAGTTGATCTTGGTAAGGAAATGCAAATCTTATATTTTGAATTTGATAAATATTGCCGGAAGTAGGCACTTATATCTGTTGATCCCTTACGGACAATATTCCTCAAGTCCTCTTGAGGACATCCACCATATAAAAATATTCAATATATTGAATATATCTCTTAAGAGAAGTGATAAAGAGCTGAATAACGAGATCAATAAGGCAGGTTCAGTTAAAGATTCGTTCCTACTTTTAAAATTCTTCCGGATATCGGCAAGTACTTAGAGCAATGGATGGTGTATAATAAATAGATGTACTGTCCGTTTCTTGTGATTGGTTTATTGTCCTTTGTGAACGTTAACATGACCATAAATTCATAATAAATCTTTTTAAGAGATTAACTGACAAAAGCTCATATCGTATTACATTAAGGTTGGATGGAAAATATAGAGTAAAAGTATTTTTTAGGGCCTAAACAAAAGACAGGATATGAAAATCAGCCATAATATTATATATTGTAAAGATTATAATCAAATTGAAACAGTTTTAAATGCACTATTAGAAAAGATACAGTACATGTTAGAAATATGTATACCACGGTACTGTTGAATTCTCAATCCTGATTGGTCAGAAGGTGTTAATTAAAGCTGCATTAGGTAAGATTTGGTTCATATGATATATATATATCATATTCTACACATCTTCCTGGTTATTTGTTCAAGTAAGGAATAAAAAAAATCGCCTATTGCACCTTTAATTTCCTATAACAGCAATTCTGACAGTAGTGCAGCAGTAAATCACAGGTTTATATTAATTCACTTGTTCTAATACGTCATCGTTTCTATATAAACAACTTAAACTTGGAGGATGTTTTCTGTGAGGAGACGTTTATGTCGCATTTATGGAAGGAGTCTCCAGTGTCGGCGCTTTGTAGCAGTCAGAAGTAAAGCTGTAACATTTTGCCTTTTTTTTGTAGCTGCATTTTTTTTTTCATCTTATTAACTTCCAGAGAAAAAAAAAAAAAAAGAGGCTGGTGAGGGAACGACGTTTCATAGCTGCATTAACGTAAGTGCGTGCAACTATAAATGGATAAAAACTACGATGTGTCGTTTTTTTAATAAATAAAAAAAAATTGAATTTGCTGTGGTACAAGAAGAATAAAACGCTTCAGAACATCCTGTTACAGGAAAAAAAAAATTGTGGAGAGTGTAACTACACTTCAACACACCACAACATTGTTGATTGTTTTCCTAGAACCGCACAACGTGGAGTGTTTTAGTCCTTACAAATCACTAGCTCGGACCTACTGATATATTCGGTATTAATTTGTTTCTGAGTTTCTAACTATAAATGAGATTTTGTCCAAAATGCTTCTGGCAGCTGAACACAGAATTCTATCCATGTATTATCCTTTCGGTTATGTGTGTATAACAACATGGTAGAATTTAGCACGTATATTGGTACTTCAGACAAAAACATTCAGGCAAACGCTTGACCATAACACGTCAAAGCATTCAGTAATAATATTAAAGAGAGTCATGCCAAATTCAGAGCGACTGGAAGCACACTTAAAAATAAAGTAGGTTTTTATTAAAGTCAATTTCGCCCAGGATTATGGATCCATAAGACTTTATATTTATATTTATTTGGCCAGGATGCATGTTCCCATTTTTTTTCTTACTCTAAAAATTAGTTCAACTACTTGAACACTAATGCGTTCATACCACAGTTACTTTAGATTTAATGCACAGAGCTAAGGTTACAGGAAACGTCTGTACAAACAGCCTAGTAAATGCAGCGTTTGATTAAAAAAAAAAAAAAATCACAGTAAATTGTTCATTGTGCCCAGTAAGTAATGACTACAATGATTTATACATCCTTTTAAAAAAGGCTGAAGGTTTCATAGGCGCGTTCCCAGCGGGTCGAGAGATTTAACGGATGGGAGGAACGGAAGGTTCTGGAGGAACTCGAATTTATGAAGGAAGTTCATGCAGAAAGGCAGATCGTAACACGACTGATTGCTGAAGACCGCTGAGGTACTGCCATCAACGGTTTTCCTCCAGCGCTTTATCCCTCGCTCTTCGTCCGTTCCTGTGAACATGAAGAGAAAGTGAGGACGAGTCAGGCGACTGGTTTCTGGAACCCAGTAGTAACGAAACGTCGCTTGATCGTGAGGTTACAAAGTCTCCGTATATATTATAGTACAGCATGGTTTCTGTTTCTTTCATAACATTTACACCTGATGGGTCAGAAAGTGTTGATTCGTTTTCTATAACAGCAGCTCTGACAGTAGTGCAGCCGAACATCACAGGTTTACATTAACGCGCTTGTTCTGATACGTTATCGTTTCTATAGTAACAGCTCATTCACAGGGACTTATACAGCAGACTCTCCATATAAACCGATGTGTAATCATCGGCCTGTTAGGAGACGTTCATGTACCATTTGTGGAAGGAGTCTCCGGTGTCAGCGCTTTGTAGAAGTCCGAGGTAAAGCTGTAACTTTTCCCACATCTCCAGGATGGAGGAGTTTACAATAACTGGTGAGGGAAAGAGTGTCTATAGGTGCTATAACGTAAGTGAAGACAGGAATGAACTCATTTCCTGGATGTTCCACAACATTAAATGTTATAAATGGATAAGAAGTATGACACTGTTGTTTCATAATTAAATAAGTGTAATCATTTGCAAAATTTGCTGTGGTGTAAGAGGATTAAAACACGTCACAATGTGCCGGCTTTCACACTATATCACTCGTAATAAGGAATAACAGTGGTTTAGCTCAGGCACGCTAATTTGATTGGTCGAGCAGCGATCCCAGAGTGGCTATATTTCTTCTAACCGCACTGGGTGTATCACTGTGTGTATCACTGTGTGTATCAGTCCGCTCGTCTGTGTTCACTGCGTAAAATTCCACTTCCTAGTTTGGAACGGTTACTACAGCAGAGTTAGTGACATCATCAGCGGACATGGCAAACAATACTTCTCATGAATATTACCTTTTTGCTTAAAATACGAAAGCTCGTATTTCAGATGAAGGTGAAAAGGAAGATGGGACGCTGATTTCACTGTTAGCGTCTTTAACGGGAATGTTCAAATCATTGTGTTTCTTTGGGATCTATTTCCTCTAGCAGAACTAAAACAAACAGAACATTTGACTGTACTTTGTCCGAATTTGTCACTTACTTGACCATCATTTCTTGTTTATAGAATCTCACATAGAAAGCAATCTCACACTCACAATCGTGCGGTTATATCGAAAATCGGCACGGCGGTGATTCGATATGAAGTATAACGGCTCTCTTGCTCACCTGATATTGCTTAACTGAAAGCTCACCAGGGATTTGACTAACCTGGAATAGTGTTATCCAAGATGAATCCCAAGAAGCCACCAATAAACATGGGGGTGGTGAAGAGCACCATGATGAGCTGATCCAGTTCTGTTATACCTGTAAAAAATAGATGGTGACGGTTTTACAACACTCCCACACACACACACACACACACACACACACACACACACACACACCATTTAATGTGCATATGTGATACGTAAATCATGCATGATGAACAAAATGCCTGTGGATCTCTGGATGTTCCTTGATTATCGCTCATCTAACCAGGTCTACATGAGCTCACTTGGTCAAGAGTTCAATGTGTCAGCTTAACATGCTAAAGCCAGACGATTGGACATAATATGCTTAAGTGGTCTGCATTAAGGACATGTTTGTTTACAGTGAAGCTTTTCCCCCCGTGAAGCACTGTTTGCTAAAGGCTCAGAGATTAATAGAGTAGACCTCTGATCATGATGAGGGCACACCAATGTCAAACAGAGGTAATGTTCAGAGACGCGTCACTTCTCCAGCCAGTGAAGTTCAGTCTCCACCCAGTGAAGCGAAGAGATTACGCTCGTACACAGAAGTCCAAGGAGGATTTACAGATCAACAGGTCTGACCTTAAGAGCCCAGACAATGCTGCTCACTCCTGCAGATAATCCCTGTGTGCACGCAGTGACCCATCATTAACCATCACCATCATCACCACCATGCTCTACGGCTGCAGGCTGGCTCGAGTTACATCATCCAAAGCGTGACGGTGCTGCTATTTATACCACAGCGCTGTTGAATCCTCGAATCTGATTGGTTGATTTTGGTCGTTTTCTATAACAGCAACTCTGACAAGTAGTGCAGCTGCAAATCACAGGTTCGTATTAACGCGCTCGTTCTTATATTAATACGTTATCGTTTCTATAGTAACAGCTCTTTCACAGGGACTTGTACAGCAGACGCTCGACAGAAATAGACTGTGCAGTTGTTGATATGGTGAAGTTTTCTGTAACAAGACATTTATTTAATTCTCATGGAAGGAGTCTCCAGTGTCAGAGGTAAAGCTGTAACTGTAAGACATATTCAGGCAAGAGGAGTCACCTGGTGAGGGACCGACTGTTCACAGCTGCTGTAATGTGTGAACTGGTATCGTGGAAGTCCCGTGACATTGAATGCAACTATAAATGGATAAAAAGCATGACATTTTGTTCTTTAATAAAATGTAAAAATTGTAATCGTTGCCAAATGTTTGTGCTGTAAGAGGAATGAAACACTGTTATAGGACATAAATCAATGAATAACTTGGCTTCATCACACCACTTCGTCGTTGATTATTTTCCTATAACAGCACTCCCCCCGAGTGTTTTATCCCCCGTCTTATCTACTTTGATGTACTGTATTTTCACTACATACTTGTGCAAATGTGAAAGTTAGCAAAATATGTTTCTGGAGAGATTTTTATATAAAAAAATCTTCAAAACAATATTCATTGGCCATAACTCACTCCTACATGATTTACTGTGGCCCCTCCCATTAAACCCAGTTACTTCATTTATTTTTAATTAATTAATCATTAATCATTTAATTTTTTGCCCTTGTATTTTTCTTATAAATGTTTGAAAAAAAAAATTTAAATTTGTAATACTTTTTATCATTATTTATTTATACTTATATACATTATTTTATTTATAAAATTAAATAATAATTTATTAAAATATTCTTAAAAATAAAACAAAGTGTAGAGTCATAAAGTCCATTTCCTGAAATATGTCCATTTCCACCATACTTCAGGAATACCAGCGGACCTGCTCTGGAAACTCCTTTTCATCAGTCTTTCTCCTCTCAAGTTACTGAAGGAGAGAAGGAGAAAATGAGCTCGGCAGTTATGATGATGCTTAGCAGCGACAAGTCTCACCTCCAACGCCAAATATTACAAACAACAAAGTCTAATCAGTTCAATTTGTAATCAGATACCGACTGTCAAAATGTCCGCCATGCTCCTGCTCCATCACGTCGTCATCAAAACACAGAAGAGCACTTACACGCTCTGTACAGATGACAGAGGACAGACTTTTAAAATGTTTAAAAGACCTTAAAAATGACTTTCACAACAAGAAACTTAGAAATTTAAACCCCACGAGTGACTTTTACCTCAGGTGATGAGACAGAGACTGATGTAGGTGATGCTGATAATCAAAGTGAGAACTCGTTTCTTATAATTCTTTACAATTTGTCAGCATCGTTGTTTTCCCATTAGCATATCAGGCTCTAAACGTAGAGGTAGGCATGGCGTCTTTTTTTCAGAAATATCTAAATTTGAAAGATGTCCCCAGGGTGATACACGTGCAGTATGTAAGGAATAACCCTTAACTGACCATACGACTATATGAAAATAATCTACGCTGGAAGTGCACTAATTTCATATCATAGTGCGGTATGTCGTGTGTTCTTCTTCTTATACCAGAGTGATTTGCCAACAGCTACAATGTTGAATTTATTAACGAACAATACAACATGCTTTTTAATGGTTTATAGTTAGATTTAATGTTGTGGAAATGTCCAAGAGACAAGTTAGTTCCTGTTCTCACCTACGTTACAGCTGCGATAACCAGTCATTCCCTCATCAGCCTCTCTCTCTCTCTCTCTCTCTCTCTCTCTCTCTTTCTCTCTCTCTCAAAAATGCAGTCATTTCACAGAGAAACTGGAAAGTTTAAACTCCTCTGTCCTGAAGACTTTCCCATTCCTAGAAACTTGGCAATTATACATTTTACGTTGCCAAACCAGAACATTTTTATTTATTTTTTGTTTTTATTATGTGCCTGTGGTAACAGGTCGGGGTTCAAGCCCCAGCACTGCCAAGCTGCCACTGTTGGGCCCTTGAGCAAGGCCCTTAACCCTTTCTGCTCCAAGGGTACCGTACCATGTCTGACCCTGCGCTCTGACCCCAACATCCTAACAAGCTGGGATATGCGAAGAAAAGAATTCAAGTGTATGTGACAAATAAAGGCTTCTTCTTCTATTATGTGGCACGTCCACCGTAAACGTCCCTGTGAATGAGCTGTTACTATAGTTACATGCTACACGTTGCAGCTGGAAGTACTATCCAAGCCGTGCACACCTTTTGACCAATCAGAGTGTGTGTGAGATGGTTGTGCAGAAAGCTCGTATCTCAGTAGGGTTGAATTTCCCTGATTCATTTATTTAAGAGCAGCCTGTGCCCCGCTGCCGGAAGCTTAATGCCCTCTTATTAGATTTTTTTTAGTTTCTTATTACTCTACACAGCTCTAATGTAAAAGATACTCGCTGATGTATGGTACGCATCAAGACGTCCCACAGAACATCGTTGAGTTTATTTCCTGAAATCTTTATCCCGTTTACTTATCTTTAATTCATTTTCCCCACAAAGCACTTAACTTCTTCTTTACACCATGCCTCATTCACTCACTGTGTGCGTGTGTGATCCTCACTTACTCACATTCGCTCGGGGTGTGCAGCTATAGGGAAATAATCCACAATGTAGAGGAGGTTCTGTTACCAGGCTGAAGTGAATTGTTGTCCAATCACAACGTCATACTTTTTATCTGTTTATAGTTACATTTACTGTTGTGGAACGCCCAAGAAGCAAGTTATCACCTGCATTATAGCAGCCATAAACAATCGTTCTCTCACCACCCTCTCTTTTTTCTCTCTCTTGAAGTAAATAAGACAAAAACAAAAAAAACCCGAAGCTCATATTCCTTGAGAAACCATAAAAAAAAGCGTAAACTTGACTGTCCCGAGGATGCAGAAAAACCCCTTCCATAAATTTTGCATGAAACTACGTCTGCTTAGATTACTACAAAAACAATAATGTATTCGAACAAGTGCATTAATATAAACCTGTGAGAGCTGCCGCGATGGAAAATGAATCACCCTCTGGCCAATCAGAATTCAACAATATAGTGGTTAATAATAAATATTTAAATATGTAATGTGTTATATAAATAAACAGTTTGTAATGTAACTGTATTTAGTAACACAGAGCTTTAAAAAGTGCTCGTAGGACACTAAGTCTCGCTACGTCACTCTTACCTGTGTTGATGGTGTCTGGGTTTGAATGAAACCATGTTGGCAACACAAGTCCAGTGAAGATAGAAACGCCAAAGATCAGCAGATTCCTGGAGGAGTTTAAGTCCACGTACTGCAAGAAAGCAAGTCATGCAGTCAGTCGTGTATACAGCTAATTAGTGTATTTATTACAGAGGGAATTCGTGTATAATAAAAATTTATTCATCGTGTACATGGTTATGGTTTATCTAGTATAGAGCGATTTAAAAAAAAATTTTGTTACAGTGGTGGAAATCGCAACCAATATTTACCACAGCTGCTTAGTTTATTATTATGTTCTTTGACTTGTCACTTTAATCAAATTCTTTTAATCCGATTTTAAAACATAAAACACAAAAATCTATAAATAATATCGATCTATAAATAATGTCTACGTAAATATAAATAAAGAGTTGGATTATATTCATAAAATAAATCTGTACTGGGGGAAATACTGTATATAGTTATATATATTTATATAACAGTGAGTATAACTGCTGAATCCTGGATTCTGATTGGCCAGCAGGTGTTGATTCATTTTCTATAACAGCAGCTCTGACAGTAGTGCAGCTGCAAATCACAGGTTTATATTAATGCGCTTATCGTTTCTATGGTTACAGCTCATTCACTGGGTCAAGTACAGTGGACGCTCCATATAAACCGTTTTTAAAAAACGTGTGTAGTCATTGTTATGGTGAAGTTTCTGTATGGAGATGTTTATTTAGCATTTATGGAAGGAGTCTCCAGTGTTAGTGCTTTGTAAGACACGGGGTTAGCTATAAACGGATAAAAATGATGTATCACATGTAATCTTTGGCAAACTGCTGTGGTGTAAGAGAAACAAAACACATCAGGATAGGAAAATAATGAACAGTTCTGGGCCTCCACGTTGCATCGGGCCTCATCACACCACTCTGTCACTGATTATTTTCCTGTAACAGCATGTGCCTGGCTGCAAAAAGTGGCTGAGCACCCTTGGTATAAAAGATATCTGAAGGTTAAATACAGAACACCTTTGAAGGACAAAGGAGGCCATCAAACTTGTCATAGCCAGAAAGTTTTGCCTCGCAGACAGTCCTGGAGTCATTTTGGCCCATTCTTCTTGGCAGATTTTCTCCAGGTTGTTCAGGTTGATTGGGTTATGCTTGTGGACTGTAATTTTCAAATAGTACCACAGATTCTCAGTGGGATTGAGAGCAGGACTTTGACTGGTCCACTGTAGGACATTTACCTTTTTGTTCTTGAGCCACTCCCATGTTGCTTTGGCCTTGTGCTTGGGATCATTGTCCTGCTGAAAGGTGGGAATTTCCTCCCAAGCTTCAGTTTGCTTCATGCATTCTTCCTTCTATTCTAACAAGATGCCCGTCCCTGCTGATGAGAAGCATCCCCATAGCATGATGCCGCCACCACCATACTTCACTGTAGGGATGGTGTGTCTTGAGGCGTGGGGAGTTTTAGGTTTGCCCCACAAATAGTGCTTTGAGTTTTGGCCAAAAATCTCTATCTTGGTCTCACTTGACCACAAAACCTTTTCCGATATCGCAGTTGGGTCACTCTCATGCTTTCTGGCCAACTCCAGATGTGCTTTCAGATGGTACTTTTTGAGGAATGGCTTCTTTCCTGCCACCCTC
This sequence comes from Pangasius djambal, assembly GCA_022985145.1. Lineage (NCBI taxonomy): Eukaryota > Metazoa > Chordata > Actinopteri > Siluriformes > Pangasiidae > Pangasius > Pangasius djambal. Next base: position 26,612,461 of record CM040981.1, read on the forward strand.
CCACACTTGATATGGTTGACTGGTGCACCATTACTCCATTCCCAGCCACTAAATTCTGTAGCTCCTTCAAAGTGTTTGTTGGCCTCTCTGTAGCTTCTCTCACAAGTCTCCTTCTTTTGAGTTTGAGTGCTGAGATTTGAGCGGAGGCCTTTTCTTGGCAGTGCCTGGGTGATGTGATCAGCTACCACTTCCTGATTATTGATCCACCTGTGCTCACTGGGATAGCCTGACACTTGGATAGTATTTTGTACCCTTACCCTAATCTATGCATTTGGATTACTTTTTCTCTAACGTCTGTAGAATGCTCTTCATTTTCTTTCAGATTCACAGCCTGACCAATTAGCCTTCAACAATGGGATTTTCATCCATAAAATATGACAGAAACTGTAATGACTCACAGGTGGATGCCAATCGTAAGGGAATTCTATCCTCATTAGGACAATTTCTTTCATCTGTGTAAACTGGGAGCTTCCCCAGCACAGGGGCTGAATACTTATGCAAGCAACATATTTCAGTTTTTTTTAAATTTACTTAAAAATATTTCCCAACATAAATCCAATGTCACCTTACAGCAACTGATTTTGAGTTTCAGTGTTTTAAAATAAAATAGCTAACAGAATGACATTTCAGTGTACCATTTGTACTTCTGTATTATGAGAAATGGATGGATTTTGGACTGTTTTTGGTTGGATGGATAAGAAGAAGTTTTGAGTGTGTGTAGACGGGAACGCAAAATCATGCACTCTCACTCTCACTCACACTCACTGGAACGTTCTTGCCTCTGACTCAGACCTGAGATCAAACGCATTGCGTTGTTTTCTGTGTGTTTCCTTGTGTAGCCCGCAGCACTGATCTCCAGGGTTATTTCCTGCTTTGACATGCCTCATGCAGCTCACACAGGGAGCGCTTATGAGTGTGTGTGTGTGTGTGTGTGTGTGTGTGTGAGTGTGTGTGAGAGAGAGAGAGACACCCATGTTGTCAGTGCTAAGATGAAGCAAACTGTGACTTTTGTTGATTGACAAAACAAAGAACAAACACAGTGCTTGCAGCGATGATGGACATTCTGTGATTTTCGGGGGTAAAGAAAAACACAAGGTGACGTTTGGGGAAAAGATTCTGGTGTCTTTAAACATAAGGCCACATTCTCATTTCCTAATGAAATGAAAACGTGTTTACTTTGTTCTTTTGGTTAGTTTAGTCTTTCTGTATGCATGTAACACTGAAATATGTTTGGCATGAAAAGTAATCTTCCAAAAAAAAACCAAAAAAAAAAAAAAACGCTTGTCTATAGTTTCATTTAGGGTCAGAAACATCCGTTTAGGGTCAAAGGGTCAAATTCTTGGCAGAAATATGCTTAGGGGACGTAGGGCGTTCTGATTTTAGTGAATTGTCTCACTTTAAGCAGGGTTAGAGCACACGGAAGGGCAAAGCCTAAAGGGTCATGAAAAAGTCAAAGGTGAAACCTACCATTGAGTGAAGCTTTATTGATTGATTTATTCATTTATTTATTCTTGCTGCTTTTAACATATTCCACTGAAATGACGTTATGTGCTTCTTTACACTGTTCCTTATACAACATTTTCTTTCCAGCTCTATTTTTAATGTTAAGCTGCATTCATGTGATATACGATTCTATTTTTAGCACTTTCCTGCCATTTTTTTGTTTATTTATTAATTTATCAACACTATCAAGTAATTGCTCATTTATTTATCATCTCGATCAACTATCTCAACTGGTTTAAAGATAATAAAGATTCCCTCAACATTTATCCCTTAACAATCCGTACAGCGTCCATACCATGACAGATCATGTTCCATGTTGCTTAGCAATAATTTGGGAATCATTTGGTTCACTTTATGTGGCGTCTTGGCGGCTTAATGCAGACAAAAATCCTCATAGTTTCACAGTTTAGCAGTTATTATAAAGTAGCACTCCACAGGTCCACAGCTTTTAAACAACCGTTTGTACGACTCAATCGAAAATTCATTCCTTGATAATTCGCGACTTGATCATTTGCGACTGCTAGCTGCATCATTTAGAAAGTTGTGCTGCTGTACTAAAAATCAGAAGAAAAAAAAAAACTCATTCATTCACTCGTTCACCATCCAGAAAACCCAACTTCTTTAACTTGATGAATTATTTGTATTCACATGCAATTTCTGCATGAGTCATTCATTTTCCACATGCGATTTTTACACATGAATCATTTATTTCATAAAATCAATCATTTATACATGATTCATTTTTTTCCCCCACACGACTCACTTTTTTCCACATGTGATTTTTACATGATTCATTCATTTTCACATGTGATGTTCCTTCATTTTTTTCCCCATAAGAGCTGGTTTTCTCGAATTGATGTCTTTTTATTGCAAACCTACAATCATTTTTAGTCGCACGGAGGGTTAACTCGATTGCTCGTGAATAACATTTCAAAATATTGATAAATAACATTGTGAGATAAACAACACTGATAAATACCGTTGTGGGAAAGGGAAACCTTCAATGCGATCCTCGGTGCAAATCAATCATGTGTTGTCATGCCATCACTCTTTTGATCTAGAATGACTGACATTAACAACCATAGGCATAAAAATATTGCTTAATAATTACTATTTGTCACAAACCTGTTCTGCCAAGCATATCTCAGCTTGAACCTTTTAAACTCGTGGGGTTCTCAAATGTCAGGTAACAATTCAGCGAATGTTAAATGAGCTTTAAAGTTAATGACTTGTGAAGCAGTGATAAAACAAATGCTATATATTTAAGCTAATTTTACAGCGCTCATTAGTTCCGCCATCAGATTTTTCTCCATTCGCGAGAGTGACTGCATGCAGTGCATCAGTCGCTGTGTGAGGTGAACACCTCCAATTTACCTGCAGGTTTGAGATTCCCACAGCAGCGACCATCCCGAACATAACCAGGAACATGCCTCCGATCACCGGCTCCGGGATGGTGATGAACACAGCGCTGAACTTCCCAAAGAGTCCCAGGACGACCATGAGGAGGCCGGCCGTCTGCAGGACCAGCCTGCTTCCAACCTGGTGTCGTTAATCACAAGAGCTCATCAGTCAAACTCTGCTTAATGGTTAGGGACATGCTCCTGGGTGTAGCAAAGCAAAATTGAATCTTTAAGAGCTAGGGTTAGCATGGTGTCACGGATAGAGTCTAATCTGTCCATATGTGCACTTCTAAATAACGATAGTAGGGGTGTGAACAAGGCGTCCTGCACTTTCAGGGCTCCTTTAGCTGCATCTACAATAATAATAATAATAATAATAATAAGAAGAAGAACTAAACAAACTGATTATTTTTAGTAGTTTTTGAGTTTGTATGTCATTGATAGTATACCTCTCATTCCACAGCATTTTCCCAACAATTACAGTTTCGTTTTTTTTTTTCTTAGGAACGACACAGAACATCTGCGAGACTCGAGTATTCAGACCAGAGGAGTTTATGTGTTCCGGTTTCTCTGTAACATGACAAACAGATTTTTATTTTTTTTTTTTTAAATCTCATTAACTTCACGAGAAAAAGAGAATAAAGGAAATCCTGGTGGCAGAATGACGGTTTATAGCTGCTATAACATAATCCCTAACAGGAAGTAGTCGGGAAACTGACTGGTAGAAAGTCCTTACACTCGAAACTCCGTCCATAAATGTTATATAAACGCCTCCTTGCAGAGAACTTCACCACGTTAACAATTGTTGTTTCTTTGTTAAACAACAACGCAGTTTTTTAATCTGTTTATTTTTAGGTTTGGATTATGTGAACGAGTTGTTTCTATAGAAATGATAACGTATTAGAATGAGTGCATTAATGTGATTTAAACCTGTGATTTATGTTACACTTGTTACACTTGTAACTACTGTCAGAGCTGCTGTTATAGAAAATGAATCAACACCTCGGTGTAAATATCACTGTAATCTAAACACAGTCTTCGTTAGCGGTTGGACTAGCATTGCGGTGTGACATCGTAGCGCCCTCCATGTGTACGCTGCTTAAAATTCCAGCACTCCCAATATAAAACTGCCTTCCTGCATCTCTGGATGTGAATCTCACTCTTTCAGGATAAAAATCACGGGGTGAAACACAGAGTGTGCACGATCAGACACAAAGAGACATAACGATTCAACCCACTTCAATTCACTACTGGTCTGATAAGATCCGATTCAGCAGAGATATGAGTCATATCAGATTCAGTATGATTCAGTTCAGTTGAATTTAAGTTATCAGACTCGGGACAGAGGAGTTTACGCTTTGCGGTTTCTTTGTAACTAGACAAGCTGTCTTATTAACTTCACGAGACAGAGAGAAAAAAGAGAGGCTGGTGAAGGAACGACTGTTTCTAGTTGCTATAACATATAACTTGTTTCACGGATGTTCCGCAGCATTAAATGTAACTGAATGCGTATAAAAATCTGTCATTCTTTCAGCAATTTTGGAGGTTGTCTATTGCATTTAAGCTCTGAAGGAAATTCAAGCACTCACACACACACACACACACACACACACACACATTGAATTTTGGCCGCCGTATCATTTTTCAGCCATTGTCCGTTTCGATTCGAATCAGATCTTGGTCTGTAAATCAATGCAGCCGTCTCATAGACTGCTGGATCAAGAGAGAGAAAAAAAGAGAAGGCTGGTGAGGGAAAGACTGTTTATAACTATTGTAACGTTAGTGAGGAACTAACTCGTCTCACGGAGGTTCCACAACATTAAATGTAGCTATAAGCGGATAAAACTTACAATGTGTTGTTCTTTAATCCCACCACCCCATCTATAGGCGATGAGAATACCTGTGAAACAATTTTAATGGTTGTCTATTGGCAAAACACACACACACACACACACACACACACACAGTGATTTTCGATGCCATCTTTGTTTTGGGCAATCGAAATAACTGACTGACTGAGGATCTGAAGTATGAATGACAAGATTGGCTCTTCATGTGAATGATGTAGTTGATGTTGAATAATTGAGATCTTATTACAGAGTAATAAGATGAAAGAATAAAATAGGGATTTTTTAATGGTAGATTATTATGTAAGTGAGGAGTGATGAGGATTTTCCTTTTTGATTCGAATTGGATCTTTGCCTGTATATCAGTGCGGCCATATCGAAGACAGCTGAATAAGCCTTGAAACATTTATACCATTTATGAAACCAACGAATGAATTTTAATCTTCTTGCTGTGCCTGTGACTAATGTTCTACCTCTGACAACTAGTCATGTGAACTTGAGTAATGCTTTATTGATGACATGACAGTCATTTCCTTTTCATCGCAGCCGAGCTTGCAGCCTCTTCGCTGAGGTTCGACGCCAAATTCCTTTCATACCTAGTTCTTTTTCTCACAAATATATACTGTGGGCTTTTTTTTTCCCGTGTATATCGCCTTTACAAGATTAGATACGTTACAAAATGACAAGCAATAACTTATGAGTTATTGTGTTATGAGTTAATGAGCGTGAGGAGTGTCAATCTGCTCAATGCTGTTTAACGTGGAATACGATTCCATGCTACAGGCATACATAAACAGATTAAAATTGTGTTTTTGTTGATATGGTGAAATTTTCTGCAAGCAAACGTTTATTTAACATTTATGTAAGGAGTCTCCAGTGTCAGCACTTTGTAACAGACAGAGGTAAGGCTGTAACTTCAGGTTTTCCATCAAGGGACAGAGGACACTGCATTTTTCATCTTATTAACTACAACGGAGAGAAAAGAGAGGCTGGTGAGGGAATGGTTGTTTATGCTGTAGCTGCTATAACGCTAGTGATAACAAGAACTAACTTGTTTCACAGACATTAAAGGTAGCTATAAATGGAGAAAAAAAATGTGTCGTTCTTTAAGAACTAAATGATTATGGTGTGAGAGGATTAAAACACTTTGGGATGTGCTGTTATAGGAAAACGTAACGGTGGTAACATTTATGGCATTTGGTAACTCCGGTAACTCCATCACTCATAAGTGTGTGTGATGGGATTAAAATAAAGTGTTTTATGCCTTACTTACATTATACATATGTGCCTCTATGACATGATAAACCCCTTCTGAGGAATGTACCACCGACAGAAAGCAGACCTAGCTGACATAGGAAACTCTTACCTGTGGCTGGAAACGGCTGGATTGAAGGATAGTACGGAGGCACTAATTACAGCACAGGGACAAGCACTGAACACTAAGGAAATCCAAGCAGCGGAGTTTTGATTCACATCAGACAGAAAATCAGATAAACATGCAATACCAAAACAAACTGAACAGACAGAGTAATAATAGACAAGAAGACAAAGACGGCAGCAGTGATAGACATGGCAATCCTAAATGACATCCCGGCGAAGGAATATGAGAAGCTGGAGAAATACCAGAAACTGAAAGAAGAACTTGAGAAAATGGAGACGGTTAAAGCCATTGGGGATAGGAAGCCGTGACCACTAAGCTGAAAGAGTGTCTGTAACAGAGGCCAGAAGTCTCCTAGGAATTGTAAAATGGTGGTCTCTGAAGCTTCCAAACTTCTGGTAGAAGGGTAGAATTTTTATTGTCATTAGGGTTGCGTTGATACGGATTCGGGTATCGATTTGATACTCGTTTGCTCGCACTCGTAAAAAAATTCTGATTCCATTTAATACATTGTCATGCTAATACACAAATGACACAAATGACATCAATCTTGATGTATTTCATACTTCGATACTATTGAAAGCAAATCAGACTGCAGACTGAACTGCTCTGAAAATAACAAGAGGAGGAACTACAGCATCTTCCTGTAATAAAACCTGATAAAACATCTTAAACAGAAAACTCAGCAGGAGGAGTTCATCGCTGGCTAGCTGAGATATAACCGTCTACAGACGGCGATACGAGAATAACATCTCTTACCCAGAATGTTGTTCCTGACGATCAGCCACTATCATTCATTAGGTCCAGTGCAATGAAAACAAAAACGTTTCTTCACTTACAACCGTTCCAGAGTGTGCCTGGCTAGCTCAGTCGGCACAGTGTGAGACTCTTAATCTCAGGATTGTGGGTTTTGGGCACCAAACCCAGCCACTGGGGCTGCAAAAGCTAGTGCACTCCCAGTGCTGATCCCAAGCCCAGATAAAATGGGAGGGTTGTTGTCAGGAGGGGCATCTGGTGTAAAACCTGTGCCAAATGAAATATGCAGATCAAATATGCGGATTCCGTAGTGGAGACGGGTGCTCCGCTGTGGTGACCCCTAACGGGAGCAGCCGAAAAAAGAAGACGACGACTCACAACTTCCAAAGTGAAACAAAACCCACTCTTCCCCACTGTAACCCTACTCGATCCAAGCTAACTATTGTAGCTGACTGCACTTAATATCAATTCTCTAACATAAAGAATGAGACTAGTAACGCAAGTGCATTAACACACACGTGTTAATAATTATTATTATTATTATCTCAACACCTACCCTGGTGATCCCCAAGGCAGCAATGTTCTGGCTGTACGATGTCGTCCCATTGCCGCTGCCCCACAGCCCCGCCAGGATGCAGCCCAGGCCTTCCACTGCAATGCCACGGTTAATAGCGTGGGTGGGTGGAGACGGGGCACCAGAGAGCCGTGCACAGGCGTAGTAATCCCCGATGGACTCCATGGTAGACGCCAATACCCCTGCCATCATGCCCAGGACCGAGGAGATGCTCACGGTCGGGAGACCCCACTGCCCTGGAGTCGGAAGTTCAGGGGATGGATGAAAGGAACAGGAGAGACTCAGTGGACAATGAGACTAAAAAAGAGGTGTACATGACTCGACGTTAACAAAATGTATCATTTTTCTTCTTTTTTTTTTTACCTATAAAAAGTACAGTATACAGTATATGCGAACGAGATATTCAAAGCATCTTCTGGCTTTAAAACAATAAATAGTACAAAAAAACTTCTCCTTTGTTTTTTTTTTTTTTTATTACTTCAATTTCATTTAAAATTAATTCATGAATGATCTTGAATGACCTGAATATGCATCAGTGATTACTGGGCAGATTAGTGGGTAGGGATCTACATCTAAATCCAAATCCATATTTCTGTAAAGCTGCTGTGTGACTATGTCAATTGTTAAAAGCGCTATATAAATGAAATTGTATTGTATCTGTGCTCAAATCCAGATGACGTCACAACTATGTATGGCCTGGAGAGCAAAACTGGCCATGCTCTCAGGGTGGGAGTGGCTACTCTCTCTCCCCAGTCAATCACAGTGACATTAGCCAATCACAGGCGTCTGTGAGCTCATGTATGTGGAAGAGGGTGGACAGACAGCGCTTTCCTCTGAGGGTGTTATACCGCACTGTGACGCAGTTAGAAAAGGTGCAGTTGGTTGGCTTCACGTGTCTTGGAGATGATTTGCAGATGATCAACTTGGGGAGAAAAACAGGGGGAAAAAAATATTACAGGTCGTCGTGATTGCCTGATGTACTGCTAATATAGATCACTGCGATCTTTGCGCTTGTTCATCTTCATCCCATGTTTTCATGTGTCTGATGAAACAATTAAAACCAAGTCATTATTTTATCATTTAAAAAGAATTTTATGAAAACATGAATTCATTTCCTGTTTCAGTGTATGCTTTCCATGAGCGTGAACATGGACAAAAGTCTCTGAGTCTATCAAGGTCCTTAAATGCACCGTTTTTTTCCCATCGGCATTAATAAAGAAAGAATCTGTATCTATACAACTGCAAAAAGTACTTCAATCGCTGTCAGCTACTAAGTAACTGGTTAAACTGAGTGTTGTGCCAAGATTTACACACATCATCACCAAGGAGTCGTGCCATAATGTGTGTTTATCTCAGTGCTTTGCCAAGAACAGATTAAAAAGTGAGTAATAACTCATTCCTATATAGACATTAATGCATAGCTGCATCGAAATAATGGATACAGCACTTATGTGGGAACTTTAGCGAATTTTATTTAGTGTTCTTATATTCTCGTACCGTTTCTGGATAAATACTGATCAGTAAAATTTTCATTCATTCATTCAATAGTTAGTAAGTGCTTCATCTTGGTCAGGGTTGTGGTGGATTCCAGTATGGGAACGAGGCAGGAGCATATCCTGGGTGACACAACCGTCCACTGCACAGCCATTAGACTCTACTAGACATTATTTATAGCCAGATGATAGTGATTTGTGGTTTCCATCAGTGTAGCTAACTGTAAAAAACAACCACGGACCCCCCTGGCTATACTTCACGGATCCTTGGGGCTCCCTGGACACCTATGACAGCTACTAACCGGGGAAAGTGAAGGCAGCCCTGCTTCTTCTGAGACACGTGAACTGCTGCTCGAGCTGCATCACAGGGCAGCGTAACACACGCAGAGGAAAGCGCTATCTGCCCTCTGCCGCATACATGAGCTCACAAATGCTGACGATTGGCTAGCGGTGATGTAATTGGAGAGAGAATGCCCCTCCCACACAGATAGCAGGGCCAGTTTTGCTCTCTTGGATCCCCGGCAATGGACAGCAGTGGCATCATCGGGATTTGAACTCATGTCACTCATATCATCTCTGGATGATAGGGTGAACATTTTTATCTCTTCCTGGTTCTTGGTTTTTCGGTTCCTGGCTACATGTTTGAGAATCCTGGGACTAGATCATTTCATATGTTATTAAATTACAGAGAAAAAAGATTTCTTAGCATTTAAAATAATAATTCTAAAAAAATCTAGACCGATACTGGATATCAGATTGGTGACATCTCTAATAAATAAATAAATAAATAAACAAACAAACAAATAGTGCACCTCCTAATCGTATCTGTATTTGTATCCATTTAGAACACATTATCCGTTCACTCCGAATAATGCGTTCGTATTCGGTTACAAATAAGCAGGAAATGTTCTCATGGGACTACACAATGGGCCTTTTAAAAAGAAAACATTTTCCACTAAACTGTCTGATACGGAAGTCCTGAAATGCAGAATAAACCTGCCAAATTTTCAGATGCACTGTGATGTTGTTTTTAAGTTACTCAGAAAGGTCCTAAAATATAATCATCATATCGTAATGCGTCCTTTCCACACACGCACTGACCTGATGGTAATATAAGGTGAAATAAATTTAATGTGACCAACTAAACTGGTACAAATAATTTATCTACTCGGTACAGAAATAAATCCCATGGTCTTGGTAATTAGGTTGGAGAAAGAGGTGGCCTGGACAAAATTCCACATTCCTTCGCTATTTGAAGTAGACTGGACAAAGTGTGTAATTTTAGACTCCCTAAATATCCATGTTTGTATGATCAGTATCATTTATCAGTGATCAGATATCAGTCTCCATAATGATTTCTGTCTTCAGGGTGACACATGCTGCATACCTTTTTTAACCCAATATTTTCTTGAGCATAAAAACTTTTCTTCAGCAGTGTGACTGCACCCACTACATTAATATTTGGCAAAGCCTCCAATGGAGAGAATAGCAACACTCGATCTCTTCCTGTCTCTAAAACCTCTGTGCCTCTGTCAGATGAATCACTTAAAACCATAGTAAAACCTTAGAAAACAGCATGTTTGCCCACCCCAGCCCACTATAACTGCACTTTACTTCCAAATATAATCATGACAAATAATCGACAGAAGAAAATAAGTTCTCTCATTATTTGTTTGCTTTATTTTCAATTCAATTTTGATATTGACTGAGAAGGTCAATTTATACTCAAATTATAGATTGAAAGTAAATTATCTATGTAAAAAAAAAAACATTTTAAGTAAATGATTAGAATGTCCCTAATGCCCTCGTGTCACTAGCATGGATGCTAGCTCACCACATTTTGTGTATTTGTTAATTTCTGTTAAGGGCAAAATGCAGCACAGAAACCATGTAAAAAATGAGGTCGTTGTCTGAGATGAGTTAACACACACACACACACACACACACACACACACATACACACACACACACACACACACACACACACACATTACCAGAGATACAGCTCAGGTTCTGGGTTAAAATATCCTGGTATTACATAATTTATGATTACCAATTTTTTGTAAGTGTTTATTATAAATATTCTTTAGGGGCGCCAATAATTTTGACACTTATGATGTTGAGAGAAAATACGAATATTTATGAGAAGACATCGTTATCAAAATGAGTTTTATTCCATGAAAGGTAAATAGTTTCACCAACTGTATGAGTCTGAATCACTGAATCATTTGAATCATTTGAATCAATTTATTTTATAATCATTTTTGCGCATTCTCTTGGAAAATTGCCGATTAGGGATGCATCGATACCTTTTTTTTTTCAGAGCATGAGTACATATCTGTTGGTACCTGCTGCTGATACTGAAATGTGTAACCTACTTAGTATTAATGACAGAGCGTGACGGTGGCTGACCTGAACACACAGAGCAGTATCAGTGTATCAGACGCTGGTGAAAGGAAGTACACGTTTCTCAGTGCTCAGTGCTCGCAGAAGTGAAGTGCTCTCTCTGGCCATTGTTCTGTTCTGGTTTTTCTGGATGTCAGTGCTGCATTCGAAACTGTGGATTATGCTCTACTCAATGAGCGTGTGGAGCACTGTGTTGGTGTTAAGTACTCAATTGTTTCATTCCTTATCTCACACACACACACACACACACACACACACACAACATAGGCAACTGTCAACATAGGCAACCACTGTTCTTCAAGCGCCACTCTCACTTCAGGGGTTCCCCATGGTTCCATCCTGGGACCTGTACTTTTTTTTTCCATGCACATGCATACGCAAACATGATATCTCATTCCGTTTTTTATGCTGATGATGTGCAGATGTGCAGCTGTGCAGCGTTTCCTCTGCAAAATGGTGAACAGGGCTCCTTAAAGAGGCTCAATGTATAGTGTATAGTGGATGTTAATAGCTGGATGGCAAGACATTTTCAGACACAACAAACAAATGAAAAATGAATGCAGTCGTCAAAGGTGTTTTGTTTTTTTTTTCAGGCCAGAACAATCAAATCATTTGTATCGTCACATGACCAAGAAGAAGCTGTTTATGCCTTGTATGTTGGGATCAGCCAGTCATCTGTCGCACTCATTCAAAATGCTGCATCTCGGCTACTTACAAAAGAAGAGGGATCGTATTACCCCAGTTTTAGCTTACCTTCATTGGCGTCCAGTTAAATTTGTATGATTTGTATGTGTATGTATGTATCCATATGTTCTTGGCTAAAGCAGTCGAGAGCAGCAACTGCTGGAAAATATTTTATATCAATCTACATACCTCACTTTGTAAAGCACTTTGGTCAACTGACATTGTTTTATATGTGCTCTATAAATGAAATGTACTTATATACGTACTTACTTACTTACTTACTTACTTACTTACATGTGTGACAGATTCTCCGCACGCTTGAGGATACCTCGGTGTGCGGGATTTTTAAGGATGCTGTAGTTCTTCCTCTTGATATTTTCACAGAACAAAATTTGCAGTCTGCTTTGCTTTGATCGTAAATCATGAAATATGTCTAGATCGCTGTCATTTTGTGTTGCCTGTTCATTAGTGCTAGGATTATGCTAGAAAACATGGTATAGGATGTTGATATCAGAGCTTTTTTTTTTTTTTTTAGCAGTACGAATTCAAGTACCGTAAATGAGCATGGTATTGGACCAATATCATTATGAATGCATCTTTAGTGCCAATAACTCTGAAGTTGCCTTTACAGTACATGTAGAAGTTTCACTACCACACTCACCTGGATAAGGCATGAAGAACCACTCAGCACTGCTAACTGCGTCCAGGTTGATGTCTGTCCTGGCTTGGTAGCCGTACTCGTGCGGCGAAGTGGGCAGAACATTGAAGTATGTCAGGAGAAAGCACACCAGCCAAGCTCCAGACATCCCAAACAAAGCCTGCCAAAGAGGCAATAGCACATTCCTTGGCTTTTCCTCAGAGCCTGAAGAAGCTAAGAGGAACGCTGAAGGAGCTACGGGGAACATTTGAAATTTTGAAACAGGAAAATCAGCACTGCCTTCGGCCACGGAACAGGAATGAACTGGTACAGCACAAACTAAAAGCTTTCGGCTCTTTTAAATGTAAACTGTGATGTAAAATATGGCACTCACAGGACCAAGTCACTGGCCCGGGGTGTTTAGTCGGTGAATAGACTTCTTAACAGATTTCTCTCCGGGCTGTCAGAAATCAGCAAAGTTTTTCGAAATACTGACAGATGGGCTTGGAGAATTACTTTTCAACGCCCCTCAACTCGTTTTACCTTTCTTCTGACAAATGACACATAATACTTCCTCAATTCTTTTTGTGCACTGATCTGAAACTAATGAGATTTTAGATGACACTAAGCTGATGTTTAAATCAAGCCAAAACGCTCCCTTTTAGCTGCTTTCTCCCATAAATTCAAAGAAATCTGCTGAAACTCACACCACGCTATAAACACTATAAACTTCAGCATCTTTTGGAAACCCAAAAAAGGGAAAATCCTGCTTTGAGGGATGCACATTTTCCTTAAAGGACATATATATATATATAAGCTAAACAAACAAAAATAAAACTCACCGAGAACAGACTAAAGAGAGGGTAATGAAACACTTTCCACTTCCTGTCTCTGAAAGCAATGAGAGGGACTTTGACCTTGCTGAGATACTGGGAGAAGAGAAGGATAAGAGACACTGTCCTGCAAAGAAGAAAGAAACTTAAATAAAACCATTCCGGTGATAAGTGAGGCCAAATCTCTAATTTAGAAACTGTACACATAGAACAGTTTTGTGGTCTTAATGTAGCATGTAATATGATCATTTTCCACCACAGTGCTGTTGAATTCTGGATGGACCAGAAGGTGTTGATTAATTCTCCATAACAGCAGCTCTGACAGTAGTGCAGCTGCAGGTTTATATTAATGCGTCCGTTCTAACGCGTTATCGTTTCTATAGTAGCGGCTCGTTCACGGGGACTCGTACGGTGGACGCTCCACATTCCTGATTAAAGTGTAACTGTTCATATGGTGAAGCTTCCTATAAGGAGATTTATTTAGTGTCAGCACTTTGTAACAGTCAGTAGGTTTTCCACCAAAGGACAGAGGAGTTCATGCTTTCTGTTTTATCTGGGTTTTTTTTGTCATAATAACTTTAAAAGAGAGAGAAAAAAAAGAAAGAGGCTGGTGAGGGAACAACTGTTTACAGCTGCTATAACGTAATTGGTATCTGGAACTATCTTGGGACTGATCTGGGACGTTCCACAACATTAAATGTAACTATAAATGGATAAAAGGTTTGACACTTCATTATATAATTGATTTATGGAAATTGTAATTGTTGGCAAGGTTCTGTGGTATAAAACGAATTAAACGCTTCAGGATGTGTTGTTATAGGAAGATAATCATCTTTTAGTCACTAATATTTATTTAATTCAAATTCAAATTCAGTTTTATTTGTATAGCGCTTTTAACAATGGACATTGTCACAAAGCAGCTTTACAGAAATAAATGGATTAACAAAAAATATATTATAAATATTTGAATTTATCACTGTGAATTTATCCCTATTGAGCAAGCCAGTGGCGACGGTGGCGACGGTGGCGACGGTGGCGACGGTGGCAAGGAAAAACTCCCTGAGATGATATGAGGAAGAAACCTTGAGAGGAACCAGGCTCAAAAGGGAACCCATCCTCATCTGGGTGCAACAGATGGTGCGATTAAATAAATAAATCCCTTCTATTATTGTGCGCTATAAGGACAAGTAGTGCAATTGTGCAACCAACAAAT
>CM040981.1:26627284-26662087 GCA_022985145.1 Pangasius djambal
TTTAATGTGTTCTTAGATGTTAATAGTTTAATATTAACCTTAGATGTAGAGTTACACTATACAGAGGATGAACAGTTCACAGCTTAGCCTTCTCCTACGTTCAGCAAAGAATTTTATTTAAATTTAATGTCTATGATGGACCTGCATTTCGTCCAGGCCGTGTTCCCACCTCACACTCGTTGTTCCTGGAATATGCCCCGGATCTACCATGACCCTGACCCGGATTAAACGGGTAATGAAGCTGAATTCGTTAATTAAATATTGTAAAATTCCGCTATTGCTACACTGCTCAGATGTTGGATTGGTGCTGTGGCTTTGTGCCAACACATGCCATTAATCCATCAGCAATTTTATCAGTTTAAATCTTTCCGACTGTGCGGTAGGAAAGAAAAATAAAAAGTACTGCCATTTACTGTTTACTTTTTTTTTTTTTTTTTTTTTTTTTTTTTTTTTTTTTTTTTTTTTTAAATGCAACTTATATTAATATTAAACTATCTCAACTATTCAATGATTAAGGTAAATAGTTTATTGCTAATGTTGAAATCTGCTCCAGGGCATGGACTAAATGCAAATCTTTTATGTCTAGTGGCTCAGAGCAGTTACATTTTGGTTGGAATGCGGGTTGATGACTCAACGCTACAGCTTAAGTACAAAGTCCACAAATTCCATAAAGAGGAAATGTCTTTTTCTTTCCCTCTTATGCTAACTGCACTCAGCCAAGGAGCACACTGTGATATGGACGTGAGCACTGAGCATAATGAATGGATTGGCCTCAGGCTACAAGTCTACAACAGGGACAAACAAACTCGCATGCACATCCACTCAGACAAAGCCGCGCACACAAAGGGGTACACTGCGATACACATACACACACAGAGGCACCTGGAGTGGCAGGCTAATGGGCTGGTAAACGGAGATGTGTAGACTGCCATTCAGTGAATGCAGTGCTCTGTGATACACCTGGCAGACCTTTAAATGTTCTTTTATAGGTCATTAATGAAACAGGACAGACTGGAACCATGCACTAAAAGCCATCCTTTCTCTCTGTACCTCTCTGTAGTAAGCTACACTGTACTGAATATACTGCTCAAGACAGCTGCCGCTATAATGTAATGTTCTGCTGCTAGATGTATTGGCCTTCTATGGCTTCACGGACCAAATTACAGACAGAACAGAGGTCAACCATTACGATGGGATTAAATCAAGAATGTTTGACAGATTAATGACTGCAGTAATATGGGGTCATTACCAGCAACTGCTACTATCATTTAGGCTAAAAGTTGCTGCCTCAAAGTGTCGGGTTACCATCTTCAAGGAATGGACCAAAGACTCATCATTTGTCTCTCTCAGTATAAGACAGAGTTTCTTTAGAGTTATCTGGCTCAAACATCTGCCTCTTTGGGAGTTAATACCTGCCTCAAAGTTGATTAATGGCTTCTTAATCTCCTGCCCCAGTTTGAGATAATTGCTGTCTCAAACTTCTGCCTGGTTTGAGTTAATGGGTCCAGTTTCCGCCTCAGCTTGAGTTAGTTTCTGTCTCAAATGCCTGCCTCAGCTTGAGTTAACTGTTGTCTCAAATGCCTGCCTCAGCTTGAGTTAACTGTTGTCTCAAATGCCTGCCTCAGCTTGAGTTAACTGTTGTCTCAAATGCCTGACTCAGCTTGAGTTGATCACAGTCTCAATTAACATCTGGTCACATCTGGCTCAGTTTGAGTTAATGGGTCCGCTAATTTACTCAGTTTGAGTTATTTGCTGCTTTGAGCATTTGCCTGATCTTCAGTTAATGGGTCCTCAAATTTCTGCCTCAGCTTGAGTTAACAGCTGCTTCAACCTGTGCCTCGGCTTCGATTAATTTAGTCATAAACTATATAATAATTATATATAATGATAATGACACTTTTCCTTAAATACTGCCTTAACCTTTGCATGGGCTTGAGATAACTGTTGTCCTAAACTTTTACCTCAGGTTGAATTAATGGCTCCTCAAGGTTCTGCCTCAGCTTGACTTACCTGCTGCCCCAACCTTCTACCTAGTGTCTCAGCAACATACTACAAGCTGACTCACAGAACAGAAATGCCCCAGTGTGCTCCTGACTTCTTCCCAGCTTGGATGAAGAGTGACAGCCCGATCAGATTGATGGTTGGAGCGATAGCCAGTGGTCCGATGAACTTCAGCACAAACCCCACCAGCCCTGAGAGTCCGAGCACGACCTGAAGCAGCGACGCCACCAGGATCGCTCCCTGGATCTGGGAAAGGAGCATACATTAAACACAAGCACCTGTCCTAACAGCAATGATTGGAGGTTCTCAAACCCAGTTTGGTCCAGCTCTTATTACAGTCCAGAACCGATACATCTGATTGGCCTTGCTTACCTGGATCAGGTACTTATCAAGGGTATTTTTGAGGAAGTCCTTAATAGCTCTGACAGAAATTTAACTTGGTAATGAACTTCAAAGCTTGTGAGAAATGTTTTTTTTTTATAGTTTCTACACGTGAAATTGTGACACTGTTTTGAGAAATCTAAGCTAATTAAGAAATTAGTTTTCATGTCTCAGAATGGCTTCTAACCCAGCTATATATATACAAGTATATTTCATTTGAGTTGTCTGGTTCTTACACTACACTGATCTCGCAGAGAATTCCTCAGCTCTTGCGATCTGAATGGGTGTGTGTGTAGGTCTCATTGGGTGTGTCCTCTCTTGCCATGAGATTGCCTTTGGCGTAAACCTGTGGTTCTACCTGTGGTATTAATCCAATATTGTATCCTTTATACTGTGACTGGATTGTGACTTGTGTGCAGAATTCTAGCACTTTACTCTAAACCTTATGTTATTTGTGGTTCCCTCTGTTCTTCCTACAAATAGTTTACACTTGTTTCTTGTTCATCGGTGGAAACTTATTGTCACTATAAGCTCCTTCGGCACTTCACCTGTAAGTCATTTTGAATGAGAGGATCTGCCAAACAGGGGCCTGAGAGAGGGGGTGCTGAGGATGCTGCACTGCCCCCTAGTGGAACAGTACAAGTCATATTTTTGTGATTGTAGTTTAAATATTCTAATTATAAATTCTTTAATTAACTTTAGTCTAAAGTGGGTTTAAAAATCAGCAAAGCAGCCATATATGTCTAAGTAATGTAAAAAAAATAAATAAATAATGCCAAACATTACCCGGTGCAGAAAAGAGCACTGTTTCTCTATATTATGGTAATACTACTACTCATTAACCATTGATTAAAAAAATAAATAAATTATTTACATACATTGATGGAAGCAGACCTACTTCAGTACACAATAAAATATGACCAAGTATAATTTGACAGAAACACTGTGCTTTACGTTTACTTACTTACTTACTAACCTACTTAAGTTATTTATAAACTTACTTAGTTAGTTATTTATTTGCTTACATATTAACCTATTTATTTACTTTCTTATTTATTAACTTACTTATTAACTTACCTAATTATTAACCTACTTTCTTACTTGTTTACTTACTTATTTATGTACTTATCTAGTTACTTACTTTACTCACTCAATTATTTACTCATTTATTTATATACTTACATATTACTTAATAACTTATACTAACTTAGTTACACTTACTTACTTACTTGCTCGCTTAATTACTTATTTACTTATTTATTTACGTACATACTTAATTATTTATTTCTTGGCAAATGATTAAATGTAAATGTAAATTCCCGCCCACATGGAGTCATTAGGATATCAGTAGAGTTTTAGTTTCACATTGTAGTATTGTAATTTAGGGAAATATGTCTCTCTTCTGGAGAAACATCAACATATTAATCGACATGTTAGATAGTAGCTGGGTGTACCAAATAGCTAGGTTTTTCATGCAAACAGAGTGGATAACATGCTACGAAAAAAACAAATAACAACAAAAAAAGACATTTCTTCAATATAACCAATCAACTTGCCATATAAGTTGAAGGTTATTTTAGCTTTTTCCTCTACTCCTTGGCTAAAACAATGCTGCATGTGTACCTCTCGTATGCGCATTTTCCAGACTTCCTCGGGGTCTATGCGGGAGACAGCGGCTACTGTGGCATTGAGGTCAGGAGTCACGCTCCCCTTTGGGCACTTCCACTTGGGCAGTGCCAGGATAGCCAGTGTCGGTGTGATGAAAGTAAACGTCCCTCCTTGCAAGATTGGCAACCTGAGGTGGACAAATGTGCTTCTTAAACATTTGTTTGATTTTAAATTAGTGTATATTACTTACATAACAAGAGCATGGGAATGTAGCATGGGAATGTAGGAGTCAATGAGGCATTCAGGCAACCTGGTCCCGATGGTGGTCTGAAGCATGGTGCAAGTTCCTGATACAAAGAAGATGGTGGAGACGAGCTGGCTCTTGGCTGCGTTGTTGTCCTTAATGCACAATGGCTCGGCGAGGATTAAAGGGATGGCCAAGATCCCACCGAAAGCCAGTATGTAATGCTTAAATAGGAGAAAAGGGAAACACTAATCAGGTCAGGCGGTCTTGGCTGTGGAGAAGTTTTTCAAGGGGCGATTTACTTTAGCTCTGTTTTACAACTGAAGTGGGACATCAATAAAAGCCAAAGAGGGGTGGCTAATAAGAGGCTCTCTGGAATTTCGGACTTCCCTGTGCACTCGTGATTTCTCTTCCTGCCTATCATCACCTCCTCGCTCGCCTCTTGTGTGTTCCTCTCCCAGCACTCTGATGTGATCGGCTTTGAGGGCGGGCTAAGCTTCGTGAAGTTCTGGCTCATGTTCTATTCCCCTCAGACTCGAGAAAAAGAAGACATGCTCTATAGTGGACCCAATGGATTTGTCTCCATCTTTACAGACTGGAGCTAAGAAAGAAGGCAAGCAGACAAGCCTTTAACTGAGATATGACTTCTCGTTTTCTGATGTCGTTTACATCACACTTAAATCATTTACAGTTTCCTCTTACACTGCATATATACTGTAGTAAGTATAGAGTGTTACATTACAGGCAATAGTGAGGTTGAGTGCACTTCTCCACCCAACTCACCATGGCAACACCACTTAAGATATCCAAAAAAAATAAATAAAAAAATCCTTGCCAAATTTAGCATCTTGGATATTGTGCTATCATGCTGATCAAATTTGATTTGAATCTGATGAACCCTGTATGAGGAGTATTGAAAAGTTTGGTAGCTGTCAAAACGGACAAAATCCAAAACGTCCTGTTGGGTGTTTATGAGTTAATGGAGGTGGTTGCAAAATTTGTTTGTTTTAAGAAGACCCATATATGTAGCACATTTGGCTAGGTAGGTGAAACAAGAAGCCAACGATTAAGAAAAATCTCACAGAGGGCAGATCAAGCCACCCTTGGGTAGAAGAAACAGAAGATGAAGATGATGATGAAGAAGAAGAGATGGCACAAAACCACTTTTTCCTTTCGATACTGATACTGACACAGTATACACAGCCGAAGTCAATCCTCTTTTTTTTTTTTTTCCTCCTTAAAAACTACTAAGCAGAAAAAATACATTACTTACACAAAACCGCAGCTTTCACACAAAAAAATCACTTCAAAAATTAGAAAACAAAACAAAAATCCAATCAGGTCTTTCTATATCGAAACATTTTCAGTTACAAAAAAAAAAAAAAAAAGCTTTTCCAAATCCAATTCTGATCTATTCCATTTGTTAAAGGATCGGATGAAATCCATTTTTTTCTTCTTCAGTGATTGGTTCAGTAATAGCTTAATTAATTAATATATAATATAATTATTTTACATTACATGTAAAAGTTTGAGTAGCAGTTTTTCAGATCTGTTCCTGTTCTTTGCTGGTTTTTTTTGTTCGGCTCCCGTTTGACTTGTAGACAGTCCAACTTCATTACTGCACGCTTGCAGGACAGCGCGATGAGCGTAACACGGGAAAGGCTTTTTGCACTGCACACGAAGACCTCTACTCATCTTTCACGCAACTTATCTATACTACTATATCTACACATGACTGTCACTATCCTTCCTCCTTCACATCCCTCCCTAAAACTCCTAAAAATCTGCCCAAATGCTTATAATCAGCGACGTTTAAAAAGTGCCTTCCATGAGAGATCATAAAAACAACTGGGGATTGGTCCGGGTGGTGGGGGGGTGATGGTGTGAGGATGATTGGAGGGGTTTGGTGGTGCAAGTGAATCTGCTCCACACTAGCATATTTTAAACAGATGTTTCGTTTCAGCCATGAACTAATATTGTGTTTCCCTGGTAGCTTTCAGACAAACATTCATCTGGGCAAAAGACATCTTCTCAACAATGAAAAGTTGATAATGTTTTGATGAAAGCCTGGGTAATTCATGTGCTTAAATTTGCACCGGCTTTGCACTCTATCTAAACCAAACCAAATGATTCTAGTTTAACAGGAATTCTCTCAGAGAACTGATGTTAAGAATGTACTGGAAAGTAATTTGCCTGCATTTTATTAGGATGAGTGTAACCAGATATTCGATTAGCATACAAAAGCTTCAATAAATATATAACAAATGTAATATGGTTTAAAACTCAAGGCTATTGAATGCTATTAAAAGTGCCTAACTGTTTACAATTCAGGTTTCTAAAGAATTCAAATCAATGGTCAGGTTATGCTAATCACCTGTGCTAAGTATGCTAAATATGTTCATTAGCATGCGAAATGATCTAGCCAAAAGCGTGCTCAAGTGAAAGTCAAAAAGTTTCTATTTTTAGATGTACTCAAGTATTAAAAGGTAAACGGTAAATGGTTTTTTTTAACTGATGTAATTCATTTGGTCATGTTTTCATGTGAAAAGTAAATTATATAAAACTGACTACATTGTTTTGTCTGAAAGCATCATGCAGTCTTCGCTAAGTTTGCAATTTTTTACCGTTAGCAAGAATCTGACTTGCCGCCTAGCCACTTTATGTTAGGTACTGGAGACAATGCTATGTCCTCGCCTCAGTTTACCGCCAATTACGTCGCATAAAATAGCGACGTATATATATAATAATCTGCTGCTGAATAAAATTTTTGCAAAACATTTTTTTGGAGCACACATTGGAGTGTAAAGCAACACAGCATATTTAACTCAAGCCGTAACCTGTCTCATGGTTTCAAATGATTGTGTAATGCACTTAATTTTAATGGGGTATTTATGTGGTTGATTTTAATGGTGTAGCTCTGCCTCGTTTGTTTGTCTTTCTTTTTGGCTTTGACGTTCACTTTGTTTCACACTTACATGACAGTTTAACAAAACTGAATGATGTGAATATTTGCAAATAAAACAGTAATAAAAAATGCAAATAAGATGTTGATATGAATCAAATATAAATCATAGCAATCAAAAACAAGGCGGAAGCTTCAAAGAAAAATTCAAGAAAGATCATTGTCTAATCTCATTATTCTCGGATTCCGAGTAGTACTTTGCGTGTGCAGTCTGAAGATTGATAACAAATGATACGTAAATGAAGTTTTTGCGCGTGCTATATTTTGCAAACTAAATACAAGCGATGTCTCTGCTGAGTGTTAAACATCTCAAAAAAAGTTGATATGGATTTGAAAAAATCATGTGTCTATGGAAACCTATTTAAATAGAACCGTTTACAGTCAGCATAAGTGGAAGCTTCTCCGAATGAGGAATGAAGCCCTATTTAGACAGGATTAGTTTTACACTGAGAGCCACATGGGGTCATGTGATTGTTAACTGAGTATCTCTTGGATTTTTTTTTATTCTTATTTTATTTTTATTTTTTTTTAATGGACTGCATGTTCTTGTACCCGGAAAGGCGGAAAGGCTACTCCATATTTTACTGATAAAATGATTAGAAAAAACCCCTGGTAATAAATATCCTGTCTGGTAATAGTTGGTAAACATTGTGTTAGATCATGTAGAAAATGAGGTTTTCCACTTTTTATTCAATACAGAGACACTCCGGGGAGAATTCACTCTTTTTTTTAGTGTCTCCCTCCAAAACCAAACTAAACTGAACAACAGAATACAAGACGACGGTTAAAAGGACAGAAGCTTAGAGAAGTGAAGCTTCCAGCGGTTTTAGGTAAGTTATTAAATCCCTAGCACAGGTTATACCTACATACCTGTTATGGTCATGTGACCTACTACTGATCAAGCACGACCGCCACATGTAATGTACGAAACAGACGGCTTGTATTAAAATAAAGTGTACGTAGTATGCACGGAATTTTTAAGATGATGAGCGCTTGTACATCGTGAAGATACACACATCTCTGTGATTTATGTAGAGATCACTTATCCCATGTGAATCAATCATAATTACAACAGGCATATTTCCAGAAATCTCATCCTGTCCAAATAGTACTTTGGTATCTGAAATGAAATATATCTTTTGGTTTTAGTTGGCTTTTGATTAGTTGGTTTTATAGTGTTTGTGCATCACACACAGAGTAAAATACATTAGTCATGGTGTCTTCTCACAAAGGCATCAGACAGTGATTAATATGACAGTGGTTTTTGAACTTGCTGTTGTTGTTTGAAGTTTTGAAAGTTCTCTCACTTTTTCCAGCTTAACAGAGATCTTGTTGTGACGCAGTGAAGTGCACAGCAAACACGGACAAACCACAGCACGTGAAAACACGGAAGGAGTATACAGTGAAGAATGAAAGAATTGAGGAATTGCTGGAATTAAAATATGGTGTTGAGGCCAATCGTGAAGTGGGTTTCTTTTTCTCGATGCTAGCATAGCATTTCTTTATTCATGTTTTGAATAAAAAAAGCAGCTAGTGTTTAGCCTATTAAGATAGATAGCCAAGAGACTGGGTGTTCTGAATCTTGATAGACTTAGGTTACTAGTTTGCTAGCTAGGCAAGTTACATTTTCATGTTAGTTTTCCTAAAATCGCCGAGCTGAGAATAATAGTTCATATAGTGGATTTATCTTGGCTCATAGTTCAAATACCTTTAGAAACTACTATCTGAGCATGATCTGTAGATTTTTCTAGGTTATTGAAAAGGCTGGGAAGTTCTCAGTTTTCAAGAACCCTTACTTCCCCTTGGCTTGATTTCAGCGTAATTCTAAGCTGTGTGAGTCTACTATGTGAAGGCAAACAGAGACAAAATCTCAGAGTCCTCAGAAAAAAGAGATAAAAACAGACCCAGCATGTATTCTGGCAGGCTTCATAAAGTGGAAGATGTTTTTTGAGAATGCCGTTCACTGTCATTCGGTTTCTGTTAATGTAAAGGTTAATGTAATGATGCTGCTTTCAAAAGGATGGTAAAGTATGACAGCTAATAAAAAATAAATAAATAAATAAATAAATAAAAAAAGCAGAGCACAGCCCCATCCTTGAGAGAGAACTCTAGAAAGTAAGAAAGGAATATTTAAGCCAGTGGCAGATTAATGTGATCAGGAAAACGCTGTGATTTTAATCTATTTTTAATTATCGTTACCATAATTTTTTTGTTATTAAGTGTTAAGGTCTGTCACTTCAGTTTGGGCCTATTGAAGTTTTCTTTTTAATAAGTATTTTTGTTCGGCCAAAGGAGTGGCATTTCTGGCTATTTTTCTCCAAATTTTTTTGGTTGCATCCTTAATAAATGTAGTTAACTGATGTGTCTAATATTAGCTAAATCGAACACACAATGATAGGCTTGATTTCAC
The DNA here is from genome assembly GCA_022985145.1 of Pangasius djambal. Classification (NCBI taxonomy): domain Eukaryota; kingdom Metazoa; phylum Chordata; class Actinopteri; order Siluriformes; family Pangasiidae; genus Pangasius; species Pangasius djambal. Next base: position 26,636,891 of record CM040981.1, read on the forward strand.
TTAGAAAAATATTCAGAATATTCCTCATTTCCCCTCTCAGCACATCTTTCAAGCAGAAAATCAGGATGAAAGATTACTAAATTGAGATGGGAGGGCAGAGGGGGTGGGGCTTCCAGGGGGTCACTTAATATTGGTACAAAACACCTACGAAAATGTCAATTGTTCCAGATTCACGTGTCAGTTAGCTCACCTGTCATTTTTATTAGGGGCCGTCTTCTTATTGGTGACTTTTAGATGAGAAACACACTGAGATTTTAGACAGAAATTTATCACACTGCCAGAACTCTGCCATCACCTGTCTTTGTTCGCATTGGCACTAAATCGAGAGCTGGTGAGCATGTCATGTCATATTCTAAGACCACTGATCTCAAATCACTATGATGTGTGATTTTTGTGTGGTTCGACTCAAGATTGCGCTAGAGGCACAAAGGGAATGTGGTGCAGAGCGGGGTTTGATAAGTGCTTTCAGGTAGGTGGGGGGTCCATTTCTGCTTGCTTTTGGCAAGCATCTGTGGTTTAAATCTGATGCCAAGAGCTGCAGGAAGCCAGTGGAGGGAATGCAGCATTGGGGCGATGTGGGAGGATTTGAGTAGGTTAATTAAAAAAAAACAAGTCATGCAGCTGCATTCTGGATCAGTTGCAGGGGTCTGATGATGTTCAGGGGAAGACATGCTCAGGACAAGTTGCATTAGTCCAATCTTGGGATAAGGAGGGACAGAACAAGCACCCGACCAAGTGGCTGTGGAGAGAATAAGCCAGATCCACCTGATATTGTAAAGGATAAACCTGCATGACTGAGGTTACAATGTGAGCTAGTTGCCCAGAACTACCCCAAGGTCGCATGCACTGGCAGCCAGAGGGATCCAGGAGTTCTCCAGGGAGATCACAAGATCTTGATACGGGGATGCATCTCCAGGGATATGCAGCATCACGGTCTTGCTGGGAATTAGTTTCAGGTGATGAGTTGCGATCCATGATGAGATGTCTGCCAGACATGCTGAGAACTGTGCAGAAACATGGGTTAGTGTCTGGAGCAGAAAAGAGAGGATGAGTTGTGTGTCATTCACACAGGAAAATTGCAATAGATGTTCCTCAGTGCTTAAGATGCCAAGCATATGATGGTGCTGCCAATATGTCTGGCAAACCCAGTGGAGCACAAACCATCATTAATGAACAGCAACAATTTGCTATAGAGGTGCACTGTGTTGCTCATTGCACCTACCTGATCACCCAGAAAGCCTTCACTTGCTCTGTTGTCATGATGATTGGTTGCGCCAGTTAAAGCCGTTTTACTGAATGTTGCAAGCTCTCAAGACGACACAAGTCGGTGTGTGTTGACTGCTCTGAAAGAGATTTCAAAAGAGGTTCTACAAATACTCCTTCAACAGATAGTGGTTTGAAAGATCAGTTTCAGAAAGGCAAGAGTGTGTTAGGACTCGTCATGGCTTCTTCTATCATTGGAGAGCTGGAGTGCCTGAAGACCTTCCTTCAGAGCAGAACAAGAAATCTGATGCCAAATGTGTAAGGAATTCCATGAGATGGAAAAGAAATGATAGCTAGCTTTCAGAAACTGTTTAACAAAGCATCTGGAAACTTTAGATTTGACAGCAGTTGAAGTCGCAAATAACAGACAGCCATCAAAACTCTTGTCAGGGCAAGCCACAATCTGAAGAGCGATTGTATAGGACAGAGTTTGTTTGTGGTTGACACACAATTAGAAGACAGGTTCCAACAAGATGGTCCCTTAATTTTACAGTTATAAAGCAGTTTTCTATTTGGAAAGTTGATTCAGCAGTCATAGACAGATCCCCAGAACTGAAGACAATCAAATTATCCATTGGAGTACATTTTTGAGTCTACAGTAAAACAGTATTCAATGCCTATCGACAGAGGTCTAGTCTTTATTCAGTTGAATGCAAGGCATACTTCCATTCATTTGACTAAAATATTATCCTTTATATCTTGGCTTTTAAGTCAAGTTTAATCAAAACAGCCACACTATAATTCTTACCATTAAAGTTGTTATTTCTTATTCTCAGTTATGCTTTTTTTTTGTCGTTAACTGCGTCCCTCATATGCCCTTGGCAATATATATGAATAATTACATATCTAACACAGACTAAAGATTGTAGGATGCATCACAACATGATATAATATAAAATTACAGAGTGTAGGTATAAGAGAGTGTGTGTAAGACATGAGAGTCAATGACAGCTATTTCACTGGCTCTGTTTGATTGCTATTGGCAATGGAGGTGCCACAAACATAAAACTGTCATAATTCTGAAAACTGGAAATTTTTCTTAGAATGTTAAGATACAAAGCCATACTGAGGAACATTCTTGTTATGCTCATTCTCATTTTCTGCAAGGCAGTAAATTGCGTAACTGTGTGAGCAATTGGGACAGCAGGTGAACATTAGGTAGTGTTTTTTCTTTTAGAAAGGTAGGCAGGAATACACCCTGCATACCTGTGATCACATACTTTTGCCCTCAATCACCTGGAAACCCTCTGGACACTGGAATCCTTGTGGCAAAACCTGTGGCAGCATGTGTCCAGGTCCAGTTGTTGGAACCTTGGCGTTGTCCCTCATGGTTCCATCCTCAGTCCATGGAGGTACTGTGGCACGATGAGAAGCATTGCCAACTCATAGCTCTAGGGCCCTGGGCTCAATCCTGAGCTCAGGTCAATGTCTGTGTGGAGTTTCTTTTCATGTTCTCCTAGTGTTCTTGTTGGTTTCCACCAGGTTCTCCAGTTTCCTGCCTTCTCCCAAAAACATGCCAGTAAGATAAATTACCTTTAGGTGTGAATATGTGGGTGTGTGTGTGCATAGTGCCCTGTGATGGACTGGTATCCCATCCAGGGTGTATTACTGGCTCAATCTCAGTGTTCCTGGAACAGGCTCTGGAACCAACGCAACCCTGACCAGGATAAAGCACTTTTATTGATTTATTTTTAATTTCTAATGTACTGTTCATTGTTTTATTCTTTGTCTTTTTTCTATACTTTAATCTAAAGTACTTTGAGACAAAATAAAGATGATGATGATGATGATCATGATTATTATTATTATTATTATTATTATTATTATTATTATTAAATCTGCCTTCTTCCAAATTAAAGCCATGTCACCTGCATACGTTCTCTGATCCTCTGGCACCGAACTCCTCACCATTCCTTTTACCAGACAACGAACAGCTGGAGCTTTTTCCATTGCAGCATCTATATTGTAAAATTCCCTACCTCAAACCATAAATCATAAATCATCCACTCATACCACACTGTCTTTTTTCCTTTATACCTAGAAATATTTTCAAATTTTGAACTTTTGCTTTTGAACTTGTGTTTTATGACAGCATTGGCATCACTGCCATTTGACGGGTGTCCCATCCAGGGTGTATTCCCGCCTCATGCCTGGCCTCCACCGCGACCCTGACCGGGTCTGTAAATGAACGAATATAAATGAATAAATATCACTGCCACTGTGAGAACTGAAGAAAAAAAAAATCAGAACAAAATTCATGTTTGGGCAAACCACATTAAAATTAAAGTATTTACAAAAGTTTACACAAGCATTTTGGAAACATAATTTTAAATCCTTTTAGTCCCATTAATTTATGAGCTTGTTGCATTTGGAGCCATGCCTTTTAAATCATCTTACTGTCTTAGGGCTCCACGCTCCTACCACGGTCCTGTCAAGACACATTTATCAAAATCGTAAAATGCAAATGAGGTTACAACAGCATATAATCGTTTGCAACTCAACTTTTCATTGTATCATATAACAACATTTCAACTGCTTCAAATGCTAAATAAACACGCCCCTAAAGGAGAATAGGATGTTTCTAGCAAAAAGACGTTCTAACGAAAACTATTCGACTGTATATACTATTAGGCCTAGGTTCCATGGACTCAACAAGTTTGTGGAAAACCTTATAATTCATTTTAGATCAAATCCATCGGAGTGCAATATCACAAATTTGCTTTCATTTAAATAGGGACCTAGGAATAGTACAGAATCTTCAATATTATATATTCAGTGTGGTCTCAGACTTCTGGACCTCACCTTTCCTTAGTCTCTCATCTTTGTTTTTCTTTTTTCAGACATATAAGGTGTCTGAAAATGATCTTTACAGGTTTTATCCAATATAAAAAGTCAACCAGGACTAGGATTGTCCCAGATTAACACATTTTACAGATTAACACATTGCTGGCCATTTAGATCACCTGACATCACGTCCTGTGATTTCCTTCTTTGGGGAATTGTCAGAGATCAAGTATACAACACTCAAGTCATGGGCATTGATGATCTGAAGGCAAGAATCACAAATGCATAGATGTAGATGTGTGTCAGTGTACATGGCAGCATTTGGATTAACGCCTGGATGTTTTGAGTAAAACCAAAACTTGTGTTACTTTAGGGAAAGCAATTGGGTTTTGTGTGTCTACATTTGCTTAATTTAATGTGTTTTAGCAAATGTTTCATTTAGTATCACAGTTGTAAAGAGAATTTTTTGGACAACCTGCATTTGTAGGTGATATATTAAGGATTTGGAATCAAGTAACGAATCATACCAAAGGCCAGCAACCTTTGATTTGGTCTTCTTCACATCAAAGAGAGCAGATATAGGTATTCATTTTAACCGGCGCTTCAGCCCTGTGGGTCATGAGAGCGAAACGCAGGAGGTCCATGATCTGCCATGAATCCTAGATGTGACAATGTTCTGTACTATACCCTGTTTAAAAATTATTTTTAATAAGTTAGCATGTGATGAATGAAATGTGGCAGCGAGCCATGTTTTGGCCCGCCGAGCTTGGGTTTGACACCTGTGGAGCTGAGTCTGGGAATCTTAATGGTACGGACAGGGCACATCTTATAAAACAGACCAAAAACTTCATCTTAAAACTCTTCCCTATAAACCATGTGTCAATGAGCATCATTCCTTTTTATTTACAACTGAGTGTGTCCTAAGAACATAGCAAACCAGTGCAAGATTTATAAAAGCTCACTTACCTCCTACAATCTCAGAAACCCAATCTCTAAACAGATCACAAATAACAATTCTAAATTCTTGATTTTGCTACTATAAAATATATATAACTATCTCAAATGTGTTTCATTTTTGAGAATTCTCATTAACCCATATTTACTTCCACCTTGAATCAAATCAGAATTTTTTGTTATCTCCTCTTGCCTTGGCTGTGCGCTTGTCAGGACATGACCAGTTCTGTCAGACGTCCTCACAGCCCATCTATCAAGATGATCGAGCAACAATAGGCAGGACTAACAAATTGTATGATTTAGATGCCAGAAAATGTGTCTGCAGCTTTAAAGATTGTTCATGTAACATTTCTGGCCCTAGATTCTCCAAGAGTCTGGTGCTGGATCCTGCCCTTGTCCTTTAATGTTTCTAAAAACTTTTTTTTTGCTAGTGATAACTTCAGGAAAAAAAGAGTGGAAGAACTGCATCTTAAGTTCACCTTGCTTGGTGGGGTGACCTTGAAGCTAAACCTGGGTTTTCTTCTCAAGGTCAAAAAATTTTGTAAATGAATGTTGGAGCATTCCGTGAAGCAGAACTACAGAGTGTTCCATGTATGTACAGTGCAGGACCTATGGTATTATTCAGACAGAATGTTAGCCATCTGATGCTCAGACCAACTGTTCGTCTGTCACAGAGGAAAGACTCCAAGGTCTAAACAGAGACTGACCCACTGGTTGATGGGTGTCATCATCGTGGCCTTTAAGTGGCTGGCCGGCCAGTTCCTAATGTGACAAAGAGTGTCTCTTTCTCATGGGCATTACTTAGAGATGTATTGGACCAGGAAGTCTGTGCTTCTACTATCTGGATATCACTATGCACCTTCCCCATGTTCTGGAGAGTCAACATTGCCCCTCCAAGTCATCTCAACACCTTTTCAGTTTCTCAGCATACAATATGTTATCCGGGTGATTCTCAGAAACAGAATGCTAGTTACGGACGTAAGTATGGTTGTGTGAACCCCCCATATTCCCACCAGGGCTCCTTCGTCATTCAGATCCAGCGGCAACTTGGCGAGAACTTAGTGAGAAATTTCCAGGGAAAGATACCAAAATGACAGTGATATTTATTGCAAAAACTGTCATACATTTCTTTGTCGCTTTGCTTCCTTTGTTGTAAAGTCTCAACATGCGCACACATGCACTTGAACAGGTATCAAGGTGATTCTCAATGCCCTTGGCGATTATCCATGGTTCACAGAATCACAGTTACTATTTATCAGAAAATTAAACTGGTACTTATATTTGTTTCTAGTTGCAGGTTGTAACATGTATCACCTAAAATGTGTTGTAAAGAGATAAATAACCAATACAGCATCTCATGGAAGGCCTGCATCTCCTACATCACATACATAATTCATGTTTTCATGATGTCATTTGGAAACTTCTGTTGCTGAAACAATTTCAAGGGTTCCAGGTCGACAATTTTCTTGTGTTTGTCCATTCTTTTTGCTCAGTTGTTTGAAAGACCTAAATGTCTATCTTTATACCACAGCACTGTTCAATTCTCAAAACTGAATGAACAGAAGATGTTGAATAAATTGGAATTAAATTTAAGCTTTCTGATATCTTCATGACAAAGGATTTGGTGCTTTCTATTTATTTTCAGTGATGTGATAAGCTGTGGTTTTTTTTCACATTAACTTCAAGAGATAGCACAAAGAATGGCTGGTGAAGGAACGACTGTTTACAGTTGCTTTATCATAAGTGATAACGAGAGCTAACTTGTTCTCAACAACTCTATGATGGGTTTATTATTAATAAATGAAATATTGTAAGCATTGGCAAATTACTGTGGAGTAAGAGGAATCAAACATCAAACAAGATGCTGCAATTGGAAAGCAGTCAACACTGGGCTAGTAGCAGTAACTCCACTTTGCATCAGGCCGCATCCCACCACCCTGTCTTTGATTATTTTGCGATAACAACACGCCCCAAGTGTTTCATTCCGTACTTATGTCCTTCTTTCTAGAGGTTGGAAAAATTCTTGAGAAACGAGAGGCTTCAGACAGACGTTCTTCATTATCTGTGTAAAGCCCAGTGCTTCACAGCATACAATCTGAAAGTATGAAATATAAAATGTAATGATTTATTCTTTCCAACAATTCTTTCCAACAAGATATCTAATCTGGTACTAATATTAAAGCTGTGAAAATGCACGCAATAAGCTATTTGTATTAGTACACCCAAATAAGCAAGAGACCATTGGGTCATATAGTTTGTGATGCTGCACTAATCCCTGAATCTACCATTCAGTCCTAATCTGATTTACATTCAGGGACAGCCTGGGCCTCTCATGAGATTTTTCTTTCCGCTGACTCATTCTTCTCTCTTTGATCTCCTAGAGGAGCAGCAGTCCAGCTATCAATGTGCTGCCAAAGCCACCGCGGTAGTCCACAAAGGGGTTCTAGTCGATGTATCTCCAAACATTTCTGGAAGGCAAGCATCCCAAAGGCTATCATTCCAATGGTAATCTAACACACATTGCAGAAGTATGCAGTTCTTAAAGAATTAGATTAGCTGGTTCAGGTGTGTTGGATGTCCAAGGGTTTCCAAGAGGTGTGGGCTTTGTGAGTGAACAACAGATGTCCTAATTGGGTTAGGTTAGGTAATCTAAGGTAAGGCACTGTATGGCAGGGTGTGGGTAGTATAGGGCAGTGGTAGCTCAGAGTTTAAGACATTGAACTTTTGATTGGAAGGTTGTGAGTTCAAATCCCAACATGCCAAGCTGTGACTGCTGGACCCTTGAGCAAGGCCCTTGTTCAGTTGTATAAATAAGATAACTTATTTAGTTGCTCTGGGTAAAGTTGCCAAATAAGATAAATGTAAATGGTAGGAGTTGTTATGGTATGTTCAAGAGTATTGAAAAAACACACTCAAGTAAAAGTATTGTTACTCTGCAAAAAATGTATAGAGAGTGAAAAGTACCCATGCTGAAAACTATTTAACAAACAGGTAACTTGTTTAAAAGTACTTACATCGACACATTTCTTCAATTTAGAGGCTGAATCGTGATATCTCAACAGGCTTTCGGAAACAAATACAACATGACATGATAACTCTAGTGCCAAGGGCCTAGGGCTGTAAAACTCTAATCCGGTCTCGAGACATTTCAGTATTGAATTGGTCTTGTCTCGAACTTATTCAAATTTGTACTTGGCTCAGTCTTGGGCATTGTTCTTGCACCTTTGTAAAATCACTGTCTTGTGCCATTTGTTTTCACATGCACAAAGTTTGACAGGAAGTACTTCCTTTGAGAAAACAGCCTAATCATTGGCGCAATACACAAATGAAGCTGAAGTAAAGGTTTGGCCTCGAAAAAAAGGATTTGATGGTTCTCAGCCTCGATTTTGGCCCGGTCTCTCTTTCGTTTGGACTCGACTTGATCTCAGCTAGTTCTGGTCTTGGACTTGCCTTGGATTTGAAAATTCTGGTCTTGACTACAGCCCAAGCTCCTTCGAAGCTGCCACTGTTGGGCTCTTGATCAAGGCCCTCAACCCTCATGTGCTCAGCAAAACGGTCAGATCACTATCAGTGACGTCAAAAGAAGTGGAACACAATGGACAAACGTATGTACACCCATTAGCCACTCCAGATGAATTTACTGGAAAAGTGATTGATTCTTACCTGGAAGCCCAGTAGAAGGCAGAGGTGCCACGGAGGGCGATCGTTGATGGAATAGATGAGGTTACCCCGAGGCTGCTCGTTCAGATTTTCCTCCAAACCATCAGTATTGGACTCTGCAGGAATGATATTGCTGGCCAGATGGCTTGCATCTGATATCTGGGGAAGAAAAATGGACATGAAACTTAAACATGGATAAAATATGAAAGAATCCTACACTGTGTATGGAATTTAATCATGGCAGTTGTTTAACTTCAATAACTTTAACTTCATAAATCCTTATTAAGAATGTAACTGAATACAAATAGAAATTACATTACATTAAAAAAAACATTGCCTTTCTGATATTCAAAATAAAACCACATTTCTATCATATTTCTGTACAATCTGCTGTGAAATTCACAGAAGAAATATGCTTTTATATTTGTCCAGTGCCTGTGGACAGGGCAGCATATCTCTGCAGGGGTCTCCAAAAAAATAATCATCTAATTAATTTAAAAAAAATATCACCTTGTACGTTTATTGCATGTGTTTTTGATCCTGAATGTTCTCCATCGTTATTAAAACAGAAAACCTCTGGAATATCATTCTGGCATTATAATGCTGCTTAAAGTGTCATATTTTAACTAGCTGAAGCACCTCGTCCAATCTTCTGATAGCATGTCCAGTGAACTTTTCTGATCTTTCTAAAATGGAACTGTGGAAGCGGAGGCATGGTCAAGTGCCAGAACCCAGAACTATAACTCTAACTATCAGCAGTTCCCTGATTTAAGAAAGACATCGCTGCTTTGAAAGATAATTCCCTAGCTTACCCAGTCACATTGGATAAAAATCTTTCCAGAAAGGTCCACAGGACATCTGGTTGAGAGTTGTTATGACCTCGAGAGACGGAGGTGAGGAACTTTAAAAGTTCAGGAACCGAAAAATTAAGTTATGTTCTGCTATTCATTGTGAAATCTTTTTCTGGGGACATAGCGGTAGGGTTCACATTTAAATAAAATAAAACAAACAAAAAAAGCACACAAACAAACAAACAAACAAACAGAAAAACAGCTCCCAGTTTAGACCACACCCACTTCTGTTTCGAATCTGAATATAGATACGGATATTTAAAGCCCTAAACAGATACAGATAATGTCACTGTTTACACTCCTCCTCTTTATCCATGCATTTCTCCAGTGCTATTTTTGTGATATGATTGTGCATTTGTCACCTTTTCCTTCACCATACATCATCAATCAGAAGACCATTCACACAGATGTACCAGAGGCTTCTAACAGCACAAAGTTAGTGACTAATCTGTCGTGCTGGCAGCCTGACTCATTGGAAACACATGAAAATGAAGACTCAGAGTCCAGAATCCAGCAACTCAGCCTCAGCAGGAAACGATGACTTGTCACAGGCACAAAGGTTAGAGTCCCAAAGTTCAACTGTGAAACCATCTTCACCCTCAAAATGAGTCCGTTTCGAGAACAGTTGACAAATGATGCAGACCTGATTAAGATTCGTCCAATGTGGGAAAAACAACATGGCGATTTTTCCCCAGGTGATTCCACAATTTGTGCTGTGCACTGATATTGCATTTCCAAACATGCACTGTTTGTAAATATAAAATCACTTAAAACATTAATAAAACCTTAAAGAAATTACAACACTTATACAAATAGCCAAAACACACAAGTGTAGCTACGCTTTGCCTTGAAATGCAGGATAATCATTAAAATACGTCAAAAATATTTGTGCATTAATGCGTGAATCCGTTTAACATCTCGTGCTTGAAACATCTTTTTAAACGAGTTGTCCGGTACCAGTTACAATGGTTAAAAGGGTGTATGTTAGTTCATTCGCAACACGCTGCTAGCTGAACACACACTTATGCATCATCTGAACTTCCTCACGATCATGGGAAGAAGTTTCTCTCTCCTTCTTTTTTCTTTATTTCCAGTGACGTTGCGATACTGACTGACAAGGTCGCTTTGAAAGTACATGCTCTTACCCAGATTGAAAGCAAATGATACATTTCATTAGTTTAAGTAAATCATTAGAATGTCCTTAATGTCCTCATGCTAAAAAAATTCAACCCTTTTACTCATTTAAGAGCAATGAAACCGTGAAAGATTGTTGCCTGAGTGGTTAAATGCATGCTTTCTTAGATTCAGTGTTGAAAAATGATATTAAAATATATGCGCATTAACTATAAGAGTTATATAGCACTGCAATAAATGACATATACGGCAACCCAACTAAATGACCTGCATTGTGTAGATTTACTCGAACTCATGGTTTTATACTTATATTGTGACAAGGCAATAATACGCTTTTGTTGATGCGCTGATGTTATTGATTTTTTCCTCCTTCTCAAATCAGAGCATAATTCATAACAGAGTGTAATAAATAACAGCCCCTCTATAACCACACACACACACACAAACACGTGCGTACGCACATACACGCACATAGACACGCACATAGACACGCACAAAATTCTGCACATTTTTACTCTTGAGATCTTTGGAGTTTACTGGGCCAAGAGGAGGAATAGCTGAAACGTATTCATGTTGGAATAACAATAGAAGACCAACGCCCTCGCTTCTCAAGCATCCACGCACACATGTGCATGAGCAGAATTCCATAGCACTCCGACCAGCGAGGAGCAGTGAACGACTGTGCGTGTACTGTCACCTACTGGTACAAAGTAGAAAAAGTGAAGTAAGGAAATCCTGTAGCATGTTCAGCACATTGTTAAAAAAAAAAAATGCAGCTGTGTGTAGGGAGTTTCACCCGTTTACCAGCATAGACAGCATTTTATTCACCCATCATTTTATCGACATATATTTCGCATTACTCTACACCTGCCAAGGCTGTTTTGGACTCACATCTTCACCCACTTATGTTTCTGAGTGCATGTTCATGTGTGTTTGCAAATGTTTGCATTTGCATGTCTCCTTCCCTTAATCTTTATTCTGTCATGAAGGCCCATCTGGAGCCTGGTTAATTGAGAACAACTCCATAAATCATATGGTCGCAGAACCTTTTCTCAGAGAACGCACCACAGGAGGCTGGACCGAGACACCACTGCACCGTCCAATCCGCAGTGTGGTTCCTGTCATATGATTGATATTTATTATTCTACAAATAATTTTTAAACAGCAACGTGCTAGGGAACGATAAGGCCAATCTCCTGTTGTTGCTATTGTCCATGAGTTTGCATGCTAGACTTTGATAATAAAAAATTCAACATATGGCTAACACGTGTTACTGCGATCACAATCTGTCAATGTAAGCCCAGTGCCTAGCCCCGCTTTGCACACAGGGTCATCAATCTCGCAAACCCCCCGAGCTCTCTGAGGGAGTGTGATAAGGGTCACATGTTTTAGGTTAAATGTCCTAGAAAGGTCAGATGAATGTCAGATGTGAATGATCACATGATTACGGTCATGGTTGCTTTACCTTACATGATTAGAAAGCTCATTAGAAAGCTCATTAGAAAATCTTGTAGGTGTTTATTGCCAACCATTGGCTGGTATTCAGAGTACGCACAGTAAGGAGTTCACATCAGTATTCAGGCCTCAGATGTAACTATGGACTTAAGCACTATTAGGGATGTTACATGAGAGTCAGGGTGGATACATGGAACAAGGATACAAGGCACATATAGGACAGAAAGAATAGTTAGGGCAGAAAGAAAAAAAAACTCAACATTACAAACAAAAACATTAAAAGAACACATAATACCCGCTAAAACACATAGCACATAGCCTATGATACAGTCACGACATTAATGCATGTAAGCATTCTAAACATGCTGAATAAACATCATGATAGCACTCCTGACTTCCAGCAAATTGTAGCTTTTTTCTTGCAGATTTATGTTATGGCCTTAAATATATTTAAAAAAAAAAAACATGTCTTGAAATACAATTTGAGACCGTTACTAAATACATAAATATGGCATTATTAATTAATTAATTAATTATATCGTCCCTTTAAAGTCTTGTTTCCTGCCTGGAAGAGAAAGCACCTTAAATGAAGACATTGCTTATTTTTTCTTTTTTTTTTTTTTATGTCATTTAAAAAATTTTTTTTGGTATATTTATTTTCCATTTTTAAATTGTCTCCTGCTTCTATGTTACATTGAATTACACGTGACAGCAAACGAACAAAAAAAACCAACGTGATCTGCTTCTTAAATCCGCATTTTCTATCTCCTGCTAGTTTTCAGGCTTAAAGACGAATGCTCGTGTCTAAAGACGCTATTGAAAAACCCCATTTCAGATGCTTCTACTCAAGAAAAACCTCAGGAACCTCAGAGGCGTGAATTACACACAGCTGATTTTAATATTCTGAATGGAGAGACCAGAAAATCAACGTAAGCAGGTGCGTAACCTGACTCTGAATACGCAAAACTTTCCCGGTGTAAATATTGCTGCACTTTTGGACGTTGTATACAGGTCCTTGTTTGTTGTTGCTGTTCTTCCAACATCTCTCTTGCACAGAATCGGGTCTAAAGGTAGAAACGGTCTGTATGGGAAGCACTACTATCCCCCTCGGCTCCTTTAACAGCCAGATGTGTTTGAACTCAACCTCAAATGACAGCTCATTTGGATAAAGCTAGATGATAAGAAAAGACACATCACAAATATCAATGACTGCCTTTACCATTTAATATCTCTGATTATTAAAAATTATATATTCTCCTATAGGTACGTAGTTACATAAAAACATCCAGATAATAGCATCAATTTAAAAAAAGAAGGTCCATGTAGCGTTCATTCATGGACCACGTAAGGTCCATAGACATTCTTTTTAGAGATATGATTCTGCCCTGAAAAGCCGCATTTCCATTTGCTTCTCATTTGCCGTGTGAATACTAATTTACGGATTCAGTCCAGCTTAACCTACAGCAGTCACACACCCATTATTAAATAATCAGGCAATTCTGATAGCTTCATAAGAATGACTGGAAGAATTTGGCACTGTCATGAAGAGGCAAATGTAAGCATTGCCTGAAAGAATATAGTCAAACCATTATTATAGTCTTTGCTGATTGCAATCCACTTTATACACATCATTAAATTCACTTTATACCATACCACCAGAGGCCAAAATGTTGAAACTTCATCAGACTATTGTCATATATTTTACATAAAGTATAATCATATCCTCATATTTTATTTGGCAGCAGCATTTCCCACCATGATGCAAGCGGTATGCACTTAGACGAGATTAGACGAGTTGTCTGTTGTGTTGCAAATTACACTTAACTATTCACTGTCACCCAGAAGTGACTCTTAGAGGCTCTGCAGGTTTCTTTAGGATATACGTTACATAACAAAATGACCTAAGGAGGTGTTACATATTCTAGACATGCATTTTGACTGTGAACACTATAATAAGATATACAGACCAGTAAAACAACTTTAGCCTTGTTCCAAGCTCTGGTTTTTATGGCTGGAGGTTCAGGACTTCTCGTGAAGCCTACTGAACATTTCAACCCAACAACCAGTTGACTCTGAGAGCAGTTGAGGACTTGGTTGTAGATGGATCATTTAGCCAGATCATAACTCCAAACACAGTCACCAATCAATGCAGCGCAAATGATGTGCAAGCACAAAGCCAGTGGGTTTTTTTTTCAATGACCATCTCAGTCTGTGGATTTGAGCCCTCATTAATTGAAAATGAATGTTCACACAAATGTAAGAATAGAGCACGAAGAATGTCCTGCCAAGACCCAAGACGAGTCCAAGATCTTCTACAAGTGTCTCCAGCATTGTTAAACATTATAGGATGTACTCTCATTTTCTCCAATAATTTTAGCCAAAAAACCCCCAAAAAAAACTGTGCGCTAAAATAAAACAAAACAGAATCCTTACTGCGTTTTATTGATTTCATACAATGCATATAAAACATCCACACACCTGTCAGGATGCAGCTGAGGACACAAGTGCAGATACGCAATGATTTATTGCTGTGGCAAACAGGACAAAGATGTAATCCAAGAAAATGTAGTGATAAAACAGGCAAGAGTCAGGCTATGTTGAGCAAACAACATAGACGAGGATAGGCAGAAGCAAAACAGGAACAAAACTAGGTCAAACCAGAAAGACTATAACAGTAACGAAAGGCTTGGTGACAACTGACGCGAGAGGACACACAGTATATACTTCACAATGTGTCAACTGGAGGTCCTTGAATACTGTGTGTGTGGCTGTGACTATGATTGAGTCCAGGTGTGTGATTAGTAATCAGGTGAGTATGAACGTGAGAATGTTCGGGTGTTGTACTCCTCGGCGGCCATATTTGTAGGCCGTGCTGAATTCTGGGATGTGTAGTAAGACGCCGATTCCGGTCGAAAACAATCAGAAACTTTTATATGGAAGAAAAGAAAAATAAAAAACGTACAATAACCTAGTTATATAATTGTGCACACCCCTAACTTAATACTTTGTTGACCTTTCGATTTTGTTCAATTTTGACACCACTCAGTCTTTTTGGCTAAGAGTCTAATCAGTGTGTCACATCTTGACTTGGCAATATTTTCTCACTCTTTCTTGCAAAAGCGTTCCAGATCCATCAGATTGTAAGGGCGTCTCCTGTGCACAGCCCGCTTCAGGTCACCCTACAGGTTTTTAGTTCAAAAACATTGATCTTCTTTTGATTAAGCCATCATTTTGTTGATTTGGACGTGTGCTTCGGGTCATTGTCGTGCTGAAACGTGAAATTCCTTTTCATCTCCAGCTTACTAGCAGACACCTGAAGGTTTTGCACTAAAATCGACTGGTATTTGTAGCTATTCATGATTCACTCCACCTTGAGAAAAGCCCCAGTTCAGGCTGAAGAAAAGCAGCCCTAAAGCGTGATGCTGCCACCACCATGCTTCACCGTGAGGATGGTGTTCTATTGGTGATGTGCTTTTTTTTTTCTCCACCAAACATACCTTTTGGAATTATGGAATTATTTTACCTTTTGTAATTGGTTTCATCGGGCATAATACATTTTGCCACATGGTTTGGGGTGATTTAGTTGGGTTTGGATGTTTTTGTGAGAAAAACATGTGCTCAGACATGTGAAGAATATGAGAGATTGTTGTCATATGCAGAGAGTAATCAGTACTTATCAGATATTCCTGAAGCTCCTTTAACGTTGCTATCAATCTCTTGGCAGCCTCCCTGGTAAGTTTTTGTCTTATTCTTTTATACGTTTTGGAGAGACATCCTGTTCTTGGTGATGTCACTGTGGTGCTCCATTTTCTCCACTTGTTGATGATGGAAATTTTTTGTACCCCTCTCCTGATCGATACCTTTCGACAGTGGGACCCTGTACAGGCTTTGTAAGCTCTTTGCGGACCATGGCTTCAGAAGTCTGATGAAACTTGAGAAGACGTGAAGAAAATCCTACAGAAACAGCTGGTCTTTATTTGGGGTTAATCAGAATAATTTCATTGAAGACAGCTGTATGATAATTACTTTTGGAAGACTGAATGTGATTGGTTCATTCTGAACACAGCCACATCCCCAGTTATAAAAGGGTGAGCACACTTATGCAACCAGGTTATTGTAACCTTTTTACTTTTTCCTATTTTTCCCTCAAATGTTTCTGATTGTTTTTCACGTAATTTTTATACATTGTAGGTTCACATTAAGGGTGACATGATTGATCTTGGTCTCATTTTTTTCCCCTCACAAAAACATGCCATTTTAACAGGGGCGTGTATTCTTTTTGCGCTGTTTATGGATTATTGCTCTTTATTTTCATGGGCGCCAGTCATTCTGAAGTTGCCATAACTACTTTTTACTGAAATGCTCAGTGGCCTGAGGGTGCACATACTTTTGTGCTTCATACACTTTAATCTAAATCTCGTTCATTAAAATCACAAATAGTGCACTGCAGCTGGAGCGGTCGAGTCAACTTTATTTGTATAATGACTTTCACGATTAAAATTGTCGCTAAATAAAAAAAAAAAAAAGAGAAATATCATAAGAAATGTTAACTATCAAAGGTGATAATAATAAAATCTTAAAAGAGTAAAAAAAAAAATAGCTAAAATATAAAGAACAAGAACAGATGGTTAAAAAAAAAAGGTCTGTGTGCAATATTATAAATCTGAATCTCTTATAAATTCTTCTATCACGTTGAGATTTTTATATTTCTTGGAGCGGAGATCAAGCCAGAGCTGATAACACACAAACATGGAAGGAAGATCAGGACGCAATAAATCCACTAGAGCACTTCATCTCTAGCATCTAAAAATGCTGGCAAACAAATAGTGCTAAAAGTAAAAAAAAAAAAAAAAAAAAAAAAAAAAAAAAAAAAAAAAAAAAAAAATTAGATCAGTAACATTTTCTTCACTTTCTTCACTGTAATGTGTTTGTGTGTAGCTTACTGTAGGTTGGTTCGGGGGCGGGGCTTATCATTTCCTTTTGAATCATGGATCAGTTTTTCAAGTCCATACATCACTTCGCAGGTTCAAGCACAAGCTGTGCTCCGGCTGGAACACTGACATCATTCTGAGCTGCAGTTTTTACTTCCTTTTACTTCCGATTCCTTTTTTTTTTTTTCTTGTATAAAACACTGATATAGCAAGGCATCCTTTCTTGAACTAATTAATTCATTTAGATTTTAGCACTCTGACCTCATCTCTAAAAATCTGAAAATCTGAGGAATAGTTATGACTAAATCAAAAAGATGTTTATTATTAAAAGTCTTTGTTTTATTCGAACGATCTCAATCTACACACGACACCATGTTTAAAGCGCTACTACAAGACATTCATATCTCATGCACAACCAAAATATACTGTACACAGTACACTTTTAACTGTTAAAAAAAAAAAAGATAATTTTTTGAAATGACCTTATATTAAAATTTGAAAATCTAAGGAATAGGTATAAGTGAATTAAAACGGTTTATTATTAAATATTTACTGAATTGAGAAATGTTCAAAATCTAATCTAATCAGGGTAAAAAAGGGCAAAAACTTTAGCTTTTCTTATTAGTGCAATTGCTGTTCTGTATCATTCCGTATGATCTGAGGCAATGAGTAAGGAATAAAACGTGCAGCCAAACTGCAAAAGGAAAATAATCAACAACAGGGTGGTGTGATGAAGCGGACTTACTGTTACCACCCCAAAGTGGATTAATCTCCTATAATAACAGCACATCCTGAAGTGTTTTATGCCTCTTATAACAGCAATCTTCCACCAACTCCAATTTTTCTAAAGAATAACACCTTTTTATCCGTTTAATGTTACATTTAAATTTGAGGAACTTCCACAAAGCAAGTCCTGTTCTCGCTTATGAAATAGATCAACTACACACAATTGTTCCCTCGCTAGCCTCTCTTAAAGTAGGACACCAAAAAAAAAAAAAAAAAAAAAGCCACATTTTTCTCATTTTTCTCTATGTAACCTTAGACCCAAAGAATGAAAATAGCTGATGGTTATCTTAAAATGAAACGTCACATGAATTAGAGAAATATGAGATTCTATAATGCTCAATGTAATAAAAAAAAAAGTCTCAAGAAAAGAAACTGTCCATGCTTTCCATAAGAGCTTTCCACAATCTTTCTGCTTTCATTCTTTTTTTTTGCGCATTTCTTGCAGTTGTATAGACAGAGATGATTAGATCTCAGATAGATTAGTAAATGATTCGCACTGTATACTCGTTTGTTTTGTAGTTTACACACACGGATTTTACGACCTCCTTGAAAGATTTAAGTCAAAGAATGTAGCTAGCTGCTCTGTGAGATTTTATGATTTGAAAGAAGCTGATGATGCTGTTGATTTGTTCGTGGAAGCGTAACAGATATAATGAAAGTACTGAAATTCTTTACACAGATAAAAGAGCAATTTCTTCTCCTCTGGTACAAGCTGAAGTACAGCTTAAAAAAATCCTTCCGTCAAGTTAAAGTCGAAAAGTATAAACTCTTAAATTTACTTAAATTTTGAAGTTAAATGTAAATCAGTGTCTCTTTCACCGAGAACCAAGAAGGAAAACATGAGCTAGGGCTAACATCAGCTTCATGCTGCATTGGACTTCGTTTGGAAGTGGGAAGTGGGAATTTGAAGTTGGAATTGTTGAGCTTGGAGGTACAAAGTGGGAAAAATACGGACCCTCCATGAAAGCATACAGCAAAACACATGCTTTAGTAGTATCAGTAGTATTTATTTTAGATCAATCATCATAGACGGATTATTTGGTTAAGTCTAAATCACAGATTTCAGAAAGAAAATACATCAATAAATAAATAAGCCAGCTAACATTAGAGATGATGAGTTTATGATGTATTTCCTTTCTGAAAACTGCACAGTAAGTGTTCTAGATTTAACCAAATAACGTGTCTATGATGACTGATCTAAAATAAATGCTACTATAAAGTAGTGAAGTGATGTTTTATTCACTGTGGACGGTGTGAGCGGCCATGTTGACGTGCCATCACAGGCTGAACTCGGGGTTGAGGAGATCCTTCTGACTTTCCGAGTTGGAATAAATTGAAAAGTTGAGGGGGTGTTCTCTTTTTATTTCCTAGTCGGAGGGCGGAAACTGTGAGCTACAAGCTTCCGTCGATTGCTGCATCATTCCTAACCTCTCAAATGTTAGCTAGCATGATCCTAACTAGCTGAATGCTAATCATGATAAAGCCATGATAGAGAGCAGCAGACAGATTACAGTGATGGGAGTTACATCTCTTTCTCACTGGCACGTCTGCTAAAGTTTAGATTTGTCAGGAATTTAGTTTAGACTCCATGAAGCTGTCTGATGCCAAAAAAAAGGCACCTTGTGAAGAGAAATGTAGAGATTTTTGTGGAGAGATTTTTCTTTTGTAATGAAAAACCAGTAACAAAGTAATTGTACTTTGTCACGTCCCATTTCTGAAGCTAAGGAACACTGTTTGGAATGCATTTTTTATTTTATCGTGATTCTCTGCATTGTTTCTGCATTTAAACCTCCTGTTGTTTAATCTTTGATTAGATATCATAAAGCCATAAGCAGCCGAGGGAGTGTGTTACAGTGATTTTATCATCGGGTAAGGGTGCCCTTAGGCACGACGTGAAGCGGAGTAAAACCTTTCCTTTGATAAAAATCGCCGTAACACGCACTGGCTCTTGAGTGGCTTATTGCATTTAGAAAACGATGACAAAAACTAGATTAGGGCATACGGACGGTATAATGGTTAAAAGTAATATTTTTATTGGTTTAAAGCCTGATGTATTAATACAAAATCTACACAAAGTTGTGCATGTATATATATATATATATAGAAGAGTTTACAATGGCTTGGAAGGGGCTCAGCCAATCAGATTTCAGAACCCAAACTACGCATTTCATTATATTTATTTTAATATAATAATGAATTCAATACAGTGCTCAGTACAGTGCTATGGATGATGATGATGATGATGATGATGAAGATATCATGAAAATAATAAAATGGATAATGTTACTTCTCTTGTATAAACAACCACATGAGCTTTAGCATCACATGCTTTAACAACAAACAGTGGCATGAGTTTGCAGATTTGTTCTGAAAGATAATGGACTTACTGCAAATGACGGCTCAGCGGCTCCTTTTTCTTTCGGCTCACTGTCCATGGCTTGGTCCTCTCGAACGGGACGCATGGCTGACCTGGCCTGAGGAGAGAAGAGGAGGAGGAGGAGGAGGAGGAGGAGGAGGAAGAGGACCCAGCTATGTGTACTCCACTCAAATGAGAAAATCTAAGCAAGCCTGGCCTTCAGAGCTCACAGATGCTATGTCAGGCTGGTGGTCAGGGTTACCAGAGCTGCATATTGCTGGAGGCATCAATAAGAGTGTGTGTGATCACCACCCAGACTGTAATGTTGCGGTTTGGCTTTTTTTTTTTCTCTCTCTCTCTTCTAATCCTAAGTCTGTCATGTGCCTGGCTAACCACTCCTCCTCGAATGCTCAGTGGACTGAACTGGCACACGGGTGCTGTTTATTTTTCATACACTTTCAAATCCAAATCCTGATCACTGATGTGAGAAAACTAGCAAGCTCAAGACCTCCATCTAATGTTTCTAAAACATCTAAACTAGTCAGAAAGAACAATACTTTACCTAAAAGGTCACTACTTTTATAGGCAACTTATTACTGAATGTGTAGTCACGCCTGTGAGGAGCATTTCTCCATCCAAAACGGTATACTACAGTACTGAAAGAGGATAAAGACTCCATGTTTCTCAGGAACAGCACTCTTGAATACTGGATTCTGATTGGTCAGGAGGTGTTAATTCATTTTCTATAACAGCAGCGCTGATAGTAGTTCCACCTGCAAGGCAAATCACAGATTTACAGTAAAACGCTCATTCTAATACGTTATCTATATGCTTCTATAGTAATGGCTCATTCACAGGGATTTGTATGATGGACACTCCACATAACCAACTTAAAAACCACATCTGATCATCGATACGGCAAAATTCTCTGTAAGGAAATGTTTATGGAGCATTTATGGAAGGAGTCTCCAGTGTCAGAGGTGAAGCTGTAACTACGTTTTTGCGCTTTACGGTTTCTCTGTAACATGACAAGCTGCATTTTTTTTGTCTCATTAACTTCAAAAAAGAAAAGAAAAAACAGAGGCGGGTGGTGAAGGAACGACTGTTTACAGTATAGCTTTATTATAACGTGATAAAGTGAGGACAGGAACTCACTTCTTTTACCGACGTTCTACGACACGAATGTAAATACGAACGGATAAATGTACGATGGGTTGTTCGTTAATAAATGAAAAATTGAAATTGTTAGCAAAGTGTTGTGATGGAAGACGAATAAAACACTCCTGAATGTGCAGTTAGAGGAAAATAATCGACTTGGTGGTACCAGTGGTAATAGAGAAGCTGTCTGTAAGATCTTAGCCCCGGATATTTTCTCAGTCATTACAGCACTCGCATTGTTGTATCGCAGTGTCCCGTTTTTCAGAGCATGTGAAGCCTTCGAGACTGACCTCGAGGTGATTTGAGATTTTGACACAGTACAAAACTAATAACTTTAGATTTTAGTCTAATTTTCTTTGAAACATTTGCTCCAACACTCAATCCAGACTTTCGTGAGCTCAGATCTCATTTTGTTCTGCTTCTCTGCTTTCCTTTTGGTAACTGATTTCGTCTGGAATCATCTGCCTTGGTGTATTACTTCACTTGTAGAAAATCTGTTTTTGTCATCACAAGTGTGCTCTTACTGTTCTTAAACAGCTGTTCACACACACACACACACACACGCACGCAGGAGGGTGTCTTGTCACGAGTGCAGCGTAAACAAAATGCTTGATAGATATGTTTTCATAAGGCTATTCTAGGGTGACTTTGATGCTGTGTACATATTGTGCAAATATACATTACCACTTCTGGGTAAGGATTTGTCTTTGTGACTGTTACAAACGTTCTTTACATTTTCTGCTCCCAAAAAAGCCTGTCCTGACCTGACTCTTTTTATTCTGGCCGAATATGAAGTCATTTAAATTTTCATTTTTCGCTCTCGTGCATTGGCGACAAGTTTGTGGACAAGTTTGTTGAAAAGAAGATTTTATAAAACAGGATTAGATGTCAGAGTCAGATGATCTCACAGCGCAAGATAAAATATCTCTCCTAATAGATCAAGAAAACTCTTTTACAACACTAGAAAATTTCGGAATGACCTTAGCACAAGGCTGAATCCTTACAGATGAAGACATTTATAACTCTCTATAACCTTCTATAACTCTGTCCTCTGATGATTACTTTCCACTTTTTTTTTCTTACTAGTCCTACAGCTCAGGAAGCACTTTTGTATGAAACATCTGAGATTTCGAGGCTTTTAAAGTATATTCAGCCACTTTTTTTTAGTGGAGTGGTAAGTGAGCAATAAAGGAATTCTCCCTATCAGAGAATTGTTTAGAGATCAGTTCATCCATTCTCTCAATAGTCCTAACATGGGCCGTGGCATGATCTACGAATTTCTTAAGAAATCTGCAGTTATAAAAAAAAAATGGACATTTCGATACTTTTCCGGGCAAAGTTACAGTCCTTGGGATGAGAATCCATGGATTTGTAATGGATGGTAGTTTTCAAAATGGAATCTTTTGACTTTAATAATATACTAAAAACATTATGCTCAAGCCTGGACTGAGCAACACTCCATATATGCTGTATAAATACAGCCGGCATTTATTTATTTTTTTCTGGCATGCTTTGGTTCCACTTTGCTCTTTAGAGTGAAGCAAAACTACAAATCAGTATTGCTTTTTTGTTCTCCTGACTAATCGCCTTTCTTCCAAGATGACTCCTCGTCCATCCCCGGGGTACGAGGGCTCACTGAATGGTTGGATGTGGATGAAAATGGTGTACATCATGATAATTAATGTTATGGCCAGCTGAACACCTGTGGGTAGGGCTGTAGTCAAGACTGCCATTGTCGAGTCCAAGATAAGCTCAAGACCAGGACTGGCTGATCGAGATTGAGTCAAGACCAAGTCTAAAGTGGGGCAGTTGTGGCCTAATGGTCTGAGAGTTGGACTTGTAACCTGAAAGTGAACCCGAAAGTCGTGGGTTTGAGTCTTGGGTCCGGCAGGGATTGTAGATGGGGGGAGTGAATGACCAGTGCTCTCTGCCACCCTAAATACCATGACTGAGGTGAGACCCTTGAGCAAGGCACCGAACCCCCAACTGCTCCCTGGGCGCTGCAGCTAAAATGGCTGCCCACTGCTCCGGGTGTGTGTTCATGGGTGTGTGTGTGTTCACTACTGTGTGTGTGCACTTGGATGGGTTAAATGCAGAGCACAAATTCTGAGTATGGGTTACCATACTTGGCCACAAGTCACTTCACTTGACTTCACTTTAAAGGGGGTCAAGGGCGAATGGAAGCAAGAACTGAAAACCATCAAATCTAGTTGGATCCATTTGTGCATTGCACCAATGATTAGGCTGTTTTCTAGAAGAAGACCAAGACCATATATATTATATTAATATATATTATATTTATTATGCTCAAAACTGAGACAAGACCAAGTCAATACAGATAATGTCTCGAGACCAGACCCGAGTCCTACAGCACTACTTAGGGGAGATTCTGGAGCGATAGTGACAGCTATCTCCACCACCATCTTCACAACACCAACTGAGGGAAATTCTTTTGGAAGAACAGCCTTCATCACTCCAGTACAGTTCCAGAGATGTGTAGAATTGATGTAGAGAATCAGATATGTGTAGAATCATGGGCGCAGTGAAGCTGTTCTGGCGGCTTGTGGTGACTCAACACTTTACTAGATGTATATTGTTTCTTTAATTTGTCACCCGTCTATTTCTATTATCTGTATGTTCAGACTAAGCACCCTACAGCATTGTCCCAAAATCACACAAATGAGGTTTAATCCACCATCAGCACCACCATTATCCTTTATTACTACTGGCACTACAGCACAATAATATCTGTCCATAACAGTAGACCTATTCATCTCAGAGTTATGTGTACTTACTGTATATTTATGCTCCTAATACGCTCTTAAGCTGATGCTTATGATGGGTTTTATAATGACATGTAATAATATAATTTGTGTAATTTGCACAACCAGACTGCTTAGAGTCGATTATGAGCCTAATTATGCTGTCTACTCAACCTTTTAATGACTCCTAATCAGTTCAGTGTCGTTGCTGCATTCCAGCTCCTGTGTATTACACTGTTCCACACGTGTGGTTTTCCATGTTGCACTTGTGTAACATTTGTGACATCCGGTGCACTGAGACGCTGTTAAATTTGTGATTCTGATTGGTTAGAAGGTGTTGATGAATTTTCTATAACAGCAGTTAGTGTAGCTGCAAATTCTATATATTTATATTAATGCACGCATTCTAATACGTTATCGTTTCTATAGTAACAACTCATAGAGAGTTGCACAGTGGACATTAATGATAAACAAAATTTAAAAAATGTGTTATTTAGTGAAGATAAAAAAAAGCACTGAAATGGGGAAATTTTTACAGAAGGAGTCTCCAGTGTCAGTGCTTTGTAATAGAGTTAAGGCTGTAAAAAGAGAGAAAGAGATATGCTGGTGAGGGAACGTTATACGAACCTGTTAAATTGAAAAAGTGTTATTGTTGCCAAATTGCTGTGACACTTCAGGACACGCTGTTATGGGAAAACAATCAACTTTGGAATGCTAAAAGAGACTCTGCGTCATCACATCACCACATGGTCGATTTTTTTCATGTTTTATTCCTTAACGAATTATTTATCTGAAAAGCGTGGTCCTACTAGCAGATGTGCTGCCGTTGTCTTTTTAAAATAAGGCAAAGAACTTTCTGGAAAGTAACAAACAAGCTTTTTTTAGATGTGGAAAATGTGTCCCTGACATAAACACCCCTCAGTCAAGGTTAGAAAGGTCGACATGTTGCACTGCTTTGGCTGGATTTGTGTTTGTTTTCCTGCTGGGATCTGAAGGTTTGTGTTTTCAGCGTTCAGTTCAAGCAGTTTTCATTCCCTGGGTGCTCACCCCCCTCCAAGCACAGCTGGTTTTTCCAATTAAACATGTTAACATATATATATATA
>CM040981.1:26662187-26721725 GCA_022985145.1 Pangasius djambal
TAATATACCAAGGCATATTCAAATGTCCGTTAAAACTTACTTATATAATAAATAAAGTGCATTCCTCTGGTATTTCGAAACTAGTAAAGCTCTACAGTTACTGAGGTATATAATGCTAGCTGGCATGACTGGGTGAGATAAGGTTAAGAGTTAAAGTTTAAAGTACTTAGAATAATTACTGACTATATTCAATAATTGTTTAATTAATATAATTGCATTATGAGTCATTATGAGTATTATATAACCCATATAATTAAAAACAGATTATAATGAAAGTGACTCGTAGGCCAAAATTAAATTAGTCCAATAAATGCCCAAACTGCTGCACGTGTGTATGTGTGTGTGTTTGTGTGTGTGTGTGTGTGCGTGTGTGTTAGCTTTTCTTACCATGATTTCAAGCCAAATATGTTGCACTAACTGTATTAAATAAAGTCGTACTTTCTTATGTACAATTTCACAATTGTGATTCCCGATTTCTCGGCCCCGTAACGAACCTGTTTAAATATTATTATTAATGCATATAAAATCAAGTGCGTATTTTCACCTCAATAAATGTTTACTTTTTATGACAAATAATGGTTACATATAAAAATATTGTACATTTGTTCCAAAATAATCATCACATTCATATACTTTGTATTTCACTTAAATAGCAAAGTCAATTTTTTCCTTTTAATAGATTCCTCAAAGCCAACTCTATATTTAATATCATTTTATTTATTAAAACAGTAAAAAATAAATAAATAAATAGACCAAATATGATTGGAAAACGAGTGATTTATTTCATTTTGTGATAAAACAATGAAGTAACAAGTCTGAATGCCACATGACAGGTTGAACACTGGGTAACAGGGTTTGCTATGTCTGTTTTCTCTGACTTTGCCCTTCTTTTTCACACTCCCCATCTTCTTGGGCCCAAATTAGAAATCATTTTCAAGTTTCACCTCGGATCTCCTTGTCAATCTCCACGTGACGACCTGTGGCTGGTTTGGGAGCTGGAATGAGACACACGATGTCTTCAAACAGGTACCAGAGGATTTCATCTTTAGAGTTACTCCGATGTGATGCATGCATCTCACTTTGCAGTGTGTCTCACTTGTTGCACGCACTATTCCAGGGTAAAGAGTACCACCATACTCGAGAACACACGACGTTCCTACGACATCTGGATTCTGCTACCGAACCCTGTGTCGGTGGTGTGGACATTTCTGTGGTCTTTTCCACTATGAAGTTGAAATGTGCTTTGCTGGAGCACTCACAGTTCAGCTTCGGCTGTGCTATGCACATGCAACTGACCCAATGATACGCAAGTTGGGGAAAGGGTAACTGCCTGGCATTATTTGACTGCCTTTTTTCTCTGCATTTTCTTCAATAAAAACAGCATGATCGTTGTTCTAGTCTCCTCGAGTGCCTTGAACAGCACTGCGGCATCAGGAATATCAGTTCTTTTGCTGACAAGTTTATCAGCTGTTCTTTCAAGGGTCCTACCAACACCATCAGCG
The DNA here is from genome assembly GCA_022985145.1 of Pangasius djambal. Taxonomy (NCBI): domain Eukaryota; kingdom Metazoa; phylum Chordata; class Actinopteri; order Siluriformes; family Pangasiidae; genus Pangasius; species Pangasius djambal. The sequence goes on from CM040981.1 coordinate 26,663,690, forward strand.
GTACTTTTGTCATGGCTGGCATCAAAAAAGTTCCAGGTGCCAGCAATGAAACCTCTCTGGAAGAGCTCATTGCTGAAGAGGAAGAAATGCGGTGGCAATAAATGCTCAAAAAGATTGTTATAGCAAAATCTGGACCATCAAGGAGAGTGTGTTGACATGCACCTTGTGGGTTGACAGTTAATTTAGTATTGAATTATCGATGGAGCATTCTGAAGGTAAGAGTCTGTAGCCCCTAAAGTCCATTTTGGAAAATGTTAAAGCTTCATTCTTCACCTAGTTTAATGGAGTTGAGTGCTTTATCCATTTTGTGGTGTATCAGCCCAAGCGAGTGGCTGGGCTGTTCCACATTGTACCGGTTTCATAAAAGAGATCTGTTATATCCGTTCTAATCTGCGACTTGCTATAAAAGCGGCACGTAATTGTTGGCAGCTGCAGATGCAGAGACCACAGAGCTGAAATCAATGCCACTGGTAGAGAGACCTGGGACTTTGTCTTTGATATCAACGACTTGTGACTTCACTTGGACTTGAGCCTTTTGACTTGGAAAGACTTGATACATTTTTAAAACCAAAGATTAAAAAGGACACATTTAAACATGCACAGTGAATCAACTATTCTTTTTCCCAACAAACAGCAAATCAGCATCAATCTTCATCTCCAAGGTCAACATTCCACAGTCAAACAGCCAATCAGCTTGCACCAGACAACGTGACAACGTGACAACGCGACAACTGTGTGCGCAGAGTTTGCATGTTCTCCCCGTGCTTCAGGGGTTTCCTTCAGGTACTCTGGTTTCCTTCCCCAGTCCAAAGACATGCACTGTAGCCTGATTGGCATCTCTAAATTGTCCGTAGTGCGTGAATGGGTGCGTGAGTGCGTGTGCGATTGTGCCCTGCGATGGGTTGGCACCACGTCCAGGGTGTCCCCCGCCTTGTGCCCCGATTTCCCTGGGATAGGCTCCACGTGACTCTGTGTAGGATAAGTGGTACAGAGAACGGATGCCTGGAAGCCCAGTTACATCATTGAGCCTGTGTTACCGGCGTTGACCAGCAGATGGAAGCATTGCACTGCTTTAGCATCACTGTTCCGCTCTACAATTAAGTTTGAGCCAAAATACCCACACTGCCATTCTCTACACAGTAACAGAATGACTATAAAGAAGGGATTATTGTTTCAATAATGCCTGCTGCAGTCACTTATTTAAAATTCTGTATTGTGATTGGTCAGAACGTGTTGGTTCATGTTGTGTAACAGCAGCTCTGACAATAGTGCACTTACAAGTTTCAGGTTTATATTAATGAGCTCATTTTAATACCTTATCGTTTCTATAGTAACAGCTCATTCACAGGAACTTGTACGGCTTTGCATAATCTAAGGCTAAAATTGAACAAGTTGAAAAGAAAAAAGGGGTGTGTGAAGATATGTTTATGCAAAGGAGTCTCCAGTTCCAGCGCTTTGTAACACTCAGAGCTAATACTGTAGATTTTCTGACATTCTCAGGACAGAGGACTTTATGGTCTGCGGTTTCTCAGTGACATGAGAATCTGTGTTTTTTTGTCTTATTACCTTCCAGAGAGAGAAAAAAAAACCCATTTGAAGCTGTACTTCAGCGGATTTGTTTAGATGAATAATTGCACTGTTTACTCGAGTAAAGAAATTCTGTAAAAGACTACAGGCAGGTCTCGTTATTTCCGAAGCCGTTGTGCTGTGCTCGATCACGCCTGCTTAAAAATCAGGTTAATTAACATCCTTTTAACACAGAGCAACCAGTCAATAATGACATGGGAAAAAGGGGGATAGCAAATAATCAACTGAGAGCACTCTACCACTCTGGCTACTTATTGTTTAGACCAGAATAATTTATGTCGTACTTTCTAAAAGGATTGGGAAACTAGAAACTATAAAATTGTCACAATTTTTTTTGAACTGGTCATTTATTACAGAGCACAGTGTTTAAAAACCAGCTCATGGATGGGGTACAGGGGTGCCAATACATTGTGTAGACCAGCTACATTACACCTACAAGGTGATTTGGGTATACCTCATGTTGTTTGCGGGTGTATTGTAACCTGTACTATTGTTGCATGTGGGTGTGGCCTGAAAAAATGGTAGTAGCTGTATATAACCTCTGAAGTTTTTAATTTAAACCCAAATTAAATAACACACTAATCAGCGTGAAAATCGGTCGTTTGATGTTCACATGTTACATGCTCTGTGTCGTACTAGCTTCGTTCTCAGATTAGATTTGCTAACTGTACTAGCTACATCCACTAGGCGCACCGACGATCACTGCTACTTCCTTCCCAGCTTTATTTTTCTTCATAAAGTCTCTATACACGTTCAAAGACAGATCGTATAAGACGGGATGAGATAAGAAAACGTTTTCTTCCATTTCCACGCCAAACGGTAAATGGGAAATAACTGCAGGTAGGAACTAAGGCTGTGACTCGGGAACTAAAGAAACGTCGGACCACATGCGACACAGGATTCGTCCGAAGAATCATTAAAGCTAATCGTTCAGATTTGTTGCTTTATCATGTCACAGCTAAGTTGCATAGAACGGCGTAAATCTCAATTCAGATCTCGCTTATCGCTGAAATCGTGCACGAACGTAGAAGATGAATGCTCGCGTGCCACGCTTTCGCTCTAACATGTGAACATAGGTTTATACACCTACGGCTTTTATTTCTACTAGCTGTAACGAATCAGAAGACAGGACTGTCCATATCCTGGATAGAGAGCATGTGTGTGTGTGTGTGTGTCGCGTTCCCATTATGTAACTTTACCCATGAAGGTAGGAGGAGTGTCTTTGGTAATAGGCACAAGAATAATTCATTTATTCAATAATACATTTGTAAAGTCTGGTCCGATTGAAACCAATGCTTTTTGACCCTCAATACTGAGGACCATCATTAGTTCAATCAATTCAATTCAGTCTTATTTGTACAGCGCTTTATTGACAGAAATCTGGATGGAAATTTCGATCCCTAATAAATAAACCAGAGAAGACCATGGCAACGAGGAAAATCTCCTGTCCTCTTCTGAGTGACACTGGATAGTGGGATTATAGATCATTACAGTATACCGGTGTAGAAGAATAAAGACAAACAGCACTGAGGGTGTTGGATGTTCAGGATGAGCAGATTGTGAATCCTGGGATGAGCACAGGACAGTCTTTATGATTCCAGCAGCAGCTCTTACGTACAAATCTACAGTATGCTGGTGATTGAACACGGAAACGAGGGTGAAGGGTGTTTGGGGAGGTCTAAATCTTTAGGGTGTCCATGTTGGAACAGTCACAGCAGTAGAAAGCGAGACACGAGTGCAGAAGCTCCGAGCAGAAATAGGGCATCAGGACGAATGAGGCAGGTCGAGAGGGTGAGAGAAGCGACGTAACCTTCCAAACTCCACCTCCGTGGTTATTTCTGTTCATATCCGTATATACTATATATATACAGTGGAGACCGAAAGTCTGAGAACAATCGGAAAATCTGGGGATTGGTTTTTATTTTCATTAAAACTAGACATTTTTGAAAAATCCAAATGAAGAAAGCAAATGTCCATATTTAATGTTGAGGATTTTGCACTGTTTCTGAGTCGCCAACCATCTTAACCATGTCCTGGTTCGGATTTTCCTTGAGACTTATCCCTTCCAGCGAAGCACGTGTTCGGACGGCACTCCGGTGGATTTGATCTAACATGGATCATTAGGTTTTACACAAACTTGTGGAATCCATTTTGTATTAAATAGGAAAAGAATGCAAAATAGAAGACTTCTCTCTAGTGGTCTCAGATATTGGACCCTACTGTATTTGTATATGTATATAATGTGTATTTATATACATACTAAAAGTGTTATAAAATATATTATTATTATTATTATTATTATTATTATTATTATTATTATTATAGCAGCTCACCTTTAAACATCTTAAATGTCCTAAAATGTGACATTAAAATGTGCTCTGGTGCAGAGTGACCTCATAATGTTCATAGGGTGTGACTGCACACTCGTAATCTCTCGCTCGCTCATTCACTCACACATATTCGTACATACACACACACACACACACACACACACACACACACACACACACACTGCAGCACAACCCTCCCCATCTGGCTCACTCTTTTTCTCAATGGATTCTGAGAAAGACAGGCTGAATGAAACCGCTCGACCTCCTTCACTCAGCAGCTTCTCCTCCTGACAAAGGGATGCAAGGAAAGAGGGATGGAGGGAAGGAGGGATGCTGAAGGTATTGGTGTCCGCTGTTGCCATGATATATGCAAACCCGAAACATCCGGCCTACTTTTCAGAAACGGAAGCAGATCTCTGTCATTCACACTCACCCTGCCTGAGGATTACAGCCCATAATCTGCACGGCAACAGTCCCCACATCTATCTCTCTCTCTCTCTCTCTCTCTCTCTCTCTCTCTTCTCTTGCACACAATGAGCTAATGGAGAAGCAGAGAGAGAGAGACAGAGAGAAAGAGAGAAGGGAAAGGAGGGGTGAAAAATGAGAGCGGAAATATAAGGAAGAATGAATGAGCAACAGAGAGGGAGAGATGAGATTAAGAATGGCTGCTGATTCATTCATATTTTTTCACCTCCTTTCACTCAAGGGTAGTGAAATGAAGGAAAGATGGATTGGACTGACTGGGCAGGGCTTATCTGTCAATCAGCCTCACCCTATCCTCCACCTTCATCAGCAGCTGAGGATGAGGAGGGTGATGACGTCATTGCTGTGCTTGGTAAATGCAGCGCGGTACATGGGGCTGGATTCTGCAGGGTCCAACAGCACTGCAGTGTAACACTAACACACACACACACACACACACACACACACACACACACACACACACACACAGGCAAAACGTGTGTGTGCATGCTCATATGGTGGGACAGCAATAACTGTCATCACAATAACATCAGTGTAAATGCCTACAGTATATTAGATGTTTATGAGAAATCAGTGCCAATCCCATGACGTCTTGGAGAACGGAGAAGATCAGGTGGAACTGGAGATGGAGAGTGAACACAGCATTGGACGAGGAAGCTTTTTCATTAAGACTGAGTGCGCAGTGAAAGCAGGCCAGCTCTGGTGTGTTTGGTGACGTTTGCGCTTGACGTAGCCTAGATGACATCATTGGGTGCAGTCGGACCAAAAAAAAAAATCGCTCGCTCTACGGGCATAGAGACGAAGATGGTGAACAAAGAGGAGCGCATCCCAAAAACAATTCGAGGAACTGGAAATGTCTCCTGAGCATTTTGTTTAAAATGCAAGATAAGAATGAGAGTTTATTGATGTTTAAGCAAAAGAGTTTGTTTAACGGTTCAGTTACAGTATTATACACTGTTATATACTGAAGGTAAGGCATAATTAATATTGATAATAATAATAACAACAATAATAATAATAATAATAGTCTGCATGGTGGTAGAGTGGGTAGCGTTACCGCTTCACAGCTCCAGGGTGTGATGATCCTGAGCTTTGGGGTTTCCTCCTGGTTCTCCGGGTTCCTCCAACCTCCCAAAAACCTGATGGTATATATTTTGCCCTGCTATTCTTAAAATTAAGTCTGTGCTGTGATCATAAGGGTGTCCTTCCCATTTCTTTTACTCTGGAAGGGGTCTCTGGATGCAAAGGTTTTGAGAAACCCCCCTCTGAGCCATTGAGAAGCCAAATCTCTGGGTTCTCCAGTTTCCTCCCACTGTCCAAAACCATGCAGGTAGGCAGATTGACTACGCTAAATTGCCCCTAGGTGTGAATGAGTGTGTGAATGTGTAAATTCACATTTCTCAAACCAAGGTCGCTTTACAATTTCGGGAAAAGAAACACTAAGAAATTGTGATCAAACAAGCAAGCAAGCTGGCTGAAGTCCGTCAAGTGCTGTTGCTGTGATCAGATTTCAATCAGGATGACATGATGACACTGGCATGGCTCACGCAGTCCATACGGCCACGGGGTCACCTGGATCTATGGATTTTAGTGTAGTAAGAGTGATTTTCTGACTAATTCATCACACACTCATTTGTTACTCATGCTGGCTTACTGGTCTCCTGAGTTTTAATCGAACATTTTCCTAGTCTCTACTTCTTGGAATCAGAAAAGCATCCCCAAACACTCTTGAAGAAAAAAAAAAAAAAAAAAAACACTCGCTGCATCTCCAGCTGAAGAACTAGACTTGGACTGGAGGAGTGAGAGAGAAACAAGAGACAGAGAGAAAGAAATAGACAAAAAAAATGAACCATGCCAGGATGACTAATGTTTTACGTAACTGCAGAGAATCCCTCTTGGTGCTCCTCAATGGGCTGCGGATTGCGTTCGTTTCGGAAGCCTCCCACTTCCGCTACGTAAAGATCAAACGCTGTGAACATTCACGTCCGTCAATCATTCAGAGTCGTAGGCTTTACATGGAAGCAGGGCTGAAAAGTATGAAAAGGAGAGAAAGACAGAGAGGCTGAGAGGCGAGAACAGCCAGCTTCGGATTGATAGGGGACTGGTTTAAGCGTTCTCTAACGACTTCGTTCTCAAAGCAGGATCCTTGATCAACATCCGGGGGTTCCTAACTTTTTTAATCACATGACTGTGTTCAAGATTGCTATCGACTAGTATCAAGGTTGCTATGGTTATTATTTAGTTATCATAGCTGTGAGCCTAATAGACTGCGCACATCTTTCCTCATTCTGATGGTTGATGTGAGAATGAACTGAAGCTCTTGACCTCTTGATCTGCATGAGTTTATACAATTGTACTGCTGCCACATGACTGACTGTAAAAAAAAAAAAAAAAAAAAAAGAAGTCAGGAACCAATGAGAGTAAAACTACATATACTTAATTTTGTGTTTATTAGTTACAATATATACTTTACATGTTCACCTTTTCTCTCTGCATTTTTCAGCCACATTTTTCATGTTTTTTGCGGATTTTGCTCAACATGTTCAGATCGACACATTTGCTCAACATATTCCCATTGGTTCCTGACTTTTCGGACACCTTGTATAACTCTTGCTGTAGGAGAGAGCAGGCAAATCCATTCTAACCAATAAGAATATTTGGCTCTTTGAAAGCTATGCATCACAATTTTCCATGGATTTCCATGTAAAAATATTTATTTCATTGGAAATCATCCCATCAGGAGAATCTGCATGCCAATACTCATACAATGTTGCAGATGAGGTTCACTGCAAGTTCAACGTTGGTGAAATCGGACATGTGAATTTGCACCGTAACCCAATAGCTAACTAGCTTGATAGTCTTGGAGCGATCCTTCATAGAGATTCAAAATGGAGGACACTCTCATCACATAAAATAGAGAATGCTTGGGACAGTGTGTTATATAATAGTGCTGTAGTGGATCCTAGATGATCAGGGAGAGTAAGTATTAATGCTGGTCAGTGGTCACAATATCAGAGCTCTGACTGCAGTGCAGCCATGAATCACAGATTACTATTAATGCGCCCTTTCTAACACGTTATCGTTTCTATAGTAATAACTTAGACAGTGTCTTGCACTGTGGGAGCTCCATGTAAACAGAGTAAAAACCCTGTGCAGTCTGGTAAATGATAAAGCTTACTGTAAAGAGATTTTATTCATTTAACATTTATTGAAGGAGTCTTGCTCTGGTTGCTATTTTCCGAGTCTTTCGCAGTGACGAACCTTTCAAGAAGTTTCTCTTGTGTTTAGTCTGTGCCAAAAAGCTTTACCGTATGTTGCCGTTGAGAAGCGTGTGCCATTTATGTTAGGTGACAGGTCTATCATTGTTAGAGTCGAAAATTTGCTATGTAAATGTCAGCACTACAGTATGTATGAGTAATTACATGGCAGATATATGACAGATATAAATTCTTCTCTGTGACTCTACAGCCTTTGACGTCACTCCAGGTCTAATACGAGCTAAAACAAATCATGTTTGAGACGCAGTGGTGAAGTGGAGTGGGAGTCTGGGGAAGAAACCTGCACAAGGTAAGTGATGGGTAAGCATTTGTGGGCGTTTAGGATCCTCATCGGTATTGCTCTTTTTTTTAATCCCACTTCCTGTCCTATTTCCATCTCCACTGTTTTACCGAGCAGTGGAGATTTCGGTTTGCATCACTGTTGGCGTCACCAGCCTCCTCCAGCCGTGAGTCGCTCGCTCTCCAGCTCTCACCGACTTCCCCCCTAAAGTTTGTTGCCTCACTGAAACCAAAATAAACTGCCTACAGAACGGGATGAATCACTCATCCCCTCATCCTCCCCTCCCTCCTTCCTTTTTCCTGTACTTTAGTAGGGCACTTCTCCCGGAAATCACGACGCTCGCTATGTTTTATTTTGAGCCCGAAGTGCTGATGGGAGAGATGTTAGCAGCTGAGATTTTCCAGGGATGTGGAGGCGCCAATGGTGAAGGTTAAGGCCAATAAGCCCAGCTAGGCGCTGTTTGTGCTTGAATGACCTTTGACATAACCTTTCGTAAGTTTTTTTATACAGCCACGGTTATAAAATACATGACCACTCATTTCGTCCTTGACAAATAACAAACTGAACTTTCATTAACGCTATTTTAAAAAGACATTCTACGCTTCTCCTACCTTGTGCGTTCCTGAGAAATGAGAGTTCCTCAAGGGTTCTCTGGACAGTTACTTGTGCTTTTAATAAAAATGGCCATAGTTTTTTGACTGTTGTTTGCTGCACATCAGTCATGGGCCTCATCAGCAACAATGATGAGTCAGCATACAGAGAGGAGGAGGAGGTGAACCAGCTCGCAGAATGGTGTAGAGACAACAATCGATATCTTAATGTTGATAAGACTAAAGAGATGACTGTGGACTTCAGGAGGACCCTCAACACCACCTGCCTAGCCAAGAAGGCCCAGCAGCGCCTCCACTTCCTGTGGAGGCTGAAACGAGCCAAACTCCCCCCTCCCATCCTCAACTCCTTCTACAGATGGACGATAGAGAGTGTCCTGACCAGCCGTGTCACTGTGTGGTAAGGGGAATTGCACAGTCTCCAACCGCAAGACCCTTCAGCGGATTGTGAGGACAGCTGCAAAGATCATCGGAGTCTCTCTACCCACCATCGATAGCTCATTCAATAACCGCTGCATTCGCAAAGCCACCAGTATTGCAGAGGACCCCTCACACCCCACTCGTGGACTCTTCACCCTCCTGCCATCTGACAGAAGGTACAGGAGCATCCGTGCCACCAAAAGCAGACTCCGCAACAATTTCTTCCCTGAGGCAGTCAGATTACTCAACACCCTGCTGCTTTCCCAATGCTCACTTGGACTAGTCAAACACCTAACCCACTATGACTCAGTACCACTGCACACTGCACGATACAAAGCTGCATCAGACACTTTTATATTATGGATCTCGTTTTTACTGCCAATATTGCTGCTACAGTTGTGCTGCTACATCACACGATAGTTTACAGTTTACAGCCCATGTTCTGTATATTCATTGTCCTGTCCTGTGTATTTATTTTCTTGCACTTGTCTGACACTGTTGTGTATTTGCACTTTATGTAGTCTTGAATACTATTCTGTCTTCCACTATGGTCCTGAAGAAACGACATTCGTTCCAATGTATACAAGCTATATAGAGGAATTAGAATAAAAACTCACTTGACTTGACTTCCTCTCTATATTAGATTTATCAAGATCAGTGATGCAGATGAAATAAAGATTGTAGCCTTGGAGGCAGACAATTAAGAGAATTTGAGCTGTGTGTGTGACTTCAGTGTATGCAGCTACAGTTAAAGTGGGATGTTACATCATGTAGCGGCGAATGTCCCAAAATACATGCTGGGATATTTTTAGTTAAAAAAAAAAGTCAGAATATCAGCAGTGAAATATATTTAAGTCACTTTCTTGAGTCATTTTTTTCCCCCAGCACTTTGTCCCCCATGTTTGTTTTTCTCAGTTGTTCCCCCACTTGTGACCCAATCGGTTGGGAGGTAATAAAAAAGCACTTGATTTCACTTAGTGCTATTTTTTTTTTAACTTTTGGAAGTTTCAAATAGGATTGCATGTAAAATGTGGTGCCAGTTGAGGGGAAAAAAAAAAAAGGAGGTACTTCGTGAAACCTTGTGCTCGGAACCTTTTCTGAAAATGAATAATGATAATGGTTTCTTCGGGAAGATGTGTTCTGGAATGATATTGCACCTTTCTGTCCATAACCATCTCAAGACGTCAAGAAGGTCCTCCTGCACTCAACAAATCCCACCATTACACCTGACCTTTTGACTTCTGAACACACAAATATCCCGTCTCTCTCTTTTCACCTGCAGTCTCATCCATGATGGGAACTCTGCCATCATCACACTTTCAGTGAGAAGCGTCTTGCAACAGAAAAGGACAGCGGTGGCGTGGACGAGCCAGACGGCGTGTGTGTGTGTGCTTGTGTGTGTTGGAGTCAGCAGGTATGCGTTTGATCCAGGTTTGCAGGAGAGGTGAGATATTTCTCTCACACATCCAATCCAGGGTGCTGTAGAGACAGTCTGACGCCCAACGCGTCTGTTTTATCTTTTTTTCCTGGAACAGCAGGGAGGGGGTTGGCTGCGGAGACGGCTACATTGCACAGATTGCAGTGGATCTTCATGGCTTGAAGGTTTTGAAGCTAAAAGCACCTAGAAATAATTCTCATGCATGTGTTTCTGAATGGGAATGTTTCTTTCTTTTGTTTTTAATCCACCCCCACCCCAGTTCGAAAAGATCTCCTGGGAGAAGAAGGGTTAAAAAAAGAAGGGAATAAAAGGATAAGAAATAAGTGCAAATAAAAGGAAAAAAGATCAGTAATAAAAACGGAGAAAGGGGACACAGAAGAGAAAAAGGAACATGAATAATATTTGTATTTTTGGGGGGATCTAAAGACAGATTCCACAATTGTGATGTCTCACTGATGTTCCATATACAAATCTGTATGTAAAGTAACGGAAATAACATTTTAAACACAGGTAAAGTCTTTCACAACTATCAGTGTGCATGACATAAAACAATAAAGCCTAGAAAATCTACAAAACTTTTTTGGAAACGGAATTTTGCCATCCCATCCCACTATAACTACACTTTTTATCATGAATTATTGAAATAATTATTGAAATCCTAACTCCACAATGGAGTTGTCCATTATCAAATATTAAATATGCACACTTTAGTTTATTCACTCAACCCTGCTACCTGAACACATTCACCCCCTATGAAATATTTGGAATATTCCACAAGTTCAACAGGAAGTTGCATCATCCAAATTTCCTGAAGATCTTGGGAAGAAGAAAAATAAGCTCTCTCATTCTTTTTTCTTTATTCTGAGCGTTAGTGTGCTATTGACTGTTGAGGTCACTTTGTTGTGCAACTCTGCTGTGCATATTATTGACTGAAAGTAATATGAATGAGTAATTATTAGTTTTAAGTAAATCATTAGAATGTCCTTATAGTCCTCATGCCATTAGCACGGACGCTAGTGAACAACATTTTGTGCTTTTGATAATTCCATGCTGAGAAACCCGTAGCAAAGCAAAGAAACTGTACAAGAAACTTTCATTTTTAAATTTGTTACAAGGGTGTTACAATGATCCTGACATTCCTGAGACAAATCCAGACCAGGAAGTGGGAGTTTATCAAAAACCTTCATCTCTCCTGATTACTGAGACTGGATCAAGGTCAGCACTGAGGATTTTAATAAATATGACTGATTTTATTAGCGCTGAAGTCTCTCTCTCTCTCTCTCTCTCTCTCTCTCTCTCTCACACACACACACACACACACATACACATATACACCGACACACATGAAGGAGAGGTGGTGCGCAGGCGCACTTGCCGTATGGCCTTCATCTCCTCCAGCACTGCTTCTGACAGGAACACACAGACCAGACTAAGAATAACCGCTCACACTTGCAGCCTAATCTAACACCTTTCAGGACGTGGGAATGTGTGTCACACACAATTGTCCAGAACAGGCAGCAACACACCTCCCACTCAGCTATGGTGTGTGTGTGTGTGTGTGTGTGTGTGTGTGTGAGAGAGAGAGAGAGAGTATCAGAGAGTACTTTCAAAATGGCGGCATAATGTTTCTTTCTTTCTTATCTCATACAATACCTGCTTATCTATTCACTGTAAATATACAGTATCTTAGTAGGAGCATAGCTGGCAAGTCGCTGTTGTAATTAAAATGTATATTTAATTAATTTATATACAGCCTCCATACTGCAATGTTGCAAAACTGTATTTCTACACATCTACACTGCTAACATTTAGCATTTAAAATGTTCATCACAGTTATATGCTGTTTTAACTCTTTTATTGCTAAACATATGTACGTCCTAAATCAATTAAAGAGTCTGAAATCCTAATAATTTCAGCGGTTGCGTCATTTCAGTAGCTTTTCCAAGTATCTAGCTAGCTAACTTTGCTAGCTAAGTATAAAAATGTTTTTATCAACAGCGAGGTATTAGCTCACTTATTAGTTGTTGTCCTTAATTAGGGTGAAGTTGCACGTTTTTTGATTGAAGGTTGGTCATAATTTGAATATAATTTATATTTAAGTAGCTACCAAAAGCTGTATGGATGATCTGTTTAAACTAGCAGGCTATTTACATTAGCATGTCTCTTTCGGGCCTCCTGTTTAGCTTTACCCCCGGTTTAAATGTATTGTACTCACCCTGGTTTGTTGTGAAAGAGTGAAAAATTTAAAAACAGAGATACGAATCCCTTGCTACTGGTATTTACGGTAAAGTTACTGATACTGTTTTACATGAAACATTTGAATGAAACACTCTGGGTATGCTGTTACAGAGAACAACATGTCATACGTTTTATCCGTTTATAGTCACATTTAATCTGCAATGTCCATGAAAGAGGTTTGTTTGCGTTCACACTTACGTTATAGCAGCAATAAACAGTCATTCCCTCTCTTTTTTCTCTCTCTTCGAGTAAACATGAAGTGACACTGGCAACTCCTTCCACAAATGTTAAGTAAACGTCACCTCACAGGAAATCATTATATTAATGATTACAAACTTTTTTAATCTGTTTATGTGGAGCATTCATTATATGAGCCCCTGTGAATGAGCTGTTACTATAGAAACGATAACCTATCAGACCGGGCGCGTTGATATTAACCTGCATTCCTGTCAGAGCTGCCGTTCTGACCAATCATATTCGAGAATTCAAGAGTGCTGTGGTATAAGGTGATTCGGTACAGAATAATCTGCCAGGAAGCATTACAGGAATTCATTATGTTTTTTTAAATTTTTAAATCAGGAAGGAGAAAACGAGACAACATTAGCATGTTAATCCATGACAGGCTTGTGTATTTATCTAGACTAGAAGAGACAGTTCACTAAATCATGCTGACTAACACTGACACGAGCCGTGACATAGGGATTATTCATCGGATGTGGTTGGTTAAGCAAAAATGAACGGAAGAGGAAGAGAATGAGTTAGACCTAGCTGACATGTTAAAGATTGCTTTTGCACATTTTTGGCTAAACAACCAAAACACACTTACTCCCTCTCCCTCCATACGTTTGAGCACTTCCTGTACTCTCGGAAGAGGCCTGGACGTGTGTAAATGTGAGCCTGGCATTGGAGCTGAGAGCGCTGGAAGCCATTAATCGATTCTCTCCTCTTTCAGGATATTTCTCCATCGAGCTCCAGCCTGCCAGCAGCTCCTGTTACTCACACACTTACTGATGTTGTTTCCATCCATGTTGTGTAACAGCAGAATCACACAGCTGTCCTGTAGATCAGTGGGGCTCTACCTGACACATTACACACACTTAAACGGGCCTACACACCGAATGATGCAATATTGTGTAAAAACCTGAGTTAAAAACCTGTTGTTGAATGCAGTAAGCTTCTAATAATAAGTGCTAAATTATTTCTTGATTTTGTTGTACATTCGTACAGCCTTTTATTTCTCGACAAAAAAACTGAAGCCCTTCACTGAGCCTGATTTAATCTTTATCCTCTACAATGTTTGATTTTTTTTAATCCGCCCACAGCACCAGAATCGTTCCGGCTGACCTCAGAGCAGCGTCCTGTACTGACTTCGCTTTTTCAGCAACACATTCCTGACCTGGATAAAGTGGTTCTTTCTTATTTGTATAATATCTTTCAAACATACTCATATTATTAAAGAAACAATAACAGTAAAAACAACAAAAAATAGCATGGCTTAAGACAAATTGAAAAATTATTTGAAAATTAAGTAGAATTAAGTAGAATTATTTGTGTATAAATCTAAAAACTAAATGTTTAACAAGAGATCTAACTACAAATAAATGTTAAAAATGTAATAATAATACTACTACTACTACTAATAATAATAATAGATTATTAATCAGTCATCAGTCACAATATTAAAAATAAAGAAAAAATGAGAGAACTTACTTTTCTTTTTCCCATGATCTTCAGGAAATTCATGTTGAACATGTGACTTGTGGAATATATTTCATTGGCTTGAAATATATATAGCTAAAATGTTTCCATTCACACATCAGTGCAAAAATAAAGAATTTTAACGATAACATTTCAAGGTAAAGTGTAGTTATATGTGCAGAATGGGATGGGCAAAAGTGCTATATTCAGAATTGGCAACTTACGTTTACAGGTTTCGCCAGTATACACGAAAGGAAAGTTATGTGTATTCAGAGTCAGGTTATGCACATGCTCAAGTCAGTTTTCTTGGTGACTTCATTCATTCGTATTACGCAAACCATCTGTGTGTAGTCAGAGGTAGTAGAAGCATGGAACACTTGCCTTTAATGCTGCCTAAGTCCTATTGCTCAGTTGAAAGTCACCACAATGTCACCACAACGTTGTAATTACAACCTGGGAACTTGTATTTTTCTACTTTCTGAGTTGAGAGCGTGTCAATAACAAAACCGCCGATATGAATGTGACGTCTACATTAAGGGGGTAAGATTTAAGTGTTAATTCTGCCTGTAGACTGTTTTCAGATTTTCATTTTCTTTCAGTAAAGCTAGACAAACGTCTTGATGAAAAAAAAGTTTTCTCGCGCTGTCCATTTTTTCTGACCAAAACCACTTGAACACACGTCACGTTGTAATCACCACCTCTGAACTTCCGAAGAGGAATCGAAGACAGCATAAGCAGGAAATAAATCAGGGATAGAAAATGCAGACTGAAGATAGAAAAAGTAAAAAAGACTAACATGGTGACATACGAATGAGAAGATGGCGAGCGAGTAGGAGTCTAGTACATTGCCAATATATTGTTGCATGAATAGTCCCAGTTGTAATTGTCACATTAATCACTGATTTAATTTAACAGTATGACTTCCACACTTGTTGTGATATATTATAAAATAGCACTTGATCCAGCACATCCACACTGACAGTTAATCATGTGCACACAACTTAATGAAGCCACAAGATACTAAATTGAGGTCATGAAATTGTAATGCTTGTACAGGATGTTGGCTATTTTATCATTCTTTTAATTCACTATTTTTTTTTTTTTTTGGTAAAAACATGCCCAGAGTTTGAAGGATAAGCTGACTGAGCACTCATCTGCTACACTTACAGACATATCTGTAAATGTAATATCATTCGTTTCACACAAACGGCACCGTAATCGTAGTGCATGAGTGCAGGTTTCGAGGTTTTACTCCTCCATTTCTTTTAGTAAATAGTTCGGACAGACAGACAGACGGACAGACCACAACATGGCACACACATACTGAGCTACTGTATTCCTGATCACTCTGGAATGCATTACAAACATCCAGCTCAGTCGACTTGTATGTTAAATGAACCTCTGCAACCTTGAGTGTGTGTTTGAGCTGATGGTAAGTGATGGGTCTGTTCCTGTGAGGAAGGACGAGATGTGGAGAGAAGCAGTTTACTGGCTGTGGCACGGCTGTTTTCACCTCATCAATATTTCAACAACACTGCCCTTTCTTCCTTCCTTCCTCCCTCCCTCTCTCTCTCTCTCTCTCTCTCTCTCTCTCGGTCTCGCTCTCTCTCAGCACTCGAGAGGAGCTGATCCTGGCATCATTTGGCTTTAATGCAGTCTTAACTCTTTGGCTTTAATGCGCTCTTTGCTCAGTAACTGGAGAGTGGGGTGAGTAAGTGCATGGCAAGCTGAAGCCTGAGCAAACAACACACACACACACACACACACACTGTGCCTACAGTTTTCCACAGTTTCACACACTCCGGATCTGCTCCGGAAGTGTGATGCATCCGCATTTTTCTCAGTATTTTGCACATTTTGGAAAGCAGCGTGACAATTTCACTTTCGGTTCCAGTTTTTGTTTTTTTTTTTCTTTTTACACATTCTTACTCATTCTTACAGAGCTGTAATTTCATTTCATTTCATTTTAGGCCTATTTTGAGTTATATATACACATATCATCTAAAATTCTTCACAGTATGAGCACGTAGTCAGAAAATGTAAAAGATAATCAATTAATCAGTTAATTTAACTACTACTACAATTACTACAGTGACTTTATATTTGAAATACATCTAAAATATAAAAATATGTAAAAATCATTTTCAAATTCGTACTTTCTTTTCTTGCTCATGCTCTTTATCATGATTGTGGTGGAAAAAAACACGAGAAGGATAATGCTTTTGTGCTTAATCAGCACGGATTATAATTAAAAAATGGAGAGATTTATCAGTAGCATTTGTCTCGGATATCAAAAAGTGCTCCCACAGACCTGATTTTTTTGGAGTAAGATATAAAGTGTCATTGCACTCGCCATTGTCTGCCATTTTGCTACTAATATATCAGTAGTATTATCAAAAAAAGAACATAAAGGCTGAAATTCATTCATTATGTACGAAATGAAACACGCTGTGTCACGCTGCTTTAGGAAAATAATCAGTGGCCGGGGTGGTGTGATGAAGCGAAGTTACTGTTACCACGCCGAAGAATGTCCCGAAGTGTTTTATTCCTCTTATACCACAGCAATTCGCCAACAATTACAGTGTTTATTTATTAAACAATGACACGTTGTACTTTTTATCCGTTTGTAGTTACATTTAATGTTGAGGAGCAGAATCTACAACATTCTCACTTATGTTATAGTATAAATATATAGTATAAATGTCATTTCCTCACCAATATCTCTTCTTTTTTTTTTTTTTTAAATCTCTCTACAAAGTGTAAACTCCTCTGTCCTGAAGATGTCGGAATTCTTAAACTTACAGCTTTACCTCTGACTGTTACAAAGTGCTGACGCTGGAGACTCCTTCCAGAAATGTTACTTAAACATCTCCTTACAGAAAACGTCAGCATATCAACTACTATATATGCTTCTTTTTTTTTATACAAGTCCCTGTGAATGAGCTGTTACCATAGAAACAATAACGTATTAGAAAGAGCACATTAATATAAACCTGTGATTTGCGGCTGCGCTACTGTCAGAGCTGCTGTTATAGAAAACTAATCCACACCTTCTGACCAATCAGAATTGAGCATTCAACAGGATATCCATGCCAAACATGGATCTAATTTCATCTGCGCATGATACAGTATGTTTGGTTTGTACAACCTCAAAGGTGGCTAAAATCAATTTGGGGAAAAATTAGCAATCATTTCATATTTAATAGGTGATGATGTTAGCTTAAGGAACTTTTATGCGCAAACTCTAATAGATGAGAGTGTCTTGGGGGGGGGAAAAACAGTGAAATTATGCACAGAGAAACCATGACGTTTTAGCAAGTTGACCATATGTTGTCTTTATGAGCTTAACCCAATCTGTGTGATCTCAGTGTATTTATTGAAGATGCCCCTGTTTACCTGGGTTGAAAGCATCATTAAGAGCAGAGGCAGCGTTCCAGCACCTCATCCTGTGCCACACGGTGTAGTCATCAAGTGCACATGCTCTCTCGCTCTCCTCCTGTTGAAAAGGTTGAATAGAGTCCTGCGCTCCCTGTGGGGCGTAATGTAATCTCCTGCTTATCAGGTGTGGCCTTCTTCCTGCTCCTTCACGCTGACCTTTTGAACCTCCTCCCCAAAGACATAACATTCAGCACTCCAGCACCAAGCAGAGCACTGAGGAATTTTTATTACTGGTGATAAAGTGCTGGTAAAGGAGGGAGGGAGGGATGGAGGGATGGAGGGAGGGAGGGAGGTGTGTTTGAGCAGGGCCACCATTCAGAGAGGTGTAATGCTGCATTCGGCTTACCTCAGAAGTGAGAAGTCAGAGCTCAGAATTATGTCATTTTCGACCTCCACGCATTCAAGCTACAAAGTGGGAAAAACCCACGAATGCCTCCATGTTTGTCTTTTGTCAGCAACAAGCTAGCCAGCTCACTGTGATGAGCGATGTACAGTTCCCTCCTCCAAACAGTGAACTGTATAGTCAGTGTTATAGATTTAACAAGCGAATATGTCTGTAAGCTGATTGAGCTAAAGCTAATATTTGTGTATATACAGTATAACTCATTTAAAGGGCTGCTGTGTTTTGTGCTGTGAGCGGCCGTGTTGATTTGACATCACTTGCTGAACTCGGGTTTGAGGAGACCGTCCTGAAATCCCAGTGGGAATTCCCAGTTGAGGGAGCATTTCTAGGTAAATATTTCATCAGGTGATTTGTTAATATGGTTTATACCACATCGCTGTCGAATTCTGGATTCTTGTTGGATTCTTGTTGAAGGTGTTGATGCATTTTCTGTAACAGCTCTGACAGTGGTGCAGTTTTATATGAACGTGCTCGTTCTAATACGTTATTGTATCACCAGTAACGGCGTAGAGAATTACAAACGCATATAATCATTAATGACGTTTTCTGTGAGGTTTAGAAAGATGTTTATGTAGCATATATGGAAGGAGTCTCCAGTGTCAGAGCTTTGTAACTTGAACATCTTCATGCTTTCTGGGTTTTTTTTTTGTTGTTGTATTGTTTCTTCTTATTAACTTCAAGAGACAGAAAAAAAGAGAGATTGAGGGAATGACTGTTTATAGCTGCTATAACGTAAGCGAGAACAGGAACCGATTTGTTTTGTGGATGTTCGAGGTCATTTAATGTAACTATAAATGGATAAACGGTACATTCTTTTTGTCATTCTTTAATAAAAAAAAAAGTTGGCAAATTGCTGTGGTACACAAGGAAAAACACCACTCCATCACTGATTATTTTCCTATAACAGCATGACATAGTGCTTTATTTCTTATTTAAGAAACCTATTAATGTATTGTATTGTCACTGTGCACCATGACAAATGATTTACTTTTTTATCTTCAGTCGCCTCCACTGACTCATACACATGTTGCAATGGCTAGCATTCCAGGCTAACAAAATGTCTAAAGTAATAAAAGTACTGGTATTAAGCTAGGTGAAATGCATGCCAAAATGTATTAAAGATCCAAAAAAAAGGGAACAACATAAAAGGCTAAAAATCGATGAAACCTGAACTGGGCTCGACAAATATTTTAGAAATGATGCTCAAAACTCAAAACTAATTAGAACACTGGTCCCTTTGGGTTCGCGCCGCAGCATGGCCTCACTTTTAAACGATCCTGCAGTGCCATGTGATGATTTCTGTTGGTGAAGCAGGCTAGTCATTCATTTAGTGATGACTGTATTATAAAATCCTGGATCGCCACTGTGTATGGCCTTTATTGTTATTTTATATGCTATTGGCACAGCTGCACGGCAATAAAGATTCTGTTCTAACTGTAAAACCCTATTAATCAGTACATAAAACATGATAGTAATGGCCGTGGGATCACAAAAGGGCAGAGTCGGGATTTAAAAAATGAGTCAGAGGAGATAAGGTTATGTGCCTAGCGTGGTTTGTCATGGACCCCAGGATTGGCAGAAAGTTGCTTACAGGGTCTTTAGTAAGATGAAAGAGCATCACAAAAGATTAAATACACGTATCCTATATAGTTGACAAAAATATTTACAAATAAACATAAAAGTTGTGATGGATGTTTCTCTGACTAAATCCCCTCTTTACCTGGCCAGTGACTTTTGCAGGACAGTCACCATAAGGTTGCGCAGTATTAACGGATTTAATTATTCACTCTGTCTGATGTTCAAAGTTTGGGACATGTTTTTCTAACCAAACCCTGATTCATATTTTTCCAGAACTTTTTGCAGCATTCAACTAAATCTCATAACTCGGAAAAGTCCTTTCAACTCGGAATTCCTCCCTCCCAACTCTGAGTTCAGCAAGTGACGTCAAATCAACATGGCTGCTCACAGCATGGACAGTGTGTCCGCTTGTTAAATCTATAACCCTGACTCTACAGTTCACTGCTTGGAGAAGGGAAATATACATCACTCATCACAGTTAGCTGGCTAGCTTGGAGCTAACAAAAGATGAACACAGAGACATCCATGTCATCCATTTTTTCCCCCACTTCGTAGCTCAAATGCACGGGGGCTGGAAATGACATCACTCCGAGTTTCAACTTCCTGATTCTGAGATAAGTCAAATACAGCATTTGTCCTAGACTTGTTTTTTTTTTTTGATAGTTTTACCGTCTGTTATAGAAAATGAATCAACACCTTCTGACCAATAACAATCGAGAATTCAATGGCACTGTGTTATAAAGTTTAGTAAAACTGAGTAAAAGTTGTTTTAAGGCATTAATTGATTGCAGAAAATCCAGAGATTTTGGAATGGATGACTTTTCGGAAGCATTTGACTGCTAATCATTATTAGTTTTCATTTTGTTTACTGATGATCTGATCGCGGATGTCGTTGCTGCTACATGGTAACGCACCCCGACCGCTCCTCTCATAGGAAAATCCAGTTTGATTCGCTCTCTGGTTGCTTTTGATCGCGTTCGGGCGCAGATCTTTATCACGCCATAGTTAGTTAAAACTTGGTGCTTTGGGTCAGACTATAATTGGGTCACCTTCAAAATTTTCAGGCCTGATTAGAGCTGGACTGAGATGAACTTAAGCAACAGCCAGCGGCACAAAGCACTTCCCCTCATGGAGCTCATGAATAGACGTGTTTGTCTGGTGGTCATGTGGACCCAAATACAAGAGAGTTATCTTCATAACTGGCCTTCCTTTTTCCCTCCCGGTCCCATGACATCTGATCAACAGAAAGAAAGAACGAACGAAAGAAAGAAAGTTCTAGTTTCCATGAAAGAGGCAAAGATAGCGTGTCCTAGTAACCAAACCATTCTGTTGCTTCGTGACTGCTGTTTTGTTTTGCTAGTGCTTGGTATCATGCGAATGATGTCACCGAGGTCACTTCCTGCTCAGGAACGCCCCAAGCCACCAGCATGTCGTGAGAGCACCTGTGTGCTTGTTTGTGACGTACAGCTATTTGATAATCCTGTTTATGTTCTCAGATAAAGAATACTTTCATTTTGCATGAAGAAAACTGCCTGAAGCTGAGTCCAGTCACAAACTAGGGAGCTATTTTTAATCCAAATGTATTAATATCCAGGCCAGAATGAGGATTTTTGGGCTCTGTAGGCTATCACTGAAGTCAAAGATTTTCCACAACTGCTCTTTGTGCAGGCTGAAATTAGAGCCTTTCCATTGTTAAAGATATTGCGTGAGAATGCTTATGAACATCTGAAAAGTTTTGTTTTTCTGTTTGTTCTTGTATTACTAAAAATCATATACTAGAGATGTAACTGAATCCAAATACACTACTCTGTGTTCTAAATGGATGCAAATAAAGATATGAAGAATAAGAGGTGCATTATTTGCTTCTTTTTTTTTTTTTTTTTTTTTCTAGAAAGCTTGAAGGAATTTGGTTGAAACTAGAGATATGCGTCGGGACTGGGATCCCACAGGAGGCACATGAGCGGGAGGTTTGTATGTTCATATGGGTGCAATTGAGAGGTCAGATATTAAGTTTGCGGGACAAACAAAGCCTCATTAACATGATCATTACCATAACAACTTAATATTAACTTAGTAACTTCATGGTCAGGGTCACTGTGATTTTAATTAGGCTCCTAGTTACTAAATATGTTCGCAAATATTGTGTGCAGGTACAAACAAAAATAATAACTGCATAAGTGGGGTTATTAAACTAGTCCCGTGCACATCTGTAGTTGAGACAAATTGTGAACTGGAGTGATGGAGCTGAGGTTAAGGAAATGTCAGAGAAAAGAAACCACTGCGCTGACACTGATCATGGTTCCACATCTGAGTTTTTTTGCTACTGTATAGGTGCTTGGACCCCTAGCCATTTCTGTGAGATATTGGTAGAATAGCTCTTAAATTTCTGGATTTGGGTGAGTAAGATCATCCTGGATTAGCACACCAGCTTCTGTTTATCAAGCGTAAGTGTGAGAAGACAAGTGAGGAATTTCCCAGTGCCTGGGTTTTAAAAATGAATGATCCATGAGGGTTCACCCTGGCGCCGCACCATGACCTCATTTTCCACATCTCCACCTCCTGTTGGTGATAAAAACTCTGAGCTAAGACAGAGACGCCAAGGCCGCTGCTCATCAATCATTCATTCCTTCCTGCTTAGAGACTGTTTCATGCACAGCTCAAATTAGAAGGTCGATTGTTGTATATTATCACACACACAGACGAGCCCACCCAGGCGTCTATCCTCTCCGTTACATCACATCAGACCTAGACGAATGAAGACCTTGTGGAGGCCGCCCATACCCGCCACAACACAGGCTCTCTGACATGTTCTTTGTTGAGAACGTCTGCCTCGACTCTTAACCGCAACTCTCCACCTCATTAAAACGAGCTCCATTGGACTGCCACCCCCACCACGCTGGAGCTCCGGTTCCACTTCCTTCCTCTTGCCTCTGATTAGCGCTGGACTCTAGCTTTTACAGAGCTCGCCTCTAGCTATGACTAGCTGTCTCGCTCATTAAGGCCCACACGAGGTAAACATTTTCCCAAAGGCCAGGAGGAACAAGCGCCTCCACCGGCCCCCTGCTGTTAGCTGCGCTTTATTTTTTACGATAGTCTCGGGTAATAAACAGAGGAGGTGCCAGGCCCGCTTCCTCCTCAGAGTAGCTGTAAAAGGAGAACGCTTTATTGCTTTGTGTTTGTTCCTGCTCCAGACGTGAAGGTCACGCAGAAGCCATGGCGACCCAGCGGACCAGGGTGAAGGTTGCTTCTTGAAGTTTTTCACCTCTCCTCTACTGCTAGCTTCAGGAAGCTCTTCTGGAAGCTATACTTTTTTTTAAAATTAGTCTCACTGTGCTGATAGCTGACAGCTCTCATTCTCACTCTCGTGGTCACTTACTATAAAGCGTCTTTGGTGTGAAATGCAAAAAAAAAAAAAAAAAGCCTCTGAAGTTTTTGCTTGTGATCCTCCAGGCAGCTGTATCTCTTAAAGTCAGGCTTGGGGTTGCGGGCACGGTAAACTTAGAACAAGCACACAGATGGTGTGGTGACAGGCAGAACTCGTCAGCTCTCCTCTTAACACCTTCCAGAGTCCATGCCGGCTCCACGCCTCGGCAGATCTCGCTAGAAACGCTCCATGGTACAGAGAGATAGTCGGACCTGCTCTCTGCTTTCTTGTCCTCTAGGTTTTTCTCTGTTTTTGGGACTAGAAAATATTCAAAAATGTCCCAAACAGGTTGTTGTGAGAGCTCAGTGTGTGGAAGAGGACAAGGCTGAGGCGAAAAAGCAAAAGACACCAAATCATTGAGGCCCTGATGTACTAAAGGTTCACATGCATACAAACACATAAACATAGGGTCTGCAAAGAATTGTGTCTTTCGAATCAGGACAAAAACATGTCAGTTACGGGACATTTTACTTCCCAAACGTTTCCCATCCACAATCAATTGCTCTATATGTTCTATACCGTACAAACTGGAACACATTGTTTAAGTAAGGAATAAAACACCTGGGGGTCGTGCTGTTATAGGAAAATAATCGATGACGCGAAGTGGAGATACTGTTATCACCCCAAAGCTGATTATTTTCCTTTAATTGCACGTCCCAAAGTACTTTATTTCTTGTATACAACATCGATTCGCCCATGGATTACAATTTTCTTTCTTATTAAAGAACAACACGTCATATTTTTTTTTATCCATTTACAGTTACATTTAATGTAGTGGAACATTATAGTAGTTACAAACTGTCGTTCCCTCGCCAGCCTCTCTTTTTCTCGCTGTCAAAGTTAATAAAATAAATGCATAAATAAATTTTTAAAAAAAACAAAAAAAAAAAACACACAGCTTGTCATGTTACTGAGTTAAAACCTGCACTGCTGTCAGAGCTGCTGTCATAGAAACTTAATCACCACCTTCTGACCAATCAGAATCAATAATGCTCTCCGAATCCAAATATATTTGTATATATATATATTATACTTTAGTTATTTTTTTATTTTTAAAAAAGTGATTGGAGGAAACCCTGGTGGCCTCTTCAGCTCCTCACCCGTTTGTCCTCTGTGTGAACCCGAGATGGGACAGGGGTGTGATACAGGCACCCAGGCAGCTGCCATATCTTTCAGCAGGGCGTTTATAACACACACACACACACACTCACACACACACACAAATTACGAGTTCAGACACATTTGCGTTTTCCAGGAGAAAAACACTAAATGTATCTCTGTTATCTCATGTATGTATGAGTTATCTATAACATAAAGTTCTTCCCAGGAACTAAAAATGAAATGTAGGTGCAACAAGATAACAATCCATAGCCAAAATCAAAGTTTTGTCACGATCCTGTCTGTCAACACACACAATCCAAAGAAGAGTTGTAACACTTTGGATTAGATTTTGGAAAAAAAATACAAACTATTAATATGTTAACATACATAATACGACCATTTTGACAAATTACACATCTTTGTCTTCTTCGTTTTGCCTTAAGGGTGTGTAAACTTTTGCATTCTGTTGTATAATTTAAAAAAATGTACTCAAAATACTCAAAAATGTGAAATTCCCACTTGAAGTTCCCAGGCTTCCAAAATTTTACCGCTCATTTTATAATGTATTTTTTAAACCACAGCTGAATTCTTGCTTCTGATTGGTCGGAAGTGCAGCTTTATATCAGTGCACTCGTTCTAATACGTTATCGTTGCTATAGTAACAGCTCATTCCCGGGGACGACAGACGCTCCGCGTTAACGGATTCCAAAAAGGTGCGAGAGTTGATATGGAGAAGTTTTCGTAAAGTAAGGAGATGTTTGTTTAACATTTATGGAAGGAGTCTCCAGTGTCAGTGCTTTGTAACACTCAGAGTTAACATCTTCGGGACAGGTGCTTTTTTTACGCTGTGTTTTTTTAAAAAATCTTAATAACTTCAAGAGAGAAAAAAGAAACGCTGGTGATGGAACGACTGCTAATAAACACTAACTCGTTTCACAGACGTTCCACGACGTTAAACATAACTATAAATGGATAAAAAAAAAAGTGTGATGTGCTTTAAGAAATAAAAATTGCAATTGTTTGTGAATTGCTGTGGTATAAGAGGAATAAAACATTTCGGGATGTGCTGTTACAGGAAAATGATTACCTGTTTTCCTCTAACAGCGCATCCTTACGTATTAGCTTAAGTCACTGTATAACAAGACTTACGGTTTTGTGAATCTACAGGAGCAAAATGGAGACGATTTTCAGTATTCAATTTCTACTGACCTTTAATTAGCTGAAACTTGCGTCTGGGAAACTAACTGTTACACAGGAGCAAAAAGAAATGTGTGTGTGTGTGTAGGTGAGCTGGGGGCACAAAGACCTTGATCCGAGTGAGCACACGGGGACTTTTGGCCAAGCTTTTGTCCCATTTTTAATCACATTGTAAGGAAACGTGTGTGTGTGTGTGTGTGTGTGTGTGTGTGTGTGTGTGTGTGTGTGGGGCTCATTCACTCTCCACAGGCTGGACTTCATTGTCAGCGTCGCTTCGAAGTTCCCCCGAGCCCCCACACGGACATTCAACCGGA
Source organism: Pangasius djambal (assembly GCA_022985145.1). Classification (NCBI taxonomy): domain Eukaryota; kingdom Metazoa; phylum Chordata; class Actinopteri; order Siluriformes; family Pangasiidae; genus Pangasius; species Pangasius djambal. The sequence continues at coordinate 26,689,505 of CM040981.1, forward strand.
ACATTCCACACTTATCTAATGCATCGCTCCTTCTCTTTTATTTTAAAGCTCAAAGGCGACCTCTTGACCCGACTGCGACCCCTCGCCGCCCCGCGTCTCTCCCACCAGCTCTCAGAACGAGGGGCGACAAGAAAAACACCCTCTCACATCCCTCAGGAAGCTCCTGACCCCTGACCTTCAGCTCCTTTCATGGGCCGTGCCGCCTGGAAGGCTTCGTTTTTCACACCTGCGTTACGCTGACTTCATCTGAAAACCATGCAGAGCTTCCTCAACGCTAAATTATTATTTTAATGTCTGTCCCCGTCCTTTTGTTTGCCCTCCTCTCTTCCACACATTACCTTTTCCAAAACACACACCACACACAGCTTTCTAAGGAAATGTGTCACCATGAAAAGAATGACTCCTTCAGTAAGAATAAAACTCTCAGTGTCGTGCTGTTACAGGAAAATAATCAACGACAGGGTAGTGTGATGATGCAGAGCTACTGTTGCCATCCCAACGTTGATTATTTTCCTTTAACAGCACCTCCCGACATGGTTTATTCAACTTAAACCACAGCATTTTACCAACAACATAGCATACTTTTTTTTTTTTATCCGTTTATGGTTACGGAACATCTGCAAAACAAGTTACTTACTTATAGCGGATACAAACAATCGTTCCCTCATCAACCTCAAATTTTTTTTTCTCTGATAAAACAAAAACCTCAGCTTGTCGTGGTACAGAGAAACTGGAAAGCGTAAACTAATAAGCATTAAATAGACATCGCCTTACGGAAAACCTCACCGTATCAACAATTGCAATCATTTTTTTTTTTTAATCCATTTATGTGAAGCGTTCACTGTACGAGTCTAAGTTGTTGCTATAGAAACGATAACATATCAGAAGGAACGCGTTTCACTGTAAGCTTCATCATGCCGTAATGCGTTCAAACGATGACCTTGAAAACAAAAAACATCTCCGACACTTTATTCATTGTAACTACTATCTACAATAAAAAGAAAAATCACCCCATGAACTTAAATATAAACATAAAGATTCGGTGTCAGTCATTGTTTTTCGGACATTAAGCTTTTTTCACGTTAAGCGTTTTTTTTTTTGTTGTTTTTTTTGAATGTCCCACATTAGCAAGTCCCCCGGAGGGTGAAAGAGGTTCAGTGGGGGAGAGGGCAAGCCGAGGGGAAGGAGAGCGCAAGGAAAAGGGGATTAGTGCCCTGCATTGTCCTCTTTAATCCCACCATTTCACTATCATTTAACACCTTTTCAAAGGCCTCTACACATGCAGCCTGCTCTCCACTTTCCTCCAATCTGTTCCTGTGAGACTGTGTGTGTGTGAGAGAATGTGTGTGTGTGTGTGTGTGTGTGTGTGTGTTTGTGTGTGTGTTACCGTTCCTGACCCCTCCTGCAGTTCAAACTCAACCAGACGCCAGGCTTCACTGGCCCGTTGTGGAGATTGATCTTCTGCTGCAGTAACCTAACGGGTGGAGAAAAAACACACACTGCTGCAACCAGCAAACACACACACACACACACACACACACACACTCTCACAAACACTTCCTAATGGCTAGTGTACTTAACAGTCAGAGAAGGCTGTCGTGTTTCACACACCCACACACACACACACACACACACACACACACACTTTCCCAGTAAGCACCTTTACAGGCCTCTAAAAAAGGAAAGGCACCAAACCACAATACATTTTTAATTATATTTTTCTTAAATTATTTATTTATTTATTTACTTAAACTGTTTAAAATATATATCAATATGATTTTTACAAATATTTTTAAGTGTATTAAAATATGTAACTGATGAAATACGTCATTAAATGTGCACGAAATTGCATCTGCAAATGGATTTTTTTTTTGTTTTTGTTTTTGTTTTTGTGATTACACACCCAATGGTCAAAATTTTTTACATAATACTATATAAAAAATTATTTCAGGGAATTATTTAAACACACACACACACACACGCACACACACACAAACAACAATAATATAAAATTGAATATGAAAAGACTGAAGATCATCATTTTATCATACGATTTTAAAGTTTTTAATGATGCGAAATGAAATTTAATTACCAATAGTAAGATTTTCTCATTTAGGTCACTTTTGCACTACAAGCAACATTTGAGATTAAAACACAGGGTGTGGTACGCTGTATGTTTTCTTTATGAATTTTTAACACAGTTTGCATTCAACATACCCTCTGTTTTTGCTAAGAATAAATTATTGGCACCCTTGGCTGCACCTGCACTATTAGAATAAACTCACTACAGCTTGTCCTCGTCACTAGTCGTCCCAGAGAACTGCACTTCCAGAGACAGATTAATAACCACACCATACCACACTACACACTTAAAGTGAAACTCAGAACACCTTTTGGAGTTGCAGCTTTTGCACTTTTAGAATAAACACTCATTCAGGGTGTATGGACCCTGCAAAGATTTTGATTGACAGTAAGCAGTAAACAATTATCAGCACTGTCACTGACCTACAGGTCACTCAGCTGTAAAGGCAGTTAAATCCCAGCCATAAACCCAGACCCTGTCCTGTCTCTGTCAATAATAAAAAAAATAATAATAATAGTGACCCAAAATGATAGTGTTGTTTTCAGGACTGTGTGAAACTTCCCCCGAGCCACTCCGCGAAATGTGAACTGGGTTGAGTGTGAGGTCAGTGCAATTTTACACCACTTCACCGAGAGAGGAGGAATATCTCGCCTGCTCAGGTGCTGACCAGTTTACTGAGGGACTCTCCACATCGCCCCTGTGTGTGTGTGTGTGTGTGTGTGTGTGTGTGTATATATATACACATTTATAGGTCTTAGTGAGGACCAAAAACATCTGGAGGATTTAAAGTGGCATCTGCTACACGGCACATATCATATAGAGCCGAAATATCCCCATCCATGTCAAGTTTCCAAAACGAACCTTAATATTTAGCGATTTTATAATAATAATAATAATAATAATAATAATACATTTATTTTATATAGCACCTTTAAAAGTTGCTTTCTTCAGGCGCTTTCCATGAAAGCCTACATAAAGGAAAACACAACAACAATATACGACAATATACTATAAATTCAACAAAAAAAGAAATCACAAAACAATGCAATAAAAAAACTAATCGAATAAAAGCATTCCTGAAAAAGAATGTTTTGAGAAAAGTTTTTAAAAACAGCTAAAGAATTAGCATCCCTAATGTCAGTCGGGAGAGAATTCCAGAGTTTTGGAGCATACGTTGAAAAGGCCCCGTCACCCCTGGATCGTAACCGAGTTTTGGGAACAACTAAGAGGCCGTGCTGAGAAGATCGTAGGTTGCGAATTGGCGTATAAGGTGTTAAAAGATCTGCCAGATACTGTGGAGCGAGACCATGCAGAGCCTTGTAGGTAAGCATTAAGATTTTATACGGTATTTCACAGGGAGCCAGTGTAACGTCGGTGTTTAAACGGTGTTTATCGCTGCATTTCTTAAAACCTTCCACTGTTGGCGTGATTGTTGTCATGAACTGTGTCTCAGATCAACAACTCTGACCTTATATTCGAAAGCATTTACTACTCGAGAAAATCCAGGACCCTCGTATGCAAAAGAGAGCTTTCTGTAGGTTTCAAGGCGACAGGGGAGGTTTTTACATTTCAAACGCTAACTGTAATAGGAACACCGGAGAGTGTTAGTACTCGGGAAGTATGCGATTTGAGACAAGATGCTAGTTTGTTTATTCACTTGCCGACACAGTGTCACATGGTGCTACGCTGACCCCACTATTTACATCACTAAATTTATACACAAACCCGTAGCGAGACGTAGGAGGCGAACATTTTTCCTAACGGACCGGATTTTCATGAGCACCACATTTCTTGTGTAAAGGAGAATGATTTACGAATAAATTTGTTCGTATCCAGTGCGATAAATGATGTCCAATGATTGGACTGCATCAAATGTACTCATAACAATATTTTAAATAAATAAATAAATAAATAAATAAAAGAGGCAACAGATTTCCTGGTTACTGAGGTAGAGGTTAAGGTTAGGATTAAGTCCAGTATTAATTAATTAGCTTCAGGAATTATTATGTCAGTGTAAGGGCCTCACAAGGATGGAAAGTGTGTGTGTGTGTGTGTGTGTGTGTGTGTGTGTGTGTGTGTGTGAGGGAGTGAGAGAGAGAGAGAGAGAGAGAGCAGGAAGTAGAGTTGTTATGTTGGTAGATAACATACAAAGGCATGCTAAGATGGTGGTGATGGTGGTGGCGTGACTGTGTGTGTGTGTGTGTGTGTGTGTGTGTGTGTGTGTGTGCTTAGCTGAACTAAAGATGGACCTCTGGCTTCAGTCCTGTGGCATGTCGAAGGGGGGAGGGGGTTTGAACAGTGTTGGGTTTCACAATGACCAGGGTCCTAAAAGTGAAAAAAAAAAAAAAAAAGAACTGCTGGTTCTCAGAGCTAATGCATTTCCTGTGTGTGTGTGTGTGTGTGTGTGTGTTTTGGTTTTGTTTATGAGCACGTCTCTATGACAGCGGGCCCGTGTGAGTCACTTCAGGCCTGAGAGGTTGTGAGATTTCGCTCATCCAGTAAATGCGTGTTGCAACATTTGGCCTGTGCCAGCGAGTGAAATGTAATCCTCTGATATTGTAGTTGTTTGAATTTAGGGGTCGATAAGGTCATTACGCACTCGCCTTCCCCACGTAAAAGCAAATACTTACGTTCCCGAGAGAACACTGAGCTACTTTTTCTCTGTAACACTACTGTGATGCAGTTTTCTGCTTATATGTACAAGACGAGAAACCATAATTATGGAGTGTAATATTCATTCATTAATATTCCGCACCATACACACATGCCGGAGGATCTAAAAGTTTGAGATCATAGCTGTTAATTGAATAATTTACTAAAAAAAAAACAACATTATTCTCCCGTTAAAAGATCCGCTCATTCTTCGCTAATGTAAATGTAAAATCATTTCGTCCCCGAGTACAAGGTGTACAATGTCTCATGAAACTAAATACGACATTCCAGTACAATATTAGTGAATAATAATGGAATAAAACATTCCGAGTCCTGCTGTTATAGGGATATAATCAACGACAGGGTGGTGTGATGAAGCAGAGTGACTGTTACTACACTGAAGTTGATTATTTTCCCATGCCAGCACATATCGAAGAGTTTTATTCCTCTTATACCACAGCAAATTGCAAACTATTACTATTTTAATTAGTTGAAGAATGACACGTTATATTTTTAACCACTTATAGCTCATACCTCTACCTCATACCTTGCACATATATATACATAAATATGTATATATTTATAGACATATTGCTATTTGCACTTCTGGTTAGATGCTAAACTGCATTTTGTTGGCTCTGTACTTTGCACAATGACAATAAAGTTGAATCTAATCTAATCTAATCTAATCTAATCTATAGTTTCCTATAGTTTCATGTAATGTTATGGAATGTCCATGAAACAAGTTAGTTCCTGTTTAGCACTAAACCATTGTTGCCTCTCCAGTCTCTCTTTTTTCTCTCTCTTGAAGTTAATAAGACAAACACACACACACACACACACACACACACACACACACACACACACACACACACACACACACAGCTTGTTATGTTACCAAGAAACCGTAAAGCGTAAACTCCTCTTTCCTGAAGAAACTTACAGCTTTAGCTCTGACTGAAAGTGCTGACACTGGAGACTCCTTCCACGAATGCTAAATAAACATCAACCTTCGCTGTTTATGTGGAGCTTCCACTGGACCAGTCCCTGTGAAAGAGCCGTTACTACAGACACTATAACGTATGAGAACGAGCGCATTAATATAAACCCGTCACACTACTGTCAGAGCTGCTGTCATAGAAAAGTAATCAATGCCTTCTGACCAATCAGATTTGAGAATTCATATTAAATGTATCAGTAAACAGATGAGAAAGTATGACGTGTCGTTCTTTAATAAATAAAAGCTTGTAATTGTTGGCATATTGCTGGTGTGTAAGAGGAATAAAACACTCTGGGACGTGCTGTTATAGGAAAACAATCAAGTTCAGGGTGGTAACAGTGGCTCCGCTTCATCACACCACCCTTTTGTTGATTATTTTCCTATAACAGCATGACTCACAGTGTTTTATTCTTTATTTTGCGCATAGTAGAGCATTTGAAGCAGCTTTAATGACTTAATAAACGAAACTCTTGGCCAAGCGATGTGGATGAACCTGAGGAGCGTCACTGCTTTCTCCATTCACACAGAGCCTGCTGCATTCATCCGTCTGTCATTCACACACACCACTTCCTGCGCCCGCACACACACACACACACACACACACACACACACACACACACACACACACACACTTACTCTTCTCTCTATTCCTGCCTCTGTTTCATTCATTTTCTCTCTGCTTGCTCGTCTCTTCTCTCCCTTTTTGATTTTTTTTTTTTTGGTATTTATTTATTTATTTACCTCGGTAGGTTGGCTTAGCAACGGCGCCGCAAAGTGAGGCACGGCAGGATGAGTCAACCGGCTGTCGCGCTGAGAGGAGATGGACAGGCGGGTGATAAAAGCACTGAATGTGCTTTCTGGCTGAATGAGAGAGAAAGGGATGAAGAGTGAGAGGATGTGTATATGGAATTTATGTGCTCATGATGATCGGCAACAACATTTTAGAGATTTTAGAGATTTTTTTTTTTTTGAGGCACTTGCAAACCATTCTGGTGCAGAGATTAGTGATGCCCCACTGTCACTGTGTCAAATGAGATGGATTCTCTCTCTCTCTCTTTCTCTCTCTTCCTGTCCTGTCATGGGAGGCTGTAATCGTTTCCTGGAGAGCTGCCATTCAGGAGACAGGGCTGTGATCTGAGAAGCTCTGAACTGACTTCCTGCCTGAGATGGAGAGAGTGTGAGAGCAGACCTGAGTGAGGGAGGGAGGGAGGTAAGAAGAGAGAGAGGGGGAGAGAGAGAGAGAGAGAGAGAGAGAGAGAGAGAGAGAAAGAGAGGAATAGGGAAAGAGAGAGACATAAAGGGAGGGAGACAGAGAGAAAGAGGCATAGGAAGCGAGAGAGAGAGAGAGAGACCGACAGATCGAGAGAGGCATAGAGACAGAAAATGACATATGGAGAGAATGAGCTGGGGAGAGAGAAAGAGACTGAGAGACAGAGACAAGAAGAGATAGAGACAGAGAGAGAGAGACATAGAGGGAGACAGAAAGAAAGGGGGAGAAAGAGAGAGAAAGACATAGGAGGAGAGGAAGAGAGAGACATAAGGAGGAGAGGAAGAGAGAAAGAGATATTGTATGAGACAGAGAGAAATATGGCCAGGACCAAGATCTCTGAGATGGCTAGACTGTGTGTGTGTGTGTGTGTGTGTGTGTGTGTGTGTGTGTGTGTGTGTGTGTGTGAATGAGACGGAGAGATTTATAAGAAGGAGATCTGTGGTTGCAGTGACTAATATTTGGGTCTAATATCAGGCCTGCTGGAAGATGTGTGGGCTAAAGCACAATGTTTCCTCATCCCTCCTTCCCTCTCTCTCTCTCTCTCTCTCTTTGTTTCTCTCGTTCTCTCTCTGTCTCTCCTACATGTTATTTTTAAAGGCTCTTTTAAATGACTATTTTTACCCCCAGTTCTGAGCGGTGCGTGGGCTCGGTGGAGACAGCAGCGGATGATTCATGTCAGCTGGAATGCTCCTTTTGAGAGCCATTGCAGTCACAGCTCTCTCTGTCTCCCTCTGTCTCTCTCTCTCTCCCTCTCTCTCCCTCTCTCTCTCTCAGAAATCCACTGCAGCTCTGAGCAGTTGTGCTGTTTCATATTTCATATGCATCTGATTAGTTTAGCCGGCTTGAGGACTGATTGATTTATTGTTGAGTGGTACATTCCTATAAGTGAGCTCTGAAAGCCTTCATAGACACCCTTTGGAGAAATGGCCTGCACACGTGTAGGAAGCCTGACACACTGGCCTACATCTGTCACGTAAATCACGTAAATGAAATATATAATGCTCTGAGATTTAGCCTTCGCTACTTACAATAAATAATAAAATATTCTCGGTGAACAAAAGAATGTTCTGATCAACAAATAGAGATGACTCACACATAGACCAAATCCTGTCTGAGGGAGAGAAAAAAAAATACAAGAAAGGCTGGATTTCTGTAAGAGAAAGTTTAGCATCTAGTGCATAGGCACAAAAATGAAAGAAGTGCGATTTCATCTTATCCTGTCATATACCTCCTCTCTTTAAATGTATAAAGAGACATTACGAAAAAATATACAGCTTGGAAGGAAGCAGTAGAGATTGTTGATGCGTCTGGTGAGGGTACGTAGCTAGTACAGTCAGCTTGCTTTGCTAATGTCATCTAATCGGAGAATGAAGCTAGTATGAAGTGGAACAGCTTTTTCACGTGAAAAGTGCATTATTTCATTTGTTTTTAACTGATTAGCTTTAGAAGTGCGAATGTATTGTAATTCAGCAGTCGTATTATGAAACTATTATGGTTGGATTTTTTTAAAAAAACCAGGATCTCATCAAACGCGTACACGCAGGAGAATCTATGACACATTTCGGTTTGTATTGCTATTTTTCTAATGTAAAGGTTTCAAGTCTGAAATCATGACACGTTTCTAACGTATCGCAGGCAGTGTATACAAATAAATGAAGGCTCTTTTGCGTAAATAGATGTCTTTTACCAAAAGAAAAGCTTCAAATACAAAATAAATATTTGTAATTTTCGACTATCAACAATCACTTGGCACAAGATCTATTGTGATATCTCTTATTTTTTATATTTTACATCTATTGTGAAGTCCCTTATTCACCTATAGTAACTTTTTTTGTTAGTCACTAATAAAGATTAGTCTGTTTTGTTCAGAGAAACAGCTCAGAGTGTGGAATTGTGTGTTTGCTGTAACCCGAATCTCAGCGCTGAGATGTCTGTGTCGGACTTTGTGCGCTCGCGGCCTCCGTACCTGTCTGCGTGGGTGCTTCAGCTTCGGTCCTCTTTTCAGATAATGAGTGTGTACGGACGAGTCTTACATAAAGACCTATTTTTACCCAGCTGCAAGGTTACTGCTCTGTCTCACTTCCTGTATTTCTCTCACTGTGAGTGTGTGAGTGTGTGTGTGAAATTCTGTAAGGTAAAGACAGCCATCTGATCTCCTAGATAACCACACACACACACACACACACACACACACACACACATTTACACTTTGAGACACACTTTAGGGGACACACGCACATGTATTATTTGAGCTGAAGCTTTGGAAACAATGGCAGAGTACAATGTCAATGTCACATGACATTCCTGTGTGTGTGTGTGTGTGTGAATGTGTGTGTGTGTCCCAAATTGTGGGCTAACTGCGTGCGAACCGTCCGAGGTTTTTTGTCCAGTGCCGAGATACACACGAGAGTCAGAGACGAAAACGAAAAACACAATGTCCAGACAAAGCACCTCGCTGTGTCCTTCACCATTCAAGTCATTCCTCTCCAGCATTCCGGTGCGTGTAGGTGGAGCACAGAACTGAGGCTCTGAGGACGAGTGGAGCTCTGTTAATGATCTCCCCCTACACACACACACACACACACACACACACACACACACAAATACAGGGTATGACTGGCTGGTGGTTTTGTGTCTAGAACAGGAACACTATGAGTATCACTATGAGATCCTCCCAAGCTGTTCCACTCAATAAGGAGTCTCCCTCATTACGATAGAGAGCGAGAGAGCAAGAGAGAGAGAGAGAGAGAGAGAGAGAGACTGGGGATGAATGAGAAATTATTAGAGAAAGAAAGAGGGGAAGAAATGGAATGATAAGCACAGGGGAGGGAAGAAGGTATAGAGAGAGGGGAAAAGACAGGGAGGGAATGAAAACAAGAAATTAAAAGACATGGTAGATGCCGAGACAGACATAGAGACAAAGAGACAGAGAGACAGAGAGAGAGAGAGACAGACAGACAGAGACAAAGAGAGAGATAGATAAAGATAGAGACAGGGAGATAGAGAGACTGATGGAGAGGGAATCTCTCATTCTGTTTCCATCTCTATCTGTGTCTGCTCTGTCTCTCCATCTGCCTGTCTTTCTGTGTGTCTCATTCTGTCTCTACTCTGTCTCTGTCTCTCATTCTATCTCTATTCCGGTCTCTGTCCCTGTCCCCGCTCTGTATCCACACTCTCTCTGTCTGTGCTGTGGGTGGTTTGGAGGTTGGCCCGCGGCTCCTCGGCGTGATAGCAGAGCTTCCATTACGCCCACCACACTGTCTGCTCCACATGGCCTTCCCATAATCCCTTGCACGCTCACTCCAGGCCAGCTGTGTGGTTAGGGGAAACGGCAGAAGACAGGAAGTGGAGACACGACACAATGTAACCCAGGTGCTACTTTGAAGTTCTCATGCTTTGATTGTACTGGAGATGAGACGAGTCGAGGTTTTAAAAAAAAAAAAAAAAAAAAAAAAAAAAAAGATCTGACAGATGTGTTTGTGCACGCGTGTGTGTGTGAGAGAGAGAGATAGATAGATAGATAGATGGACAGAGAGAGAGAGAGAGAGAGAGAGAGAGAGAGAGACTCCTTCTCTCTGTGAAAACATGTTCCAGTCGTTCTATAATGCCGCCTCCCAGTGAACAATTACAGCCTTCACTGTCTAATGAAGCTCGTATAATCCTGTGCATCTGGAAACACTGGAGCAGAGCAGCTTAACCATATCAACCATTAAACATGAATTACACCATTTTAACTGACTATAGTTACTATAGCAATGATAACGTGTTTATGTTCTTACCTGCACTGCTGTCAGAGCTGCTGTTCTGGAAAATTAATCAACACCTTCTGACCAATCAGAATCCAGAATTCAGCAGCGCTGTGGTTGAACATGATGTAAACTACTGCAAGGCCATATGATAAATATGATCCTTTTTTTAGGCCAGAATGATTAACACGCAACACACATTCCAACATTAGCGCTTGAGCGCAGAGCAGCTGGCAAGCAGGGGAGGCTGGAAGTCATTGGTGTGTGTTTGTGTGCGTGCGTGTGTGTGTGTGTGTGTGTTGAGGCGCTGGAACTCGAGCTGCCACAAGACCGGAAATTGCTGGGGGTGCAAGCAAATCCTCGGCAGAGGCAGCCTGTCACTGGAGAATGATGGGGATTGAAACCCTTCACACAGGATTAACACACACACCAAGTATAGCGTGGACATGCCAGGGCGGGATACACTTCCTGCTGAACCAGAGACAGGAATTAACACACTACAATTACTTTATTACTGTATTTAAAGTCCACATGAAACAATATGTGAACTGTAGTCTAATTCCGTATGTTGACGTATTTCCTTTTGAAACGGTGCTTGACTGATTTACACAGCAGCCAATAGCGTTCGAGTTCTAATCATAACAAACCTGACAGTAGCTTAGTGAACTAGCTAAAGCGTGCAGGATTTCTCACCGCCGCCTTCACCCACGCCTGGTTACTTCAACCAGGACGACATCCTAGATGCCGTGCGTTTTCGGAGTTATGTCGTAAATGTTTGAGCCGAGGTCGAGGGTCAGCGGTGTCCATGGCGATGCTGAGCCACAGGGTCATCGCCGGGAGACATCTTACACATCCGAGTGGGAGATAAAGTGATTTTACTGACTCGTACTGATACTGAGATGGTGTATGAAGGCAGAATTCTCCATCAGTCCAAGGTAGAGACATTCCATCATTGAACAGCCCCGAGTTGGTAAAACACAAAAGTCACAAAACTGCCAACTCGCACAATCTTCCCCCCCTTCCAAATGAATAAACACCAAGGAAGGCACACAGCCAAAACCATGCCGATGAACCATGTTTACTGCTAACGAGCTGCCACTGTAGAGCAAGACACGCCACCGGGGGCGGGACATATATATATATATATATATATATATATACAAACACAAGACTAGTACAAGTTGAATCACCAAACAATGTTCATTGTTTTCCCAGAACTCTAAAATGAAAACGAGAATATCTATTTTCTATTATCTATACTGTCAAACCAATGTTCATAACACTAAGGGACAGGAACAAAAAGCTCGGAAACGCTCATTTTGATTTCAGCGACACTTTAAGTCCCTCTACTTTACTTTTTTCTTTCACCTCATACTTTTTTTTACTAACATCATTTAAAAAATATTTAAGCTTTATTCATAACTAGCATGTTTGTTCATTTATATGAATGGTGTTAAATTAAAAAGTTGCCCAGAAAGCTACATAGCTAGCTCCATGAGGTATATAAGCCATAAACTCTTTTGACTAAAAATGAACAAACATGCTAATGATCAATAAAGCTCACGCTAAGTCTAGCTAACAAGCTAATATTTGTGATCAGAAGAGTTTCCTTAAGTAACTAGCTAGTGTTCTAGTTTAAATACCATTACTAAAAATAAAAAAAACATGCTAATTATCAAGGAGGTTTCTAGATAACCCTATCTAGCCACCTACCTAACAAAAGAATCTCTTGTTTATTTACCTTACTAAGTGGCAGAGAGGAAACTTTCTAGATAACTAGCATGTCTGCTCTTCTTCTTCTTCTTTTTTTTTTTAACAACTAGTGCTGTTAAAGTAGAATGTTGCCCAGAAAGCTATCTTGTTAGCTAGCTAGGATTGTAGATGGCTAGTTAATGTTAGCAAACAACTTTAATGTTGCTAGCTATGTTTAAGAAATGTTTCCTGTCAGAAAATTTCCCCCATATCAACAGATATGCGTTTTTCTTTGCTAGCTAACAGGTTCTTAACGTTTGTTTATTATTAAGTTTAAATTGTTTCCCCTCACACCTTCTGACCAATCAGAATCGAGAATTCAACAGCACTAATGCATAAACGTAACTGCAAAACTCAATAACAGAATCTTTCAGTGTTCCCGCCTCTCAGCTAGGATCCGTGATATTATTGTACTTTTAGTCAAATGACTCCTCCATTTATCCATCAGAAACAATTTCCTTTTCTTTCCCTCCATCCTTTTTTCCACTCCCACGCTGGGATTATCTCTGACATCAGCAGACGACAAAGCTCGGGTTAGAGCCGGGTTGCGGCTTGTTCTGCCGCGGCCTGCTTCCTGCGCGGAGGCGTCCTGAGCCGCTGATCTCCAGACAGGAAGTGGTGAGAAGTGGATCAGCTCCCGTTACCCAGCAGCCCCTGCAAATCCTGACCTGCTCCAGAGTTCTGTCAGCTCAAGTGAACTTCACCCCAGGACAGGAACTACTCATGCTACATATCTCTGTGTGTGTGTGTGTGTGTGTGTGTGTGTGTGTGTGTGTGTGTGTGTGTGAGTGAGTGAGAGAGAGAGAGACTCAAACCCAAAGGCTAGAATTCTCTGTTTCAGTGGAAAACAAAATAAAATACATCACTTGCTAGTCGACACATAGTTTTTGAGAAACTAGCAGGTTTCTGGTAAAGAATAAACAGAGAGGCATGTACCAAGTGTCCACCCAGCTAGCTAACAAGCTAATCTTACTTTATTTTTTATATACCTATGGAGCTAATTTTCACTAGTTTTTTTTTTTTTTTTTTTAAGTATGCTAGGTACCAACTACCTACACTAACTAACCACCTATTGAGCTAACAAGCTAATATTTATGAGTTTCAAATGGCTTATATACCAAAGTAGGTGGCTAATTAGTGTTAGTGAACTTTCTTGTTGGCCAGAAAATGAGCTAGCTCCATTTAGTGCGTAAACCATAAACCCTTTTGATCACAAACATTAGCTTGTTAGCTAGCAACCTTCTTGATACCTAGCATATTTGTTCATTTTTAGTAGTGATGTTAAACTATGAGGTATAAAACTCTTTTGGTTAGCTTTTTAGCTAACTATGTGGCTAGTTGATGTTAGCTAGAAACTTTTTTGCGGTCCAGAAAGCTAGCTAGTTCCACATAGCTTATAACATTAACTTGCTAGCTAGGAGCCTTCTTGGTCACTAGCATAGTTCATTTTTAATAATTATGTTATTAAATGTTATTATAATATTAAACTATGAGGTATATAAACCATAAAACTCTTTTGATCATATTTAAGATGGTTTTTAAGCTAGCTATGAGGCTAGTCAGTGTTAGCTATGCACTTTCTTATTGCCCAGAAGGCTAGCTAGTTCCATATTGTGTATAACATTAGCTTGTTAGCTAGAATCTTTCTTGATAACTAGCATATCTGTTCATTTTTACATTTAGTGATGCTAAACTTTGAAGTATATAAGTCATAAACGCTAGCTAAACAGCAAGATTTCAGATAAAGAACAAAACGGATAGGCAGGTCAGTAGGTTTGAATAGACAAAATAGCAATTTATTAATAACTTATCATCTCTTTACATTCGTTGGGTTGGAAGGACGGGTCCCAAAGTGGAACCTTCCTCCTTCAGAACAGGCCTTTGCTTTGAGGGAACCAGGTTCCCATTTAAATCCACATCAGACAACTAAATTGCATTTCACAGAATTTCCCTGAAGAGCGGAGGCTTACGAACGTCTCCCGCGTCGCCGACATTTCAGAGACCTTGAAAAAAAACAAGCACCACCCGCTTCGATCTTCCATCATTCTCGACATTAAACAAAAAAATAATAATAATAAATGTAATCAAGGCGTCCTGGTTCTAGATTCGTCATGAGCATGCAGCCGTATTCTCGACCTCGAACACATACTGATACAAGTTTGAACAATACTTTCTGAATGTGCCGTTAGTTTATAGCTCTGGCAGCCGGTGACAGAGAAGCTTAATGAGGAATTGCTTGGAGAAGTTAATGCACGACGATACTCCTATGTACAGAAGACCTAAGGCAGGGGTAACAAGGTGACTCTCAAGAGGGTGGAAGGATGCGTAAGAAAAGGCTGATAAAGGCTCGTTCATAAAGCAAAGAAAAAGAAATATATTACATTATACACATTTATGATCTCACAAAACCTATTCAGTTTCTTTTTTGGCATTTAACTCATAGATAATATTGATCAATATTCAGTTTAGATGACAAAAGAAGACGAAAAAAAGATACGGTACCTGTTTTTTTCATAACAGGTATACTGTGGCTATGATAATGTCCTTAATATACACACGTATAAACGATTCAAAAGTGTCTCCACACAAACAAACTGGAGTACACTATACTGTGCCATCGTCAACGAGGGTGTTTGTAATTTTTTTTTAATCCCCAAAAACAGGCAAGTCTTCACTGAAGACAAGAAGAGCACACCCGAAAAAACGTGAAGGTGCAAGTGCTAGAAAAAAAAAACTGAAATAAAATAAGTCTCTCGTTACTTTTTTTTTTTCAAACTGTCCAATTCCAGTCTCTTTGGCACGCCAGAAGTTCCTCATTTTGACAGTCTTCACATGCTTGAGTACGAAGATAGAAAGCAGGAACTACCTTACAGAGTCTGAGACAAATACAGAGCTGCGTTTCTCCGTCCCAATAGTACAGCAGCTGCCTTTCTGCTTCGGGCCAAGCGCATTGACGCGTCATTGGCTAACTCACGACAGTTGGCATCTTGCGCCAGCTGCGTCAAAAACGTCTGGAAAACCCTCCTCCGTTTGAGAGAGGAAAAAGACAGAAAGCCACATTGGGATGGTCAGGCACCTTCTGCAGCCGTGCTCGTCATCTCACGTGGACTCGAGCGCGTCGAGCTGGAAGACGTTGTGATTGGTGGGCGTGCTGAAGTAGAGCGGCTGCGACGGCGCTGAAGCTCGGTTGTCGCATGGGCTCTGCAGTCCCAGTGTGCGCTCAAAGTCCAACAGCTGGCCCATGAAGTTGAAGTTGGGCGAGATGTTCGATTTTTTCATCTTAACAATGTCGTAGGCGTCGTTCATGGACAGGTTGAGCTTCTGCATCAGGTAGGCCACGGTCACTGTGACGGAGCGGCTGATACCGGCAAGGCAGTGCACAAGGACGCCACACTTCTGACCTCGAGCCTCGTCTGTACAGAGAACGAGGGGGAAAAAAAAGGATTTCTGGTTATGTTTTGGTGCAAACACACTAGGGCAATTTTGTCATGAAACCTGTTCATACACTAAGATGATCTAATTCTTGATATCATCAACCACACAAATCTAAATACACCAACAATTTTGTGAGCTCATAAGGCTCATAAACGCATACATTAACCATGAGCCTGAGAGAGAGGCGTGTGTCAGAATTCATTAGACTCCTGGCTCGAGCACACAAAAAAAGCCCTCATTCAGTACGCTCTCTAGTGCATGACAGAGGACGAAAACAAATCTTCCATTTTTCTGCTCTGGAATCAGACTTGGAAATGGGCTATTATGGCCTATCGAATGATCCTTCCGCTCACCAGGTTACTTGACAATGGCATCATTTGGGGCGTGTAAATGTAGAAGTCACGGGGGCGCGCTGTCATGGCGAGCAGGATGTCAACATTCCCCCGCACCACCCCACCCCCCGGTAAATGGGCCCCGTTGTGTGGGAGAAAACACCGCCCCTGTCCTACATTACTTTCAATGCTGCTTCCTTCCTGTTGAGCTCAAATTACCTCGCCTCATCTCCTGTTCTATCATAAGCCTTTCTAGCATGAGCACACACACGGCTCGGCTAAACTCCTCGACAAACACAAAAGGACAGAGGCGAACCGCTACAGTTGGGAATCTGGCGGTTGGGTTTTAAACAAAGACTCCCGATCCACTTATATAGTCAAAGTGACATGGAGACTGTTTTTCAAGCACTAAAGTTTCAGATTTCCACAAATGCTCCGTTTTTTTAATGCCATAATTTGTTATGTATCTATGACCACCATTTAGCATCTCACTTCAATCAGAGGAGTCTAATAATACCTGATTATTCAGAACTGAATGAATATGAGCAAGTGGACGGGTGTATTTTTTTTTTTTTTAATGTAATGGTTCAAAATGGCTGCCAGTACAGTTTGCAGCCTTATAATGTTTTTTTTTTTTAAATATAGTATCCCTTACAGTGTCAGAAACCACATAACCATCAAGTTTTCGAACACATCAACACCATTTAACAAAAGTACACACATGCAATTTACATGTTGTTAATTAGTGGTCATGAGAACGTATGCAATATATATATATATATATATATATATATATATATATATATATATATATATTAACAATTTCTGATCACGCCGCTACTTTTCGGTCTGTATTCTTATCTTTTAACACATGGCTATCATCAAATCTTATATTGCTACGTCATTATCCTCACTATCATGCTGCTGTAGCACTTTAATTTCCCCGTGAGGGATTAATAAAAAGCTTATCTTCGTCTTATCGTACATTATATTATATTTGTCAGATGATTTGCTCGAGGTGTGTGCATAATGACAATTCCTTTCATTATAAGCCGAGGTCCCCATTGGGCTGAATCTAATCAAGGTCCCTGGAAAACCGGTTTATGTAACAAATGTGTGTGTGTGTGTGTGTGTGTGTGTGTGTGTGTGTGTGTGTGTGTCGCTCACCAATGAAACTGATGGCCTCTGGGAAGAACTGCGACAGGTTCTGGCTCCAGTGGTCCGATATGGGGATCTGTTTGTACTTGAACTCTCCTGCGTTCTCGAAAAGGTTGGGCAGGTTCGGGGTCACGTTCAGGATGTACTTGATGCCGAACTCCTCCAGCACGTCCAGGTTGGTGGAGTCCTTGGCGCAGCCCAGGTACAGGTGTGGCAGGATCTCGACCGGGAAGGACGGCTGGGGGTTGGACGCCGGGCTGCCGTCCGAGTCGGTGGCGCTGCCGGGCTCGCGGTCTGCATCCGACTCGATGTCCGACGAATCGGAGCTGATGCGCAGGCCACCGAGGCCCAGCACGTGCGACGTGGGAGAGCCGCTTCCGCTGCACGAGCCGTCCAGGTTGGTCTCACAGAGCCCCGGACACTCGGCCTGGAACTTGTTGAAACCACCTGTGGGGTTAAAACATGATGAGGTTAATATACAAAAACAGACACCAGGCTGGATTGTTTAGTAAACAACAACAACAACAACAACAACAAAATTGCTGACAAAAATGGCATTTAAACCTTGAAAAAAAAGTAAAATTGCACAACTGTATTATAAATACACATCAACGCACGCGCATCTTTGTATTATTATTTTCCCATAAAACAGTGGGATTAAATGTTTTAAAAGGACTCCTGCTACAGAAAGTACGCAACGGTGCCTTATACAAATCAGTCTACAAAGAATAAACACATGCACTAAAAGAGTAAAAAAGTTATTTTAGATTTTTTTTTTAATGATGCACTCTGTTTTCCTCAAGACGTTGCTGATGATAATTTAAAAATACGTCTTTAAGAGATTTGTGTGTGTGTGTGTGTGTGTGTGTGTGTTTACGACAAGAAACATTCCCGTGCCGCTGAAAAAGTCGGTCTTGTGCTAGAAGGTTGCTCAGGGCCTTCACGTCGCGCTATGAGCACGCAAACATAAGACTAAACCCGAATATACTTCTGTACGGTTTGGGGCGCGTGCACGCCGCGTATAACAGGCTACCTTCAAGGTAAAAGGCTTTGTATCCCTCGTCCTTCATCCTCCGCAGCAGTAAACCGAGCACCGAGCCGCCGTCCACGTTCTCGTTCCACTCGCGACTGCACTCGTCGTACAGCACGATGGTGTCGGTCCTGCAGCGTCGCGCGAACCGCTCGCGGTCCTGTCCGTCGGAGAGCAGCGACTTGACGGGCAGGTTGCCCTTCTTGAGTCGCCGGAGCATGAGGCTCGGGATGGCCACGTTGATGGCCGCCTCGACGTGCGACGAGTCGTAGAGCTCGCGCGCGCGGCAGTCCATCACGAGCAGGCGCTCGCGGCGCGTCTCGAGCTGCTCCCTCAGCCACGCCACGCTCTTGCTGATCGCCATTGCCGAGTCGAGCTGCGCGGGTCGGAACTTATCGAGCATCGGGGTTTCCGTTACGGGCCGGGGTGCGAGGCGTCGTGGGTCCAGAGGCCGCGGCGTTTCACCAGGCCAGGCCGGAGCATACGCTCGCGCTCACGCGGCGTAAAAAAAAACAATAGTAATAATAATAACAAAAATAATAATAAAAATGGCACGCACTCGATGCTGCTCAAGGAAATGCAGAAAGGTTGTTTGTTTTTTGGTTAAAGCGTGAAGTGGAGGCTCGCTCCGGATCCGTCCATTCATGCGACTGCGCTAAGAAATGCCTGCGCGTTTATCAATGACTCACGCGCGCCTGTGAGTAAGCTATAGCCTCACTGACGTTCTTCTTCCGGTTATATAACAACGTTTGTTATTTTTTTTCCTTCTTCTTCCTCTCCTCTTCGTATTTCCTTTTTTAAAGCAAGAAGCCAAACTGAAGCTCCAGCTCGGCGCTCGGTGTGTAGTCTCCTCTCCACTTCAGCCGGCGGGGTGTTTTGTTCCTGTAACGCAAAGCTTCATCTGTGAACTTCTCCCTCTCTCTCTCTCTCTCTGTCTGTCTGTCTCCCTCTCTCCCTCTATCGCTCCCTCTCTCGGGCTGTGTGTTAGTGAATGGAGGCGAGGGCGCGGCGTTTCAATGCCTACATTATTGCGCGCCGACCAATAGGAAGGCTCGGGGCGGCCGTCGCCTTGGCAACGGGGCCGGATGGAAACCGGGGCCTGCGCCGATGAATTGTTAATAAGTTTGTCATTCACAAAAACGGAAAGGAATTTCCGCTCCGGATCAACTGACCGCAAACAAACAGCGCAGGAAGGAGGCGCCAGTGTTTAGAGGGGAAGAGAATTAAAGCGCTCAGGACTTGACTGAAGCTCGGCTTCCACACAGCAAGGCTCCATCACACCTCTCAGAGCTCTCCAAGTTCAGCCCTGCAAACCAAACCACCACAACAACCTCACCGCTTCTCCTGACCATCTCTCCTCACCGCTTCTCCTGACCATCTCTCCTCACCGCTTCTCCTCATTATCTCTCCGCACCTCACTGCTTCTCCTCACCATCTCTCACCATTTCTCACCATTTCTCCTCAGTGCTTCTCCTCACCGCTTCTCCTCAGTGCTTCTCCTCACCATCTCTCCTCACCGCTTCTCCTCACCATCTCTCCTCAGTGCGTCTCCTCAGTGCGTCTCCTCACCGCTTCTCCTCACCATTTCTCCTCAGTGCTTCTCCTCACCGCTTCTCCTCACCATCTCTCCTCAGTGCGTCTCCTCACCGCTTCTCCTCACTGCGTCTCCTCACCATTTCTCCTCAGTGCTTCTCCTCACCGCTTCTCCTCACCGCTTCTCCTCACCGCTTCTCCTCAGTGCGTCTCCTCACCAGCATTTACACGGTCAGATCAGAGCAGGACTGTGCACTTGTGTGCCATTAAACAAAATCAGAACCAACACAACAACAATGCAGAACAGATCTGTGCGTATCAGGGGGGAAAAAAAAAACAACTACTCACTGTCTTGTTTAATTGTTTTATTGTTTTATTATCCAATCAAAATTCCACTTACAAGGAATTTGACTTGTCAAATTTGAGTTGCTCCATTAGCAGCAGACTAAAATAAAACAAAGCAGTGAATTATTTACAGGATCACATTAAAAAAAAAAAAACAATAACATTACCATGTGTGTGTGTGACACTGTATATAGCCTACAGATTTAATTTATTATTTATTTATGGAAGGAGAGAAATAAAACACGACCCCATTTTCCTATTCATATTCCTGCTAGCTAAATAAATAAATAAATAAATAAATAAATAAATAAATAAATAAATCTCAGTTGAGAAAATGCATCACTCTTACCCTGATTAAGTTCAATTAATCCATTTTTTTTTGGTGGAATTTTTGCAGGTTACTTGAAAAAACTTTTCAAGTAAGTTGAGGAGAAATTCTCACAGTAATTACTCAGATCAGAAGTGTAGCGATTTCTAACCATTAATATCATCGATACTTAACTCCACGTTCCTGTAAATGGCATTCAAACATCAGATGTGAAGTGGATGGTGAATATCTTAAATGTCAGAGCCATATTTTTAACAATTTTAACACATTTTTTTGTATCATATTGTGAAGGAGTGAGAAAAAATTGCTACACAACTGACCAACGCATCGTGTGGGCTAAGGTAAAGCCAAAAAAAAAAAAAAAAAAAAACTATTTTAACATGTATCTGTGTTTACATGTGCATTAAATAGGCCTTTATAACAGGTTAATAAAGAAAGAAAGAAAGAAATGAATGAATGAGTGAATGAATGAATACTAGTTAACATGTTTGTGTTGAGCTTACAGTGTTATCAAGCACTGAAATCCACCTAAACAAACTTTACCTTTAAACTGTGCCAAAGAACAATATGATACACTCAATAATCAAAGTTCTTTAAGAGACGTCTGAGTTTCGATGTGATGTGACGTTGCCTAAAGTGTCTAAAGTGACACATGATGGCTGTTTCCTCAGGGCCACTCAGGAGGACGTGCTGAACGGAGGTGTGAAGTGATGGAACAATAAACACATTAGTGAAGCCGTCAGCGCAGTTTAACGCTTCCTGAATGGATTGGCTCATTTTCCATTCTTTTTATAGAGCATTTGCGAGTCGATTCGTTGAATGAATGATGCAAGAGCACAGGCCTGAACATAAAATAAAGTAAAACAAAAATCAAACTCAAACACGCCTTCCTTCCTTCGATACATCACACGAGCTACTGAACTGCTGAAATGTCATGACGTGAAGAGCTGAGTCATAAGACTGACATAACCACGTCATAACCGCATCATAACCACGCGGTCGGCATAACCATAAGTCATGGCAGCTCTCGTACAATGTAATGTAATATCATGTTACTATTACCGGGAATGTCACACGCTCATTTTTGCTCTGTTTAGAGAGTATTTTTTGTTGATGTTAGGACTAGGCTGCATACACATAGGCTACTCTTATACGACTGTTGCTATGGTTACATCTCAGGAAGAGTTACCTTATGCTACACTAGCAAGCAAACAGAGTGACAGGTCGTTAATTTTCTCTGTATGCGTGCAACACGAAGCAGCGATTTCATCGTCGCATTAGGCACGATGTGATAAAGCGACAGATCCAAACGTCTCCAGCAAACTATTCCTCAACAGTCCTGTGGCGTATGTGGTCCGATGTTTCTTCAGTTCCCCGCTTACAGCTCATCTTATCCTCAGATTGAATGCATATTAAAGGAAGCAGCAGACATCGTTTGCATGTCTGGTGAATGTACGGCGCTAGTGCAATTAGCCTGCTTTGCTAATCTAAGCTGAGAACGAAGCCGTTACGAAGCTGGGTACGTAACGTAATCAAACAACCAGTATTGACACTGATGAGTGCTTTATTTAATTTGTGTTTAACTAGTTAAACTTAACTAGGAGCTTTAGAAGCTATATATAGCTATTTACGGTTTCTCATCAAAACTAAGAACAAAAATAAGCAAACAAACAAACTATAAAGACCACGCCCACAAGATATAAACTACAAGTGACATAAGTGGCTTGTCACTTGCTAGTGTGAACGTAACGGGTTCTTATGCTTTTTTTTTTTTTAATTAAACAGTTCTATGTGCTGTTACCTAAAAATAACTCATTTTCGTGTAAATCCTGATTAATAATTTTTCTAAATTCTTCTTAGCAGTGCGTAAAAATGTATTTAAGCTTGTCTTCATGGTTGCAATCCAACATCATTATATCGTATCAGGAGCATTAATGTGGAACTGCAGCTCATTTTTTGAAGAGTAGCCTATTTTTGGTGGCCTTGGTATAAAAATATCGCATGTTATGACATTTTTCACGAAGTACTGTATGTGTCAGAAAAGATAAAGCTCCCTGGGGAAGCATGAGCATGTGACATAAGCTGGCATTACATCTGGTAGTAGTAATATGACTCATGACTCATAACTCTGCGAATGAAACTTATGATATACGTGTATCTTCCACGACAGCTGTATGACATGGTTGTGTCAGTCTTACGCATCAGGCTTCCGCTTTAAAGTAGTGAATCAAAACCCGCGAATCACGTAAGCGGATTTGTTCGGAGGGAATCGATTCGTTAAAGTGGGAATGATTCCCGGGAAAAGTGGAAGCTCGCGCATCATTATAATCACAGTTGAGGATAAAAATGAAAGTAACAACTCTTCAGGACATAAACACGACATTTCTGCATTCCTCTATCGCACTGGATTCACGAGTCAAAACCTTACTTATTTATTTATTTTTTTTAATTTGCACGGTTTATTGCAGGTGTCACAAATGAGTATCAGGTTTAAGGTAACAGTAGAAGGGACCAGTGGTTCATTTTTACTCTTTCAAGTACAAATTCTATGTACGTTTCTCTCATTTATGTCTCACTTTTAAGATTTTTCATTTGACTCACCCTCATATTTACTTATTTGACTCGTCTCGGTTTTCCCATTGACACACATTTTACTTATTCTACCATCACTTTATCAATTATCTATCCATCTATCCATCTATCCATCCATCTCATATTTACTTATTTGACTCGTCTCGGTTTTCCCATTGACACACATTTTACTTATTCTACCATCACTTTATTGTGATCAATTATCTATCTATCTATCTATCTATCTATCTATCTATCTATCTATCTATCTATCTATCTATGGTGATAGCTATAGATAGATTGACAGATACAGTAAGTGTTTGTATGCAACAGGCTTCAGATCAGTGCAACTGTTTAATAAAGCTTCCTACTACTTTCTTTTTTTTTTCTTTGTCTTTTTTTTTCCTGCCAGCCTTTCATACAGAACAATTACACCTACCACCACTACAGTTCTCCCCATTAGCTAACTAAAGCTCAATCCCTTTATTTTAAAGCGAGATTAAAAGCCTCAGAAGCCTAGCCCTTTCTTTGAAACTAACCGGACAGCCTGTGGTGCTCTGGTGTTTGTAAAGTTAAAGAAAAGGTTTGTCATGCTGATGAAAAATGAAAAGCAGAAGCCGGAGTTTTGCCACAGCGTTCTCAGACACGCTGTCTCCAGTAGGCAAGTCGGGGTCAACTGCCCTTAATAGTCCATTTAGGCCTGCCATTCACATGCGGAGTGACCACACGAGCACAAAGGTGCGCGCAGTTTCAGAGCTTTTAGCATACGACGCACGGCGGGGAGCTTCGTATAACAGTCAGCTTCCTTTAGAAAGGCTTCCTCGGAGTCGCCACAGGACCTGGGTGTTGGTCTGAGTCTTTCTGAAAAACACGACATCTGAACCTGCGAGTGCTCGGACTTGAGTTTTTTTTTTTTTAATCTAGGGCTAACGGTTGAGTGTTTAGATGTTATTTTTAGATAAAGAGTTAAAACAGAGTTCATTTAATTTAATAAGAGTTAATATAACTCTAAACATAAGCAAGCACATAATGTATATTTATATTATTATATAGGAAAATAATCAGTGATGTGGTGGTGTGATGAAGCATACTTGAGTATTTCCCTATAACAGCATGTTTTTTTTTTTTTTAACTCTTATACCACAGCAATTTGCCAACATCCTGGTTTTTAACCGTTTTTAGTTACATTGAATATTGTGGAACATCCACGAAACGAGCGAGTTCCTGTTCTCCGTTACGTCATAGCAGCGATAGACAGTCGCTCCTTCACCAGCCTGTCTTTATTTCTCTCTTGAACTTAATAAGAAAAAAAAAAAACAAAAACGCAGCTTGTCATGTGACCGAGAACCCGATAGTTAAAGCTTTACAAAGCGCTGACACAGGAGACTCCTTCCATAAACGTTATATAAAAATCTCCTTACAGAAAACTTCACCATATCAGCAGTTACACACATTTCGTTTTTAATCCGGTTATGTGGAGGGTCCGGCCGTACGGGTCCCTGTGAATGAGCTGTTACTATAGCAACGATAACGTATTAGAACGAGCGCGTTAATACGTATAACACGCGATTTGTAGCTGCACTACTGTCAGAGCTGCTGTTTGAGAAAAATGATTCAACACCTGCACTGTGGTATTACTGTGAAAGGTGTTTGTAAATGTAGCACTACACGGTCATAATTTCACGGAGTAACTTTTTCGAGGGAGGAGTTTGGCGATAGGTGTTGCTCGTGTAGCCGTGCGATAGCATCTGACTGGAATTTCTGCTTGCGGTATCGTTTGGAAGTTGAGTAAAATTCCATAAGAACATCATACCGGTTTTATTGTCCGAGTGAAACAAGTGCCCTCGAGTGAGTTTAGAGTAAAGGAGCTTTTTTTTTTTTTTTTTCCCCACGGTACACGGAAACGTTTCGCAAAATGTTCGTATGCGCGAATCAGACATACGCTACAGATGCGGTACATAGAGATGAGGACGGAAAACACCATAGTATTATTTCTTTAATTGTGTCAATTCTCAACAGATGCAGCAGCTCATGGTTACTCAACACCTGTCCGACTATGCTCGTGTATTATCTCTCAGTATCAGTTTCCCCCCGCTGCCGTGCTTCTATTGTCGTCTTCCTGGAGTCTGTTCCGCGACTCCACCTCTGCCTTGTCACGCAAAGCAACACTGCAGTTAAAGTTCAGCTAAGACAGACAGGTACACGGCGGGCCATCGTGCTCTCGCAACCGGGAGGCGAACTGATAACACACTCGTCTCTTTCTGTTGTTCTCAACAGCAGCGCTGATGCAGTGTGATGGGTAAACACGGTGCGTATCTGCATCGTGTGTTTTTCACGCAGTCAAATGAGCGTAACTGTTGATTCAGGATCATACATGGTGTGCCGAGAATCAAAACAAAAGGAGGTCGGAATCGTTTCCCTACATCCAAATGCATTCAAATGAGTGTAACATGGGAAATTGTAGCAGGGGGGGGAAGAACTTTGTATATTTGTGTGTGTGGGCATGTTTTTATATCTTGGTGAGGACCAAAACATGTCCCCACACTGATAGGAATGTCAGGCAGGTTTCATCTTGTGGATGGTCATCGTGAGGAAAGCTTGTTTTTATGAGGAAAGGTTTTTACAAAAAACTCATGGAAGGTCCTCATAAGCATAGTATGACAGAGGTGTGTGTGTGTGTGTGTGTGTGTGTGTCTGTCTGAAGAAGGTGCAGGGGGGGGCAAAGAAGTCAGGGGCATTACTTACACACTTCCTCAGTAGGAGCTGCCTGCTGTGCACCCTCACCTCCCCCTCTAAACACACACACACACACACACACACACACACACACACACACACACACTCTGACAGCCCACTTCCCTGTGGGTTCCTGGGTGGAGTTGCTGTTTTGCAAGTGCCTGCTCACTCACCAGCCCCCCTGAGATCCCGAGACAATAGCGGCTCCACTTTTCTTTTTTTTTTTTTTTAAACGCTTTTATCACCGACTCCATCTCTGCACCGTGTCATCTGCCCTGTTGTTCTCCTCTCTCCACTCCAGGGACAGGTGGCCCTCAAAGCCAGTGGGGTGAAGGGTCACCCGGGGTGTGCTGGCTGGCTTTTCACCAGGTCTCTCTCTTCCTGCCTGCTCGCTCCGAGGGACAGGGGAAGTTCCCGTTCACTCTGTATTTACTTCCTGTCCCACTGCTGCTGTACTATTGTGTGGCGTTTGCGTGCTCGTCGCTGTCCTTTGTGTGGGCTGGAGCTAGAAATAATTCGGGTACGCGGAGTTCTGAGAGGTGAAGGCGCTCTGGTGAGGCAGGACCTGCGACTCGCAGCTGGAGGAAGCGAGTTCTACAGAACGTTGGATTTGTGAAAATGTTTTAGAAGTGCAAGCTTTTAAAAGCTACCTGTTTTCCTACGTGTTGGCAAATTTCTTGCCTTTTCTGTGTAAAGCACCACAAAATGGACGTCATTATTATAACAACAATCAAATCTAAATATCTTTTAAAATCTCTCTCTCTCTCTGTATATGTATACACACACATACATAAATTAGATGCATAGATTGCGTCTTTTTCTTTCTATTGTTGTTAATAATAATAATAATAATAATAATAATAATAATAAACATGCTATTGCCTTAGTGTAAATAATTTGTCTAATTGTTTAATCTTTTCTGTGTAAAGCACCACAAAATGGACTTCATTACTATAACAACAATAAAATCTTAATAAAATATTTATTAAAATCAAAATCTGTGTGTGTGTGTGTGTGTATATATATATATATATATTGCAGTAAAGAGATAGATCGCATCTTTTTCTTTTTATTGTTGTTAATGATATGCACACTATACATGAATATAGATTTTTTATTTTAAAAAATACCCTAAAAATTATTATTATTATTATTGGTGGTGGTGTTTTTTGTTAACAACAACAACAACAACAACAACAAATATGTCTACATTTAGCACATATACAAAAATAACTTGATAATGGCAAAAAAAAATCAAATTTTTAATCAAATAATCTGATAAATCTGTTTACATGCACTTAAGTAATCTGATAATGGGAAAACTTTAGATGAGTTTATGACTGTTTTTTTCCCCCATAACCACAAAATTTCCTAAAATTGAAATGGCCTCTACAGCTGCTTTGCAACCATTAAACAATTAAAACCCCAGACGAAGAGACGGACATGACGTAAAAAAAGGCTAACTATTTTCTAACGCGGGGTTGTTTTGCTTGTAAATATTGATTGTGGATGTTTTTCTTCTGGTTGTATATTGTACGTAACGTCTTCGAGCTCGTCACGGTCTGATCATGTTTACAAACATGGACAAACATGGAAAACTGAAAGATATCTGCTTAACGGTATGACGTCTGTGCTGAATAAGCTGATATAATCACACGTGGTAATGACTGAAATCAGATTATGTGCATGTAAACATACACCTGTGTGTGTACTTGTGTTTGGTTCACCATCAGTTTGCTGATGCATACCGGAACATTCCATGAGGGCCTTCCCGTACCTTGAATACCTGTGTGTGTTGTTGTTGTTGTTCCTGTCATGCATGGCCGGCTGAAAGCAGCGCAGCCCGGGGCTAAAGGGAGGGCCAAGGTCTTCTCGTGCCGATTTAATTGAGCTTTCAGGGCTGGGACAGGGACGGACTCCGAACTGCACACTCGCTGATTTGAACCAAAACAGGATGTGGAGCCCTCGGGGCCTCCCTGGAGACTGGCAGGAGGATAAACCTCCCTCTGCGACGGCAGTCACAAACAGGATACGCCGAAAATGTTTACAAATGAATCTCATTCGCTGTCAAAAAAATGAGAGGAATGCGCTCTTTCAGTGAAAGATGTCACTCCGGCTTTATCAAAAATACTGAAACTTCTGGCAATAGAACCTTTTTTTCCATCAGCAACAGTTTGGACTGGTTTTGTGGCATCGGTCCATGACCGGTACCGGGATGAGATAACGGAGTTTGCTGTGCGGTTATCTTTACCGCTTGTTCCTGATTGGTCGCCCGATAAAAACAAAGAGCAAAAGAGCAGCAGAAATGAAACGGCACTGATCCGATATCCAGCATCGGTGTTGGGGTTGATACTAGCAAAAAAAAAAAAAAAAAAAAAAACGGTTTTGGAACTGGAATTGTTTACATACAAACAGACTGGACTTGTTTTTCTTTTGTTAGGGTTGATTTTTATTATATTTATACTTTATTATATTTATATTATATATTTATAGTGTATGTGATTGCTGTGTGAGAGTGTCACGATGAGGTGATCAGTAGTTTTCAGCTGTGTATCGGTAGCTCTAAAATAACTTCATTTTATTATTATTATTATTATTATTATTATTTATTATAATATAACATTTTATTATTATTATTATATTACTGCACTGACGATGTCCTTAGTGTTATTTCGTCAGTGCTGTCGTGTCTTTGTGTTACTGTTGCTAAAATGTAACACTTTTTCACAATTCATGCACTGGTTTTAGTAGAAGCTGTTTAATAGTCATTAAAAAAAAAATAAATAAAAAAAATTAAAAAAAGGCCGTTAATCCGAACATGTTGAATTTAAAGACAGACTCGACAAAATCAACGCTTCAGTCTCTCAAGGTGGTTTGTGTTTGGGTCCGTTCGCGTTTTCGATTGTGTAGTGGAAAAAACGAAATAATAAAGGAAATGTTATATGGAAGAATTTATTCAGAGGAGCGTTTACACAAGAAATACGGTGTTCGTGAAAATTCAGTTAATTGGGAAAAACGTTCGCTCCTGAGTTTGCTCAAGTTTACGTATAAGGAGACTCGCTAACGTCACCCTGGACTGACTGGCTTCAGACCGTATAACTGTCGAGGAGTTATTGTGATTTTATACACGGATTACGTCGTGTCTCGTGTCTAAATCACTTATTTATGTCGATGACGCACCAATTTAATGAACATCCTGTGAAACCCATTTTGTCGCTTCATATGAATGATTTGATAGAAAGCGATCCGAAACAAATCCATAAAGGAGCACCAATAAGACTAGCTATTCAAGTGGGACAAAAGTAATGGCGCCCTGTAAAAGGACAAAGAGTTGGTGTTTTAGCTAGTGTTAGTGCAGTGGCTGAGCTGCATTACTGGAAGTTTTCTCACGCATCACGCTTAAGAGGCTCTCTTTCTCTTTTCACTATTTTCAGCTCTCTAACTTTTGTCGCCGTCTGTGTGTAAACGTGCCATGAATGTGAACGCACTTGCTAACTCAGGGCTGACTGGCATTCATCAATATATACACGTGAGCACGAAGAAAATTACAGAACGTTTTTGTGCAGTGCGACACATTTTTAATTTGGCCCTCAAGAACATTTACACGCTCCTTTGCTGAACGCTTGATTAAATGAGGTGCACTCAACCAGCCAGTTTGTGTACAAGCATCCGTTTGCATAACCGTACTGAATCTCTCCGAGTGTAGGTCAGTGTAATCGCTTCATGGGGTTTGTCTAGCCTTGAAACACAAAAAGCTTACTGCGGTGGCATTTCAGGACACCTCGTCCTCCGTTGTTTCCATAACAACCAGCAGAATTCACCATCCCCCCCCCCATCCTGACTCGCTGAGCTCCCCATTCATTCCGTTCGAGACATAACACAGCTCAGTGTAGCGGTTCCCTGGCCTCGTGCCTCTCCAGTTCTTAGTACAGTTTCACCACATTCCTGACGGGTGATTCGGAGAGCTTGCGCTGCTGAGAACAGCCCTTTTCTGGAAGCCATCGCTCCTCGAACAGCTGTTTTCCTCTGCTCCTAAACAGAAGTCCCGCAGATCCTGAAGTATGATAGGAATTTGTAAACATGGGGCCGGGGCCGGGGCCGGGGCCCTCGGGGGTATCCTGGGTAATAGCACCATCTCTCTCTCCTCTCTCCCTCTGAGTGTGTGTGGGGGTAATTAAAGGAGGACAGGATGAAGGTTATTATGTGTTAGCTGTGGGACTGTGGCACCAATACCATGTAATCAGAGCATCCGGTGGATCCACGGTGTCTCACAAGCCTCGGAGCTCGGCGCTGAAGATGGAGGAGGAGGAATAGGTTCTCCGAGTGCAGTTCTGTAGTGGTGTTACACTGCTCCCTGGCTTGGTTCCCATCTCTCCAGAGAACTTGAGATCATTCAGTGTGGAGGAAAAAAAAACAAAAAAAAACAAGCCAGATCAGAGCAAAACAAGGATCATGAGGATATTAGGACTAGTTACCATACAATTTGTGGAGAACTGGTGCTTCAAAAGAACTGCCTTTTTTTTTTCGTTCATTCTCGCTACACCACTGCAGAGGTGTGTCCAGGGTTTTTATCCGTTCATTCATTCATCTTCAGTATGCGCTTTTTAACCAGGCAGTGGATCCAGAGTCTATCCCGAGAAGAAACCAGAGAACATGGAGGAAACCCAAAGAGCCATGAGGAGAACATGTGAATTTCACAAACACAGTCACTTGAGCTCAGGATGGAATCAGGGATCCTGGGGCTTTTTGCAGCAGAATATCTGATTTATTTCTTGCAGCAAAATGAATGGCCACATGATCACATTAGTGTATTGGGTTCCTAGTTACTTCATGTCAAAGGAATTTGTTCAAAATATAATATTAGTGATTACATCCACATGAATGACGCAAGTTCTCAGAAAAAAGATACCAAACTCTAATTTTCAGGGTTCAGATATATTTGTCACGTGTCCTTTCCCCTTCAGTGAATCGTTCTTTTTCCTTAAAAAAAAGCATAACTTCGTAGTTTTTCAGGTTGCTCCTGTATTGCCGTAGCAAGGAGTCACGAATAAACCTCCGTAAACCTTGTGGCTAAACCGTAAATACCTCCATCTTTGGATTTTCTGATATTCGAGTAGAACCATACTGTGCGATGAGAAGTCAAATCCAGCCAGGCGTAAAGCAGATATACGATCTCATTGTGCCAGACCACCCACCACAGCGGCACACACACACACACACACACACACTCTACATGCCCATTTTTAGCCAGGTAGGTCTAGTGTGTCCTGGCACGTCGTGTCACTGACTGAATAGTTGCAGCACTTTCTCAAACAAACCACCGCAAGTGTTTGATTCAGTGTTTGAGGTCCTGTATAGACATTTACCTCCATCCTTTTTTTCACAAAAAAATGCTACGGGATAAAGACGCAAAGTCCCGCAAGCTTCATATAATCAGAGGACCACCCAGTGGGTTACTGGCAACTTTAACAGGAACAATTCTTTTGGCTCTGTAGAGAAATAATCAGATATTTGACTTGGCCAGATCAAACAATTAGTCAGGAAGGGGGTGCAAATTTCGCCAGAGGCAATAAAGACAAATTAGTCACCAGGAGACACACACACACACACACACACACACACACACGACATGCTACTTCTTCATTCATAAAATAAAGTGTACAGAAAGGAACAGAAATAAAAGGTCAAGATCGGAGCTGCAGAACTGGTTTGCTCACTGGTGAAGTGTGTGTGTGTGTGTGTGTGTGTGTGATGGTGGACAATGTTAATTACAGAACCTCCAGCTGGGAAATGTCCACAGACTCACAGGCAAGTGTGTGAGCGAGCATCTCAGAGCTGTCAAGGTCAGGTGGAGGTGTGGTTTAACAAGAGGAACAGAGCAGATGGGACCCAAAATTTTTTCTCCAGCGTGAAGTTTTTTTTTTCCCACATGACCGTCACGACTCATTCATTTAGGTCATTTTGAGATGATATGTTTCCATCACACACACACACACCAAGGGCAACTGTTAATCCGTTCAACACCAACACTACCAACAGCACATTCGTTTCAGCTTCCCACTTCCGCGCGTCGGAACAGACGGCTGGGACAGCAGGGACGGTGCGCTGCTGGTAAACATCATTAGAGGATCACGGCTTTTAGTGACGTGTGCATGCAGCGGTATCTTAAAAGATTAGAAAACTTCTCTAATGCTGCTTAGCACAAAAGCACCGTGTCACCTGACTGAAAATGACAACCTTAAATCCGCGA
>CM040981.1:26726488-26744245 GCA_022985145.1 Pangasius djambal
GGAGACTTTAGTCTTTTGGAAGCAACAAGCTAGCCAGCTAACTGTGATGATGATGATGATGATGATGATGATATATTTTCCTCTTCAAAACAGTGAACAGTATAGTCAGGGGTATAGATTTAAACAAGTCAATATATCAGTATGTTGACTGATCTAAAAGCTTATACTTTTGTAACACTAAAGGTAAGAAGTGCTACTTTGTTTACTGTTGGCGCTGTGAGCGGCCATGTTGATATGACATCACTTGCCGAACTCAGGGTTGAGGAGACCGTCCTGAGTTCAGAGTAGGAATTCTGAGTTAGGGAGGTTGAACTTTAGTTAGTTAGAGAGCAGGTAAATACAAGCAGGATACGCACCAATCACGAGACTGCGGAGGCAAGACACAGATCAATACAAACTCAAGAGCGTGGACTCGAGGCTGTGGTATCCATCTGCGCTTCCTCAGCCTTATCCTCGTCTCCTTTTGACCTCTCAATCCTGTCGTCCCTCTGTTCTCCCTCTGTTCTCCCAACAGATGGGAGTAGGACTGAGGCAGCGAAGTGGCTAATCTGAAAGAACAACAGGGATTGAGAGGGAGAGGGCTAACTAACTCACCTCCAGCGGGCCGATTAAAGGGACAGAGAATTTTGTTAGGAAGCACCTGGTAAGGATTAGAGATGAGGACACACACGCACACGCAAAGCTCTCAGTTCTCTAGGCCGCTGCTTTGTTGGCGCTTCTCGGGATTAGCAGTGCCGTCCCACGACACACCTGTGCACCGCTGTGCGTGGGCTAGTGACCGCTCGCTTACACACAGGAACAGGACATGACATAAGTGCACTAAGTACCTATTATCCTCCTCAGTGTCAGACCAAAAAATGAGCTAACTGAGCTTAAGGCCCGGTTGCATAATAGAAGAAGAGGAAGAATGAGTGTAATTCAGAAACAATATCATTACCGCCATGAAAAACTGGTGAGGAGATTAAAAAAAAAAAAATCACTGTTGTTCTGTGGAGGTGGATCAACATCTAGCAGTGGTTTACTCAGCTCCAACGACTGAACGGTCCGTGATAAGTCACCTTTTAAGTGATTCATTTACAGATGGACCGAAATAAGACCATTCGAAGTTCGTTTCTTAGCGGTGCTTCATGTTACCAGCTTTGTTGAGCACCATGCACTGATCAGACGAAAGCATTTGTTTTAAACTTGATGTAGAGAACCGTGAGGCATAATTCCTTTTTAAATATTCTGTTGTCATCAGTAGTTTTCTTTAAAAGTTCTCTAATCAGACCAGACTGTAAATCAAATGAAGACACAAAAAAAAAAAAAGGTGAAAATCTCTCCTTTCTGAGGTCATCGCCTCTAGCCATGTAGCTAGTGTCCGGTCCGATGAGCTGCCTTCAGCTAAATAATTTACATAAACACATGATTTGGATAAACCACTGCAGAAGCCGAGCTGGTTCATGTTTGAAAAACAGAATCGCTGAACAAGTTTGTTCATATGTTTGTCATCTCTGCTACAATCTGTCCACATCTGGACCATAGTCCGCCATTTGACGGCCCCTATTCCAGCAAGTACTGTGTGATGGTGTCCATAAGACCAGCGAGTTTGGATTTCCACAGGATCTGTGTGGCCTCAGCAGCCCCTTAAAACCACAAACACAGCAAGGGGAGGAGTACGACGTGATATCGATACCCATCTGGCGTTTTTTCTTTAAAATCTTCTAAGCTTTCAAATGATTCAAAAATACAGGAAACAATACATAGCTAAAAACATGACCTTCACAAAACACTCATCTCTTACATTGCAAATGTAATAAAGTATAACGTATAAATATACCAAAAATCAATCCTTTCCAAAAAAAGATGACAATCAATTCACGTTAAATGTAAACATTTCCAGTTCCAAATTTTTTTTTCTTCCCCAAAACCCAATTCCAACGTTTCTCTTTGTCACAGGATCGGATTTAATTCATTCTTCTTTTTTTCCTCCGATATCCAATCCACCATTTTTTGCTGGTGTTGGCCTGACACTCAACTTTTAAGCAAATCATTTCCAAAAATGATATTTAAAGTGAAACTATATTTTCATATATCTGCATAACTTCCTGCTTTTTGAATAATGGGAGGCGGAGCCTAAGAAATGGTCTAAAGCAGGCGAACCGCAAAATACTTCAGCGGCTCGAACTAAGCACTCGAAAAATAACATAGGAGAGCTAAAAGACATGAAAAAAACCCAGCTGTAGTTCAGTAACTTGAGTTTTTTTTTTTTTTTTTAAACATGAACCATTGTGACATTTGTAGCAGATTCCATGTTGTGGCCAGTCACATGCGTTTATGTAAATTATTTAGCTGTTTGTGGCTCACTGAACAAGAAGAGAGTTCTCAGACTTTCATACATTTATCTATTTTTTTAATTTCATCTACTCTTTCTGTTCTGATTAGTGAAATGATGAAATGTCTTGTTAAAATAGAAAATGAAAAAAAAGATGAAAATAGTATGTTCATAAATGATTGCACAGAAAAGTATGCATTATTAAGTCTAGCACTATTTTTGAGAAAAGGGTATTTTGACAGTTTACTGAGACATCGATATTATATTGCTAAATCGCACATCTCTAATTACACTGTCATGCAAAATGAGATCAAATTGGATAGGGAAGACCAAAGTGCAAGCACGGCTTGAAGAACGAATTAGAAAGTGCTATAAAGGGAGATCACGTCCGAGACCTTACAACATGAACGGATGGACGAGCCACTCATCAGGAAGCTCATCATTTAGCCCTGGAGAGTGTTCAGGGGAAGAAGAGGGAATATCTGAGATCCTCCGCCTTTGGCACTTTGAGGACGTTCAGGATTCGAAATAAAGGGAAGACGAGAGCATAAGGGAAAGAGTTAAGATGACGGAGATGGCGTTCATGGTGCCGAGACCCCTGATGAAGGGAGCACACGGAGAGACCAGGCCTTAAGCAACGCCAAAACCATTGTTGTTCCGAGCTCTCGTTATCCCGTCATGTATCACAACATTTCTCTAAACTGCAGCTGACAGCAGCACAGAAGCAGCATGTGAATGCTGGCTGGCACTATGTCACCAGCATGGCCTACATTTGTTTCTGCGGGAGGAAAGGGATCTATGTGCCAGCGAGCGCCGACACCCACCAGCCAGATGGCACTTTCCAGAAGCCGTGTCTCTCCAGCTGCCGTCTGCCCCCTCAGGAAACCTCTAGAGATTCCTGAGGCCCTTTCACAGAGACGTACAAGTGCAGACACGCACTTACAGATGCAAATCTAGGACTGCACTGGCAAGGGATTAGGAG
This sequence comes from Pangasius djambal, assembly GCA_022985145.1. Lineage (NCBI taxonomy): Eukaryota > Metazoa > Chordata > Actinopteri > Siluriformes > Pangasiidae > Pangasius > Pangasius djambal. Next base: position 26,729,785 of record CM040981.1, read on the forward strand.
AAGCATCAAATCCTAAACAGAAGCCAAAGACACAAGAAATAGGCTTGGCCAAAATGGTCACCAAAAGATGTTTTTTTTTCCTCCCACAGTGTCATTGTTCAAGAAATAATTGTTGATTCACCAGATTCGTAAAAATGCAATTCTACTGCATCTACCGCAATAAATGAATTAAAACGGATCTGCATTCACAGAACATACACGGCGTTTTGCGACGTATTGGGAGTTGGTTCGGGAGGCTACGTCTACGTTGTCTGGTAGCTAGCAAACTCATTACCAGAAACAGTATTCTCGACATCCTCAGCTAATTTAACCTTGTGTCAAGAAGTATTATTCAATGAGCACTTCCTTCATCTTGGATATTCTGTGCTGCGAGAGCGATACGCAGCTACAGCAATTGTGCTATTGGTTGACGAAGCAAATGTCGCCAAAGTGGGGAAAAAAAAAAAAAAAAAAATGCAGTTGCAAAAACTTCTTTGCAGTACGCAGCTACGAGGCAACGCTGTTGATCGTGATGAATTATGTTGACATGATTGTGAAATTTCGCAGAAGAAAACCCACTGTGACTGAGCTTTAAAGCTACAACTTTCACACAGCCCATCTAGCAGGGTCACAGCGGAGTTATTTCCACTAAGGACAGAGGGGTCAGGTTTGGGAAACAGGTTGCAGAGAGACAGGAAGGACGCTGGAGCCTGGCAGTGACTCCTCTTTCCTGTTAAAAGCCGAATCCCACGTGGGAAAGGTGCGGAGATTGGTCTTATCGGCAGTCTGTTCTCACGCTTCCTCTTTCAGCGGAATGGAAACGAGGGAGACAGAAAAAAAGGGAAGGTATCCGTGAATACCGGAAAGTCATGAGACCTTGTGATAAAAAGGTGACTCATAGGGAAATATGAACACTAGAACTGTTTTATAGTCGCGTTCGTTATTTAACATAGTGAACGTTTAGAACCAGAGCCGCCTATGATTTTGCGGCTTCTCGGTAACATGGCAAGCTGCGTTTTTTTTGTTTTTTTTTTTTTTAGAGAGAAAAAAAAACAGACGCTGGTGAAGGGACAACAGTTTATAGCTGCGCTAATGTAAGCAATGACTTGTTTTGCAGATGCTCCACAACGTTAAAAGGAACTGTAAACAAGTACGCTGTCATTCTGTAAATGCTTTAAAAAAAAAACTATCAAACTTCTGTGGTGTAAGAGGAATAAAACACGTCAGGGAGTGCTTTTATAAAATAATAATAATAATAATAATAATAATAAAAAACTTCTCTTACACCACTCAGATTCATTCACTTGAGCAATGAAAATTCCCACCTCACGTCTGCAAAGGAAGTTCACACCCCGATTATCAGCCAACACACACACACACACACACACACACACACACACGTCCTTTGTTATCCTAGCTAAACTCTTTTGTGCCGGAACCATCTCTCTTTTCAGGAAGCAAAACAGGTTCTTAGCGTCGTACAATTAAAGGAAACCGAAGGATACTCGGGGTCAGACAATTTGCTCGACTTCAAAGCGAGGGAAAACGGAGCCAGAGATAAGAGAGGTTGATGATCGAAAAAGTTGGCTTATGAACACACACACACACACACACACACACATACACAGCTGGGTGTTGGATGTAGACATCATCCACGCTACAAAGGGCACAATGGAAAACGAAAACTAGCGCAAGTTCTGAACAGTGGTGTTTTCCAACTGAAATCTAACTTTAACCCAAGTGAGCGGTTGCACTTGCGCTCAAGGTGCATCCCTTTAGACGTGGATACACGGCCTTGACCTTTTTTTTTTCCCCGCTCGATTCTATTTTTGTCTCGCCCTTTCTTGTAAAAGCTGGGGAACACCTGAGTGTGTCTGCAGGATGCAGGTGTTACAGCATAAAGATCGAAAGCAGTTTCCGACTACTGCGCTTTCCTCAGGTCACCGATGTTTCGCTGGCAGTTTTCCATGAGGAGACGTTTATTTAGCCTTTAACATAAGGAGTCTCCAGTGTCAGGACTTTGTCACAGGTAAAGCTGTAAACGTTTCCACCGCCGTCAGCCTTTCCAAATTCACACGTCGATTAGCTCATCTGCCAAGAACAAACTCCAGAATGTGTACTCAAGATGCGCAAAGATAGTCTCGAAGGTCTGTGGATACATTAAAGGTCGTCGCTTTCCTAATGCAAAGAAAAGTCTTCATGATTTATCGTGACCATTAATGTTTTCTTTCTTTTTGTACTTGTTGACAAAATAATGTTTTCTTGTTGCTCATGTTTAACTCTGTTTTATGTTTCGTAGGAATCCGCGTAAAACTACACATGCTATAAAGATAACGGTCTCACAACCAACACAGAAAACGACAGGCAAAATAAAATGAACATGAAAATGAACTACTTTCATGTAATATCACGTTCAAGACGAGAGGATGTGTACTTCCTGTGTTTCTATGCTTAAAAAAAATTGATTAAACAGAAGAAAGTAGGTCATTAGAAAGTAGGTAATTTACTCTAAGCCATTTTACCACATCAAGTGACAAAACAGAAATTCTACATAAATGCAGAAGTATTATGGAGTCTTCTTGACGCGGTAACTGCTACACGCAAGCCCTCGATTATTTTCACATTCAACATTCGCTGCCATTTCGTAAACCCGGTGTGCTTGGAAGCAACGTTCGGTTTCTCCATCCCCACAACACAAGGAGGTCACAGGGCACACCTGCTCTGTGCGTGTGTGTGTGTTTGGGTGGAAGGAAGCGTTTAAGAAGCTGGTAGGGGGGAAATTAGAAAAACAAGAGTCACATGTTGCGTGTTTGTTCTTATGTTAAGCCTGCAGAGCAGAACTGCAAAAGCTCTTACATGCCCAAACACCAAAAAAAAAAAAAAAAAGGTCAACTGGCAAATCACAAATGGGAACATGATTACAAACAAGTTTTCATAGTACGATTCAGCTCGCAAACTTGAACGATGGTTGCAAAGTTGTTCTAAAAAAAAAAAAAAAAAAGCAGAAAAAAAAAGCAACTGTTTGTTTTCAGGTCTGAGGGCAAGAGTTTAAAGAGAGCGAGGAGCGAAGAGCAAGAACAGGGAAGGATGTGGTACCCAAACAAACACAAGGTGCAGAACCTTTTGTGCCTCTGCTCTCCCCACTTCCGCTTGACCTCGACAGCAGAGGAAAGCCACAAGCTGCAGGAGAGAGTAAACACGGCTGCAGGAGAGAGTAAACACGACCGAGAGACTCTCCATGCACAACAACTCTGTCTGTTTATCTCTCTCTTATTTTTGTTTGAAGAAATTCAGATTTGGCCCGACCAAACGCGTCATTTTGTAATCCTTACTCCAATCTTTTTTTTAATGCATTTTACTTTATTTTTAGAAATTACAAAAACTACAGGGACAAACAGAAAAAAGGAACCAAAATGAAATTATATATAAGCACACAACATGTCAAAACACCAAATGGAGGAACTGCACATTGTGATTTTATCATTTTTGAAAAAAAAGAGTTAGCTTTCTATTTCTGGGGTATATTCAAATTCAAATTTGTGAAGCTCCTGCTTCATAAAATTGGTCATTTATTATTAATTTATGGCTATAAATAAGAATTTTAACTGTTTAATTTTGTTGTTTCACAGTGGCGCTTGATGTTACCACTTTGAACTAACTCCATGTACTCTGAAACGATGAGATACATCTATTTTATTTCTTAAGATTTTTTTTCTCCTCTATCACATGACAACTACCAACTTGGGAGGGTGAAGGCTGATACGTGCTTCCCCTGAAACACATGAAGCCAGCCAGCTCCATCTTTTTAAACTGCTATTCATGCTGCATCACAGGGCGGTGTAACACACTCAGAGGAAAGTGCTATCTACCCTCTTCCACATACATGAGCTCACAGACACCCGGGATTGGCTAGTGTCACTGTGATTGATTTGATAGAGAGAGTATGCCCCTCCCAGCCAGAGAGCACGTCATCAGTTCACTAATTGGACCGTAGATGGTAAAGAAACATTTTACATCATTTACATTTCGTGGTTTCGTGGTAGAACGAAAAGAACGACTGTTCATAGCTGCGAACAGGAAGTAACTTGTTTTGTGGATGTTGCACAACATTAAATGTAACTATAAATGTTTAAAATGAAAACGTAGTCCTTCTAAGTTTTACGATACTTTGTGTAGCACAGACTTTTATGAAAATGGTAAGAATTAATAATATAAAAGTTTCGGGTGTTGGTGAGGTCACTATACAATGTTGTGGAAGGAAACTTGGCCTCACCCCACACACATGCACAACAAGCACACTGCTTTCATTCATGACAGTCATTTATTTCTATAAAATATAAATGTACACACACATGAGAACAAACAAGGAGAAAGTGAAAGACAGAGAGAGAGAGAGAGAGAGAGAGAGAGATACAGAGATGCCTGTCTCTCTCCCAACGTGTCATCGGAGCGGCTGTCGTGAAGAATGCCGCCTCTCACTGCTGTCAAAACAAGGCCGGGATGTTTTCCTAGCTGCAGCTGTCTCATCCGCAGGGACTTAATGAATTTCTGGGAGAGACTGCTACAGGATCCTTTAAACATCCCCCTGCTCTAACCCCTCACTGCCCTCCGACCTCCATCCTGCTCTTCCTTCAATTCCTTCCGTTCCTTTTCTTTCTGTTTTTCTTGTGTTCTGAAGCTGAAGAAAGTTCCTAAGTGTTAAGAGGGAGGAAGGAGTCTCTTATACCCCAGAACAGCGTCGCTGACCCCTGAAAGCTGATGACGGGACGCGTGTCAAACTGCTGGACCCTCAGCACCTCTCGTCTCTTTGTGTGACTCGTCCTGCTGCTGCATCTGCTCCAGAATAACAGCCTGGTTGTCTAGACACTCTCTCAGCTTGTCCTCTGTCAGCGTGAGACGCTCTTCCAGTACAGCCACGGTCTGAAGCACAAGCAGTTCACGCTAATTAGTGTCATACATCAGTGACATCAATTCAAACCTCGGTAATTTAATACAGCTGCAGAGTATGTGCATGTACTCTAGAATTGTGGCTCAATGATCATTGTAAACACCTAAAATTAGGCTTTTTTTGCGACTAGCCTAGATTTTGATCACTCATTTCAGACAGTAGAACACTTTATCTATCTACTTATCGATATCTGTCTATATGTATGTATGTATGTATGCACACATGCCTGCCTCATAATTGATACCGTCTACTATCTGTTTTCCACCAGACAGTGCGGTACGAGTAACAATCTGAATCTAGAACTCTGTAAACTGGGATTTATTGCCCTGATTCATAATTGTACAAGGCAGTGTGGTAAGTTTATTAATTTGAATCCAGAACTATGTGTACGCCTGGTTGATAAATGAGGCCCCTGGTGTCCATTTTCCCTTGCAGAATGTTACTAGACAGTGTGGTACTAATCTGAATCCAGAACTATACTCAGGTGTCCATTTCCTATTGCCATAATGGTACCCATGAAGGTAGCTGGAGTTCTGTGGAGGTTGTGGGGTGATAAATGCAAAGAGCAGCAGCAACGATGGAGGGGCATTATGTGAGGCAAGAGCAAGAGAAATGTGAGAAAAGCCTGAAACTCAGCAGACATTTCAAAAGAGAAAGAAGTTTTAGGAGAAAGTCACTACATTACTCTCTGCAGGTCTGATAGTCCTTTTACATATTCACTGTTTTTTATGAGTTCACTGTATAGGAGAAAATAACAAGTAAAAGGTTGCAATGCTCACCTGGGTCAGAATGTCCAGCTGCTGAACGATGTGCTCCAATGTGCTTCTCAATGCCGGCGAAGTTCCGGAGCGCTCGTCCTGCAAGTCTGTAACCCCTGGACCCAGATTTTCCTCTTCCCCAGCTTCCTCTTGGTGGTGTGTGTGAGTAAAGGCGGAGGCCAAGCCTGCGCCCATGCTGGGATGCTCTCTGGGGTCTGTGATCCCACTTGCGTGCCTATCTGCACCCTAAACAACAGCAAAATGGGGAAACACAAGAACAGTGAGAAGATGCGAGACCACTACGGGAAGCTGGAAAGGCTGGGAGAGTATCTGATCAATTCAACTGATAAGGTCAGACTTGCGACCTTCAACAATACAGCGACTCCTTTTCTGCTGTGATAGTCAAGATCCTGACTGGTCATATGTTATAAGACATTTGCCCAAACGTTCAGTGGACATCTTAATTAAACTGAAACATGTAGACACTAGTCTCTACCACTAGCTTCCAGTGTCCAAACACCTGTTGTCATGGGTGGTTTTGCCAAAATGCTGATGGTTCTGTAAGCGTATGGGGCCTCTGACCCTGCGGGGCCAAGCAGCACCAAGACACTGCTCATCAACAATATGGAAGACTTGGACAGGGAAGGGAAGGGGGAGGGCTGTCCACACATTCCTGCTCTAATGCAGGAAGAAAATCGATTGCAGCTCCTTGCTTCCTGAGTCTCGTCCTAACTTCAAAGGCCAGCGGTGGAGAGACAGAAGCATGGCCTGGGAGAGGAAGAGGGCTATTGGGGAGGAGGAGGCGAACAAAGCAGCCAGTGTGTAGCCCAGCCAGCTTGAGGGTCCCTCCTGCAGCCGCAGGCCACATCTGGGAAACATCTGTTCTCCTCGTTTGTGAGCTCTTGGCTTTCCAGACCTAGCTGCCTCTTGGTGTTTTTTTTTTTTTTTTTTTTTTTTTGCTGTTGTTTCTTCCTCTCCACCTCATCAACACAGGAAGCTCAAGTGCAATGAGGCAGAAAGGAGGGGCAAGGATATCAGGGATTGCCAGGCTGTCAATCAAAAGTCCATCAAGCAGGAACCTCTGACTAGGTCTCTTGCGCTTGAGAAGTGAAAACTAAGACATGGGAACTTTCTGTGTAGCATCAACCTGGAAAAGTGGGCGACAACTGAAAAACATTCAAACTCCAAGGTTCTGAGGCTCCAATGGCCAGGCATGGGATCAGAAAACATTTCACATTGGAAGACATACTTCCAAGCGTAACACATGCTTCCTCTGAAACGTGTGCAAATCTGCCATCACATCTTTTCAATCCGCTGCTCATGCATACACAGCTGAAAATGCTTGAAGAAGATGTTAACTGCCATCTTCTGCATATGTGAGATCACAGACTGGCAAGATTATCTACTATCGCTCTGATCAGATGGTGGAAAGGAACAGCGTTCCTCTCCTAGAAAGCCAGTTTCGCTCTCCTGGACTCTTGGCCATGGATGGCTGTGGTATTAAAATTCAAACTTGTGTACATCCCACAATTTACAAAATTGTTAATTGTTAACTTTTTTCTTTACTTCTTACATGACACTGCTTCTAGGAATGGCCTTTTGAAAGCATTCTCTTGGTCATCACCATTACGGCTGAAACATACCTTGCATTAAATCATTTGACCTAATTTGTTCAAACCCAGCAATTCCAGCCATTCAATTCCACATAGTCATTCATGCGGCACCATGATCAGGAGAGTGTAGTTATATAACGAAAAACCTGAGCACCATATATAGTCAAGTGATTGTACCATCCTGACAGTGTGTTCAGAGGGACTGAAGTGGGCACAGGTGGGTCATTACAGCTTGAATATAATCATTCAGCTCCGAGGACAGACCCACGGCCATTATGTTGGCCGAGCTATAATTTATGTCAACAGGCTCGCCGGCTGCTAAACAGGTACTTGGTCTGCACTGAGCCAATGGGAATATTTATGAGCTCCTTGAGCCCAACAGAAAAGCCCAGACAAGCCTTTGAAATATCACACAGCACCTCATGCTGCGGCCCAGAAATGGAACGTTATGAGAGATCAGAGCGATCGTGGAAAATTGTGTCCTCTCCTAGCCCCATTAATAAAACGAAAACTCAGTCACGTGGCTCTTCAGCGCAGTATCCTCTTGACATTACTGCGAAAGTGTGGCCGATTTAATGCCTGCAAGTGAAACCAAAACCAAGATATTCTTTCCTTTTTTACTCAGGTAAGAAGACAAAAATCAGAAGGTGTTGCTTCATATTTTTTTTTTAAATAACAGCAGCTCTAAATTACAGGGTTATATTAATGCACTTATTGTAATATAGTAACAGTTCATTCACAAGGAGTTGTCCAGCAGACATTCCACATAAACAGACTTTTTTTTTTATTTTAAAGTCTGTTTATGTGGAATGTCTTCTGGACAACTCCTTGTGAATAAGCTGTTACTGTATTAGAAAGAACGTACTGTAGTAGAATACAGTGAGGTTTACAGAAAGAGTCTCCAGTGTCAGCCAGTGTCAGTCAAACTTAAACTGTAACTTTAAAAAAAGTTTCCCAACACGTGGGAAGTGTTCAAGACAAAGTAGTTTACACCTTCCATTTCTTAGGAACATGACGAGCTGCATTTCCTTGTACTATTAACTTCAAGAGAGAGGGAAAGAGAACGCAGGTTTTCATTAACAAGGCACAAATCACTGCTACCAAAAACAACTCTCAGCCATTGAATGGACCAGATGGCTAATTAAAACCTGTGATAAGTGGCTAAGCTCTAAGAAAACCTGCAATGCTGTGTGGGAATGTACAAAAACAGAAGTGGTGAGGTGGCGGGAGTGGTGATTTGCTGTATGTATAATAGGTGACTGCGTAAATCTAGGCCAGCAAGTGGTTAGACTACCACTAGTCCTGGAGTACATCACATCCAGAATTCCCCTAGTACTAGTCGTGTCCATCGGAAAACAAAATAGTTGGTAATCCGCCATCATGCCTTAATTAGGTTGGTGGTTAATTGAGCATCTCTTGAAACCTTGGAGATATTTTGTCTAGCTCCTGAACAAATAGGTGAACTAACTCATATCTTCACTGCAGAATTTTCCTTTTAGTGTTTCAAGATTTTGAATGATAAAACGCCACTTTTGTTATAATACTTGCACTGGACACAAGCATTGTGCTGCTATGAAAATGAGAAAATGTTTATTTCCTGTCATAAATAAATGTAACATATTAGTCATGGTAAACAAATGGGTTAATAGGTTCCTATGAAACAGTTGTGGAGGAAGAACACAGGAACCGCGGAACAGAGGAACACAGGAACCGCTTTCCCCTTCAGTTCCATTCACTCAAACACATTAAGCGATTAGGAGCGTAACGCCTCCCGTCTTGTGATGGATACGAGAACATTTCCCTTGTCACAGGATGCCCTGTAATGGCATTAAAGTGAGCACTCCCAGTACAAGGAAGCCTTATTGAAATCAAAGGCAGCATTAGCTTTTGACCCGTCGCCCACTCCCTCATCTGCCGCCAAGTTCGTTTCAGCCTTCAGCCACTCGCTCGCTGCCTCTTTATCAGCTTCGGTGCAGATCAAAGTCTGATTTCCGCTGTGTGGAGTACCTGCTCAAGGGAGCCTAATGGAGTTAAAGCTCCTCTCTGGCTCCATTCACTGCTCTCATTACATTTCATATTGGTGTGCATGCGGCATATACTTCCTTCCTGTACTTCTCAAAATGGAAAGGGATGCAACCGAAGCTGCCCTCAACATGCATGCTGGATATTCTTTATTCATTATTAAAAAAAAAAAGGTACACAAAGAATATAAAGATAATATCAGTGTAAAGGACATATGGTCAAGTCAAGACCTCGTTTAACCAACAGCAAGTCAGAAATCCACATCCTATCCCATATTCCATCACGGCCGCCTTCACATATATTTTTTAGCGAGCTGTCTTTGCCTTTGCTGAGTGAAGCAAGCGGAGATGACCACCGATGCTGGCGGGTACAGCGGAAACGTGAAACCAACACTTGTCATGTCGAATGTAGGCCATTTCCTGCCAGGGGAAGTGAGCCCCAGCCATCTGAAGCTTCCTGGGACTGAGAAAAGAGGGCCATGACTCGATGAGGCCCTGGAATTATTTCACGACAATTGAATTATTTTAATAATTAAAATAAGTTCTATCTCCTTGTTTTTGTTTTTTTTTTTTTTTCCAGAAATGACTTCATGTCATAACCGTTACTTACATACTACTTATTACATATGAGTTTTTACAACAAAATGTTGCTTAAAAGTACAAGAAATTCTCAATTCTGATTGGTCAGAGGGTTTTCTTTTTTTGTTAATTTTTGTTTAACAGCAGCTCTGATAGTAGCGCAGCCCCAAATCACAGCTTTCCTTATATTAATGAGCTCGTTCTAATACATATGTTAAGTATGTTAATAGCCACCTTCCTTTTTGCTTCATCTCTCTCTACACCGGATCCAGGGCAGATCCACAGATGCCATAAAAACTGCACCGTTTTATAATCAGCTTTGTGACTTACAGATGAGGTCATACTTTGACTGGGATTACTGTGGAAATGCTAATCGTGCGGTTACAGAAATTAAACCCATGCAAGGATGATAGCATGCGGCTCTCATTTTCTCTACTTAAATGCTTGCTCTCTGTCGTTTTCCTCTCTGACCAGTTTGTCAAGCTGCATTATTATCAGTTTCCTGCACCTAGTGAAAGACCAGGTCACAAGACACAATGCTCTTATGCAATTAAGCAAACTGCTTATCCGAGAGACGGCAGCAACAGATCTGTCAGGAAACACATGATAACAAGACAGGAAAGAAAAAGAGCAGCACATGGCAGACAATGCACCGATATTAGCCTGGTGATTAGTGCTGAATGCCTTTCTGAAGAAACAAGGGAGATTCCTCTGCGGAAATGGGTGAAGTGTTGGGGGGGGGGAGGCGAAGGCTTCATTTTGACAAAAAAATGCCTGTGAGAAGCGCAGTCTGTCACTAAGATCCCACTGAGAAGATGAGTCATCGGGCGAGAACGAGCAAGCCAGAGTGTGCGTACGCTCGCGCGCGCACACACACACACACGCACAGCTCCAGATATTCAGTAAGCTGTTTGGGTTGGCTGTGATTATCTCAATCACAAGGCGATAAAGTACTGCGCAGAATCAAAGCATCGCTAATGTTCTCCTCATGAACAAGTGCTGTCATTATCCCGATGTTTTTATTTCATCCTTTAACATGTCACTCGCAGAAAAATAGTCTTGCAACCAGATGGACCTACAAAACTGTGCAGATAAAATCCTCGCTGAATGACTCATATCGACTCAGTTAAGTCGTGATGAGAAGATGCAGCGCTGAATAGCCAGAAAGCCTAAAAATGCTTATTGTGTCTGCTGTTAGGAGCTGGTTATTGTTTGGGTCCTGTAAGGAAACCCATTTTGCAGGCGAAACTAAACAAACCGGCATTGCTGGATCGCATCCAAGGGAAAGTTAGCTCCTTACATAAAGACATTAGCGCAGATGAGTCATATCACGGTGGAGGTTAAGCCTCTTGACTGTGCCGTATAAACAGGGATAATATAGTAGCCGGCACAGGCAGAGACAGCCTCCGACATTCATACCTTTTCCTGAAGGGAGAAGATACAGGAGAAGAAATGTGGAATGACTCATTGCTGAGAAAAATCTGGAGGAGCAGTGAAACGGGAAAGTGAGAACACTTCACACAGAGTGAAGCCATAAAACAGTGCACTAACAAACAAAGATTTCTTCATGGGACGATGCTGAATCGCATAATCACGCACATACTTCATAAAACCTCGAGCTTTTCTTTTGCGTGACGTGAAAGGAGGAGAGGTAACGGAGATTATGCGAGGACTGCACCGTATCGGTGTGTGTTTTACGGCCCAGAGAGGCAGACGGCAGACCAGGTGAGCTCACATGGCAGATACAAATTAGCGCTCGCTGTGGCGCTTCAGAACAGGAAGCCATTAGCGCGGCATTACGCAGCGGACGCGGGCCAGGAAATTAAATCCGCCTGTCTTCGAGAAACTGATGTCACCGTTCTGCCTGTGGGTAATGGATCATTACTGCCTTCCGTTAAGAGGCTGAGAGGTGGACTGAGTAGGGGGTCAGAGACGGAGAGACTGGGAAAGGAAGAGAGAGAGAGAGAGAGAAAGAGATGCCCAGAAGTAGATTCAGAAAATATAGACCGCGCATGTATTCAAGAGCATAGCGCACACTATATTCCAGCTGGAGGTCTGTTTTTGAACTGTGCCGATGTTCATTTGTTGAAAAGGTTAAAAAAAAAATAAAATAAATAAAAAAGTCAAAGTGAAACACTGAAAAGCAGGATGTGTGGTTTTGATTTCTTACAATTAGGTAAAAAGCCAGCATTGCATCTGGCTAAATGTGAAGTGGGCTACTTGTTCTATTGCTGTATTTGACTAAAGGTTGTAATTCATAATTTCTGACCTCTGACTAGGAAAAACAAACAAACAAACAAAAAAAAAAACGCCCCCGGAATTCTACTCAGGAACTCGGGATCCAGTTTTTGGATTTTTTTTTTTTTGTTGAATTCATGTCTCCTTTTTGTTTAAGTTAGTTATTTTCGGATCCGGTATGTCTAATTTCGAATAGTTTTTGTTAGCACTCATTTTCTTTAGCATTTCCTTTCAGTATTTAAAATAAATAGTTATAGTTTTAGCTGACTATATTTATATACCATGAAGTGTAGACGGATTCAGTTGAAATCTCCGGGCGCTGACGGAAAGCTAATGTTGGTTTACTGTTTAACCCAGTGATCCAATCATTAACACCAGGGTCAACAGCAGGCTGTGACTCAGGCGGCTCTGTTATCTGCTGCAGATATCATACAGCGCACTGACACCTCATTCAGCCGTGTTTGAACAGTCCCGCACATCCGGTGTGCTCTTCACGCCACATGCAGCCACATCCACTTCCCTTATGCTTTTAGAGGAGCGGTAATGGGCAGGATATAACGAAATGACTACTGGGTATATTAAACACGAGCATATAAGAGGGGGAGATTATTAACAAATAAAACTGCAGCTTGAAAAAGTAAAATATATTGCACTTTCATTAGTACAGAGAGCATTCTAAAACATCTCATAAGAACTAAAAAACTAAAATTGCATTAATTATTATTAGTAGTAGAAGTATTTGTAGTCCTATAAGTAGCAGCAGTAGTGTTAGTAGCAGTAGCAGTATTAACATTAGTAGTAGCAGTATTAGTAGCAGTAGTAGCATTAGCATTAGTAGTAGCAGTAGTAGTATTAGTAGCAGTAGCAGCATTAGCATTAGTAATAGCAGCAGTAGTATTAGTAGTAGCAGTAGTAGTATTAGTAGCAGTAGCAGTATTAACATTAGTAGTAGCAGTATTAGTAGCAGTAGTAGTATTAGTAGCAGTAGCGGCATTAGCAGTAGCAGTATTAGTAGCAGTAGTAGCAGCAGTAGTAGCATTAGCAGTAGTAGTATTAGTAGCAGCATTAGCATTAGTAATAGCAGCAGTAGTATTAGTAGTAGCAGTAGTAGTATTAGTAGCAGCATTAGCATTATTAATAGCAGTAGTAGTATTAGTAGCAGTAGTAGCATTAGCATTAGTAGTAGCAGCATTAGCAGTAGTAGTATTAGTAGCAGCATTAGCATTAGTAATAACAGCAGTAGTATTAGTAGTAGCAGTAGTAGTATTAGTAGCAGCATTAGCATTATTAATAGCAGTAGTAGTATTAGTAGCAGTAGTAGCATTAGCATTAGTAGTAGCATAAGCATTAGTAGCAGCAGCAGTAGTAGCATTAGTAGTAGCAGCATTAGCTGTTATAGAAAATGAAATCAACACCTTCTGACTAATCAGCATCCAGAACTCAGCAGTGCTGTGGTATAAGCTTTTTCAGTGGGTTTGAGATTTATTTATTTTTTTTAATCCAGGCTTTTTAGACAAGTGCAGCTATAGTTGTACGGATGAACAAACAGGGTGCAATACAGTGACACTATGCAATAGTTGCAGTGTATTGCGCAATACTGAGACTATTTTTAATGTGCACAGTGATTACTGTCCGGATTTACAACCATGTCGGTGTAGATTTTAGGATTTTACACAATAACGCAGAGGTGAATTTCAGGGAAATCTGACTATAAAGAGTGCATCGTATTGCATCGGACTGTAAAGCTATCATTTGAGCACTATATTTAGGGTAGTCAAACATCTTGCTACAGAATTCAGGTGTATGTTTGTATTGTTTTCTTTCAGTCCATTTATTAAACTCATTACAATCCCACTGCTATCACTTTTCCATCATGTTTTGTCGTTTTTTTTTGTTTTTTTTTATTTGCCATGTCATCTACCTGCTCGCTCTCATCTCTCTCATGATAAATTGCTGTCCTTTCAGTTTCCTGCCCTTTTTTTTTTGTTTTTTTTTGTTTTGTGCAATACATCCTGTTCTTGTGCTCCGCTTAGCCTCACATTTCAGCGCGTCTCATGTATGAGTCTTTGTTTTTTGAACTTTCTGTTCCTCATTTTCCAGCGTGGCTCTTCCACTTATTGTAAGTTGCAGTCAGCACTTGTGTTTCCACTCTCCACCCATCTCTCGTCTTCTTCCTCTCCATGCTTCAGCCACTTCTGTTTTTTTTTTTGTTGTTTTTTTTTTTGTTTTTTCCCCTCGCCGTCTGTCTCTTGCTGTGCGACCACTCTGAGTCTAAAGTTCACGGAGAAGATAGTTGAAGTTCAATGACGAATGTATGTCATGTTC
>CM040981.1:26745937-26765059 GCA_022985145.1 Pangasius djambal
ACATACATACATACATATACACTCAAGCCACCACAGTGTTTAATCAAACAGAAAGCTGAACAGTGAATGAGGAGCTCATGATCTAATGCACCAAAACAACTAAGATATCCAGGATAGATCAATCAGTTCAATTCCTCCAAACTCACCAACATTGCCACTGATTACATTTCAGCAATTCGGGAATCTGAAAAAGGTGCTTGATTTACTGTGCAGCTCTAAACCAGGGTGATTCAAAAGTAAACTGAGCTTCTCGCATTTTCTTGTGCGAGTCACTGATGTGGTGTGGTTCTTCCTCTTCTTTTGCTCTTCTCACCACAGCACATGGTATACACTTCCTGTTCTCACACACCAAAATCTTTGCAGAGTAAGACTGTGGTTTGGACCTCTGCACACTACACCAAGTCTAAGACATGTTATATAGCTGATAGTGGTGTAGAAACACAAGGCTACCTCTTAGGTATGACGATAAATCTTCGTTGGCATGGCTGCCAAGACTCTTGCCAGATACGAGCTGCAGATAGTCTTAGAATAGAGAGCGTGTGAACAGACACAGATGTCTTCAAGCCAAGCTCATAAAGCAGATGATCACGACTTGCTGGTACTTCCTATGACCTGGATTAGTGCCACAGGAGGGAGGGAGGGTTACTGAGAGTTCCTAAATCGGGCTGACAAGCACAACTTGGGATGCTGTTTCATAGATTTTTCGATACAGCATTGAAGCCACTATGATCGCGTGCCTCTGTGACCGAGACGTGTGTGAATCTATGCGAATCAGTGTTTTAAGAAACCTTTCATGGTGTCTGAGGCAAGCTTTTAGCATGTAAGCATGTACGTCTGGTTTACATCCCTTTCAGAGTCCTGTTCCCACAGGAACCAGATTTCCACATACTCCATAATCTGACGCACGGTATTTCTGAAGTGGTGTAACAATCGATGGCTTCAGTTTCCCAGTCTGGTCAAGCCGATTAGGCTAAATGCCTAAAAACAGGCTTGGAATTGCGCCTTGCTCTAGGCGCTCTTTCCCACCAACCAAGTCCAATGTAAAACCCGAGGGACAGATCTAAGGCTCCTCAGGAACCCCTTGAAGCCCTCTGGTCCTCAGAAACCATTGCATTCCATTAGTCTTGCCTCAGTGGTGCAGTTATACTGCTCTGTGGTATTCGAGCAATCTTAAAAGGAATCAACCATGAATTTACAAACATTCCTAAAATGGTTCAGCCTTGCCAGAAGGTTCCATCTACCACTCAAAAGATCTATGTAGTACCCTACAGCAAATAGTTTCCCCTTCAGAAAAGGTTCCAGGTGGAGCCCCTTTAGAAAGCTGGAATTGCTAGTCACATTGCTAGCAAGCAACAATGTGACCAGGAACTGTTCATTTTCTACATATGTGGACTTCACGGAGCAGCGTTTACAGCAACAACCAACAAGAGAACTGAGATTTCATCAAGTCTATGATGCGGAAACGCTAAAATCGTCTTGATTGAGTCCTAAGACGTGTGTGGCCCGATGTTTCTTCAGTTCCCCGCTCACAATTTTAGTTTCTACCTGCATTTACAGCTTGATGCACAAAACAATGGAAGAAACACTTCCAGCCGTGGTTCCGTCTCATTCTGTCATATGCGACCTCTCATTAAACATGTGTAGAGACGTTACGAGGAAAAAAAAAAAGCTTGGAAGGAAGTAGCAGAGATCGTTGGTGAGTCTGGCGAGTGGACGTAACTAGTACAGTCTGCTTGCTTTGCAAAGCCTAGAACGGAACAGGTAAATAAAATAACTGATTTTCACACTGATTAGCGCATTATTTAATTTGTGTTTAACTAGTTAGGTTTAGAAGCTATACATAGCTACTACGGTTTCTCGTCAGAACTTATAAGCGACAAACTACAAGTGTCACGAGCAACCTGTCGCTTGCTAGTACCAATATAGGTATAAGGAAAGTAGTTAGGATGCTAAGGTTTCAAATTTGTCTCCAGTACTGGCGGGCTGAGAAAAAGGACGCGTGGATATAGCGTACGTTTAACATTATATTAGACATTTGTGGCTCTATTATTTTGGTCAACAGCATCTTTTCTTCCATGATAGATCACCAATCTGTACAGGTTTAAAACGAATAGGTCACATATGTATTACACATCCCAACTCTCTGAATAGGAGCATGTAAACCAGGACGAGTGAGTAAGGATGTCATCCGAGAGAAGGAGAATCCCATTTTACCAGTGCCAGAGGAAAGTCTTGATCATGTGCTAAGCAGGAAACCAAAAGCCCCAGACAGCAGCAGCTTGACTTTCCTACAGCTGGGTTGGACAGACACCGCTTCCTGTGCCAGACAGGAACAAAACCGGCACCGGGTTTCGCAGCACCTCCGGCGTATCATATAAACACGGCGCGAAACGAGCTCCTAATTTTAGCTCGGCGAGAGAGGTGCTGGGATCTCCTTCCACTAACAGGCTCATAAATAAGCAGATACACGAGCTCACTGAGGGAAGGTGTCTGGGGAGGGGAGGCATGACAGGAAGAGAGAATGGTGTGGCATCCAGTGAATGCGCTGGAACTCGAGCGCCGAACCTGGATGCATTCTTCCACCACAGCTCGGAAGGAGAGGTCAATGGAGGTCAGTGCAAAGAGTGGGTGAGGAGATCAACGAGTCAAGCCTTCAGACAAGAGTGGCGGATGTTTTCCTATGTGCACTTTACAAGATGGATGGGGGAGGTTTAAAAAAAAAAGAAAAGAAAAAGAAAAAGTAAACGCACTTGTGGGAGAAGGAAAAAACAAAGATAAGTGGGTTGTTCTTCAACATAACTGAAATTCCACAACTGTGTGGGTCGGGGTTAATGTCAATCACATCTCCTCTCTTTGGAAAAGTCAAATGACAATCGTTTACCGCGCTGTCTTGGTACCGCTAAGATCTTCTGCGCTCACAATAACATAGCTGGACCATGCGGGATGAGAAAGATCTTGAAATCTACTCAAATTAAAAAGTATCAAGATCATTTGCCCTAAATCTCTTAATACAGCTGGGTGATACGATCATCATGATATAGATATTGCTATATATTTTACTTCATCATACATTTCTATATCTAGCATCGTAGATATCAGGCTTTCAGGCATCTATATAAAAGTATACAACTATTACTCACAGTAGCAAGTGGACATGAACGTAGGGGTGGAGTGATGCGAATAATAATAATAAAAATATCATATGATTCTCGAAGGAATTTCTACGATACACGATATGTTGGGTCACAAACTGTGCAATACTGTCGTGTTTCATGATACTTGGCTACAAAACTTCATTTATTTTATATTTAAAAAAATATATATATTAAACACTAAAATTAAAAGAAAAACATTTTACGATTTTAGATTAAGTACAAAATTTTAGCTGTTTATATATTATATAGTGTCATAAATTACCACGATGTTGATATTGTCTTCATATTGCCTAGCCCTATATTAACATATACTTTTTGTACCTTTTTCTTCTCTTCATTATGTTAATTTTAAATGAAAAAACATCGCTGAACTTCTTCTATCGCTCCACTTACACTGTTTCACAAACCGCAGCTGAACTAAACATCTACAGCATCATAATGTTCTACCTGACATTTTTTATTTTAGGATCATGAGCCATAGTCTTAACCTTCACTAGCTATTTTTCAGTAGGTTCAAACATATAAAACAATTCGCGTCTATTCAGTGGTTTGTAAATAGCCTTGGTCCCGAGATCGTGATACGCGGTACGTGTCATGACGATCGCATCTCCCACCTCTGGCTCCAGAGTGGGAACCATTCTCGATCCGTAGCTGCAATTCCTTTCAGCAGAAACCGCTACGAACATCTTTAATGCCTTCCTGTGTTGATGAGGGGAGCATTACAAGCCAGTGGGAGGGTAAAACAGAAACTTTAATGATGATCACCTAAAGGATTGAAACAATGGGCCTTCTTAAGAAAGACACAAGACTAGAACAATGCGAACAATGGAGAACTTCCCCTGTCCGGAGCGCGCTGCTTCATAAAAAAAAAAAAAAATAATAAAAAACCTGTTTCGAATTCAAAGCATCATTCTTTTCTTCTCTTAACATCTGACTCACAGGTGGCTCTGAGGGTGGGGGACCTCCAGAACGACCCCGGAGGTGATGACCCTGTCGTAACCCTCTCTCTGGTTAAACCACACCATCCTTCCTCTACGACACCTGTACAGTCATGAAGGGAATTTGCACAGGGTCAACGAGGTCCTACTGCAGGTTTTCATTTTGTACATCGAGGACCTCTTTGTATAGATCAGGGACCGTAGTCTAGATGCAGACACGCAGCATATTAATGAAAATCCTGTAAACTCAGAAAAAAAAAAAACATTTGTATCCTACTCGTGCTCCTGAGTGCGTGTAAATTTACGCACGAAACCTAATATAAAACTCGACTCGATCGACTTCAGATCATATCATTCGTATGGATTACTGCACTTTTATATCTGGAATATGCTGTGGAGTTTAAACTGCTTATTTTTATTACGTTTACACCATTTAGCAGACGACCTTAACCAGAGTGACCAGAAGTGCTTAGGAGTCTATTTATTTATTTAAAAAAAAACAAAAAAAAACCCCTCATGCTAGTTCACTTGGTCAGGGACCTGGTGACTAAATTTTGTTTATTATTACCATTAATTAAAGGATATGAAAAATATTTTTTATTGAAGTGAATCAAAATAACTTCCATTTCGGTCTTTCAGCCTTTGATCGTTCATTTCGTGCTCTCAGCTGCCTGTGCAGTTGCCTTTTATGGAGTTTTGTGGGCATCACTACATGCAAATGAGCCGAATCACTTAATGGGTCATCAACACACACACACACGCACGCACACACACGCACACGCACGCACGCACACGCACGCACACGAGTACAAAGAAAATCAGCTTTTCCGAAACTTTTGTAAACCCTGCCGGAAAACTATTGTTCGGGTCAGCTTCCATTTACACATAACTTTACTAAATGTCTGATAAACAGCGTATGTATAAAACGGTGAGAGTTCAGAAACTCGCACTAGGCTTGTGCGATATTGATTTGCTCACAAATTTCCTTTTTAAAATATCACGACAAAAGGTTTAATTGTCCAGCACTGGTAGTGTAAAAAAAAAAAAGACAGGAAAAGAAGCATTTCCACCACTTTGAGGGTCGAAAAAAGAAAAAACAAAAACAAAACAAAAAAAAAAAAAAACAGTATATATACGTACAGCGTCTTTAATCTTTCTGGCTCAAAATCTTCATCCATTTTTTTGCTCTTTCAGCTGAAAACGGAAACTGTTTTGACCATATTTGGCCAAAATATTTTGGTGGCCTCCATAATAAATATAATTAACTGCTGTTAAATATACAACTTGTCTAACGTTAGCCAAGTCAAACTTACATCAATAGATTTTATTTCACAGTAATGAACTCAAAGCATTCTCCATTTACCATGACGGTAAACGACTTGCTGCGTGAGTCGAGAGTGCGTGTGCTGAAGGAAAGGGGCGGGGCTTCCCGTTATATCTGGGGAGAAAAAGACTGCTCTTTTGGCGTATTTGAGTGATAAGTTTTACTTGCATAATCCGATGTTTTTGCGGAGCTCCTACGCAAAAATGCATAAAGGTTGGCAGGTCTGGTAATGTGATATAATCAGTGATGTGCGTCATGGTCAAACATTAAAAAGTGAACTGTTGTCACCGTTCAGTCATCTGCATTCTGGACCTACAGGCTAGTAATTTTAGTTTTAGTTGAATAGTGCTGGTGTAGATCTGGTTGTTTGGGTGAAGAAATATGGTGGTACAAATGTTCTCTCTAGAAACTTCACCCACTTCCAGTTCGTAATGCCATCTTGTATGAGCAGTGTGGTAAGAGTCAGCCCACTATTACGGATTTTAAACACAAGTGGAGCATAAACCAACCTCACCCTGCACTTAAAACGTCACACAGTCAGACACACTGCTGCCACCTGACCCCACATTACCACTCACAAGAGGAACTCTCGCAATTCTGCTTCATTACCGTGTTAGCTCACTACTGTGCCGTTGTTATGTGCCCACAATTTAGGATTAGAAAGTAGAAATCCTCCATCTTAAACCTTGGAAATTAAAAGGAGAGAAAGAAAAAAAAAAGAAAGCACCGAAAGAGATTTCTAGTGTAGTCCCAGGAAATACTGCGAATGCAGATGTTGGGTAATCGGTGCAAAATGAGGAACATTACTGAAGAGCTTGGGAAGTGTGTTTCCTGACTGATCACCCTCACATGAGATGGTCTATAAATAACACACAGAGAGGGAGAGAGAGGGGGAGAGAGAGCAGATGGAAGAGTACAGCTGAAGAGCAAGTCAACGTTTCCTTTCAGTGACAGGGCTTTGAAGTACAAAACCTATTAAGATGAAAGAAAGGGCTTCCAAAAACAGAACAAAAACAGGGGCGAGATCAGTAATTCGATTTTTTTTTTTTTTTAACGGCAATGTCTTATGCAGTACATGAGGCCTTGAAGGTTGCACGTGTCTGGGAATAATCCTGGTGCCACAAATCTCAATTACGGATCAAAATAAAAGAATTTATGGTGCCAAGTCTCCAAGGAACGTCTCGAGAGTCATGATTTGATTCTGCATTTCCTTTCGAAACAGGAAGTCAGAGTGACAGCGTGATGAAGCGCTTGACTGATTTACTCAACAGCCAATAGTGTTTGAGATACGCCATGCCACACCGCCGCCGAATCTAACCAAACACGGCAAGAGCTTAACGAACTAACGAAATATTGAGAACAGAGAAAAGTGGAACCAGAGCTTTTTTCTTTCTTTTTTTTTTTTAAATCTGCCTTCATCCACGCCTGTCCAGTTTAACCAACACGGTGTCCTAGACGACGAGATGGCGTGTCTTTCTGGAGTTACGGAGTGTGTGTTTACTGACTCTTACTGATGGAGATGGTGTATAACAACAGAATTGCGTTCTTGATACTGATATTCCCAGCATTCCCAGCATCCCAGCCCCAAATTGGTAAAACAGTCCTCTGAGAAGTTTCACAAACTCCACCCTCTTCTAAATGAAACTCCATTTTCTTCCATAAACAAGTGATAGCTAGAAAAGGCAATAGTGAGAATAACAACACACCAGCAAACTATGTTTACTGTTAACAACCTCCTGCAATAGAGCAAGACACACCCCTGGGGGCGGGACATATACCCACTAGAGAGCATCTAATTGGATGAAAGCAAAGCTAGTATAAGATTAGTCATTAAAAATTTTCCAAAGATGATTTTTTTTTTTGGCATTTTGTTCTACACCTATTTTAATTTCAGGGGCACTTTAAATGTTATTTTCCAAATCTAATAACAAAGTTGCGAGTTGCTTGGCTCGTTGTCTGCATTGTGCATTTGTCCGCTCTGAAGCCATGTACATTCACGTGCGTGCTGAGGAATGTGTTATTCATGCTACATTCAATCAAGCTATTTCTGCCCACTGTTCAGGAACATCACGCTTCTGCTGCCTTCTAACCTCGAGTCGCTCAACAACTCCACAACCTTGAACAGCTAACAAAAGGCAGAAGCCAGAAAAACAGCCTGCGAAGCCTGAAAGGGCTATAAAGAGACGAACGAAAAAAGCAGGAAGAGCGACCGGTGAAGGCGTGAGGAGGGAAAATGCTCCGCGCACACTACAGTTAAAGGAAAACTCCACCCTCAAAACACATTCAGTACGTTTATACTGAAATATTTGTCTTGCGTTTAGTTGGGCGGTGCTTTGACGTTGCAGGGTTCATTGTTATTGCTAGCGCGGTCAGGTTTCGCTGTTATCTCCCACGAACGAAAGAGCAAGAGCTTCTTTTCTCACTCACTAGTTTCCAGCAACGTTATATTAAGGAGAAATCCGGTGTAGGCATCGTGGAGACGTTGATGCAAACGGTTGATGCAAAAGTCCCAGAGTGCATTGCAACAAAATGACGCAGATGAGACGCGGCTTGGCTAGCTGGTGGTCTCCAGAGATGACCAGCGCGATGAAAGCATGAAAGTTGAAGCTCTGGAAGCTGATCTGTTTGATCAGAGTCTACAGATGAGGAGCTGAGAGAGCTGGAAAGACTTAAGGACTAAAGCACTGCCGCATCATTCTCTCTAGGTAGAGATGACGCAAGGACTCGGTTATGAGCAGGCGGTCGAACGGCACTGTGGGAAATGTAGGAAACCGGTAAGCAAAGTTGACCAGCATGTCAACCAAAAAAGCCAACTCGGAATTTTATTATCAAATAAAGCTTGGATGCCACTGGAATGGCGTGGGGATGGTGGTGGGCACAAACCGGAGATGGTGTAGGGCATAACGGGGGCAAGATGGGGCACATAAGGATGGGGATTGAAAGCAACGATGTTTGGGAAGAAGTGAAAGTGAACATGTGTGTAATGCTAACCAATTAGCGAAGACCCCCAGGCTTCCAAGACTCTAGGAACTGTGAACGTGGTTTAAAACATGATTCGTTGTGAAGCCCGGTTCTGGAGGTAGTTGGACTGAGGTGTGATTCTGACCTTGTATTCCTGTGAACTCTCTCACACACACGCACACGCACGATTCTTCAGCGCGGAGAAAACTTCGCCGCCGTGAAAGAAAACAAGCCTGAAACCCATCCACTGGCAGTTCAGTTCAGTGCTTTTGCGGTAGCACGAGTGTGTTAATGAGACACTTTCTGCTTCGTGGCTGAGAGACAGAGAGGGCTTGGAGTGAGGACGACTGACCCGGGTTCAGTTCTCGGGCTCCCGAGGTTTCTCTCAGCTCTGTGCTAATGATGGACAGACTTCCGTCCTTACAGGAGAGAGGCTTCAAATCTCTCGCTGGCTAGAGGACGGATAGCACGTACTGTACACACACACACACACACACACACACACACACACACACACACTACTAATACTGACGCATTCGCACTGCAGTCACAAGACACTAGCTGTGCTGGCTCTTTTTTTTTTTTTTTATTATTTTAGAAAAATAATAATTATATTTTTTACAGCAGATGCACCACATAAACAACAATAAAAAAAAAAAAAACTTGTGTAATTGTTGCTAAGCTGACGAAATTTTCTGTAAGGAGACATTTATTAAACTTGTGAGTTTCCAGCGTCAGTGCTTTGTAACTCTGTAAGTCAGAGGTAAAGCTGGAACTAAGTTTTCAGGACAGAGGAGTTTACGCTTTGCGGTTTCCTGGTAACATGAAACTTATCGAGAAGAGAGACGGTAAAAAGAAGGAACGACCGTTTATAGCTGCTATAACGTAAGTGAAAACAGGAACGACCTTTACAGTGTAACTATGCAAACTGCTGTTTGTATAAGGGGAACAAAATGTTTCGGGATGTGTTGTTATTAGGAAATCATTTGACTTCTGAGTGATAGCAGTAACTCCTCTTCATCACAGCACTCTGTCTTTGATTAATTTCCTATAACAACACAACACCGAATGATTTATTCCTAATAAAACAAACAGGCTTGTATACACTGACGGCTATGCCGCGTTGTATTACTTTACACATCAGCTGCCAGCCTACGATGATGAAGAAGAACCATTGAAACAGTTTCTCCGGACACTAAAACTTGGATTTGATATTAAAAACGAATAATAATAACAACACAGATACACATACGCTTAATCTCAGACGTCCACATTCTTTAGAAATTAGAGCTTGTCTTTGAACATAGACAATGAAACGAGCTCGATTCACAAGAGAAGCCTGTGAAAGCACTGAACAATGGTGAATTCACAAACAGAAGGAAACAAGAGGGTCAGTGTATAGGATTTAACTTAAGCTAAACTCCGTCGCTGCACAAATACAAGATAATCTGCTTTTGAACTTGAGATAATGCCGAACCGAATGCGAAGGAGCTGTGGGAACGGAACCTGGAGTGCGCGACGAGCTAACCACTAATTGCTCGACAGTCAGACAATAGGAATGCTAATGCTAATACCTAACCCCACTCGAGGCCTGCATTCCCAGCAAACCTCGACAGGATTCCCACCCACTGTAACTAGCAACGACTTGCGCCCATACACCTGCATCACAATAGCAACGACTTGAATGCCGTATGCGCAATCGTGACATGTTCATTCATTCTTAACCTTTTCATTCATTGAAAAGGGATTTGTGCATCAAAATATAATAGAAAATACGACTGTTAAGCAGGACTGCGAAGTGAAATATCAACTCCATGCAATGCCGTGACCTTTTAGATCACTCAAGGGCTTCCAGTGGTGGTGCATGTGTTTTTTTTTTTTTTTTTCCCCCAAGAGGGTCAGAGATGGACGTGTGCAGCACGGATGGCTGCACAAAAGAGGCGAGGCAGGGTGAGGTGAGGCAGGCAGGCCCGTGAGGAATGTTGAGCCTGATGGTTAAGTGCTCTTTAACCAAGCTCCATTTCCCATTGGAGCACTCCTCCTCCTCCTCGTGACCTTCAACTTAAAGTCTTAACCCCATCTTCAAGCGGGGCAAGGTGAGGTTAATACACGTCCCTGAGTTGGGGAAGAATGCCAGGGTTAAGCCTGCGGGGCCTGGACGAGTCGGCATGGAGGCGCCGCGCGGATGTCGCGGTTGATGAGAGGCAGAGGAATGGGAATGGGGTGGAGTGGGGCGTGGGTGGGGGCGGTGGGTATATTGCCCGAGGGATGTGGGAGCTGTGGAGGGTCAGAGGGTCATGGACATTCCTGACATACTTCACCGTTAGCCTATATGACCAGCTGAGCCCAAAACCAGACAGCAGGACATGCTACTGGGATTTAGACGGTGACATCAAAGAAAGATGGCGACGGATAAGGTGCGTACGAAGAACGGGAAGGTACTGGAATTTCAAAATGCCCAGGAATTCATATGAGGTGAAGTTGCCGGGGACCAGAATGGAAAACCGATTCATTTTCGAATGGAAAAACAGAAATGTGAATCTCGTGGAATTTGAATGATGAAGATGGCTGTTGGAAAAGGTGTGTGCATGTGTATGTGTGTGTGTATGTGTGTGTGTGTGTGAGGGGGGGTGTTTGGCGGGTGGTTGAGATAGGAATAGAAATGAATGACTTCCTAACAGGTGGGCACAGGATGCAGCTTACCTCCCGACCCCAGCCAGTATTGGGTTTCTGAGCCACCTCCGGAGCCCGTGACCCCCTCGCCCCCCTGCCTTACAGGAAGCAGATTTGTTTTACGGCCCTTTTCCTTGTAAATCCGCCATTCTTTCCTCACTGGAGGGCAAAAACAAAAACACTTTGCATTCCTTTCCCTCACTTCTAGCCTAAATCTTGGCCTACGTACCAACTGTGCTCCTCAAAACCGACCACGGTTTCATCTCGCCGCAAAAAACAAAAAAAAGTAGACAAAAATGTGTCAAACACCAACGTTCAGAGCTAAAAAAAAAATAATTTCTTCATTTGTATGCGAACATTTCGAGAGCTGTTTGGGAAGAGCTCAAGAGCCAGCTTCCAACGTGCATTCATGCTAAGCTAAAATTAGATCCCACAGGTGAGAGGATTAAAGAGGGGGGAAAAAAAAAGGAAAAGCAGGCACTAAATCATAAAGTGGTACGTTCCGACTGAGCGGCGAGGTCGTGCAGGGATGACCCCGTGTTATTCACAGAAGCGCTGGCATTCTGAAGAGACACATTACCTGTGCCAGAGAGCACGTACACACACGCCCAGCCTCGTCACTGTAGGCAAACACACACACACACACACACACACACACAGCCCTGAATGCATGAGCCACTTTAAGCTTTAATTATCTTTATTATCTATATTATGTATCTTTATTATGACCGACTTCAGCTGTGTTAACGCTAGATATAAACGTTACAGCGTGTTAGATAGAGATAAGTGCAAAAGTTTGCAACCCCCATAGCATTTGAACGCAAAAAAAACAAAACAACAAAATGAGTTTAACAGTCTAACAGTTTAACTACAAAATCAGAATTCCAAGAAGGTAAAAACGAAATTTCGGTACATCCTGCAACACGCCAATCCAGAACACGGTGCAAACCAAGAAAAACAGCGTTGCCGTGACCTTCCCGGGCTCCGGACCTGCTCTGAGGAAAGAGACACTAGGGATGGGATTTGTAAGGAATAAAACACCTGGGAGCATGCTGTTATAGGAAAATCATCATCATAGGGGCGGTGTGATGGGGCGGAGCTACTGTTACCACCATGTACCTGATTGTTTTCTAATAACAACTGTTTATTTATTAAAGAATGCCACGCCATAGTTTGTATCCATTTATAGTTATGTTCACTAGTGTGCAATGTCAGTGAAAGTCTTGCCTTCTTTCTGAGCTGTCGGTTATTGCATGTTGGGCATTCTGGTGTGCTGGATCTTGGACTGTTTATCATGTTTACACTTACATTCACGGCATTTGGCAGACGCCCTTATCCAGAGCGACTTACATTTATCTCACTCATTCCACCGAGCAGCTGAGGGTTAAGGGCCTTGGCTCAGGGGCCCGGCAGCAGCACGTTGGTAATGCTGGGATTTGAACGCATGACCTTCTGAACAGTCGTCCAGCATCTTAACCAGTGAGGTACCGCTGCCCTGCTTGACGTTTTGGCTAGCCATTTTGTTTATCTTTTTGCGTTTTGACCTAGCCCGCTTTACGGCTGTGATTTAGTGTTACGTTTTTAATCTATTACCTCTGCATTTGGACGACACGCTCTTGTTGTGTATAGTGGGCTCGGTAGTGGGATCGTCAGGAGACCTGACGTGACGTGACCTTCTTGTCCCGAAAAACAGTTACGGCTTTACCTCAGACTGTCGCAAAGACCTGACACTGGAGACCCCTTCTGTGAATGTTAAATGAACATCTCCTGACAGAAAACTTCACCATAGCAACAACTAATATAAACCTGTGATTTGAAGCTGCAATACTGTCAGAGCTGCTGTTATAGAAAATCAAATCAACACTTTCTGACCAATCAGAACTGAACTCACAACTCAACAGCGCTGTAGTATAAAGATTTCCAGAAGCTACTGAGAGGATTTGGACCTGGAGGACATTAGAGAATACGTCTTCACCAGTTCTTAACACACGCATCATCAACCTTTGTGAAACCGAACACACAAAGTTTTGCACTCGACCGTACGAACATGGCGACTTCTTTACCAAGAATATTTCATTATACTGAAACTTTAACTCAAGTTCTCTCTCGTTGTCACCTCAAGCTTTCATAATTATCACAAATCCACTTTGCGTCCTTTGTTCTCCTCCACGCGGTCTCGTCCTTTCTTCTCCGCACTCAATTATCTCTTCTTTTGAATATTACGGATGTCACTCAGAATGTTGGCCCGTCAACGCCTGAGAAACTTAGCCTTGGCATTAATGAATGTCTTTGCATTGTCTCAGGTGAGTCATTGCACCATTTGTGGGCTATTAATAGTTTTTTTTTTTTTTTCTTTTTTAAATAAAACTCATGTCAAATTTAGTGATGAATCTAGAACAATCCGAAAGACTCTCCTGCATTGGAAGAGCGCAAGGCATTGCTCCAGCAGCTCTCCGCAGGTTTTTACCATCCTCGCGGATACGATAAGGCTGACTGTAATTTTAGATCTGTTTTTTTTTTGTACAAGGATGAAAACGAGCGCAGATGCTGAAAAGCAGGAGGTTGAGCCAAGAGCTCATTATTCGCCTCTGAGTTGTCCCTGTTACCTGCAATACGACCATGATGCTATTTTTAGAGTCAGTGTCAGTGGACTGTCAGTGTATTTTCAGCCATTGTGTATGGAGAAGGCTCTCTGTAAAAATGGCACATTTCCACAGAGATTCTATAACCTTTGAAGAAAAAAAAAAAACAACCTAAAGCAAGCCATGACACATTAGTTACACAAACACAAAAAGGTTCGACACTCATTTCGGGTTTCGGATCTATTTTTGTCTCCGGCTTTGAGTAGCCTGCGACTGTAAAGCTGAAAGCTTTCCCCCCCTCAGTGTGTTACTGTGTAAAAACTAAACACACACTGAGCAAAAGCGAGAGCTGTGGAAACGTTCAGCTTCGCCAGTTGCGTAAACCACTCTGTTGTCCTGTTATAGAAAAATAATCAATCATGACGGAGTTACTGTTATCACTCCTCCCCCATAACAGCGCATCCTGAAGTCTTTTATTCTTCTTATATCACAGAGATTTGCCAGCGTTACCAATTTCTTTTATTAAAACAGCAACGTATCATATTTTTATCTGTTTATAGTTACATTTAATGTTGTGGAACGTCCACAAAACAAGTTGGATCCTGTTCTCACTTGCGTTATTGCAGCTGTAAACAGTTGTTCCCTCACTAGCTTCTCTTTTTTAAGTTAATCAGAAAAAAAAAAAAAAAACAACCAAAAAAAAATTCAGCTTGCCATGTTACCGAGAAACGGAAAAAAAAGCGTAATCTGCTCTGTCCTGAAGATGTCGGAAAAATTAAAGTTACAGCTTTACCTTTACAAAGCGTTGAAACTGGAGACTCCTGGCAAAAAAAAAAAAAACAACGTTCAGTACTGCTTTCTGTCCACTGATTTGTTGTACATTATCATAAGTAATGGGACTGCGTTTGACTAACATTTGACTTGCTGTGTTTGACTAACGCTCAGAGCTCAGGCTAGGAAGAAGCAAGAAAACGTCAGGAAGTCAGGAAGGTGTCCTCAACCTTGATTTCATCATCTGCCATCATATCAGCATGGCCGCTCGCAACATCAGCAGTCAATGAGGCACCATTTCTCTACTTTTTTTTTTTTTAAACGAGAGTATAACGGTATTTGTTTCAGATCAATCAACAGACAGACACAGTTGTTGGTTAAGTCTCCATCACTGACAGGAAATAAAAAGACATCATGCGTGTTCAAGTTACCGGTTACTGTATGTCACTAATGTTAGCCGGCTAGCATGTTGCTAGTTTGTGATCTTTTGTTGCTTGGACGCAGCAAACAAAAGACAAGCTTTCTTAAAAGAATCAACGTCAAAGAAGACGGAATTCCGAGCTCCAGCTTCCCACCTTCTGCGTTTGGAGGCTGGACGTGTGAAAGCCTGAAAGTATGGCAGTAATACTTTGGGTATGTGTAAGCGTTATTAGGAATCTGAAATCAGAATTTGATTCTTTTACGAGTGACGAAAGCACGGTTAATGTGAATAAAGTCTTTCTTTCCAGCCAGACATGAAGTAGCAGTGTGAGATACATGAACAGGACCGGCGTGCCCATCGAAGATTCTTTGGTGTTACAGAATGGTGGCGTGGAGTTGCAGCAGTTCTCCTTTTTGGTAAAAAATAGCATTTTGAGGCACTGCTGTCTGAAAGCAGACTCGCTCAGCGGTGACACCAGAGGCTGAAATGTTCTTGCAGTGTGTGTGTGTGTAGGAGGTGTAACCAACCGTGCTCGGTGCTCCATGTTCTGGGAACTAGAATTAGAATTCGGGGGACGGGGATTAACATTCACCATCATTAACCAGTACAGTGCATGTGAACGCTCGATTAGCCCTCTGAGGAGGAGAGTCACAGGGTTTAGGAGCTCGAGCTGTGAACCCAAGTGCAGCTCAGACTGTTCTATGAAGGTTCTATATTAGTCAGGGTTATGCATCATGGGAATTAGCATTATATTAATCACGCGCGTAATGCCGTCGCACTTTCTGAACACCGGAGGTCCCAATCTGCGCAAGCCGTAGAGTTAAAATATACAGAGAACGTGTTGCTGGTCATGTGATCGTGTTCTTTAGTGGTGAACCTGCGAGATCTGCGCTCGTATAGCTCCGGATTCGCAACACGTATTGTACGTTGTACGATTACACGACCACATTGTAACAGTTAAAAAGAGCTCTTCAGTAGCTTTAAAACAAACACGGACGTCCGTTCTGCTACGGCGCTCGTTATGTTTCAGTCGATCGTTCTCAAAGTCTCCGGGTCAGACACTCTGACAGTTTATTCGGTCAGAATTTTTGGGAGAAATATAAATTATTTATTTATTTTTAAGATATGGTGAACAGATAATATTTTACAGTATTAAACCTCTGTTCATAGCCATTTTTAATTGATTTAGTATTATATTATACAGTGCACTCTGCAACACGCATGCTGTTTTGCATTGTTTATTTTTCTTCATTAAACTTTTGTTCTAAATATTCCGAGAATCGAATCACAATTGTGAAACCAGTATCATGAATCAAATTGAATCATGACTGGAGTGTATCGTTACAGCCCTACTCTCAGTACGAGTACTGAATCTTTAATTATTCATTATTTTCGACATTAAATACAACTGCCCATTAAAAACACACTGTTTATACATTTTCGAAGAAAGCAACGTGACCGTTTTGCTGCAAGTTGCGTAGTAAACCTACGCATCGTGATATCTTGTGGATTGTAGGAATGTCTTCAAGTATCACGAAATGATATTTTTGTCATATCACCCACTTCTACTGCTTGAATATATATAGTTTCCTTTTTATATAGTCAAAAGCCCATTGGGGAGGGGGGGGCACATACTTTTACAGCTGTAGATGTACCCACTTTTGTACATTGTAGAAAGCATAAACACTTATGGATGAATGTAGGTTGTTTATGGAATAATATTTTCTCTTTCTATTTCGGTGTTTTTTTGTTTTTTGTTTTTTTCCAGTCTGCATTTACAAGAAACCGCGCAATAAAAATAAAAAAAATTAAAAAAAAGAAACTCCAGCACAGGTCATCAGAGCACCGGTCCAGCTTCCACCCACGGCCATAACAAAAGCACTCAGCACCAGCCAGGCTGCGATAACACGGCGGAAGCATAGCTGCGGACTGGCGTTACATAACTATAACACATTCTTAACACTAAAACACCTACTGCTTCCTAGAAAATCACACAGGAACACACACATGCTGCACAACGCGCAGCATAAACAAAAACACGCCGAGCCGTCATTCGTGCGTTTCTCTGACTGTTGAGCAGCTCTTTGGGCCCTATTTCCACCATCGCTTCACGCCGATATGCCCGATATAGCACTGTGCAAAAGTTTTAGCTCCCTCCTTTTGTCATCAGTCAAAAGCTTTATTAGTTTATACCACAGCGCTGTTGAAATCTTGATTCTGATTGGTCAGATTCATTTATATCTATAACAGCATGACAAAAGTACGGTTTTCATTTTAACGTCCTCGTTCTAACACGGTGTCGGTCCGAAAAAAAAAAAAAAAAACAAACAAACCTGTAGTCATTGTTTCTGTGAGGAGACGTTTATTTAACATTTCGATCCTTTAACATTTACGGAAGGAGTCTGCAGTGTTGCAACCTTACATTTTCGGACATCTTCAGGACAGAGGACTTGACGCTTTTTGGGGTTTGCGGGTAACGTGAAAAGCTGCGTTTTTCTTGTCGTTAACAGGAAAGAAGAGAACGTGGTGAGGAAACGACTGTTTATAGCTGCAGTAATGTAAGAAGGAACAGGAACCGACTTGTTTCACAGAGGTTTCGTACTCAGTTTTCATGTGATAGGAGAGAATTAGTCAGTAGGGGCCACGACTAAATGGGAAGGAAATAGAGCTAAAATCCCCAAAACAAATAAATGGATAGATAGATAGATAGATAGATAGATAGATAGATAGATAGAATGTATACTGTATAAAGATAGCATACCAGCATAAAATGGTGGATCAGATATCAGTGGAAAAAAAAAAAAAAAAAGAACTAATTCGATCCGATCTTGTAACCAGTAGAAAAGACTGGAATTGGATTTGAAAAGATTATTTTTATTTTTTTGGAAGGGGAAATGTTTACACACAAACAGACATGACTTTTCCGTAGGATCGATTTTATTATATTTACATTTTATTCTACATTTGCCATGTATACGATTTTTGCGTGAAGGAGTTTAACTGAATAAACAAAGCTGCTGTGTTGTATAAGTCGTGTTTTCAGCCATGTAGTTTTCCTGTATTTGGTAAAATGAAGTGCTTAAGTTTCATTTTTAACGTAAAGCTATCGGAGGAGTATCGACGCAGGCCGGTACTCAATGTAACGCTGTGTAAATTATATGTCTTTGTGTAGTCATTGCTTAAATACATTCCAGTAGTGTAGTAAATCCTATGGAAAAAAAAAAGAAGCTATACCTGAAGTTTTTCCATCATCTTTTTGTGCATCACAAAACAATTAAATCTGATTTAAACTTGGAGAGGAACTAAAAAGTTGCTCGGATTTTATGAGCAATTTACTGATTTGGCTTTAAGGCTTTTCTGTGTCAAAAAGCTAAACAATTATTTTCACTTTTTAACAACGCATTCTTGCACGTACCAAATGAGCTAAACGCGGACCTTTGGAGGTTTTGGCTTTAAAAGCTCTCGGTCCGAGCCTCATGCTTTCGAATCCTACTGTACACGCGTATTCGGTTTCTCTCACGCTTCCTTCACAAATCAATAACTTCCTGCTCGTGTCTGGGGCTCATGTCTCTCCTCTCCCTGTAAGGTCATCTTACTCTGTCCCCCACCCCCCCAGGGTCATCTCTATGTTTAGCAGCTTCCGTCCATCCGTCACGTCTCGTCACCGGAGCTCAGAGCTGATATCCGTGCCGCACGGCCACCCAATCCCTCGCCGCTTACGGCACAGGAAGAGCCTGAGCGCTCGCTTCCTCTCCGTCTGCCCCGCACTCACGCTACCCCGGGCAACGCGATACCCTAAAACACACACGCTTCTCAGGAGGATCGGCTTTAGCCTGACGTGAAAGAAATAGACGCTGTGGTTCATTTTAAGGAAGAGTGTCAAAGTAACGTCGCTTTAACATGATCGTATGTACAGGGCACCGCTAAGGCATGAAACAGTTGCTTAAATGTAGAACCTGATCATTTGTGTAATTATCAGCTCTACATGATTCACTAAACATATATGAAGTGTGTGTGTGTGTGTGTGTGTGTGTGTGTATGTGTGTGTGTATATGTATATATATATATATATATATATATATATATATATATTACTAAATTACTAAAGCAGATTCACCGAAGGGGAAAGGACACGGGATGTGAAAGACATATTTGTTTCTGGTACTTTATAAGTCAGGAACCAATCAAGTACCAAGAAGCATTACCTCTCATGTTTCACACACCTCGCACACACTTGAGAGCCAAGAGAAACTAAAAGTGAGGGACTGTGACAGAGAGAGAGAGAGAGAGAGAGAGA